>JBCNJP010000006.1:9204860-9258802 GCA_039602395.1 Deinandra increscens subsp. villosa | reverse complement strand
AACCCGAACTCAAATCTGTCCCCAATTAAACATATAGCATATCTCAACTTAACACATGAATTTGGAGCATAATAGCTCACCATTTAGCATATAAATGCATAAAAACACACATGCAACTAAGAATTTCGAAATCCAAAACTTAGGGCTTACAAGATTGGGGTAAAATCGCAGGTAGGAGAAGAGGGGAGGAAGGAGAAGCTTGCTTGAGTGTTGTGGAGCCTTGAGAACCTTGAAATTTACCTCCTTGTTGCTTGAATCTTCAAAAATCGAAGTGTGTGTGTGTGTGTTCGTTGGATCCGTGAACAAGAGAGGGAGATGGGGCTGATGAATCGTGAATGAGGGTGGGGAATGAGTCTTGAGCAGATTTTTGTTTAAGTATGATTTACCCTTTAAGCCCCTCAAGTTTCATTTTAAGCATAAGGGTATAAAACTCACTTTTAAGTGGGTTTTTACTAAAAACTTCAAAGGTAAAACCTTAAAAATGTTTTCTAAGTGTTTTTAACTTGTTTAACATGCAATGTTTAGTCAGGATACATAAATTTAACATTTAGACATAAAATTTCAAATTTACACACAAAGCCCGGTTTCGCATAAAAATGCAAATTTTCACAACTAACACATAAGGTCACGAAATAAGTTCACGAAACAAGTTACTAAAGTCAATTAGCAAGTAAACATAAATAAATACGAAATCATTTAAATAACGGGTCTCAGTTTCGCTAACGGGACTAACGGAACTAACGGAAAAACTTAACGGAGTTAACTTGGGAAGTTGCAGTTGTCACAGCCTCCCCATGTTAAGGAATTTTCGTCCCGAAAATTAGCTAGTACCTTGGGTTGATGCGGAGGCTTGATCGAACAGGTGAGGATACTTCTTTCTCATCTGGTCTTCCCGTTCCCACGTGAACTCCGGTCCACGTTTTGAATGTCATCTGACTTTAACAATTGGGATCTTGCTTCGCTTCAATGCTTTTTCTTCGCGTCCCATTATCTCAACAGGTTGTTCTATAAATCGGAGTTGTTCATCGATGTGGAGCTCTTCCAGCGGAACTATTAAAGTGTCGTCAGCCAGACACTTCTTCAGATTTGAAATGTGAAACACATTATGTACCCCATCCAGCTCAGGTGGCAAGTCCAAACGATACGCCACCGTTCCAATCTTTTCCGTTATCGGGAAGGGTCCTATATAGCGGGGGTTCAACTTCCCGCGCTTTCCAAAACGTACAACACCTTTCCAGGGCGAGACTTTCAACAGTACACGGTCGCCCACCTCGAAATCTAATGGCCTTCTACGTTTGTCGGCATAACTCTTTTGCCGGTCTCTTGCAGCTTTCATACGGTTTCTGATTTGTACGATCTGTTCCGTTGTCTCGTACACCATCTCCGGTCCAGTAAGCTGGCTGTCACCGACTTCAGCCCAACAGACCGGTGATCTACACTTTCGTCCATAGAGAGCCTCAAAGGGAGCGGCTCCAATACTGGAATGGTAGCTGTTGTTGTAGGAGAACTCGACCAGTGCCAAGTGAGTTTCCCAGTTCTTTCCAAAATCCATTACACACGCCCGCTTCCCAAGAACACGGCTAAGGTTTGGTTTCTGTCTTAATCTGTTCATTGATTTTAATTTACGAGTTGTTGAGTTTATTCCCAAGGGTTGCAAAATTTTAAATAGTTGACTATTGCTGAAAAGTCCTACTCTGTTTTAGCAATAACTGAGTTTGTCATGTTTGAAGATCAAGGGCTCTTACAATTTCATTACCTATATAATCCGGTTCTATGATTCTGTTGATATATATATATATATATATATATATATATATATATATATATATATTTTCAAGTTGATTCACAACATGATTGTTTGTGAAGACGATTCCCCTGACTATATGTTCAAACAGAATGAGCATATTTGTGTAATTATGATTGGTATTTTACTTTTTGTGTGGCTAATGAGTTTACCAGCACAACTAAATTATCTTAAAAGGGACTTGAAGAAACTTTTTTCATATAAGATATTTACCATCACAACTAAATTATCTTAAAAGGGTTTGAATTGATTAATGACAAGTGTAGGAAATTACAATGAAAATTATTGTTTGAAAACATGTCTTTAGCTCAAATATTGCAATTGGTTTACTCTCATTGTTAATTTGTAGATGCATATGGATTTTAAAGTCAATTATTTAGAGTACATATGAGATACCAGTGGCATTTATTGACTTTCATTGATGTTGTTTTTGCACATATAAATTCATTTATAGTTTTGTACCTTTTGATACCTATATTTTAATAATAATGGAAGAAATTACTAAAGTAACCTAACAATATTTCAAGTTGTAGACAAGTTGATAATACATGTTGCCTTCCCTACTAACCAACATTATCAACCTGAAGGAATGAATGAATGATCTGACTTGCAATTACAGATTTTTTATTAAAATACATAATATTCAAGTTTTGGATTTTTTGCTATAAAGAGTTTAATTTAGACTGTAGACTGATATGTTTTATATATGCTATATATATGGATAATATACATAAAGAAATGTTAGACTTTTACAGCTTACTCTCACAAATTGGGATAATTAAACTGGTATGTTTTAAGGTGGCATATAATTAATTAATTTGCTTTGTGTTTTGAATATGTTTATACATGAGTAAATTGGTATTTGGAACTGGTCTCATATGTTCAGGTTTGCAGAGAGGATAAGGAAGGCATGGTGGTTCATTTGTTGCTATATGAAGAATTCACATGGTTTTCATAGAAGTAGTGCAACTTTAGGTATTATCATCTGAGTCCATTACCATTTTAGATGCATATGAGTCCATTACCAGTTTCATACTGTAAATTTTTTATCTTAATTAACTTTGATTTTATTGTTAAAGGTATGTATTGTCCTTCATTAATATCTTGATAGTTATTAATCTAAAATATTCTTTGTATATCTACGCCTGATAACGATTTATATTTAAACTGAATCTATGGTTGAAGAGGTTCTGATCAAATAGCCTACTTGAATTCCCATTTCATTTTTTTCTCATTGAGTTGTATTTAGATGAACATTTGCTATATTTTTCATGCTCTTGATGATGGGAGAAATGCCATATTTGTTATAGGCAATAACCATTTTGCTGCATCTCTGTTAAACCCTCCTTGCATTAGGTGTCCTATATGACATGTTATGATGATGTTCCGGTAAAAAATGGAGATTGCCAAGTTTTCTTTGTTCTTAACGGCCACTAAGTTATTTGGTTGCACATTAAGCATCACCTTGAGCCTCGGATTTTGAGACCTAAACTGCTCGCAGTGGCTTGGTCTTTCTTAAACCTAGTACACAATGCTTGCTCTGTGTTTTACTGTAATAATCTAATTATTGGGTTGTATTTTGTTTGTGATCATTCAGGAACGAGAAGGGAGCTTACATGTTCCTCTGGCATGGTGGATCTGGTTGGAGGTTATTATGATGCAGGGAATAATGTGAAGTTTGGTTTGCCAATGGCGTTCACTACCACGATGCTTGCATGGAGTATAACTGAATTCGGTGATAATATGAAATAGGAATTAGGGAATGCGAACGCAGCCCTTCCTTGGAGTTCATATTATCTTGTGAAAGCATCCACAGCCACCCCTGACAACTTATATGTGCAGGTGCCACTCTCTGTATGTTGTTTCAATTATAGATATACAATCTGTTATTTATAAAACATAAAGTTGGTTATAAGAAAGTCATAACTGAGACAATGTCTGCCAAATTTCAAACAAGTGGGTGAACCTTACTCCGATCATTGTTGCTGGGTGAGGCATGAAGATATGGACACACCACAGAATGTATACAAGGTGTCGACTCAAAACCCGGGATCTAATGTGGCTGCATAGACAATAGCTGCACTGGTCGCAGCCCCTTAAAAACAAGAACCTTTAATGCTTCACTTGATCCGAACGGGTTAGAGTTATCCTTATGCAAGCATAATGAAGGTAACTATTAATCATCTAGTTTTAACATGTTGAATATATCTGATTGTGCTTGAAAAATATGTTGTTGAGGTTTTTATCCTTTTTTGTGAAGGAATTTTATTTCAAATATGTTAACAAACCGAAGGTTTTTGGCATGACTGCATCCCCAGTGACTACAAAAGGTTTGTTTTTCTTTATTTCTTTAATTTATTTGTGCTAACCTTAAATTTGAGTATAACAATGCTAAGTTGTGAATGTGAAACAAGTGTACATCATGTCCCTTATTGCTGCAATATGCAATATGCTTTGATGCCTATTAACAGGTCTTCTTTAGATATTTTATCTCAGCTTATAGTCAAGTGTATACAAGGGCTTCAAGTGCTACAAGGAGTGATAGATGTCTTGTTGTAGTTGTTGTATCATTTATAGATGACTTATGATTAGAAATATATCTCGTTAGTATTTAAATTGAAAACTTATGTATGGAACTGTTATTGTTAATATCATTTGGTTTTTATGTTTTCTCATGTTTATTGTCGTTTTTATTTTACAAAAATATTGAAAATAAAATCGTTAATTACACGAAATGGTCACACTTGCAGTTATTAATGTGTGGCTATATAATAGAAATGGCCACAAATATGATAAATTAATGTGACTATATGATAGAAACGGCCACGCTTTAAAAAAATATATATATGTGGCCTTGCTTACCTTTAGTCACTCCTTTCAGATGGAATGCTTGATTCCAGTAACCTATTGCCACGTTTTTTTTTTAAATAAACGTGACCATTGCTACTCTTTAGTCACATTTATAGTAAATTCGTGTGACCGTTTCTACCATTACAACAATCAGTTTGCCACGGTTTTTCAATAATATGTGGCCGTTTCTTGCTTTTAGTCACACTTTTTTGATGGAATTCATGATTCCAGCAACCCTTTTGCCACGTTTAGTAAATTCATGTGGCTGTTTCTACCTTTTAGCCACGCTTATAGAAAATTCATGTGGCTGCTGCTACCCTTTAGCCACGCTTATAGAAAATTCATGTGGCTGCTGCTACCCTTTAGCCACGCTTATAGAAAATTCATGTGGCCATTGCTACCTTTTAGCCACACATTTCAGATGGAATGCCTGATTTCAAAAAATAAATATTGATACCTTTAGCCATGTTTTTTAGTTGCTAGCGCCACTAATCTTCAAGTGTGGCCGTATGCTACCTACGGTGACGGGACCTTTGGTTACGATTGAAATGGAAAACAAAACATGGCCAAAGGGTTTTAGCCACGTTTTTTTCAGTGGCTAAAGCCTATTTTTGACGTAGTGCACCCGACGAACCAAAATGTCACAAGACGTGAAGTATGAATGGGGAGAGAGCAAGAAGAGTCCTATTGGACCTAAAGGAAAGATTAACTCATGCCCGGTGTTAACACTACCTGATGGAATTGATGACTTGGTAGTGTACTCGGATGCTTCGTACCTTGGCCTCGGTTGTATACTTATGCAATGAGGAAAAGTGATTGCTTATGCCTCAAGACAGATGAAGATTCATGAAGCTAAATATCCAAATCATGATCTTGAGTTAGCACCAGTGGTGTTCGCGTTAAATATTTGGTGACACTACCTGTATGATGTTAAATGCACCATCTATACTAATCATAAGAGTTTGAAACACTTTTCTTTATCAGAAAGAGTTGAATATCAGGCAAAGGAGGTGGGTGGAGCTTATTAAGGAATATGATTGTGAAATCCACTATCATCCCGGGAGTGGTGGCAGACACCTTCAGTAGATAAAGGAATCTTACCCCTATAAGATTTAACTCCATGAGGTTAATTGTGACATCAAGCATCCTTGACTTGATCAAGAATGCGTAAGGGGAAGCTGTAAGGGAAGAAAATTGGACAATAGAGTTGATAAAAGGAGCGGTAAAGGACTTAGTCGACGAGGAGAATGGACTTAAATACAGCTTCGGTCTAATGTGGGTTCCTAATACCTATGGGGTGAAAGATTTGTTACTAGAGGAGGCTCATAAGTCTCGTTATTCAATTCATCCGGGAGCTACAAAGATGTATCATGATCTGAAGCATGATTATTGGTGGCCCGGTTAGAAGCAGGATATTTTGAAATACGTGGAAAAATGTTTGACTTGTTCGCAAGTTATAGCGGAGCACCAAAATCCCTATGGCTAGTTGCAACCACTTGAGATATCCGTGTGGAAGTGGGAGCATATCACCATGGACTTACTGACCAACTTTCCAAAAACGATAAGGAAAGTTTATGCCATGCGGGTGATTGTGGATAGATTAACTAAAAGCACCCATTTCGTGCCTATTAGTGGATCTTATAATTCAGAAAAGATGACAGAAATTTTTATTAAGCAGATTGTGTCACGTCATGGTATACCGGTGTCAATAAAGTTAGATAGAGATACACGTTTTACATCACATTTCTGGTGGGAATTTCAGAGGATTATGAGTATAAGTTGCAGTTTACTACCGCATACCATCCTTAAACCGATGGGAAAAGTGAGAAAACAATCCAAACCCTTGAGGATATGTTATGAGCGTGTAGAAACCGAGGTGGTGGGCAAACCATGGTTACGGTGCGGAAGAGGATCGAGACTTTCTGCACTCATTTTGTAAAACAAATAAACACTAGAATATGATAGTGTGTGAGATGTGATGATGATGAGCAAAGCTAGAACATAGATCTTAGATAAACATGAAAAACAAAGTGATAGTAGATAAATAAAGATAACCGAATGATTACAAGTTACCTACCCTACTCATACGCGGACCTCATGAATACTTGTTCATGATCCCTCACAACTATAAAGAGTCATGACTAGAACTCTCTCTATCACTCATGCATTCCACCATGGGATATGCTTATTATATATACTAACCTAACAATGGCAAACTAGTAAATAACATAACTAGTGACTAGTGACATAAATAATACAACAATAAATAATAAAGTCACTAAAGCCAAGTTATTGGTTAGTCATATAACTTGAGTGTTCATGGTCTTCACCATGTTGTGAGGCGGTAAATACTAAGTGGTTCGTTGAGTCATTTGTGCTCCCCCTTAACAAATACTTCAACCTCTTTGTTTGTAGCCCAAACGATCACATCTAACCAATCTCCCTCTATTTGGTAGATGGAACAAACAAACTAAGTAACTCAACTCTTGTGACAACGATTCCTTGTATTCTTGCAACTCGACTTCAAAATAATCTTCATATAGTTTCAAGTCTTTCATTTACCTTTTCCCCTTTGTGAAGCTCCTCCTATAATCAAGAAATTATATTCTTCTAGCCCAAAACCACCAAAAGGCCATAAGTGCATAGGGTGTCTGTCAAGAGCAACCTGGTGTATGTTACACACTACCTAAGGATTCAATCGACTCGAGTTGTTGAAGATAAACAACATAAACAATCAAGGATAAATTAGAGACTTAATCCCATAGTTCACCCATCTTGAAAATTCTTGGCAAAGAATACTAAACTGGTGTGTTTCATTCAAAATACCACTTTTCTTCTTCAAAATAACCAATACTTCTTTCAACTAGTAACCTTGTCTTCATTTTTTACCATGGCATTGTGAATCTTTTGTGGCTCAAGGAATCTTCAATGGTATGGCATGCACAAAGTCTCATCACATACTCCCCCTAGACTTTTGCATTCACTAGCAAAGAAAGTAATAGCATGTTCTTGACATGCTTGTTGTGTGTTCTTGTTGTTGCAAACTGTTGGATCGATATAAGTCAGAGTTAAACTTAAACAATTCACTTTACTTGCAAATATAACCTTGCGGAATTAAGTTATATTTTACTTTTCTTAAGCAATGTTAGACTCTTGTATAGTGTAAAGGCTTGATTTGCAAAATAGTAGAGACAACGAGATATCGAATATTCGGCACTATTTGCATTAACTCAAAGCTACACTATTACAAGTGATAACCACACCGATGTAAACTAAGAGATAACCAGCTATATATAGTGCAGATGAGATCAATCACAGCCATTGATCTCATGTGATCTAATCTAGACCGTACATTACAAAGTCAAATCTAAGCTACCAAAAGAATAAACTTCGACATTTGAGACAACTTGCGTGTTGACAGCAACAATCTACTTTTGGAGAGCGGCTTGGGCAGATGTAGAAGCATACGAGAAGCTTTTGCAGGATGTGACTGCAGAAAAGACTTCTCAGGAAAAGTCAGGTTGAACTCATTATCTGATGGATAATCGAGTTCACCCGGAATATTCACTAAGTGACAAAACTGCTTCTTTCCGCTTGAACTTGCTGTTCCGCTTGAACTTGCTGTTCCGCTTGAAGTTGTAGTTCCGCTTCAACTTCAGCCGGAACTGTCAAAACTTGAGTTCAACCGGAAAACTTCAAAACTGAAGTTCCTTACAATCTCCCCCTAAGCTGATGCTGTCAAATTATTCTTCTAAGTCAAAGTTCTTCTTCAAAATTGACTTGTACCCAAAAATCTTCTTCACCTAGTTCTACTTGTCCGTAGTTCTGACATTGGCATCAAAATTCTGAGAAAGCTCTTTGGTGTTTGTTTTGGTCACCTTTACATGTTTAATTGATTCCCAGTCCATTTCGTTCCATTCTTCTTGAACAGAAATAGACTCATGGATTGTAAAGGTGCCATCAGCTCTATGAACATAGAATAGCTTCTCCTCCTCTTCCCAAATGATAAATTTTATTTCACTGGTGGGCATTTCTTCTTCTTCTCCTGCTGATTCATCATCTAAATTGCTTCGATAGAGCATTCCACATTCCAGCACAGTTGGCTTAATGATAAGCCTTAACATGTGCTCTGCTCTTGAAGGATTCATAACTTCTCTGAGTTTTAGAATGATGTCTATCATTTGCTGCAGGGTGAGTTGAGAAGTTGCCTTGCGAACATTTACCACTTGAGTTATGCCACTGGCCATAGTAAAAGTGAAATCAAATGTGGCTTCATCCACTGTCCAACTAACAATTCGTCTTTTGCTGGGAGGACCTATTCTCATTTGTTTTTTATTTCTTTTAGACTTGGCATGCATCAGCTTTCTCTTCCTGACCAATCTATCTTCACCAGAGTCAACAGTGGTTTCTGGCACAATGGGTTTCTTGCCTCTGTCAGATGAAGAAGGGCCAGCCTGGACTTCAGTAGGTTTGGTGATGGTGGTGGAGGGTTCATTGATGGTGAGTGGAGGAAGTGATGTTTGTGAAGGTGGTTTACTGGTTTCAGGAGTTGGGCTAGAAGGTGGGGTAGGTGGAAAGATATCAGAAAAATCCATAGTAGGAGGAGGCTTCTTCTTATAAGGAATGATGGGTGTGAAATTATCAGCTCTGAATTTTGGATTGGCAAGTTTGGCAGCTACTTTCTTGGAGATTTTAGGAGGTTGGTATGGAATGATTGCTAGAGACTGTAACAGGGATGGAACTGATGTAGGCATAGGATTTGGGTCATATGTGAAGGAAGGTGGAGGAGGGATATCTGTATCATCAGTGATCTCAGGTTTAACATTTATGTGAGTTGACATACCTGAGGTGAGCTCTGAGGGTGTAGGCATCACAAGTTTTGGGTTGACAGCAGCTATATCTCCTTTCAGCTTATGAAAAATTGAGTCAATCACTTGACATAGTTCTTTGACTTTCATTTGAGCTACCTCTTCTTCAGTTCTTAAGTTTCTGACCACAAATGCCCTTTTTACCCTTTTCAACAGTTGATAATTCTCATCACTCTTTACCAGATTGGTAGGCAAGTGAGAGGCAATGGAGATTAGCCTCTGCCTATCGGCTTCAGTCACAACATCTAAATCATAATCCTTCATTCTCCAATTGAAAGACCTGGTCTTTGCCTCTTCCAATAAATTTTCAAAAACAGAATTTTGCATGTAAAGATCAAATTCCTCTTGAATTTCTTTAGCAAGCCTCTCATCCTCTGCTATTCTCTTGGCATCCTCTACCATCTTCTGTATAGCTTCAGCCTCTGGAGTTTGAACCACCTGTTGAATTGTTTTAGGAATTTCAGCATGAACAGGTTCTTCTGCTTGGGTTGGTTCAGTACTCCCTGAAGTTATAAGGGTTTCAGCCATTTCTGCCATTTCAGCATTACTCCTTTCTTCCGGTTGAACCTCAGTCGGTTCAGTGGACCCATCAATACCAACAACTGAATTGCCAGGGCCAGAAGTTTCCACCTGGACAATCGAATGGGCTTCCGGTTGAATAATATTCTCAGCTTCCACAAACACTTCCGCCTGAAGTTCCGCCTGAACTTCCGCTTGGACATCAGATTGATCTTCAGTCACCACCTGAGGTTTGGTGACTTCAGATTCTATATCAGCAACTTCCAACACCTCAGTCCCTTCATCTTCACCAATAGGATTCTCGTCTTCTCCTTCAGAGATTGTAGCAACTACAGTGGTTGCAGCGCTATCTTCGGTTGCCTTGCTGTGATCACTGGCTCTTTCAGCCGGAAATATAACATCTTTTAGAAGTGTAGTGATCATGTTGATGTGCTCAGGTAGAGCACCAGCAATCAACATAGAAGATTGGACCAGCTCTGTGAGGTTGGGATCCTCAAAAGGTGAGATAGCAATCAATTGACTGCTTTTGATATTTGCCCAACACTCTTCAACACCAAAGGGATTTATGCCAATTCTTTGACAGGCTGTGGCTCTGACTTCAGCCGGTATCCTTTGATCTTCTTCAATCTCTGTAATAACAGGTCTTGATGGCATCTTCTCCCCCAATTTGATAGTATCAGCTTCTTTAGCTATTACAGCTTCATCAGCATCACTGTGAAGGATTGAAGGACCTGCTTCAGCATCAGTTGGAGTAACATTCACCAGTTTGGCAACAGTTGAATTTAGAGTATCAACCTGTGCTTGGAGAGATAGGTACAAAGTCGTCAATTCAGGTAGTGAAAGACTGTCCTCAACTGGCTTTTTGCCAGCATCCTTGGACGAAACTAAGCTATCAATCCTAGATTGATCAGCAGTGGTACCCACGGCTTCTTGGCACCTGGGATTCTCTTCATCTGTCACAACAACTCTTGGTTCCAATGAAGGAACTTCAAGTGCTGATTCAGAGAAGATTGCCGCGAATTGGGTCTTATTGATGTTACTGCTAACACCAGGGTCCAGTGGGGATCCCTGGGCAGCAGCAGCCTTTTTCGCATGAATCTCATCAGTACTCCCGAGATTCACCTCCAGTAAGGAGTGTGGGTTCAGTGCTGCAGGGTCCTGGCTTATCAGGATGTTCTCATGTGATGTGGTAGGTGAGTTAATAACACCTTCATTTTAAGCCAAAATTGATAACACTGTCACTCCTGGGTGATTGGGGTTGAAGTGGTGACACATGTTCAGATGGGGATTGTACATCTGCTTCTAATGACTCCCCCTCAAATGAGGGTTCGTCCCTAAAAGAGAATCCCAATTTGACAAGTTTGTGCTTAGACTTTTTTCCTGGAGCGGGGTTAGAAGCTTCAGGTTGGGTGGTGGCACTAGGTGGAGGAGACCTAATAACCACTTGTCTCTGTCTTTTGAAAGTGACAGGAGGAGTTTCAGTTGAGGAGGTGGCAGTGGTAGATTGATTGTGTGCTTTCCTCTTTCTGGATTGAAAGGTTTTTAGTGTTGATGAAGCAGGGACAGATGTGGGATCAGTAACTGTTAGGTCTACAGTTCTGTCATCTTGAGCAGGGAGCTCAGTCACTCCTACAGTTTCCGGTAGAACCTCTGAGGTAGCAGGTTCATCAGGAAACTGCCTTGGAATTGGTAAGGGGTGGTCAGTATCCCTTCCAAGAAATGGAGATTTGTTTAAGGCAAGGTTTGAAAAAGTTTTCTCATTCAGAAGTTTTTGATGCAAAATTGTACCTAGCCAAACTATGTGGGGGTACTCTTCTTTGAGAATGTAAGTCAAAAATCTAGGATACAGGTAAATATATTCAGAATGGACATTTGATTTAAGGGCTTGAAAATGAGTTTTGAAAAGTTAAAGTTTTCACCTTTTACAATAGCGAAGAAAGCAGAAGCTTGCTCGCTGGAGAGTTCATCAAATCCTCCCTTCTTTGGGGACAAACATACCAGAAGCGTATGTGCAAGAAATCTCCACTTGTATGGCAACTGCCCTTTCTTAATGGTTTTGCTTTACAGCGAACCACCGTAGCCAATATTTCTGAACAAACGTTGATATTTGGTGTGATCAACCATTTCATATCCTCCTTCATCCTTTAATTTCAACAGATTTCGCACCTTTGCCTCATCAATTTCTACTTCCTTTCCTTGTATTGATGACACAATCGCTTCACTACCGTTCGCCCTTTTAGTAACCCTAGCGTGTAACCAAAAATCCTCGAGAATTTCTTCAAAAATTTCCGCTTCGACAGTAAGCGCATGATGAAGATGAGAACTTTTGATAAAGTCAATCATTTCGTTGTAGACGTCTGTTTTGCTTGGTGGCTCCAGATATGCCACGAGATTGTGTTCTACTGGAAATTTCGAGTCACTGATGGGCCGCTTGCCACTTGCCTTCCCCTTGGGAGCCATTGTTGACGCAGGTTGACGATTTCCGAATGTTTGTCGGAGAGGGTTTGAGAGAAAATTTGGAGTAATTTTGGAATGGGAATGATGGAAATGGGGAAACTGACGGTAAATTAGGGCTTTTTACCTTTTTCAGTGCTGACGTGGAGGAGAAAGGTTAAAAATCGACGGTTCAGTGACTGATGGGATAGGTGCTTTATAGGTTGGACGGTACAACTGGGTAAAGCGTGTCCTTATCCAAAAGTTAATTTACTGAAACCTCGGATTTAAAACAGTTAAAAATTCAATGGGTAAATAAATGTATATCCGCTTAGAAAATTGTGCCTTCCGGGTAATTAAATGAAAGATTGACTTTGTTGACCCGGAAGTTCAAGCGGAACCCATTTTCTCCTTTTTATTTTAAAAACAAAAATTCTTCCGTCTGAACATCAAGCGGACAAATTTTTTTTTTTTGCTTGAGAGAATTGATTTTTAAAATAAATTTCCACATCATTGTAAAACATTTTTCCGGTTGAAGTTTACCCGGTGAATTTCAAAAGTTGCCTTTTCAGGTTGAGCCTGAACTTGAACCGGAAATCCAAAACACATGATTTTTGAAAATTTGTGTTAATTATTCATAGTATTAGCAATAGTTACTGACTATGAACAGAAATGTTGTCTGATTAACACTAAAGATTTTCATTTTTATTTTCTTTTTGAATCAAGAGACGGGCTCTTTGAGCACATGTCTCCCTTTTATTAGAATTGTGAAAAATAGTTGAAATTAGTCAAAATTCATCATACCAATGGCACTAATGAGATAGAAAAATCTAGCTTCATGAAATGCTTTGGTAAACAGATCAGCCAATTGTTGATCTGTATGAACTTTGACCATTCTAATCAAGTGTTTCTCAGCACAATCTCTAATAAAATGGTACCTGATATCAATGTGTTTTGCCTTTGAGTGTTGAACAGGGTTGTTTGTGATTGAAATGGCACTGTTGTTGTCTGCAAGAATAGGAGTTTCCATGAATTTGATGCCATAGTCCAACATTTGATTCTGGATCCATAAGACTTGACTGCAGCAGCTTGATGCGGCAATGTATTCAGCCTCAGCAGTAGAAGTAGACACGCAGGTTTGCTTCTTGCATTGCCATGACACAAGCCTTTCTCCCAAAAATTGACATCCTCCTGAAGTAGACTTCTTATCTAAGTTGCAGCCAGCATAATCACTATCAGTGTAAGCTTTGAAGGAGAAATCTGAGTTCTTTGGATACCACAACCCAAGCTTTGGTTGCCCTTTAAGGTATCTAAATATTCTCTTCACAGCTAACATGTGTGATTCCTTTGGTTGACACTGATATCTAGCACACAAACAGACACTAAACATGATGTCAGGTCTGCTTGCTGTGAGATAGAGCAGTGATCCAATCATTGCCCTATAGAGATGAACATCTACTGGTTTCCCACTCAAGTCATTGTGTAACTTATGAGAAGTGGAGATAGGAGTTTTTGAGGTTGAAACAGACTGCATATCAAATCGTTTCAGCATATCTTGAATATATTTGGATTGATTCAAGAAAATTCCATTTGCAGTTTGCTTCACTTGCAACCCTAAGAAGAAATTCAGTTCTCCCATTGAACTCATCTCAAACTTAGATTGCATCAAGCTCTCAAATTCTTTACACAAAGCAGCACTTGATGAACCAAAGATGATGTCATCAACATAGATTTGTACCATCAAAGTATCTTTGCCATCAGATTTCACAAACAGTGTTTTGTCAATAGCTCCCCTTTTGTAGCCATTCACTAGGAGATAGTTTGAGAGTGTCTCATACCATGTCCTAGGAGCTTGCTTGAGACCATATAAAGCTTTAATCAGCTTGCACACCCTGTTGGGGTAATGAGGGTCTTCAAAGCCTGGAGGTTGTTTGACATACACATCCTGTTCCAAAAGACCATACAGAAAAGCACATTTAACATCCATTTGAAATACCATAAAGTTTTTGAATGCAGCATAGGCAAGAAATATTCTGATTGCTTCAAGCCTGGCTACAGGAGCAAAAACTTCATCATAGTCAATGCCTTCCTCTTGTTTGTAGCCTTGAGCTACAAGTCTGGCCTTGTTTTTTATTACAATTCCCCTATCATCCTTCTTGTTTCTGAATACCCATTTAGTTCCAATTGGTTCTTCACCTTCAGGTAAGTCAACCAATTCCCAAACCTTCTGTTTATTGATCTGAAACAGTTCCTCTTGCATTGCCTCTAGCCAGCTTTCATCTTCCAAAGCATCATTGATCTTTGTGGGTACTTCTTGAGACAGATATGCAGCATGGAGGCAAATGTTTGCATCAATAGACTTGCTTCTTGTCAGCACTGGAGCTGACAAGTCTCCGATAACGTTCTCCCTTGGATGGTTCTTTCCAATTCTTCTATCAGGAAATAGTGGAAATTCATGGCTTCTTCCATTGTGAGGAATATTGAGTTGAGGTAATAACTCAATATTGTTGGTTTGTGATACAGGATCTGAGCTTTCTTCATGAGAACTGGGGACTGATTCTGAAATCAGATGCTCAAAACTATACTCATTTGAACCAGCATCTGTTGAGTCATTAGATTCATTGTTCTCAGAATTTTCTGAAAAATTGTTTTCCGTTTGAACTTCAACCGGGGATTCTACAACTACAGGATCCGCTTGAACTTCAACCGGAAGAACTTCTGTATCAGCAGAAACAATTTCAGAAATTTTCTTTGAGTTGTTAGGTTTCATAGGCTTGGTGCTGATGGATGAAAAGAAAGTAGGTTGCATTTGCAGATCCTTGGTGCTTGTCTTCCAGATATCATCAGCAGATCTTATGTGATTTTGCTTATGTTCCTGTTCCTGCACTATTGAACTCAATGGCTTCTCAATGGTAAAATTGAAAGCAGTGGTTAGTGCATCTATGTCAAATAGCCATTCAGGTTGTGATACAAAATTGTTAGGAGATTTCTCATTGAAAGTTACATTAATGGTTTCCTCAACAATTTTAGTACTTTTATTGTATACTCTGAATGCTTTTGAAACACCAGAATACCCAACAAAATATCCTTCATCTGCCTTTTCAGCAAACTTAGGCAACAACCTATTAGTTATCAGAATAGTAACAGGACAACCGAAAGATTTAAAGAAGTAAATGTTTGGTTTTCTACCTCTCCAAAGTTCATAAGCAGTTTTGTTCTTACCCTTAACAGTCAAAGTCCTATTTTGGACATAGCATGCAGTGTTTACTGCTTCTGCCCAAAATATCACAGGTAACTTGGAATCTGCTAGCATAGCTCTAGCAGCCTCAATTAATGTCCTATTTCTCCTTTCAGCAACACCATTTTGCTGTGGAGTTCTAGGAGCACTGAATTGCCTAAAGATTCCCTTTTCCTCACAAAATGAGTTCAAAACATGATTTTTAAACTCAGTGCCATTGTCACTTCTGATTGTCTTAACTTTCAGTTTTGCTTGATTTTCTAAAGATAGAATTAGTGTTTTCAACAATTCAGCAGTTTCATCTTTTGTTTTTAAGAAGAACACCCATGTATATCTAGAAAAATCATCAATTATGACAAAGCAATATGACCTTTTCCCTAGGCTCATCACTCTAGTTGGACCAAACAAATCCATATGCAGAAGTTCTAGAGGTTGAGTAATAGAAGACTCAGTTTTGGGTTTGAAGGAGGTTTTGTGTTGCTTACCCTTGAGGCAAGAAACACAGTGTTCAGAACAGTTGAATTGCTTGTTAGGAAGACCCTTAACCAAGCGGAGATTCACTATTCTGTTCATGTTCTTGAAATTAACATGACATAACCTCCTATGCCATAGATCAGACTCATCCATTGAGGCTTTGGATATAAAGCATGCAATTCCACTGGCTGGAGTGGCAGCAGACAGATCCAAAATATATAGTCCTTCTCTCCTAGGTGCTCTGAGCAAAACAAGTTCCTCATGGATTTTAACACCAGGTTTCAAGACTATGGCCTCTTTCTCAGTAAACATTAAGTTCAAATTCTTGTCACACATTTGTGAGACACTAAGTAAATTGAAATTTAATGTGTCAACAAAATTTACCTTGTCAAAGGTAAGCATCCCATTACTGACAGCACCTTGTGCAGTAATGTGTCCTTTTGCACTTCCAAAAGCTACAGGACCTCCATTTATGATTTTTGGATTTTCCAATACTTGCTTGTTTCCAGTCATGTGGCAGGTGCATCCACTATCAACTACCCATAGGCTCTGTTGGCCTTTATTATGCTCCTACACACAGAGAAAATAGATTAATTTCTAAAGGGAACCCAAGCCTTTGAGGTCTTGGGCTTGCCAGAAGCATCATAATACTTATACTCTTTAAGTATTAAAGTATTTTGTATTGGATCCTCATTTAACAGGTCATCTTGATCAATGTTCAAGTGTTCAGACTGTTCACTTGATTCACATTGCCTGTTTGATTTGCTAAGCCTTCTTTCAGCAATCTTCCTTTCTCTGTATTCCCTATATTTCTTCTGTTTGTTGGTCAAAGCCTTTGGCAACTCACTGGGTGAGGTGTAGGTCTGATCAACACTAGTCACTGGTGAGATTCTAGCATTAAGTTTTGAAAATTTGTTTGACTGGCTAGATTTCTCACTGCGAAATGCAAAAGAGGCATTTCCGCTTGAACTAGAGGGAATTTCAGGTTGAAAATTGTGTTTGTTTTTCACAAAGTTTTCTCTAGAGGTGGTCTTGCCTCTAGATGGATTTCTCCTTCCTTGACCTTCAAAGTGGTCATACTCATCAGCAAACTGAACTCTGGGTCGTTGTCTAGGTGCAGTAACTGATCTGAGTGTTTTGGAGTTTTCCGGTTGAACTTCTCTTCCGGTTGAAAATTTTTCCGGTTGAAGTTCAGCCGGAACCCTATTTGATTTTAAGACTGAAAAACTTCCATTTTTGTTATTCCCAATTAAAACCTTGTTTGACTCAGTATCAAAATACTTCATTGTGTTACTTCTTACAGGTGATATTTTACCTGTAGATCTTTTCTGAGTAAAAACAGTTTTGGGTTTCAACAAGTTTTGAGCTTTGCTCAAAGGATTGAATTTGCACATAGCAGCCATGTGACCTTTTTCACCACAGAAAACACATTCAAACATTTTTCTTTGGAAAGAATCTGTGTTTTTGGTTGTTTGGTCATTAGTAACTTGATAGTAAATAAGTTTACCCATTCTTTCAGTTTCAGTTGATTTTGGCTGTTCAGGTAGTTTACCTCCAACTTTTGAGTCCTTGGGCTCATAGATAGTTGGTGGTGGAAAAGCAACTTTTGGTTTTAAGACCTTGGATTGGTCAACAGATGCTGATGTGCTAGCATCTTTGACTTCACAGTTTGATGATGATTCAACAGATTTTGATTCAGATAGTGGAGATGCAGTGCTATCAACACTTAGACTCACACTGCACTCCTTCTGAAGTGCTTGAATTGGAGCAATAGCAGGTGAGTATTCCTTGGGTGGTTCAACATTGTTGTACCCAATACCTGCTTTCCCATGCATTGCCCCATTCCAAAGTTTCTCAGCTTTCTTGTTAGCTGTTTGGAATTTGTCACAAGTGAACAAGGCATCTTTTAGCTTTATTTCAAGAAGATCATTTTCTGCTTTTGCATCTTTTGTTTCTTGTCTTGAAATAGTTAGCTTGCTTAACAAGTCCTCTAATTGTGTTTCCAAAATAGAGTTAGTTTGCTTCAAAACTTCAAATTCTTTGTTTAAATTTTCAATTTTGGTAATGTAAGCAGTTTCAGTTTTCTTAAAGCAATTCTTTAACTCATTTAAGTTGGAGACTTCATCAATCAGATCAGTGTTGTGTTTCCTGTATTTTGCCACTTGTTCTATGCAGGCAGGACTGCACAGATTTTCCAACACATTTTCAGGAATTTCATTTACCTGTTCAGTTGAATCTTCTTTAGCCATCAAAGCATGGTTGATTGGCTCATACTCAGTGACAAAGTCATCCCACTCAAAGCATTCAGTCTGATTAGCAACAGCTGCTACCACACTTTGATTTCCTAGTGGTTTTGGTTGAGTTGGCTGTTGGTTGCTGTTGTTGTTGTTTTGTTGACTGCTGTTGTTGTTGCTTCCATGGTTTGACCTCTGTTGGACATTGTTGTTGTTGTTCTGTCCATCTCTTCTTGGTTGCTTGCATTCTCTGGCAAAATGACCAAGTTGGTGACAGTTATAGCATTTAACTTTAGATTTATCCAACCCAATTGATGATCCCTTTGACCCTTTATAAGTTCTTCCAGTTCTTTTATAAAATCTTTGGGCCCTCACAGAAACCATAGCTAATTGAGTTAAAATGTCCATTTCTTCTAGATCATCTGCCCCTATGCATTCCAAGTCTTCACGTGTGAAGCCTTGTGATGAGTCAGTTGCCACATAGGCAGAGTGAGAGTTGTCAAAAAATGTTGAAGAACTCTCTGAGCCTCTAGGTGACTCAATGAAACTGACTGAGGGTGAGTGATATTGAGAAGAGTTTGAGATCTTTTGAAAATCAGTTGTAACCAAAGCAGTGGTTTGCAACTGTGGTGATGCCTCAGGAAAGCTATTCTGCTTAAAATTAAGTTCCATTTCATAAGCACTAAGGATTCCATGGAGTTCACTTAGTTTAAGCTTTTTGAGATCTTTACACTCCCTGATGCTGACTGTGTAGACAGTCCAAGCTGGAGGTAATGATCTCAGGAACTTTCTGTTGGCATCAGCCTGTTCAGTTTTTACTTCTACCTTTTGCAATTCATCAAGAAGTGAAACAAATCTAAGATACTGGTTGGTCATAGATTCACCAGTTTTGTAAGTAAAGTTTTCATATCTTTGTTTCAAAACATCTTTCTTGTTTTCCTTAACCTCACTAGACCCTTCATACATTTCACTGAGAGCAATCCACAAGCCATGTGCTGTCTTATATCCCTTAAACCCTACAAGTATAGAGTTGGGTAATGCAGCCTGGAGTGTCCAGTAGGCCTTGTGATCATACTCAAGTTCAGTGTAATCAGCTTCAACATATTTGTCTAGTGGTTTTGGTATTTGCACTTGGGCATCATCAGCAGATTGAACAGTTGGATTGTAAGGACCTACAGTCAACCTGTTCCAAATGCGTCTGTCTAGGCTTCTAACAAAACCTTCCATCCTGAGTTTCCAAGTATCAAAGTCATCAGGAGTGAAAATTGGTGGTTTGTTAGAGCTGCCGTTCAGTGAACCAAGAGTTAAATCAGTCATTGTGAAAAACAGTTTTGTAAAACAGAAAAGGCTTAAAGAAAATAAGTATGCAAGTAGAGTATCAGCTTTGAAGCACTAGAAGTCTTCAAAGTAGAGAGCCAATGGCTCTGATACCAATTGTTGGATCGATATAAGTCAGAGTTAAACTTAAACAATTCACTTTACTTGCAAATATAACCTTGCGGAATTAAGTTATATTTTACTTTTCTTAAGCAATGTTAGACTCTTGTATAGTGTAAAGGCTTGATTTGCAAAATAGTAGAGACAACGAGATATCGAATATTCGGCACTATTTGCATTAACTCAAAGCTACACTATTACAAGTGATAACCACACCGATGTAAACTAAGAGATAACAAGCTATATATAGTGCAGATGAGATCAATCACAGCCATTGATCTCATGTGATCTAATCTAGACCGTACATTACAAAGTCAAATCTAAGCTACCAAAAGAATAAACTTCGACATTTGAGACGACTTGCGTGTTGACAGCAACAATCTACTTTTGGAGAGCGGCTTGGGCAGATGTAGAAGCATACGAGAAGCTTTTGCAGGATGTGACTGCAGAAAAGACTTCTCAGGAAAAGTCAGGTTGAACTCATTATCTGATGGATAATCGAGTTCACCCGGAATATTCACTAAGTGACAAAACTGCTTCTTTCCGCTTGAACTTGCTGTTCCGCTTGAAGTTGTAGTTCCGCTTCAACTTCAGCCGGAACTGTCAAAACTTGAGTTCAACCGGAAAACTTCAAAACTGAAGTTCCTTACACAAACAAACCCATCAAATTAGCACATTCACATATATAATCAGCCGTACAATATCAACCGAAGAGCTTCTATAACCCAAAAAGTAGCAAACCCCATTCTTCAACAAATTAACACAAGTTTGTGCACAAACCCCATAATCATCTTCACCCCCATAACACGTTTGTCATATTGAAGTAAAAATTATATGAAAGTATAACTTACGTATACCTGAAATGTAAGAAACATCGTGTGACACCCGAGAATTTCAAGGTTAACTTCCGTTAGACAAACCCGTTAGTTACGTTATAAGTAGCTAATGCATAACTAGGCCGAATACGTCCACGACCTTTGGTTGATCACCGAACCCGTCCATATGTGTTATGTGTTCATCATTGATTGTCCTTATGTGCAATGTGATTTAAATACATGACTTATTATTATGAATAGCATGATTAATTGTAAATACTTGATTATGTGAAAATTGCCTAAATTTGGTAGTCAGCGAAACTACCGAGCGAAATTACAGATTCGCCCGGTAGCTGGCTAGACTGATCAATGTACCCGAGATCAGAGCCAGTTTCGCCAGCCAGCGAAACTGCCAGCGAAACTAGCCTCTGATATAAATAAACTTAATGAACCCTAGTAGCCTCATTTGCCTCATTTCACAACCAACACACACATACACTTCTCTGGAACCTGGTCAGCCGAGAATACCATCAAGAGACCAAGATCTCAGCCTCTAGACCATCATCTCATCTCATCTATCGATTCTAGAATCAACCGTGAGTCCCAAAAACTATGCTTTATGTGTTTTCTATATGTTTTCTTCTTAAAGCATGCTCAAACCTTCATGAAATCACTTGATCTCTTAATATGTTGCTTTAGGATGCTAGATCTACCTTAAAGTCAGAAACTTTACGTGTAAAAACAAACCATGATGATGATTTATGCTAGAATAGGTCTTTTTAGGTTAAAATGTGCTTTTTGGTGATTTGATGACAAAATGCATGTTAAACGTGTTAAAGTTGCTTGATTTATGTTGGTAAATGCCTATGGATACTAGATAATGAATTGCATGTATGATCAGAAGCTGTTAGGTTGATTTTTAGGCAAATCCGTATGTTTTTCGCGACCAGCGAAACTGTTGTTCTCTGGGCGAAACTAAGTAGCGAAATTGCATCTCCTTCCAGCGACACTGACCAGCGAAACTATAGTGTCGCCGGGAACCTGACCAGACCAGCTCGAGCGAAACTATCGAGCGAAATACCTGAA
This sequence comes from Deinandra increscens subsp. villosa, assembly GCA_039602395.1. Classification (NCBI taxonomy): domain Eukaryota; kingdom Viridiplantae; phylum Streptophyta; class Magnoliopsida; order Asterales; family Asteraceae; genus Deinandra; species Deinandra increscens. The sequence goes on along the minus strand of JBCNJP010000006.1, from coordinate 9,237,044 downwards.
CGAAAGTTCAAACCAGTTTCCCTGCGAAACTAGGCTAGCGAAACTGCGTCAGCAGTTTCGGGCGAAACTAGCCTAGCGAAACTGTGTTACCGGGCATTGCCTAGCGAAAGTGCTGCCCGTGCACCTAGCGAAACTGCCTAGCGAAACTATGCTAGCGAAACTAAGGCTTGACCTAAAAACCAAACTTGTGAAATTTGCTTAAGTGTTATGCCATGACTTACATGATTATGCCATGATGAAACATGTTTGATATCTGATTTATATGAACCCTTGTTTATGATCAACCATTGGTGTCGTGTGTCGGTATGTCGAGTCATAGTTGCAACGTGCTATGTTATGGGCCATAGTGACGTTAAGTAAAGATTAGACACGAAACTAATACTTAAGACCTAAACGTGTTCTAGGTCTTCGTTAAACAACAATATTCGGATTTATTTGAAGTGTAGCAGTGCAACCAAAGGTGAGTGTCACTAACCCGCTTACCGTGAGTCCGTTGGGCCACACAGAATAACTTAACGAAAACAATGCTGACAAACTCGAGAGTGCTAGGCACCTCACTGATAAACTTGAGAACACGGGATGCTCGGCACCCACTTGATGAACTGAAGTGTTTTATGGGAACACTTGTGAATTCTGATCAAACTGCTTTTGAAACAAAACTGAAAACATTTTAATATGGCTAGTGTAGGTTAAAGTCTAAACCATATGATATCACATGTTTTCTAAGGATGCCTTATAACTTAAAAGTCCTCAACTTAATTGTGCCATTAATTTGTGAAAGCGAGGGGATGTTGGGTAGATCTACTGGAGTTTGACAAACTCCGCCCCGTGGCACGGGGAGTGCACGGAGGAACAATATCAGCCTATTTGACCGTGGTCCCGAGAGGACACGGGGGAGGCAGAAACCGCGATGACTTGGTCCGCACCGTACGGGATGGCTCGGCCCCCACAAAATAAGTCAGCTTTGGTACAAACTTCCTTAGAGCATGGAACAACGGATTAGCTACCCGCGATATCGGTTGAGTCCTTTAACTTTACGGAACTAGTACATACCCGATGACGTGGTCACGGACAAATCATTTATAAACTAAGAATTAAATACAAGCATTGCTTTTCACAAATGAATATTTTGTAAGTACATTTTGATACGAACTATGATTATGAGACCGGGCCAATGCATGACAAGCCCACTGTGAACTCACCAACCGTTAGGTTGACACTTGCGTGGTTTAAACTTTTGCAGATCGCTAAGGAGTATCCGCTGGAGGTTGGCATGGCACAAGAAGACGTTTATTTCTGTTTAAAACTTAACTTGGGAATTTTAAAACAATGTTAACTTTGTAAAGCACGTGGTTAGTGCTATAAGACAATATTTTATTCCGCTGCGTTGTATCTGAGACTTTATCTATAATTTGTGTTTGAACTAACCCTGATTCGTTTAGTATAACACGTTTGTCATATTGAAGTAAAAATTATATGAAAGTATAACTTACGTATACCTGAAATGTAAGAAACATCGGGTTCTCGAGATTGCTAAGAATCTACTAAAGAAAAATAGAAGAGTTGATACGGATCCACATGACTTTGATGTTTGCTTTGGGTGTAGATTTAAAACAGAAAATATCTTCCAGAACCATTTTTCCGGTGAGTAATGTTTTTGTGATGACTAGAGATCCAACCAGCTACAACTTCGGCGACCTAAGCTTCAAACAGAAGCTTTTCCGGCAGAAGTGAGAATTTGCATGAGAAGTTCTCTCGGAAAAGGTAGTTCTTCCGGAATGTGGTTGAGATTTGTTTTCACGAAAAGGAGTTGTGCCGGAGAGGAGTTCTTCCGGAACTAGGTTGGTAATGTCGGGAAAGTATTGATCCAGAAAGTTCTCTCAGACTAAGTTATATCGGAACAATGTTGAGTTCTATCGGAACATTGTGAATAGTCGAAAAAGATGAGTCTTCCGGGGATGAGAGTTCCCTCGGAACATTTGATTTCAACCGGAAATGAGAGTTATTCCGGAGTATAAATTGTTGCTCCGGTTCAAAGTTCTTCCGGATGAGATGAGTTCAACCGAAAGTGTACGGAGGGAGACCAGTTTCTGACAAAGGAAAAGCTTCACTATATCAGTAGAAAGTAGAATACACCCTTCATGTTACCTCTGCAACCTCTGACTAGGTAAGATAGGTCTGCAACGTCCTTATTCTAATCAACTTTGGTCATCTTCTCCATATGAAAACCCTAACTCGAGCCAGTTGATCTCATCGTCAGCTTCTTCGACTTGAAACCTAGATTCTAATCATGTTACAATCGACACCTTTCTCGAATCTGTTAACCCTGTTATCATCTCCATCGAATACGTAAATAGCAAGCAGAATAATTTAGATGATAGAGCCCCAATCTCATTATCATCTTTTCTGAGTCCAATTACATTCATCTTCACAAACAACATGTAACTTACAATCTTGGTTGTAATTTTCTCTCATGTTTTTTTCGAGAGGAGAGAGAATGGTTAGATTCTTTGACTTATGAGATGAGAAAGAGAGGGGGTATGGATATGGACAAAATGATAGTACAAATGATGAGAGAGGGTATGGTGTAGTTGATGAGAGAGGATATGGGATAAAGATATGGTATGAAAAAGATATCTGCATTTACCAACTCTCATTTTCAAGACATCTTGGGACTCACAATTAAAGAAAATTTTAACCAAGAATTTTGATAAAAAAAATCTACATACGTATAATATTATGAAAATGCATCTTTAAGGAGGAGTTAAGTTTGTATAGACTCATCATGAACCCACTTTTTTTGTCTTCAAAAATTCAAACACATAAACCCAAATAAAATTTTATGAACACATCAGAAAATTTCAAGAACATAGCAGATTCAATCATATAAACCCACTTTTTTTTTTGTTCATGAGCTCTCACAACTTCAAAGACTCACGACTAGAACTCTCTCTATCACTCATGCATTCCACCATGGGATATGCCTATTATATATACTAACCTAACAATGGCAAACTAGTAAATAAGACAACTAATGACTAGTGACATAAATAATACAACAATAAATGATAAAGTCACTTATACCAGGTTATCGGTTAGTCATATAACTCGAGTCTTCATGGTCTTCACCGTGTTGTGACAAGGTAAATAGTAAGTGGTCAATTGACTCATTTGTGCTCCCCCTTGACAAATACTTTGATCTCTTTGTTTGTAGCCCAAACGATCACATCTAACCAAATCTCGGTATCGAGAATCTCAAAGAGTATGTGTCCTAGATTTTGTTGGAAGTTAGTATAACTTTTTACGTTTGGTGGAATTTTCATATAATAATAGTTACCATGCAAGCATCGGTATTCCCCTATACGGAAAGTTGTATGGTAGGAAATGTCGAACCCCATTGTGCTGGGAGAAGCGGGTCAGAGGGAGATTGCTCTAACGCAACTATCAAAAAGATTAGTATGATTCGAGCACAATTGAAAGCTGCCCAGGATCGACAAAAATCCTATGCGGACCAAAGGCGTAGGCCTATTGAATTCCAGGTGGGGGATCACGTGTGGTTAAAGGTGTCTTTGTGGAAGGGTGTAATCAGGTTTAGGAAGAGGGGTATGTTAAGCCCTAGATTTATCAGACGATTGAAACTTTTTGCCCGAGTGGCTCAAGTGGCTTACCAGTTGGAGCTTCCTAAGGAACTTTCTCCAGGTATCTAATTTGAGGAAGTGGCTAGCGGATGAGACCGCTTGTTTTTCATTGGATGACATTGTTGTGGATGATAAACTGAATTACGTGGAAAGGCCAATTGTTATTCTTGACTGCAAAACTAAATGGCTCAGGAATAACGAGATAGATCAACTGATGGTAAAGTGGGAGCGCCGGAAGGGATCAGAAACCACGTGGGAGTCCGAGGAAGAGATGATAAGATACTATCCTTACTTGTTTGGTACGTATTTTAGTTTCGAGGACGAAACTCCCTTTAAAGGAAGAGGCCTTGTAATATTCGGAATTTGTTTTGCCTTAATATTGTTATTTTTGGGGGTTTTATTCGAGTAAGTGTGATTAGTTAATAACGCGACATAATTAGTAGAAAAAATAATAGTTACTAAGTATCTATTTTTTGGTGACTAGTAAGATAGAAAGTTGGAGGGCTATATGTGCAAATTGTTAATTATGACCAGAATTAATAAGTCCTTAAAACTTGAGGGGGGTTGGTTGTAAATAAATTTTTAATAAAGAAAATTAGTCTGGGAGTTTATCCCAGACACTAAAATCGCGACCAAGGGAGGAAGAAAGAAGGGGAGACCTAGTTCTTGAGAAGTCCACTGATTTGAGCTTGTTGGTGGGTAATTTGAGAGTGGGAACGTCGAAATTGAGCATAGGGTACCTTCCATATCATGATTTCATCATTTAATCTAGGTTCCTTTGTCAAGTAAGTGGGTGTATATGTTATGTGATTTCATGCATTTGATGTATAGGTCAAATTGCCGTAGAGAGATTGTTATACATGGAAATCAAATTCTTAGAATATTGAGTAATTGGGTTTGGTTGTTTGGATCATAAGAAGCATTGATTTTGCGTGGAATTTGTTAATTATTACTGAAATGTGGAATAATTATGCTTGTAATCAGAGGTGGGTGGATTTGAATGCTTATATGTTATTGGTTAGCTAAAACACTATGAATGAATGTTAGGTGTTTAATGAAATGCCTAAGAGAATGTGAAATCCACAATAGGTGGATTTCACCATATTGTCTTGGTGATGTTATGCTATATGATGTGAATTATGATTGTTAGAATGGTTAATTTAATTAACTCTGTAAATATAGTTAAAAGTGGGAGCTCGAGTCGTCAAAGGGAAGGAAAATCCAAGGTTTAAAGGTAACATAAGTGTGTTTAATTTCAATGTTGCAAGAATGTGAGAATTCCTTAATGTGATAGCTAGTAGTAGTAATCATGTTGTTAACTGAAGGCATGAAATAATTAAGACGTTGATTCAATTCTAGAATGAATCCAAGGTGATGAAAATGTTAATTGATTTGTTTGGGTCAAGGTGGAACATAGTGTGTGATAAATGTCAAACCTTCGGGTAAGATGGGGATTATGAGTATTCATAATCCAAATTTACACCTTTGGGTGGAAGTGTAACCCTTGGCATAAGTTTACTTATGTCAATGGTAAGTTGGTAATTGTGTTTTGATAGAAAAGAATGTATGTAGAAGGATGCATTGTGCACATGATAGTGTAGTAAATGCCTAACTAATTAATCTGTGGATCATTGCCTTATGTATTTAGTGATATTGTGGTCTAGACTGGGTCCCTGTAAGGATCAAAATAGTTCTTACGCGATATCTAATCCAATCAAGACCGTGCGAAATCCGGTTTGATTGGTGATTCAAGAAACAATCGAATAATGTAACGAAATAATGATTTAAACAATGAAAACACAAACGAGATTGGAGAAAAAACACTTTGATATCACTAATTGCAATACACGAATTCGAAATTCTCTATAGAGAATTTCGAGAACACCCTAGTCACCTTCACCTTTGGATCAACAACCTATTGTAATTAACATATGGTCCCTTATATAGGAGACAAACAACTTGCTAAACAAGCTATCTCCTAAACCTACAAAATTCGGCCCATATACCCATGGAACCGATCAGACACTTTTAACACACTAAACCCACACAAGTTAACCCATATACAAGTATTAACTAGCCTAAAATACATCTAATGCAAAAGCCTCAATATCTAGGTCTCTACAATCTTCCCCCAGGCTTTAGCATTAGCTGTCTTCAACATCCTGAATCTTCTCGAAGTCTGCACCGATGTAGGATCATACCACAACTTTTCCTTAACAATCCTGGCAACTCCTCTAATGTAGACTTTAGCATACTGCTCATTCTATGGAGTGCTCTCAATCTGATTCCTGCTTAACACCATAATGTCTTTTTCATATGAGCAGATCATGTACTTCCATCACGCTCATAGTCTTTGACATGCAAATGATTTCACCAGTATATTCACTATATGTCCATGTCTGAAAATCATCCAAGCAACCTTCAAGATGTCTAAGTGGAAGAGGGATAGTCTTAGCTTTCTCTGTAGGAGGATACAACACATTTGAAAACTTCTTCTTAGAATTCTTCTCATACAACTCCCGGTACTTCTTTGTATAATAACTTTTATGTGGAAAATCATCGAAGTTTTTGAACTTGCTCAGAACAGCTTTCTTCAATTTCTATTAGAAATGATCAAGATACTTATTCTTTCACAGGTTAAAGAAAGGTGAATGATACAACTTTGTAAAATCCACCATCGTCCAAGAATATAATTGTGTCCAGCAACTGTAGTGTTCTAATGGAAACGACCCTCTTCTTCTGACCAAAAACATGTGCTTCTCTCCATCAAACATCCATGACTTTCGTTCCCAAGTAACTCCTCTCTTGTCATGATAATGGTCACCAAGTTGAATTAAATACCTCTCAGGAGGATATGCAAAAGCCTTGGCTTCCTAACTTCCATCAAATTCAGCACCTGGCACAGTCATATAGTCCCGGTCTCTTGTATCATTCTCCTTATCAGCATCTTCAGGAAGAATGGAACCTGCTGCAGGTTCATTGGGAATATCAGCTTCAAAATCAAATACCGGTTCATATGAGGAACCACCTGCTCCTGAACTACCTCCTTTACTTCCAGGGTCTACTTTATCATATTTCTTTGATTTGGACTTTCTTGTACCACTTCTACCTGCAGAGCTAAGCTGTCTCACCAGCTTATGTATCTCTAATTTGTATTGAGAATTCTTTGTTGATCTTCTTCTGATTTTGCAGCTCTGTATTGTGCACCTTTTGTATATCAAGCAATTCATCAATCACCTCATTCTGGGCTTCATTTTGGGCTTTGAGCAGAGCAATCTCAAATTTTAGCTCTCTTTCAAGCCTATACTCTGTTGACTTTACTGCTTTCCCTTTATCTTGATCTGTGGGTTGTCTGGAGGAAGACAATTGACCAGCTCCAGTGCTAGTGGTAAGAGGAAATCTTAGGTCCAATTGTCTCCTTCTTGGGTCATTTAAGGCTTCAGTAAGGTGTTGTGTAGCAACCTTCATTTGTTGAGTCATATCTTTTCTAACAGAAGTACTGAGAGGAGGATCCTCTGTAGCTTTCTGTTTTCTAGTCAGTTGTTCTTTAATAATCTCAGTCTCTTCTTCTTCAACTTTTATATCATCAACATATGTGCCATAGTCGATATTAGCATCATGATCATCAAATTGCAGAGCTTCAATCTGTACATCTTCTAAGTCAAATTCATCTGCCCACTCATCACTATCAGACAATTCAGTAACAGGATTCTCTGAAGCAGGCAGGTTGTGTTCTTCTTCAATTAAATCATTTCTCTGAGGCGGGACCTCCTCTCTGGCAGTTGTAGAGACCCTATTTTGTAAGGATTTTACATTAGACATTGTTGGGCTAGTTTATAATTTTGTTGGGCTAAATTGTAAAGGTGGTTAGTGGGTTAGTGGGTCCGGTCGTAGATAGGGTATGTGGGCCGAATTTTGTGACTTGTTTAACAAGTCTAGGTATCCACTATATAAGGAATAGCTAGTCTACATGTTAAGGATTGTTGCTTCTTGTGTGGTTTGAGGACTAAAGGTGTACCGAAATTCTCCTTGAGAATTCGGCTTTCACAAGGTGATTGGCAATCGGATTCTTCAAGTATTATTTAATCGGTTTGTGTTTCTTTATTGTTTTTCTATTCATTCGTTATTGGTTATTTTGATTATTCTTGAATCATCGCTAATCACCGGAGCACGGTGATTAGTAGACTTGATATCGCGTGAGGAGAAATTTCCGATCCTTACAATTGGTATCAGAGCCAAGAAACGCAAGTTTCGAGGCTCTCGCGATATCCGATGGGTCTTTGGTAACTAACGATTTGAGTATTTTTGGTGTTTTTTAGCTTTTAGCACAGTTCGGAAGTACTTTTGCAGGTTTAGATTCAAGACAGAAGCTTTCGTGGTGCTTAGTTCGTGATTCTATGACTTTTCGACCCTGTTTAAGGCCTTTCGATCGTCCTCTTGATCGAAAATCTCATCCTGTTGCACAGCTTCGATCGAGAAAGTCCCATTGAGACTTTTCGATCAACCTTCACTCAATCGAGAAGTCCCATTTGTGACTTCTCGATCAGCCATTTCGATCGGAAAGTCCCCCTGAGACTTTTCGATCAGCCTTCATTCAATCGGAAAGTACCCCTTGTGACTTTTCGATCAGCCTTCATCTGATCGGAAAGTCCCCCTGAGACTTTTCAGCCAGCGTCTCTGTTTGATCAGAAAGTCCCCTCAGGGACTTTTCGATCCACTCACACTTTTCGATCGTGAAGTATGCTTTTCGACTAAGACCCTGTCCAATCGAAAAGTACTTTTCGACCAAGTCTTCCAACCGAAAACATCTTTTTGACCCAACCACTTTTCGATCGAAAACCTATTTTTCATCTATCAGTTTGTTATCAATGGCTTTCGACATGTCAAATCTGTCAAGTGCGACTCTGGAGATGGACGCAAAGATCGGACCCAACGCCAGACCCCCTCGTCTGATGTCTGGAAAAGATTTCATGAGCTGGGAATACCGGTTTGTGAACTACGTGAACTATAATGATCCCAAGATCATGCGATCTGTTGAGGTGGGAGACTATGTTCCAAAGGTAACTCTAGCAGCTGATCAGGAACCTCAGCCCAAAGATAAATCAGAATGGAGTGAGGAAGATTGGGAGAAGGTAGAGCGTGATAGAAAGGCCCTGGCTGCTCTGACCATGGCCATATCTCCAGAGGTAACTGAAGCCTTCAAGGAGTACAAATCTGCCAAAACACTTTGGGATGCTCTTGTTGTTGCATATGAAGGAAATGACGACATGAAAGAGTCTCGAAGGGAAAACCTAAGGGAGAAATTTAATGAATTTAATTACATACCTGGTGAAAACATTGAGACCCAGCTTCAGCGGTTCATCAAAATTGTGATTGGAATGAAAGATGCTGGGGTCACCTACACACAGGTGGAGGTAAACAAGAAGCTGGTGAACTCACTTCCACCAAATTGGGATAGTACAATTGAGTTGATTGAGAAGATGGTGGAAATGACTACTTCACCATTGAATGAGCTCATGTCAACCATTAGAGCTTACGAAGAGAAGAAACAGAAGAGGGCCAGAAAGTTAGGCAACGGAGCTTCAATGAATGAAGTTAGTCAGTCTTTCATCTCACAACCAGTTGCAGCTCTTAGCAACTCACACTCTGATCAGATGGGATTTATTGCACAAGCCATTGGGTCAAGCTCATCTGGATCATCTAACCTTAGTTTAATATATATAAATAATCTAACTAGAGACCCCAGTTTTGCTCTTGGTGTAGGTATTATGAGTTGCTATCAGGAACTCGTTGCAGGTTCCCTTCTACCCGCTGATTCAACTCCTAATGATGTGAATCAAGTCAACCCAGAAGACCTGGAGCATATGGACATTTCTTATCAGATGGGAATGTCAGCTTTAAGAGCTAAGCAGTTTATGGCCAAGGTAGGGAAGAAGGATTAAAATGGAGGAAAAGGGATAAAGCTCAGTTTCAACAAGGCAAACCTGCGGTGCTTCAACTGCAACGAGTATGGACACTATGCGAGGGAGTGCACCAAGCCAAAGGTTGAGAGAGATGTCAGATCTGAGTACAGAAATGAAGGCGTAAGAAAGGAGACAGTGAAGAATGATAGGGCACTGGTGGTTCAGCACACACCAGGATACGATTGGACTACACAAGTGGAAGATTTGAGTCTGACACTTCATCATGTGGACCTCCTTGCAGAAGAAGGAGCACAGAAGGAAGCTGCTGAAGTCTTTCGCCAAGCTTTCATGGCAGACATCTCTCCCAGTTCTCAGTAATGAGGTATGCTCAAACTCTAAATTTCAATCTGTGTTTAATGAATGTAAAGACTGGGAACGTAAGTTCGTCAATGAAACACTAAATCACGAATTAACTGCTAGAGATCTTAGGGAGTATAAAGATAAAAGTAGGACATTAAGAGAAAAACTGGAAGCGGCTAAATTAGATATTAAAAGTCTTCAAAATCAAGTTAGTGATAAAATTGCATGTCTTAGAATTGCTAACTCAAAAATTGACACATTAACCTTGGAGGTAGATGAGCTTAAAGCCAAATTAGGAACCTCACAAAACAAAATTGAACGAAATGACAAAATTGTGTCTGAAATGTTGAAGGCGAGTTCTATGTTTTACAATACTGATACTAGAAAGAGGCATGTTAAAGGGAACACAGGACTAGGTTTTAGTGTCGATAATAACAATGAAAAGTCCATGCACTCTGTCTCAATGCCTTTAATGCATGAAATGATTTCCGATCATGAAATCTCTAAGACTACTTTAGAATTTAAGGCAGAAATTGATAGAAAACTTGCTGCTTGCCCTATTAAGGTATGTGCTCCTGTTTCTAACATTACTAAAAATTCTACTTGTTGTACAGATAAAGGTAATAAAGAAGCAGGGGTAGTGAATTGCAAGGAGGTTCCTAAGAGTCCAATGAAGTCTAATTTTGATGATTTTTTATAAAAACTTTGATTTGAGAAACTTGAATCTTCTGTTAAGTTTGAGTCAAAAACTTCCAAGTCTGTTTTGTGTGATAAAACTTCTGATTGTGGTGTGTTTACTTTTGGTAAATGTGATGCTAAACCTGTGAAACCCTTAAGAGTAGTTGAGATTTTAAGAAGGGGTAAGGGACCACAGGTTGCTGGTCCCAAACCCACAAATGATGGTTTGTCTAGTGTGAAACTTGCTGAAAGTAAGAATAACAGTGGTGACCAAAATGTGCAGAAAGTGCGGGACATTAGGCCTCATGATATTGTCCCGTACCAAGAAGTTTATTTTGCATATGACCAATTTAAGCCGGTTCAGCGGGAGTACATTTTAATCACAAAGCCCCACGGTAAAACCCATTGGATCCACAAAAATTGTTCAAAACCAACTTGGATATCCACTGGGCGTAACCAACAACAAGCTCCCGCATATCCAAAGAAACAGTCTTGCCATGTATGTGGTAGACCAGGACACGTGGCAAGAAACTGTTTGCACCGACCATATGAACCCTTCTATCCCAAAAGGGTTTATCAGAGGCCCATTCCAACGGACCACATACAAAGTGCCCAACTCCAAGGCCTGGTCCTATAAAATCCAAGGTGCAGAAACCGGCACCTCAGAGACACAGAGTACATCAGAAACCCAAGGCTCCTAAGCAACAGCCAAAAAATGTTTTTAAAGAAAACAAAGTGCCTCAGAAATTAGTAAAAGCAGTTCTTAAACCAGTTTGGAGACCAAAATACGTTGAATCCTCAAAACCTGTTTTAAAATCTGTTTCATCCTTAAAACTGGGTTTCTAAATCACCCATCCATCCTAAACCAGTTGGTCTATATAAGTCAAATGGTTGGAGGAAGGATGATATGTGGAACATTCCAAAAGTGGTAAACCTGTCCTTCAAGCCTACTGGGGTGTACAAAAAACACTCCACTTATTTCCAAGAGGTGAAGTTTCAAAAACAAAACAAAAATAAAAATCCTCAAAAAGGGCCACAGGAGCCTGGGCAAGAAAATCACCGTCCCCGACAGGTCAACACAAAGGACAGTTTCAGTTCAGCCAAAACTGACCAACCTTCACCCAGACTCATTAAGGGCTGGGTACCCAAAACTAACTAATATTCTTTTGGATGCAGGGACAACCGAGGAGGACTGTTAACAACCTTTGGTATGTTAACGGTGGTTGTTCCTGGAATATGACAGGGGACATATCTTTATTACAAGACTTGGAGCAATTTGATGGAGGATATGTATCATTCGCAAGAGGAGTTGGAGGATATATCAGTCAGAAAGGAACAGTCAGAAACGGATGTCTCAGCTTCCATGACGTCAACTATGTAGAGCAGTTGAAACACAGCTTTTTAAGTGTTTCACAAATCTGTGACAGGGAGTACCCGGTGCTTTTCAATAACCAGGAATGTCTGATTCTCAAACCTAGGTATTCCATGCCTGACGATTGGGTGTTAATGCGCACACCAAGATACGACAACTTCTATGTTCTTAACATGCAGAAAACACCCACAACTGAGGTGGCTTGTCTTCTCTCCAAAACAGCCGAGAATCATGCTCAGTTGTGGCATAGGAGGTTGGGGCACATAAATTTGAAGAATCTGAATCGACTTGCAAGAGGAGGATTGTTAAAGACCTCCCAATCAAAGAATTTGTACTCAAGGACAAATGTGTGGCATGTACTAAGGGGAAGCAACACAAACGCCCACACAATCCAAAGGTGTTCAATAGAATCTCATTTGTACTGGAGCTGCTTCACATGGACCTCTTTGGTCCAGTTAGTATGTTAAGCCTTAACCGATGTGCATTTTGCTTAGTTATTACTAACGATTTTTCTCGTTTTACGTGGGTGTTCTTTTTGCCAAGGAAAAGTGACGTTGCAGGTATATTGATTGCATTCCTCAAGCTTATTGAAACCAAGTTAAACCTGAAGGTGAAGTCCATCAGGAGTGACCATGGGACAGAATTCAAGAATCATATCATTGATGAATTATGCACTAAGAAAGGCATTGAACATCAGTATAGTGCTCCCTACACTCCTCGGCAGAACGGCGTAGCAGAACGTCGCAACAGAACTCTAATTAAAGTTGCTCGTACTATGTTGTGTGATTCTAAGCTGCCTACCATGTTTTAGGTAGAGGCACTTAACACGGCTTGTTACGTCCAAAACAGGGTTCTCATTAACAAGCGACACCAGAAGACCCCTTATGAATATATCTACCATGACAAGCCCAGTACTGGGCATCTTCGGGCTTTTGGATATCTTTGCATTGTTTTACTAAATACTGATTTACCAAAATTTGCTGCTAAATCTGATAAGTGTTATTTTGTAGGTTATTCTGCTAGCTCAGCCTACAGGGTGTTCAACAAAACGACCGGTATTGTAATGGACTCTACCAATGTGGATTGGCTTGAAGAAAATCCCTCAGATGGTGGAAAGGGTCATGCACAAGCTTTTGACTACAATCAGTTCTTTCTTCCGTTTGGATTGGACCCAGTCCTAGCTGAAGAACTGTTTGATGACACAATCTAACGACCTTCAATAACTCATTCCATTACAAAATCTCCGGTCACTGCCTCCGACACAGACACAACACCAGTACAGGAAACCTTGGATGCTGGTATTGATAATGAGGTTGATGACAATCCCGGTACAGACTCTGTTCAATCTCAGGTAGCTGAAGAAGAAGGAGAAGATGGAACAAATGAAGAACTAGACCAAACAAACCTACCTCTAGAAATCCCCATTCAAGCCGTTGCTGAAACAAGGATCCACAAATATCAACCTTTGGACAACATCATAGGTCCTTTAGCTTCAGGGGTGGTAACAAGAAGTCAATCTGGGGACATTAATCACTGCATGTATTCTTGCTTTATCTCGCAAATTAAGCCCCCAAATATCACAATGGCTTTAACTGATCCCAGCTGGGTAGAAGCCATGCATGAGGAGCTGAATCAACTCTCAAGGCTCCAAGTTTGGAGGCTAGTAGAGAGGCCTTATGACCAAAGGTCATCACAAATCGATGGCTTTACAAGAATAAAATGCATGACAATGGCATTATTGTCAGAAACAAGGCCAGGTTCGTGGTTCAAGGGCATAAGCAGATCCAAGGGATTGGTTATGACGAAGTTTACGCGCCCGTTGCTCGACTAGAGGCAATAAGAGTTTTCTTGGCTTATGCATCCTATAAAAATTTCACCGTATACTAATTGGATGTGAAAACTGCTTTTCTATATGATGAGATGGATGAAGAGGTGTATGTCACTCAACCTCCTGGGTTCATTGACGAAGAACACCCTTATCATGTGTACAAGCTAGACAAAGCCTTGTATGGCTTACACCAGGCCCATCAGTCGTGGTACAAAACTTTGACTAATCATCTTCTAGCACATGGGTACACGAGAGGAATAGTGGATCAGGCGCTATTCAGAAAGGAGGTAGAAAATGATATAATCATGGTACAAGTATATGTGGACGACATCATCTTCGGGTCCACAAACGAATATTTGTGTAAAGAATTTGAGAAAGTAATGCGGACAAAATTTGAGATGAGTCAAATGGGGGAAATGGAATTCTTCCTCGCATTGCAAGTGAAGCAGAGTGACAGTGGGATCCTCATTCACCAAGCTAAATATGTCACAGAGATTCTTGAAAAATACAAGATGGCAGATTCAAAGCCTGTCTCCACACCTATGGCGGCAAGGCCTGCTCTTACCAAAGATCCAGATGGTCAGAAAGTGAGCGAGCACATGTACCGGTCGATGATCGGATCACTAATGTACTTGACAGCCAGCCGCTCAGACATCATGCTGGCAGTGTCCCAATGCGCACGTTATCAAGCTAATCCTAAACTCTCTCCTTTATTTATAGTTAAACGTATTTTTAAATATTTGAAGGGTCGACTACGGTTGGGCCTCTGGTACCCTAAAGAGTCAGGTTTTAATCTCTATGCTTTTACTGACAGTGATTATGGTGGCAATGAGCTTGACAGGAAATCTACATTTGCTGGAGCTCAATTCTTAGGCGACAGGCTGGTGGCATGGCAAAGCAAGAAGCAGCACACGGTTTCACAATCGACAGCCGAAGCAGAATACGTGGCTGCCTCTGCATGCTGCTCACAGGTAGTATGGTTGCAGCATCAACTGGGAGATTACGGTTTGAATTTCTTTGACACTCCCATTTACTGTGATAATAATGCTGCAATGCAAATTGTTAAAAATCCTGTGCAGCACTCTAAAACCAAGCACATTGACATAAAAACGCACTTCATTCGGGACTGCTATGAACACAAGCCCATTCACTTAGAACGGGTGCAGTCGGATGACAATGTGGCGAACATGTTCACAAAACCCCTCCCAAGTGCTAATTTGGAAATGTGTCTCAAAGGCCTCTGAATGATAGCCTTTGATGAGTAATCTGACAACTGTTATCTATTCTTCTTATTATTAAAAAAAAATGGTGCTCTTCTATTTTCAGCTTGTATTTTAAAAAAAAATCTAAAAGCAAGGGGAAGATATAAAATCAACATCTGATGTTTCCTCTAAATTGTGTGTGCTTTTAAATTTTTTTAACTGGTTTTGTTTGACTAGATTGGGAAGTGATATAAATTTTCAGGTGTTTGCTGACTGACACGTGTAAGGTGGATGAGAAAAGTTGTGATTCATGGTTGATATGCTTGGTAGGCTCTGTTGTCAATCAATCGAAAGGTATGGTTCATCACAACACTTAAAGATAACGTATGATGCTTGATGGGAAGCACACACTTAGGTTAGTACAATTTCTATTTGACTGTGTACCAGGAATCCTGAGACACACGCCCGGTTCTGAGTTTTGATGTCATGCTCAAAAACTCCCATTCCCTCTTCTTTGCGTGAGCAATGACCTGGGAATGTTGTACATGAGTCAGGACTCCTCTATTTTGCGGCAGCAGAGACCTGGAACCTCCTTGACCCACACACATCTAAGAACACAATGTACATACATTATAAACCCAAAATATGCCATTGTGCACAACCAAAAGAGACCCTTAAGTGTCAAAAACCCTTAGCCTTGTCACTGATGAGAGCATTATCAAAAATGTAATAAAAATTCAGTTGACGTTGTAAACTATCCAACAAAACCTTTGTGATCTATTCTATCTTTTCTCAACCCAGTTTGGAGCATGACGTGAGGCTTAAGGAAAGGTGTCGTGAAAAATGTTATACGGAAACCAGGTGTACTTGATAGAATGTACAAATTATACTTAGGACTTATGTGTGTGGCCTGGATATATGTTCGTAATTAATAAACCCTAAAATATAAATAATGTGATGAAACTGCCTGAGTAAGTGAAAGCGGCACGAGTTTAAAAATAAACCAAAATACCGGCAATCGCCTGAACACGCGAGTTTATTTATTTTTGTTAAATTATTGTTAAGTTGTCAGATATAAAACTCTCGGGCTTGAGTTCAGGGGAAATTTTGAAAATTAACAAGGTTAAATTGAAGTTAACTTAAGAAAAGTGTGTTGTTAAAGTTTGGCACATTTTGTTCATACTCAAACTTGAGGGTGTGGTTTGAAAGTTTTTTAAAAAATTTTGGTTAAACAAAAGGAGGGTTCGGCCACCTCCCCTTCATCACTACTATCTCATCTCTCTCCCTCACCACCGCAAACCCTAATCCCTTTTACCACCATCACCTCTACTCACCACCACCGGCTGCCACCACCGTCACACAACACCACAGTCATCGCCATCACCTTGCGACCTCACCACCACCTCCCTCATCAAAAACCGTCACCCGAACACCCCCCCCCCCTATTACCCTCGTCGCCGCTACCCCTGTCCCCTCTTCGATTCCCCGTCATCCGTCACCGAAACCACCATCCGACGCCACCTGTGCAGTCGGAATCCATCATCGAACACCATCCCGGTGTTGATTTTCAACTATGGCTCCCCGTCTGAAGTGTGTAGCTAGACCCGCACAAGATCGACCCGAGTATGTGGTTTTTTTCTTGAGTTTTTTTTGGTTGGGACGGGTGAAAAACTGTGATTAAAGGGGTCTGGGACTGATTTTTTAGTGTTAAATGCTCGTATGTGGACTGTTGATCTGAGTTGCAGGTGTTTCATGGAGAAGACGACCCTTTTCGATCAATATAGAGGCTTTTCGATTAGGCTGCAAAGCTTTTCGATTGGTTTCGGTTCTTCTCGATCGAAGATTCTCGGTAACACGGAACTTTCCGATCGATGTTGGCACTTTTTGATCGAAAGCTTATGATTCTCAATTAGAGCCTAGGCTTTTCGATCGAGACATAAGGCTTTTCGATCGGCAATCACGTTTCTTGTCGGACATTTCGATCAGCACTGTGGCTTTTCGATCAGGGATCCCGAAATTATGGATGCTTTTCGATCGAGAACCTAGTTTTCGATCGGAAAGGTACCTGATGATGTGTTTCAAGTGGTTTTCTTCCATTGTTTTGAGCCGTTATGCTTCCCGTTTTTCGAGAAAATTATTGTGACTAATGAATTTCTGTCTGTTTTGGATTTTATCTGTGATTGTGAGTGCAGGGACTTAGAGTTTATCAAGGATCACAATACAGTTGCTTATTTGCTGGACCCACCTGTCGAGTACAGAGAGAAGTATAAGTCAATGATTGAAGGTTTGAAGAGATGCTGTCTACACTATGCTCTCACACAAAATCCTGTTATTTGCAAGCGGATGCAACAGGAATTCTGGAAGACTGCCTTTATTTCTGATGATGGAAAGCAGATCATTGCCAAGATACGGAACAACTGTGGTATTGACTGAAGAAAATTTCAGACAGGCACTTAGATTGAAAGATGTTGCTGCTGATCCGATGGCTTTGGATAAAGAAATGGTTACTCAGTGTTTGAAGCAGATGGGATACCATACAGTGTCTCCGCCCACAATGAAGGCTTTTATCCCACCTTATTGGAAAATGCTGGCACACTACTTGCAGAAGTGCATAATTGCTAATAAGATCTCAACAGATCAACTAAACCAAGTGCACACTCATGCTATGGTATCACTGGTTAGAGGGGTTAGATTCAACTGGTCCAGGTTGATCTTGTTGGATATATGGTGTCCTGACCCGACGAATTAACGAACCCGACCGATATTGACCCGTAAGAGTTACACCCGGGGCAATGGATAATAAACTAATTACTGTTTTAATTAGTTAATTGAACTGATTGGCGAATAAATAAATACTGATTTATTTATTTATTACGATGACATATTTATTCGGTTCGCGATTAAATGGATGGATGAGTTAAACTGTTAATGGGTTAACAGTCTGACCCATTGGTGGGCCATGGAGAATTCGCAGAAGACCATGGTGGGCCCATGGTCTGCGAAATTCTCCTATAGGGTGGGGAGGAGTAGAGAACAAGTCAGAAGTTTTCGAAACCCTGATCTCCTCCTCCCATCTCTCTCTCTGCAAAACAGACCAGAGAAGAAAAACCCTAAGCCGTCGCCGCCCTCAATCTCCGGTGACACCACCACTGCAATTCCGATGGATCAACGATTCGCAAGCATCATCCAGCGACTCGATCAGGAAGCAGCCACCGCCCGAGCCGAGGCAGCGAGCCGAGCCGAAGCCGTAGCCGCCGCCACAGCCGAAGCCGCAGCCGCCGCCGCAGCCAAGGCCGCAGCCGCCGCCGCCGCCGCCGCGTCCGCCGGCGCACCGCCGGTCGATCGCCGCCCGGTGGTTCTCGCGTTGCCGGCGCAACCGAGACCACCTCGACCCGTACCGTCCTCTTGGCCCGCACCGCTTTATCCTCCGGTCACCGCCACCTCGTCGCCGCCGGTTTCCGGTGACGAGATAATCGTAGGATCGGTCCCCGTGGCGATCCCGTCGGAAAGAATTTTGTCGCCGCCACCGATGGTGAAGTTACCACCACCGCCGCCACTACCTCCGCCGCCTCCGATGACCGCCGGAGTTTCAGTCGCAGATCTGACCCGTAGATTCGAGTCAGAAGTTTCAGTTCACCCTAGCGCAAGTCCATTGAACTCGGGTGTCTCGAACGGTTGTTCGGAACCCGCTAAGGTATATCTAATTTATTAGATATTTAATTTTATGTATTTATTTATTTATTTAAATAAATATTTTTTTCTGTGTTTGTCGTGCCGGTGATTGATCCTGTTACAGTTGCGTCCGCGTTTTAATTCGTTTCCGCTGCTAAATTAATTTGGAATTAATTTTATTATAAAAATCGGTTTTAATAAAATTAAAATCGGTAACCCGGATCCCACTGTAAATCCCAACAGTGGTATCAGAGCCATTATCACCGCGCGCAAACCAGATTCGGTCTTTTCGTGACCGATAGTTCGCAATTTCGACTTAAATCCAAATTGCGAATTAGAATTAATTTAATATATTATTTTAATTCAATATATTATATTGTGTGTTACGGCCGACCCCTCTAATTTTGTGATCATGTATGAATGTCATGGCGTGATTTGTTTTTCTCTGTTTGGCCCAAGTTGTTGGCCCAATTGGTTGTTTTTTATTTTGGTTTATTGGACCCGGTTTTTGGGTTTCAAAGTTGTACAAATCTAGAGCTAGGTTACTAGAAGTAGTTTTAGTAATTGTAAATTTGTATGTAACCAAAAGTCGAAGACTGGACACACGCAAGAGGGATGTCAAAGCAAGTGGGAGCTGAACAGGATTCCGGATCGCACAGAGTTGCCATCTCGATCGTTCACCATTTTATAATTTAATTTATTTTAAATTGTCCCATGTGATCTCGCTTGTATGGCTCGAGCGAGATCAAGACCTTATGCCGTTTAACACACAATATGCCATTCGCGACATCTTAGTAATTTAATTAGGTTAAATTAATTTACTGGTCCCGAGTGGAGATAGGGTTTTATCGTTCGTGTCTGACGATGATTAAATATTAAAAGTAATTAATATCCCTATTTGGTAATTCTTTGAAACTGGTAGTTCGTGCCATCCTATCTCAAGTTGAACTTGGAATGTATTTACCGGAGCATCAGTGTTGAAGTATTTCAACACCGCACTTGGTGCCGAGGGTACCTTCTAAGGTGAACGACATTGGAGTATTTCAACACCGTGTCATCACATCGACCATTTAGGATTACTATCGCTTTAAACGTATATGTTCGTGGTGTTGGAGTATTTCAACACCGCGCCACGGATGTGTACTGCTAAAGTGGGCACGGATGAGGCTAAACGTATCGCAAAATACAATTGTATGTATATAGCGGCCTCATACCGAGAGTTGTGACTTGAGTCTGACAATTGACAATCGTTGTCAGTTTGTTTACACGGTTTTGCTCCTGAGGCTCATTTGGCGGTCTCAAGTGATCTCGTCTAAACGAATTCTCATTTTCTTAAAATAAACCTTACCAACTTATTTTAAAGAAAAAATAAACATCGAAAATACTGATTAAATTTACTTTGCTTATTTTCAGAAGGCTAAAGAAAACTCACCACCATTAAGTTCAATGGTACAACTCGACCCCTTCACTGAGTCTGGCTTTCTCGCATGGCAGACAACCCTGAGGAACCTTTTAAGGCTCTTCGGGAAACTCTATGTCATTGACCGACCGATCGCGAGTATTCCATCTTACTTGCTAAATGAGAACTCGCGGTCTGAGCTCCAAAAGCACACTGACGATGATAAGGACGTCACTGACCTGATGTTGTCTAGCATGACTCAGGATTATCGGTACAATTTCATGGGGATGTCTGCTTATGACATCATTCGTAAACTCAAGGATTTATTTGAATTGAGTCAGAGGACTGAGCGAGCTGATGCACTTTCACAATTTGTGAACTGCTCTATGGCTAACGACTCCTCTCCATACGATCATGTCATGCTGATGAAAGCGTATCGTGACAGACTGATCGACCTTGGCTACTCCATCTCTGACGGGATGGCTCTTGATGTAGTACTCAGATCTTTGCCAGAACATTATCGTATTCTTGCGATTAATTGTTCGGCTCAGTCGATCGAGGAGGTTATTCCGTTGATACCCAACGTGAAGATCAGGACCACGCCGGACGTGCTCAAGGTTACGAATACAAAGATCTCCAAAGCCAAGAAGGTTAAAGAGAGCAAAGGCAAGAAACCACAGGTTCAGCCTCCTGAGGAGCGCCTGTGCTATGAGTGCAACCAAATGGGACACTGGCGTCGCAACTGTCCTGTTTATCTTGCAAAGCTGAAGATGACCAAGAACTCTAATAAGGGTTGCTCATCAGGTATTTCAATAAATGTTATTGAACTTTTCACTGTTTCCTCCAATTCATGGGTATTTGATACTGGATGTGGTTACCACATTGTTAATGTTTTGCAGGAACCTGAGAAGTGGAAGAAGACAGAACGAGGCCGCATGGACCTCATCGTTGGTGACGGGAAGAAGGTCCCAGTACTTGCTACTGGAACATTTTCTTTTTCATGTTCTTCAGGCCTTGTAGTTAATTTGATTAACTGTTTATATGCACCTGGTTTATCCAGAAACATTATTTCTGTCTCTTCATTGTTTGAACAAGGATTTCGGTATAAATTTAATGGAAATATGATTTCTGCTTACCTTAATGATATCTTTTATTTCGAGGCTAAACCTCAACATGGAATATATGAGATAGATGTTCAAACAAACGACCAGCTCTATCATGTTTCTAAAAGAAACAAAGCTGATAGTAACGAATCCTCGTTATGGCACCATAGACTTGGTCACATAAGCAAGGCCCGCATCAAGAAGTTGCAAACTGCTGGCATTCTCGAATCCCAAGATGCAGATTCCTTTGATGAATGCGAGTCGTGCTTATCTGGTAAATTAACCAAGTCACCCTT
This sequence comes from Deinandra increscens subsp. villosa, assembly GCA_039602395.1. Lineage (NCBI taxonomy): Eukaryota > Viridiplantae > Streptophyta > Magnoliopsida > Asterales > Asteraceae > Deinandra > Deinandra increscens. Next base: position 9,215,593 of record JBCNJP010000006.1, on the reverse strand, counting down.
CACCCACACAGGTGAACGGGCCCAAGGATTGTTAGGCGTTATTCACACTGATGTGTGTGGACCCTTTCGAACCGAGACGAGAAATCGTGAACGGTACTTCGTGACTTTCATCGATGACTACAGCAGATATGCCTATGTCTATCTGATGAAACACAAACATGAAACTTTTGAAAAGTTCAAAGAGTTTCAAAACGAAGTACAAAATCAGCTAACTCGAACTATTAAAATACTTCGATCAGATAGAGGCGGTGAATACCTAAGCGCTGAATTCCTAAATCATCTGAAGGAATGTGGAATCGTTTCACAACCTACTCCACCTGGCACACCCCAGTTAAATGGCGTTAGTGAGAGGAGGAATCGAACTCTGCTTAACATGGTTCGATCGATGATGTGCAGGACAACCTTGCCGCATTCCTTTTGGGGATATGCCATCTTAACCGCCGCTCGCCTAATAAATCTGGCACCGACCAAGAAAGTAGGGAAGACCCCATATGAGATATGGCATGGTTCTCTTCCCAAACTTTCATACCTCAGGGTATGGGGATGTGATGCTTATGTCAGCAGTGATTCTGATAATAAGCTCGATCCTCGAGGCGAAAAGGTAACTTTCGTTGGATACTATGGTAATACCGGTTATTACTTCTACCATCCCGATGCAAACACTGTTTCCATCAAGAGGAAAGGTAAATTCCTTGAGAAAGAATTTCTTACTCGAGGAACAAATAGTGATCCAGTGGATCTTGAAGAAATTCAAGATTCACCTAGCCCTGAAGCGGTCGCTGTGTCTGACCGACAAGTTGTTGTCGCACCATCAGACCCAAACACAAGCACAAGCGTTCGTAGGAGCGAAAGAATACGACATGAGCCTGATAGATACCTTGGATATCATGAGGCCTTCGATGTTCTATTAATAGCCGATTCTAACGATGAACCTATTAATTACAAAGCTGCTATATCAGATCCGGAATCTGATAAATGGCTTGAAGCCATGAACGCTGAGATGCAATCCATGCGTGACAATCACGTCTGGGACTTGATTGAGCTACCCCCCGGTACACGGGCAGTAGGGAGCAAGTGGATCTTTAAAAGAAAAACTGACATGCATGGAAATGTGCAAACCTACAAGGCACGGCTTGTAGCGAAAGGTTTCACTCAAACTCAAGGGATTGATTATGATGAGACCTTTTCGCCCGTTGTCATGATCAAATCGATCAGGATTCTCCTTGCCATAGCCGCATACCATGACTATGAGATATGGCAAATGGACGTGAAAACCGCCTTCCTGAACGGACAACTCGAAGAAGATGTCTATATGGTTCAGCCTGATGGTTTTGTCGATCCAGAGAATCCAAACAAGGTTTGCAAGCTTAGCAAGTCCATTTATGGACTCAAGCAAGCATCTCGAAGCTGGAATCTTCGTTTTGATCAGAAAGTCAAAGAGTTTGGCTTTGAACAAAACAAAGATGAGCCTTGTGTCTACAGAAAGGCAAGTGGGAGCGCTGTATCGTTCCTCGTACTGTACGTGGACGATATACTGATCATAGGAAACAACATACCCATGCTTAACGAAGTTAAGAAATGGCTTTCATCTTGTTTCGCTATGAAAGACCTTGGAGAAGCCGCTTATATTCTGGGAATCAAGATTCACAGAGATCGATCTAAGCGCCTTTTGGGACTCAGTCAAAGCACATACATAGATAAGATCATAGCTCGGTTCAATATGAGCAACTCCAAGAAAGGAGCAGTTCCCATGACTAAGGGAACAATATTGGACAAATCTCAAGCACCTAAAACGGAGCGCGAGATAAGCCAAATGGCATCGATCCCATTTGCCTCTGCTATTGGATCTATCATGTACGCCATGCTCTGCACACGACCGGATGTCTCGTATGCATTGAGCGTGACAAGTCGGTACCAACAGACGCCAGGGCTAGCTCACTGGACGGCTGTAAAGAACATACTGAAATACTTGAGAAACACCACTGACATGTTTCTCGTATTCGGGGGTGTTGACGAAGAGCTCACTGTAAGATGTTACACTGACGCCAGTTTTCAGACTGACCGAGATGACTCTCGCTCACAGTCAGGATTCGTATTCACTCTTAACGGAGGGGCTGTTTCTTGGAGAAGCTCAAAACAGCCAGTAGTAGCTGATTCTACTACTGAATCCGAATACATAGCCGCCTCAGAAGCTGCTAAAGAAGCCGTGTGGATGAAGAAGTTCATATCCGATCTCGATGCTATGCCAAGTATTAGGCAACCCATCGAGATGCTGTGCGATAACACAGGCGCTATAGCTCAAGCCAAAGAGCAACGGTCCCATAAGATGGCCAAGCACGTACTGAGGAAATTCCACTACATAAGAGAAGTAGTCGACAGAAATGAAATCAAGATAAGCAAAGTACACACAGATCAAAACTTAGCTGATCCCTTTACTAAGCCTATGACTCAGGAGACTCATATACGCCACAGAGAAGCGATAGGGCTTAGATTAGCTAAAGACATGTTTTGATTCAGTATTTGGATGTATGAACACCAACAGTTATCTGTATTATTCTTATTCCATCTGTTTTATGCAATAATGAATTACATAACTGTGTTCAATATTTGTACGTTTAATCCATGGACAATAAGTTCTTGTCCTAAATGTCCGTAGTCGATTAGTAAGTGGGAGCTATACTAAAGTAAGACTATTGTGACTAGTTGAACTTTAAAGTTGTTTAACGTTCAAACTCACAGACCTCATTGGTGAATGACGTTGGACGTAACTCGCATCATGCAGCGCAAACATGGAAACTTGCCTGCTTGATTAAATGCATGCTCTAATGTATCCTTAGACCTGAGACGCATATTCGAACTCCTCTCTACTAAAGAACATTCTTTGATTGTAGCCTAACGTTGTCGCGTAACTGCCAGCCATAACGGCTACTTTTGGGAATGGCTCTGAGGTTTAGTGGGAGCTGTATGCCTCAACAAGGGATTCTGTACTCTTGCTTTGGCAACAGTTAGACATAAAGGCGCCCTCGTTGATTCCAAGTGATAAGTGTGAGGCCTCACCCAAACTTACTGTGTGTTTGTTGGATCACTTCGAATTGTATCGGGAATGAAAATCGATGAATATAACGTGGGAGTCCATGTCCCATGATTCATCAATGTCTTATACAGAAAGGAACATATGACAATGAATGCACAAGTCGTGATTCTGCTTGATAGTCAATCAGATATACTTTGGCAACCGACTTAAAGAGTCGATATTAGTTGGTGTAGCCATGCATAGCTAGAGTGCCTCTGGCTGCGCTCGTTAAACTGTCGCGTTCAGTCCAAGTGGGAGACTGTTGGATATATGGTGTCCTGACCCGACGAATTAACGAACCCGACCGATATTGACCCGTAAGAGTTACACCCGGGGCAATGGATAATAAACTAATTACTGTTTTAATTAGTTAATTGAACTGATTGGCGAATAAATAAATACTGATTTATTTATTTATTACGATGACATATTTATTCGGTTCGCGATTAAATGGATGGATGAGTTAAACTGTTAATGGGTTAACAGTCTGACCCATTGGTGGGCCATGGAGAATTCGCAGAAGACCATGGTGGGCCCATGGTCTGCGAAATTCTCCTATAGGGTGGGGAGGAGTAGAGAACAAGTCAGAAGTTTTCGAAACCCTGATCTCCTCCTCCCATCTCTCTCTCTGCAAAACAGACCAGAGAAGAAAAACCCTAAGCCGCCGCCGCCCTCAATCTCCGGTGACACCACCACTGCAATTCCGATGGATCAACGATTCGCAAGCATCATCCAGCGACTCGATCAGGAAGCAGCCACCGCCCGAGCCGAGGCAGCGAGCCGAGCCGAAGCCGCAGCCGCCGCCACAGCCGAAGCCGCAGCCGCCGCCGCAGCCAAGGCCGCAGCCGCCGCCGCCGCCGCCGCGTCCGCCGGCGCACCGCCGGTCGATCGCCGCCCGGTGGTTCTCGCGTTGCCGGCGCAACCGAGACCACCTCGACCCGTACCGTCCTCTTGGCCCGCACCGCTTTATCCTCCGGTCACCGCCACCTCGTCGCCGCCGGTTTCCGGTGACGAGATAATCGTAGGATCGGTCCCCGTGGCGATCCCGTCGGAAAGAATTTTGTCGCCGCCACCGATGGTGAAGTTACCACCACCGCCGCCACTACCTCCGCCGCCTCCGATGACCGCCGGAGTTTCAGTCGCAGATCTGACCCGTAGATTCGAGTCAGAAGTTTCAGTTCACCCTAGCGCAAGTCCATTGAACTCGGGTGTCTCGAACGGTTGTTCGGAACCCGCTAAGGTATATCTAATTTATTAGATATTTAATTTTATGTATTTATTTATTTATTTAAATAAATATTTTTTCTGTGTTTGTCGTGCCGGTGATTGATCCTGTTACAGTTGCGTCCGCGTTTTAATTCGTTTCCGCTGCTAAATTAATTTGGAATTAATTTTATTATAAAAATCGGTTTTAATAAAATTAAAATCGGTAACCCGGATCCCACTGTAAATCCCAACAGATCTTTGAAGATGTCAAAGCTGTAGTGTCAAGGGACAAGAAATTTGCTGCAGTCCCAAGGTTTATACAACTAGCTCTAGATTCCAAATATCCAAACTTGAGGAAGTCAAATGATACGCATGACACTAAGCCCATGGGGATTGAGCTTTTTCCTATGATAAACCCCAAGAGAAAGTTATCTGATAATGTGCCGTTTGGAGACAAGTTTCGAGAGTTTGCTGAGATAGTCAGGGAGGAGGTTCCTGTTCAAAGGAATGCTGTTGTTGAAGAAGAACATAATGTACCTGCCTCTCAGAAGCCTGTCACTGAGATTTCCGATAGTTCTGATTGGGAAGATTTTGATCTAGAAGATGTGCAGATTAGAGCTCTACAGTTTGATGATAGTGAAAACATCAATTACGATTCTTATCTTGATGACATAGAAGTTGAGGAAGTAGAGACTGAGACTGTTGAGATGCCACTGTCAAGAAAACGGAAAGCCACAGAGGATCCTCCCCTCGGTGCTTCTATTACTGATAATCTGACTGAGAAGGTGAAGATTGTCATGCAACACCTTACTGAAGCACTAAACGACCCAAGAAAGAAACGATTAGACCCATGAGTGCCTCCATCTACCAGCACTAGTGCTGGTCAATCATCATCCTCACAACCCACAGCCCAAGACAAAGGGAAAGCTATAGAAACCGCAGAGTTCAGATTAGAAAGAGAGCTCAGATCAGAAATAGCATAATTAAAAGCTCAGAATACATCCCAGAGTGAGATTATTAGAGATTTAATGGATATACAAAAGGTTCATAATACTAAGTTGGAGAATCAGAAAAAAAAATAAACAGAGAATTCTCAAGGCAGTTTAGAGAATTACCAAGCTGATTCGACAGCTTAATTCAGTCAACTCAAGCAAGTCATACGCAAAGAGAGATGATAAGGAAGATCCAGGAAATAAAGAAGGCAGTTCTGGAGCAAGTGATTCCCACAATCACCAATTTTTTACTTTGAAGCTGATATTCCCGATGCATCTGGTTTAGTGATGCCTGAAGGTACTGATGTAGACAAGGATACAAGAGATAGAGATACATGACTGTACCAGCTTCTGAGTTTGATGGGGGTTGGGAGGCCCAAACTTTTGCTCATCCCCCTGAGAGGTACATGATTCAGCTTGGTGAGCATTATCATAATAAACGAGGAATTACTTCAGACTTTAAGTCCTGGATGTGCGACAGAGAGAAGAATATGTTTGTTGTTCGAAGGAAAGGTCAGTATCCATTGGAGTATTACATATGTTGGACTCAATTCTACTCCTGGACGACTGTGGATCTGACGATGCTTTACAAGGCACCATTCTCCAACCCTTTAAGAAATGACTATGCTGAGCACTTTTACAAGAAGTTGAGGAATGCTGTGCTTAGTCAATTCAAGAGATTTGAGGATTTTCCGCACAAGAGTTCTTACACGAAGAAATACAGGGATGTGTTTAAACTGGATGGAAAGAAGAATTCCACAAACACACTGTATCCACCAACAAATAAAACTAAAACCATTCCTCTACCGATGAAGCATCTTGAAGGATGTTTAGATGACTTCAAGACTTGGGCGTACAGTGAATATCCTGGAGAAGCAAAAATTATTTGCAAGTCGAAGACAATGAGTGTAATGGAAGTTCATGATCTGTTGAGGTTTTATAAGAAGGACATACTGGTGCTATACAAGCACCAAATTGAGAGCTCTAAAGAAACTGAATAATATGCCAAGTGCTATACTCGAGCAGTGAAAACGATTGTAGAAGAGGAGCTGTGGTATGATCCATCTACTAGTCAGGTGTCCAAGAAGTTCAGAATGTGAAAGCTGTCTAATGCTAAAGCCTAGGGAAAGATTGTAGAGACCCTATTTTGTAAGGCTTTTATATTAGACATTGTTGGGCTAGTTTATAATTTTGTTGGGCTAAATTGTAAAGGTGGTTATTGGGTTAGTGGGTCCGGTCGTAGATAGGGTATGTGGGCCTAATTTTGTGACTTGTTTAACAAGTCTAGGTATCCACTATATAAGGAATAGCTAGTCTACATGTTAAGGGTTGTTGCTTCTTGTGTAGTTTGAGGACTAAAGGTGTACCGAAATTCTCCTTGAGAATTCGGCTTTCACAAGGTGATTGGCAATCGGATTCTTCAAGTATTATTCAATAGGTTTGTGTTTCTTTATTGTTTTTCTATTCATTCGTTATTGGTTATTTTGATTATTCTTGAATCATCACTAATCACCGGATTCCGCATGGTGATTAGTAGACTTAATATCGCATGAGGAGAGATTTTCGATCCTTACAACAATCTCAGCAAATTCCCTAAACTTGTTTCCAAAGGGGACCTTATCGGAAAACTTCTTCTTTGGATTGATCATTAGGAAAATATCTGGTATCTAATGCCAGCTGTATAAATCTTGGTACTGCAGCAAATTTCTTGTCCCTCTTCACAACATCCTTGATATCTTCAAAAATCATACGGGACCAGTTAAACTTTAACCCTCTGACATGTGACACCATTGCATGAGTGTGCACTTGGTTTAGCTGATCCGTAGAGCTCTTCAATGCAATGACACACTTCTGCAGATAGTGTGCCAGCATTCTCCAGTAAGGCGGGATAAGAGCTTTCATGGTTGGTGGAGACTCAGTGTTACAACAATTTCCCTTAAGCACTAGGTCACAGTCCCATTATCTAGAGCAATAGGATCCGATGCTTCATCTTTCAGTCTCAGAGCCTGTCGAAAGTTTTCTTCAGTCAGTATCACCCTTGTATTCTGAATATCAGCAAGTATCTGTTTGTCATCCTTTGATATAATAGCAGTCTTCAAGAATTCTTGCTGCATCCTTTTGCAAATAACTGGATTAGCACTCAAGGCATAATTCAAACAACATTTCTTTAACCCTTCAATCAAAGATTTGTACTTCTCCTTATAGTCAGTGGGTGGATCAAGTAGATACGCCACAATATTGTGATCCTTCACGAACTCTAAGTCCCTGCAATCACACAAAAGATAAACCCAACCAAACAAATATCAATTAGATACCACAATAATATAATCCAACCCTTAGAGTTTTAGGGTTTTGAATTTTCTCAAAAAAAGGGCAGCATAACGACTTAAAACAGGACGAAACCATGAGAAACCTATCATCAGGCACCTTTTCGATCAAAAAGCTAGGTTTTCGATCGAAAAGCCGAATGTTACCGAGATCCCTAATCGAAAAGCCAAATGGCTGATCAAAAAGTTCGAGTCCTGATCGAAAAGTCACTCATCTGATCGAAAAGTACATAATCGAATCTGAAAGATTCTCGATACCGAGAAGTCCGATCGAAAAGCTACATAACCCGATCGAAAAGCCCTTTCTTCTTCATTCCAAACCTGCAACGCCACATTAAACCCAAATTTCGAGTGGTTAATCACTCTGTTTTAACCCCAAGTTCCTGCAATCAAGATTTCGCACATAATCCAGGCAAAAATAAGCTTTACATAACACATACCCGACACTCTGTTTAGCGTGTCTAGCGGATCGCTTCAGTCGGGGAGCCATAACACTTTAGAACAAGAAATCAACACTGGGGGAGTGTCTGGTGTTGATTTCCGACCGCCCTGGTGGTGTCGGATGATGTTAATCGTCGGCGGCGGTGGTGATTGAGGGATGTCAGCGGCAGCCGAGACGGGATGAATGCGGAGTGTTCTGAGGGCGATTTCAGGTGAGGCAGGTGGTGGTGGTGTCGCGGGGTTGGGGTGATGATGATGGCGGTGTCTGATGGTGATGAACGGCGGAGATGATGGTGGTGATCGGTGGTTAGGGTTTTGGCGGAGAGAAGTAATAAGGAAAAGAAGGTGGGAGTGAGGAGGGAGGAGACTGATGGTCTCTTTACCCCTTCTCCACTTTTTTTTTTTAAATTACACAAAGCCCCCTCATCATTGAGAAATTTACCCTTTTGACTCAAAACATAATTTTTTTAATTCTAAACTTCAACTCATGAAGTTCATTCCCGAAAACTTCCCATGAACTCAAACCCGAGAGTTTTACGTCTGACAACTTATAAACATAAATAATTACATAATAAGAATAAAAAATAAAAATAAGGATAAAAATTAAAAAATAATAAAAACTATTATTTACCACTTGACAGACTGAGTTTTGAGTGAGAAGACATATTAGGGATCATACCAGATATTTTGTGACTGAGGGACCCTTTTCAGCTTCTGTTACTTCACATGTTCAGGTGTTTGCCGGTATTTTGGTCCAACTTAAACTCGTGCCGCTTTCGCTTACTCAGGCAGTTTTGTCACATATTTTATTTTTTTAGAGTTTATTATTTATAAAAATCTATCCAGGTCACACACATAGATCCTAGGTACAATTTATACATTCTATCAAGTATACCAAATTTGCCTACAACATTTTTCATGGCACCTTTCCTTAAGCCTAATGCCATGCTCCAGACTGGGTTGAGAAAAGCAAGAAAATATCATGGAGATTTTTTTGGGGATAATATACAAGTCAACTGAACTTTTGAAACATTTTTAATGCTCTCATCAGTGACACAGGCTGAGGGTTTTGGAATCTAGAGGGTCTATTTTGATTGTGCACTAAGGCATCTTTTGGATTTATCATAACTATACAATGCGATCTTAGACTTACGTGGATCAGGGAGACTCCAGGTCTCTGCTATCGCAAAACAGGGGAGGCCTGACTCACTTACAAAATCCCCAGGTCATTGCTTTCGCAAAGCAGAGGGGATGGGATTTTTTGAGCATGACGTTAAAGAACTCAGAATCGGGCGTGTGTCTCATGATTCCTGGTACACAGTCAAATAGAGATTGTACTAACCTAAGTGTGTGTTTCCTAGCAAGCATCATAAGTTACCTTCAAGTGTTGTGATAAACCATTCCTTTTGATTGATTGACAGCAAAGCCTACCAAGCATATCAATCGTGAATTACTGCTTTTCACATCCACCTTACACGTGTCAGTCAGCAAAAACATGGAAAATTTATATCACTTCCCTACCTGGTAAACAAAACCAGTAAAAAAATTCAAAAGCACACAAAAATTTAAAAGCACACAAAATTCAGGGAAACATCAAGACGTTTATTTTATATCTTCCCCTTGCTTTTAGATTTTTTTTTCAACACACACACAGAAAGAAAGACACTATTTTTGGAATTTTTTAATGATTTAAAAAAAAAGTATACACTTAGAAGTTGTCAGACTACTCATCAAAGGCTATCATTCTGAGACATTTGAGACACATTTCAAAATTTGCAGTAAGGAGGGGTTTAGTAAACAAGTCCGCCACATTATCATCCGATTGCACCTGTACTAAGTGAATGAGCTTGCGTTCATAGTAATCCCGAATGAAGTGCGTTTTGATATCAATGTGTTGGAACCTGGAGGTTGGTGATAACACGAACACACGAACCCAAGAACAAGATCACAAGTGAAGCTGCAGAACCAACATGTATTTTGGTATCTATGTTTTTGAACATTTCGGTTTGTAATAACTTAGTTAATGTTGAACTTTGAATACTTACTTTGTATGTTTGCTTATTATCTTATGTTGGTTCAGCTTGATTTACATATGTGTTAATCTTGTGTTTGTATGTTTCTTTGGTTGTTCAACACTTAGAATATTTTTCATGTTTGAGTTGTTCTTAACGATCAGGCAGATTTACTCTTAACGATTTAACCCATGTGTGCTTAACGATCTGCCAACAAAGGTCTTAACGACTTGAGTGTATTAGCCTTAACGACTTGCATGATAAATATACTTAACGATCTGATTGATTTCTCTTTAACGACCTGCCTCCTCTTAACTACTTAACGCTTTGCCTCTTATGCCTTAACAACTTGCCTTTGTTATGCTTAACGATCTGATAGTCTGAAAGAGCTTTAACGACTAGATACTATGGTCTTAACGATCTGACTATTAGTTAACGATCTGACTATTTGGTTAACGACCTGACTATTGGTTAACGATCTGACCAACTGTCTAATGACCTGACCTGTGTATCTTAACGACCAGCTTCTGAGACTAACGACCTGGCCTGTACAACTTAACGATCTGACAAAAGTGTTAGACGAATTTAATGATTACTTGATGTGATGTGTGATTCTCCTTGTATTCTGTGCATTGACACTTGTGCTCCTCATTGGGTATAAATAGGAATCCTTAGGAAACCC
>JBCNJP010000006.1:9167638-9204360 GCA_039602395.1 Deinandra increscens subsp. villosa | reverse complement strand
GCTAAAAGGGTCCAAAGGCTATATATTTGGCCACGGGTACAAAATATGTGTGGCTAAAACGAGAATTTCTTACCTTTGGCCACGCTTTTTTCAAAACAGTGGCTATGCATTATCAAAAAAACCGTGGCCAAAGCCACTTTTTGACGTAGTGGTACTAGCCTTAACGACTTGCATGATAAATATACTTAACGATCTGATTGTGTTCTCTTTAACGACCTGCCTCCTCTTAACTACTTAACGATTTGGCACTTATGCCTTAACGACTTGCCTTTGTTATGCTTAACGATCTGATAGTCTGAAAGAGCTTTAACGACTAGATACTATGGTCTTAACGATCTGACTATTGGTTAACGATCTAACTATTAGTTAACGACCTGACTATTGGTTAATGATTTGACCAACTGGCTAACGACCTGACCTGTGTATCTTAACGACCAGCTTCTGAGACTAACGACCTGGCCTGTACAACTTAACGATCTGACAAAAGTGTTAGACGAATTTAATGATTACTTGATGTGATGTGTGATTCTCCTTGTATTCTGTGCATTGACACTTGTGCTCCTCATTGGGTATAAATAAGAATCCTTAGGAAACCCTAAACAAGCCTTGAGAGAACCTCCTGAGGAGCACTGTGTGTTTGTGTGTGTGTTCTTGGTGTTTTTCTTGAGTTTCAGAGGCGAATGGTGAGGCAATGTTGCTGATCCAACCAAGAGTGATCATCAACACGTGATTTCCGCACTCGTGTGATGAATCAAATGATGATCTTTGGCTGAGAAATCGGTCCTGACAATTGGTATCAGAGCGGGTAACCGATCAGATTTCATCTCACGATGAATCTGGTCACTCGACGAAAAAGAAGAGAGTCTTAGAGGAGAGTCTCTAAGATGGATGGATGATTTCTTTGGAATGTTGAGATTTCCATTCTAGAGAGAGAGTGAGTCATGGATTTCTAGAGAGAGATTGTGTGTTCTTCATGATTTCTTGATTGTAATCTTTCGATTAATGAAATCATTCGATTTGTTCATCATCTTTCTCATGTTTATGAATCTTTGATTCCTTCTTCATCTTCATCTTCTTCTTTTATGGGTTTTCGAATCTGAACCTCCATTCGAGCTCAAGATCAGGATTCTTGATTTGATAATCGGTCCTGAAAAATGGTATCAGAGCGGGTGACCGATCAGATTTCATCTCACGATGAATCTGGTCACTCGAATCTGGATTTTGAGCTTGAATTGAGTGAAGATGAGAAAACCCATTTTTTTTAGACTTTTTCATATTTTTTTTCTTCATTTTTGGATGGATTCTGATGATATGGATGATTGTTTCATGTTTGGGAGTTCATCTAGATGTTATTTCATGTTTTACTTCTGCAAATCTGTGAGAAAATTGAAGATCAGAGCTGATTTTTCGTAACTGTGGAGTTCTTCACGTTTTTAGGGTTTTTTTGAAGATTTTGGAGTTTGATTCTGCGTTTTTGGTGTTATTGTTGATGAATTTGGATGAAACGAAGCATGAATCTTAGTGGAAAACACGTTCCGGATCCATTGAAAGCATCCTTTTCGTCTGAATCTCAACCATTTTGGCAGATCTAGAAAAACACACACTAGTGTGTGTTTCGTGGTGTTCTTCATGTACTTGAAGATTTCCAGAATATGGGTCTGATTCGATCGAGTTTTGCTGCTATTTAGGATGTGTAAGTGGCCATAGCATGTCTCTAAACCTGATTTGTGTCAAGAATCGATGGTTTCCACTCATTTCTGACATTTTTTCAAGGATTAAAGTTGATGCGTTTTTTCCAAGTTTCATGGGTTCTTCATTTTATGGGTTTTCCTTGAAGATATGAAGATTGCCTGAACGATCTGGTTCAGCTTGAAGATGCTCTTAACGATCTGGTCTTGTTTGAAGATTGTCTAAACGACCTGCTTTTTCTTAACGATCAGGTTCTTAACGATCTGAGTTAACGATCAGGTTAATGAACTTAACGATTAGCCTATGTTCTTAACGATCTGACCTTAAGTCTTAACGACTTGGTCTTGGTCTTAACGACCTTGTGAGCTGATCGTTCAACTTAACCTAACGACTTGGGTTTTTGGGTTTTCGTTCAAGATATTTTTAGAAGTTTTTGAACGTCCAGGGTTGTAGAGCACGTTACTACGAGTTCAGGGGTATAAGAATCATCGAATTTGGTTGAGTATCATGGAAGTTACAGGCAAAATACGCTTCTCCGGCGGAGGTCTCGATTTTCCGGTGGCTTAATCCGACCGTGTTAGGGTTTCGCAGGAAGAAGACATTGGGAGGGGACCGAGATGACATGGCAGGCCCCAGTTGGCTGGCTGGAAATTCCTTTTCTCTCTCTTTGTCGGATTCTAAGGTCAAACCTTATTCGGTTGTCGAGATCTGATTGGTGGAAAGTGGAGGTGCATGGGGCCCGTGTCTTAAAGAAAGTCGTTGGGCTGTGATGGCTGGCGACATGTCATTGGTTGAGGATAAAGCGGCGTGGGTCCCAGGTCAAAGTGAGAGCTATTGAAGGTATTCACGTTGCCATCTCCAGATTGGCGCAAAGTTTCTCACAAGGATCAACCTCCCTCAGCCGTCAGATCCCTCTATTTCCAGCCGCTGGATGAGATTAATTGGGACAATTTGATTGGCCAATTTCATTTCACTCGGATCCTGTGTTTCTTTGAGATATTTTTTGATGACTAATTAATTTTCTGTAGTTTTGTTAAACGCGGGGTTTTTCTTATCAGTCTTTTACGAGACGAACGAGATAACGCTGCGACGGAATTTCATAAATTTTTTATTAGTTGTGGATTTATTTCATTTTAATGGGGTTCTCGTTTATTGACGTCGCGCGCAACGTTTGCTATCGATCACTGACGGGTTAGCTTTATTATCCGGTTAATTACTCAGCTTTCTCGTTATATCTCACGATTTATTTTTAGTGGATGCAGCGTGGATGTCAGCTAACCGGATTAACTAGAATCTCAGTTAATTATGGTATTTATCTGTTAAATTTCTCGAGAAGCCGTTATTTGTCGAAAATTGATGGAATTTTTCAGATTGCGCCGTTTTCACCAGATAATTCAAAAATCTTCATGAAATTTATTTCCGAGCTCGATTTTTCTTCGCCCAAAAGTACGAAGACTCCGGTTATGATTATTTTCGCTCGGGATCTCAAATTTTTTTCAGATTTGACGTTTATCTTTATTTTTCGCATCCAACCTTAGCCGCGCGGATTATTCATAACTGTCAGCATCCGACTTTCGGTTTTTCGCAAGATTGTCCGATTTCAAGATTATTTATCTGGTTTCTCTAGGCAACCGATCGCGACGGTTTGACTCTCCGCATCTGATTTAACGCTTCCGACTTGATGTTTTTGGAGGGATTTAGAGAAATAGGAGAAATTATTATGGATTTGGATATCGGGTCGATTATATGGATTATATGGAGTTAGAGCATTTTCTCAGGATTTGGATATCGGGTCGATTATATGGATTTGGAGATCGGGTCGATTATACGGTTATGACTCCGATGTTTAGCATTTTCTCAGTATTGTACCCGACCGTGTGAACCGAGTGAGCGGAACACTTGGATCTCGACTGGAGCAACGAGAACATAAGAAGCTTATTCAGAGGGGGGACCTCTACGACAGATTGTCTCCGATTTATCAGTTTCTCATTGAAGATGTACGACAGAGCGATTCTTCAGCAGTTGAACAGATTTGAAAGCATCAGTTAAGGGGGAATTGTTGGAAATTAAAATCTATGTGACTGACGCCATCAAATCTGTTTACAGAAGCATTTGACTGAAGAATCCATGTGAATTGATTCAGAGAGGCGGGTTGTGATGCTTGAGGCTTGCAGTTTGGACCAAATACCGTTTTCTGGAAAAGTCAATCGTTCGGGTCAACGGTCAACGTAAAAGTCAACGGGAGATCGATTCGAGCGAGTCAAGCTTCGTATTAATTAAATCAACTTTGATTTATTAATATTTATGTTTATTTCATTTACTTGTAATTCTGTTATGTTGTTATGTTTTTCTGTTGTTAGTCACCCTCACTATATATATAGTGAGGGTGCCCCATTCATTGAAAAAGAAGAGACTCTTAGAGGAGAGTCTCTAAGATGGATGGATGATTTCTTTCGAATGGTGAGATTTCCATTCTAGAGAGAGAGAGTGAGTCATGGATTTCTAGAGAGATTGTGTGTTCTTCATGATTTCTTGATTGTAATCATTCGATTAATGAAATCATTCGATTTGTTCATCATCTTTCTCATGTTTATGAATCTTTGATTCCTTCTTCATCTTCATCTTCTTCTTTTATGGGTTTTCGAATCTGAATCTTCGTTCGAGCTCAAGATCAGGATTCTTGATGTGAGAATCGGTCCTGACACAATGTGCTTATTTTTCGAATGTTACAGATTTTTAACAATTTACAAAGCAGCAGAATTATCACAGTATATGGGAGTATCAAAGAAATTCAAACCGTAATCCCCCAATTGATGTTGTAGCCAAACCACCTGTGAACAACATGCAGACGCAGCCACGTATCCTGCTTCAGCTGTAGATTGTGACACCGTATGCTTCTTTTTGCTCTGCCAAGCGACCAACCTGTCGCCCAGGAACTGTGTTCCAGCAGATGTAGATTTCCCGTCAAGCTCACAACCACCATAATCACTGTCAGTAAAAGCATGCAAATTAAAACTAGACTCTTTAGGGTACCAGAGACCCAGCCTTGGCCTACCCTTCAAATATTTAAAAATTCTTATAACAGCAGATAAAAGAGAGAGTTTAGGATTAGCCTGATATCGTGCACATTGGCAAACTGCAAACATGATATCTAGTATGTTGGCTGTCATATACATAAGAGATCCGATCATTGAACGGTACATGTGCTCGCTAACCAGTTGACCCTCTAGATCTTTGATGAGTGTTGGCCTGGCTGCCATGGGTGTGGTAGCAGGCTTTGAGTCTGCCATCTTGTACTTTTCCAGAATTTCTGTCACATATTTAGCTTGATGTATCAGAATTCCACTATCACTTTGCTTCACCTGCAATGCCAAGAAAAAACTCCATTTCACCCATTTGACTCATCTCGAACTTTGTCCTCATCACTCGTTCTAAATCTTTGCATAACTCCTCATTCGTGGACCCAAAAATGATATTGTCCACATATACTTGCACCATGATATTATCATTCTCAACCTCTTTCCTAAACAGTGTCTAATCCACTATTCCCATTGTGTACCCATGAGCTAGAAGGTGATTAGTCAAGTTTGTGTACCAAGACTGTGGTGCCTGATGCAATCCATAAAGAGCTTTGTCTAGCTTGTACACATGGTAGGGAAGCTCTTCATCAATAAATCCTGGGGGCTGAGTGACATACACCTCTTCATCCATGTCTGCATAAAGAAATGCAGTTTTCATGTCCAACTGATAGAGAGTGAAGTTCATATAGGGGGCATATGCCAGAAAAACTCTGATTGCTTCCAAGTGGGAAACTGGTTCATACACTTCATCCTATTCAATTCCCCTAATCTGCTTGTGCCCCTGGACGACTAGCCTTGCTTTATTTCTGACAATAATTCCATTGTCATCTTTCTTCTTCTTGTAAAGCCACCGAGTTATAATAACCTTCTTATCGGCTGGCTTCTCCACTAACCTCCATACTTGAAGCTTTAAGAATTGGTTCAACTCCTCGTGCATTGCTTCCACCCAGCTAGGATCTTGTAAAGCCATTGTGATGTTTGGTGGCTCAATTTGAGAAATAAAGCATGAATACACATGTAGTGGTTGATGTTACCCGATTTACTTCTTGTTATCACCCAGATGCTAAAGGACCTATGATGATATCCAAGGGATGATATTTATAATTTCTTGTTTCGCCAACTGCTTGTAACGGGATTTCTGGATGTAGATTAGCCTGTACGGGTTCTTCATTAATCTCAGTTTCTGCCTCTGCCTCAGCTTCCTGTGTTTGAATAGTTTATGTGCCTGGGTCTTTATCTGACTCATCATCATCTCTATGTACATTAGTTTCAGTCGCCCGTGTTGTCGCCGAGTCGGTGGCAAGAACCGGAGATGATTTTGAGATGGTGTGAGCAATAGACGGTCCTGAAATTATATCGTCAAAAAGTTCTTCAGCAATGACTGGATCCAACCCAAATGGGATGAAGAATTGGTTGTAGTCAAATGCTTGTGCGGGACCCACTCCTCCATCAGAGGGATTTTCTTCAAGCCAGTCTACATTGGTAGACTCCATCACTTTACCAGTTGTTTTGTTGAGGACCCTATAAGCTGAGCTAGCAGAATAACCTACAAAATAGCATTCATCAGATTTAGCAACAAATTTTGGCAAATCATTATTAACTAAAACAGTGCAAAGACATTCAAACACTCGAAGATGCCCAATTTTGGGCTTGTCATGATAGATCAACTCGTAGGGAGTCTTCTGATGTCGCTTGTTTATAAGAACCCTATTTTGTACATAACAGGCTGTGTTGACTACTTCTGCCCAGAACATTATGGGCAATTTGGAACCCCACAGCATCGTGCGAGCGACTTAAATTAAAGTTCTGTTGCGTCGTTCAGCCACTCCATTTTGCTGCGGAGTATATGGTGCACTGTACTGATGCTCGATTCCCTTTTCTGCGCAGAACTCATCAATAACTTGATTCTTGAATTCTGTCCCTTTCGCTTCTGATTGACTTCACTTTCAGGTTTAGCTTGTTTTCAATGAGATTGATAAAGGCCTTCAACACCTCTACAACATCATTTCTCTTGTGCAAGAAAAACACCCAAGTGAAACGTGAAAAATCATCAGTAATAACTAAACAGAAAGCACAATGGTTAAGACTTAAATTACCGACTGGACTGAAGAGCTCCATGTGAAGAAGTTCCAACACTGAAGAGATTCTGTTGAACATCTTTGGCTTGTGTGGTCATTTGTGCTGCTTCTCCTTAGCACATGCCACACATTTCTCCTTTACCACGAACACTTTGATTGGAAGGTCTTTGACAAATCCTCCACTTGCAAGTCAATTCAGATTCTTCAAGTTCGTATGGCCCAGACGTCTGTGCCACAACTGAGCATGGTTCTCAGTTATCTTAGAAAGGAGGCATGCCACCTTGGTTGTGGGCGGCTTCTGCATGTTGAGGACATACGAGTTTCCATATCTTGGTGTTCGCATCAAAACCTAATCATCTGGAATGGAGTATCCTGGTTTTAGAATTAAGCATTCTTTATTGTTGAACAGTACCAGATACTCCCGATCACAAATTTGTGACACACTTAATAGACTGTGCTCCAATTGCTCTACATAATTGACATCATGAAAACTAAAGACATCCATTTCTGACTGTGCCTTTCTGACTGATGTAACCTCCAACTCCTCCGGCAAACGACACATATCCGCTATCAAATTTTTCAAAGTCTTGTAATAGAGATATGTCGCCTGTCATATGCCTGGAACAACCACTGTCAACATACCAAAGGTTGTTAACAGTCCTCCTTGGCTAATTCTGCATTCAAAGGAGATCAATTAGTTTTGGGTACCCAGGCCTTAATGGGTCTGGGTAAAGTTGGGCTGCTTTTGGTTAGACTGGGTATGTCTTTGTTGTTGACATTTCTTGGCTGGTGATTCTCTTTCCCAAGTACCCGAGGAGCTTTCGGTGGGTTTTTATTGTCATTTTTTATTTTGAAATCTTACATCTTAAAAATGGTTGGAGTGCTTTTTATACACTCCAGTAGGCTTGAAAGACAGGTTTACCACCTTTGGCACATTCCACCTGTTATCCTTCCGCCAGGCAGTTGATTTTGACAAACCAACTGGTTTTGGATGGATGGGTGGCTTAGGAAAACTGGCCTACTTTGGGAGTGTGACTGATTTTGAACATCCAACAGGTTTTGGAATCCAGGCAGGTTTAAGAGGACTGAAAGACTTAGAAAAGTTTACAGATTTCTAAATATAGTGACCCATTTTAGCTGCTTTGAGATCAGTTTTTGTTTGTTGTTTAGGTGACTTGGGCTTTTGATTCACTTTGCGTACGTGTGGCTGTGGCTGTTGAGATACAAGCTTCCGCACCTTGGGGTTTGAAGGTGCAGATTTTTGTTCTGGGCCAACATGTGTTTGGCCCTTTGGGACAGGCTTTTGATGGACCCTCTTAGGAGATATGGCTCATATGGTCTGTGCAAGCAATTTCTTGCCACGTGTTCAGGCTTTCCACACACGTGAAAAGATTGCTTCCAGGGATACGCGGGAGTCTGGGAGTAGTTTCGCCCAGTGGATATTCTAGACGGTTTTAGACATTTGTTATGTATCCAATGGGTTTTGCAGTTTGGCTTAGTGGTCAAAATGTACTCCCACTATATCGGTCTGTACTGGTCATATGTAGAATTGACTTCTGGGTACGGGACGAAATCATGAGGTTTGGCGTCCCGTACTTTGTAAACATTTTTCACAATATTATCATTTTTAACTTCATAATTTTTCACACTAAACACACCATCACTTGTGGGTTTGGGACCAGAAACCTGTGGTCCCTCACCTCTTCTTAAGATTTTAACAGTTCTTAATGGTTTCAATGGTTTCAATGGTTGTGCATCACACTTTCCAAAGTTAAAAGCACCACACACAGAAGTTTTATCAAACAAAACAGACTTAGAAGTTTTTGACATAGACTCAACAGAAGATTTAAGTTTTTCCCAGTCAATGTTTTTATAAAAATCATTATAATTCGAAGTCTTTGAACTCTTAGTACACTCCTTCAGATCCGTTACCCCTGCTTTATTATTACCTTTATTTGCACAACAGGTAGAATTGTCAGTAGTGTTAGAAACAAGAGCAGAGATTTTAATAGGACAAGCAGCAACTTTCCTATCAATTTCAGCCTTAACTTCTAAAGTGGTTTGAGAGTTTTTTATGATTAGAAATCATTTCATGCATCAAAGGCATAGAACCGTGTGTATAGATTTTTCATCAGTGCCAAAACCTAAACCTGAATTGTCCTTAACATGCCTCATCCTGACATCTGTGTTATAAAAAAGGGAACTAGCTTCTATCATTTTAGAAACAATTTTTATCATTATGCTTGATTTTAGTTTGCGTTCCTAATTTGGATCTTAGTTCCTCTACCTCTTTGGTTAAAGTATCAACTTTAGAGTTAGCAATCCTAAGATATGTGCTTTTATCGCTCACCTGAGTTTCTAGGCTCCTAACATCTACTTGAATAGCCTCCAGTTTCTCTCTAAATATTCTGGCCTTATCTTTATATTCCCTAAGGTCTCTAGCAGTGGATTCATGATTTAAGGTCTCGTTTACGAACTTACGTTCCCAATCTTTACAATCTTTAAACATAGCCTGACATTTAGGATTCGAATATACCTCATGATTGCTAGAGCTGGCTTCAGAGCCTCGTATGATGTTAGTCATGAAGGCATGATGACCGGGTTCAGCTGCTTCCTTTTCTGCTTCTTCTTCAGCAAGGAGGGCCACATGTGCAAGGCTTAGACTCAGATCTTCTATTTGATTAGTCCAATCATATCCTGGTGTATGTTGAACCACCAGTGCCCTGTCATTGTTTACTGGATCCTTCTTCCTTCCTTCCTTCCTTTCATCAGCTGCTTTACCATCCCTTTCCACCTTTGGCTTAGTGCATTCTCTAGCATAGTGGCCATACTCGTTTCAGTTGTAGCACCTGAGATTTGCCTTGTTGAAGGTAAGCTTGATCCCTTTCCTCCATTCTAATCTCTCTTGCCAGTCTTAGCCATGAACTGCTTTGCACGTAAGGCAGACATCCCCATTTGATAGGAGATATCCATGTGCTCTAGATCTTTAGGATTGACTTGATTCACATCATCTGGTGTCAAATTAGTGGGCAGTAGATAACCTACAACTAGTGCCTGATAGCACTCATGATACTTACACCAAGAGCAAAGCTAGAATCTTTGGTTAGGTTATTTATATCCAGGGTAACCAAGTTAGGTGAGCTAGATGAGCTTGCCCCTGGGGATTGAGACACAAATGTCGTCTGATTGGTGTTGATGTGAGAGGTGGCTAGTTGTGTTATGAATGCTTGGTTTACTTGATTCATCAAAGCTCCATTTCCAAGCTTTCTGGCTCTCTTCTGCTTATTTTCCTCATAAGATCTGATTGTTAACATGAGCTCACTCAGTGGTGATGTTGCCATTTCCACAGTCTTCTCAATCAATTCAATGGTGATGTCCCAATTTGGTGGCAGCGAGTTCACCAACTCCTTGTTCACCTCGACCTGCATGTAAGTGACCACCGCATCCTTCATTGTTGTCACTATCTTGATGAACCGCTGCAACTGGGTCTCTATATTCTCTCCAGGCACATAGCTGAATTCGTTGAACTATTCCCTGAGATTTTCCCGTCTGGACTCCTTCATGTTGGCATTGTCGTCATAAGCAAAAATGAGAGCATCCCAGAGAGTTTTGGCGGATTTATACTCCTTGAATGCTTCTGCCACCTTGGGGGACAAAGCCATGGTCAAGGCAGCTAGTGCCTTTCTGTCACGTTTAACTCTTTCCCATTCCGCCTCAATCTAGTCTTTCTTTAGTTTGGGTTCAGCCTCATGTCCAGCCGCAGGAGTGGTCTTAGGTACATAATCACCCACTTCAATTGATCGCATAATCTTTGCATCATTATAGTTGACATAGTTCTCAAATCTATACTTCCAGCTCATAAAATCTTTCCCAGACATCAGACGGGGATGTCTGGTGTTGGTACCGGTCTTGGCATCCATTTCCAGAGTAGCACTGGACAATCCCGACATATCAAAAGCCATCGCAAAAAGCGAAGAAATAACGTTAGATGGTTGAAATGGGGTTTACGATCGAGAATGGGTATCCGCTCGAAAAGAGAATTTTCGGTCGAAACAAGGTTTTCGGTCGAGGGGTTTTGGATCGGAAATGTGGATCGAAAAATGGTTTTCGCTCGAAGTAGGGTTTAATTGAAAAGAGGTTTTCGGTTGGACAGGGTATTCGATCGATGCGGGTTTTCAATCAAGGAAGCAGGATCGAAGAGGCTGGATCGAAAAGTCAGCTTTTTGATCGGGCAGAGTTTCGGCTCGATCGAAAAGTATAGATGGATCGAAAAGTACACTTTCCGATCAGGTCGGAACGGGTCAAAGCCACAGACACTGATCGAAAAGGTGTGATCGAAAAGTACCTTTCGATTGAAAAGTCAGTCAAAAAGTATCAAATTGAGTCGAAAAGCTATGGTTTTCGATCAAATCAGGCCCAAAGCCACAGTTTCAATCGAATAGCTTGAAAACACAGAATCTCCTCGCGTGAAACCTACAAAAATCCTATAGAAGCCTCCCTTTATCAAGCTAAAAACTGAAAATCACAGCAAAAACTCAAACCGTTAGTCCAAAAAGCTTGAATCTGACATTGTGAGAGCCTCGAAACAAAGTTTCTTGGCTCTGATACCAATTATAAGGATCAAAATAGTCCTCACGTGGTATCTACTCCAATCAAGACCGTGCGGAATCCGGTTTAATTGCTGATTCAAGAAACAATCGAATAATGTAACGAAATAATGATTTAAACAATGAAACACAAACGAGATTGGAGAAAAAACACTTTGATATCACTGGTTGCAATACACGAATTCGAAATTCTCTATAGAGAATTTCGTGAACACCCTAGTCACCTTCACCTTTGGATCAACAACCTATTCTAGTTAACATAAGGTTCCTTATATAGGAGACAACCAACTTGCTAAACAAGCTATCTCCTAAACCTACAAAATTTGGCCCATATACCCATGGAACCGATCGGACCCTTTTAACCCACTAAACCGACACAAGTTAGCCCATATACAAGTATTAACTAGCCCAAAATACATCTAATGCAAAAGCCTCAATATATAGGTCTTTACAGTCCCAAGGGTGGAAAAAGCAAGTTGGCATGTTTGTATGATATGGGGCTAACGGGTCAACAAGTTGGGATAAAATTTGCTAGAATTTCCAACACGTTTTCATGGAACTTACGCGTTATATGAACTTGAATTCCCTTTGTATGTACATCAAAAGGTATGTGGATATTTAAGGGAGGGTTGGAATTAGCATTTTGCTTCATGGTTTGAAAACATGGAAAATTGGCTAAGTATGGAGAAAATAAGGGAAAACGGGGCTGGGTGCTGAAAATTTATCTCATGTCGTATCGCTAGGAGCCTTTCCTTTCTGTGGTGATATGCCACGAACATGGTGGCGATATACCATCGTCTGTGACGATACGTTAGGGTCGAGCTCGAATTTTATTTTTGAGTTTTGCTTTGTTTTAAGCATTTAGGGTGTTACAAATTCTATAAGGCCATTGTTTATTAATGGTGTCAGGTCAATGTCGAGCTGAGATTGCAACGAATCGAACACCTACTTTTGGGGAAATAGATAATATTTTGTTTATGATTGGTGTGAATTGTTGTATGGCGTACTCTAATAAGAGAGACAAGTACTAGCGTATTTAACTTGTTACGTATGATGACACAAATATTTTCACAGTTTTTGTACATCCAAGTAATTAAAATTTCTGGCATGTATTTTACCTTGCCAATTAACATGAAAATAAAGGATGTGGTCTTACAAAGAGCCTTCGGTATCCTTCAAGATAAATGAGGAATTATACGGGGACCGTTAAGGAGTATGAGCCTACTAGTTGTAGGTAATATAATGTTGGCATGCGTTATATTACAGAATATGATTGTAGAGGATGAAGGACGTGACATAGTTAATTGGTCACGTGAAGAGCATGGACCTGAACCAACAAGTTACAATAATGGAGCACCGCCAGCATTTCAAACAACACTTCAAAGATTTAGAAGCTTATGTAGCACGATGCGCATCAGGCACTATGGAACGACCTAATCGAGCATATTTGGACGAATAAGTCTTAACATAATGATGATGAGTAGTTTTTGTGTATTTTTATTTTCAATGTATTTTTTATTAATTAAATAATAAATATAATTTTTTTATTATTAAATGAAATGATGATGTGAAAATAAAATTGGTGAATGTGGAAAGTGAGTGACATTTAGCGTTGGGGGAAAAATATGCATGTGGGAAGGATTTATTAGAAGTTATAAAAGGTTGATGTGGCATGCTGACTAGGTACGCATGTGGGAAGGATTTCCTTCAGTGTTGCGGGTGGTCTAAGGAGGTGTCTCTTTGGAATTGTATTCCCATATAACCAGACACATCGAGTGGCAACCTCAAGGGATGCGTAGGCGATGGGCGTAAGTGGCGGTTTGATGGCGCACTCTACACTTTGCACGCTCACATCGTCGCAAGCCACTTAAGATGTCGTGTTAGTATTTTTTTTACTAGTTCCGGTGCTCGTGTGGTTCTTCTAGACTCGAGCGTGGTTGTTCCGAACCCATGTGGTTCTTTCGGACTGGGCTCGAACCAGTGGTTCTTCAGTACCTCATATGAAACAGCTTGACTCTTTAATTCCTGATCAGTTAGGATTTGACTGGTTAGTTCCAAATGAGTTAACTAGTGCGTTAACTCCTTTGATTGGGAGTTAATGGTGAGTTTCAAATGACTTAACTGAGGCGTTAACTCCATTGACTAATCAGTTATAGGGTTCTCTCCTTCCTTATAAATAGTGGGACCCGAGTCTCGTTTAGACACACCAAAAACAACACGACGCTAAGGGTGTTGTACCTTGGGAGATAGAGAGACACCTGGGTGTCCTGAAATCTATTTTAAGGGGCCTCTGTGGAAACAAAAAGCGTCAGCCACCCCTTACGTTTTCTGTTCTTGTTTTCGTTTCTAGTCTCTCATATTGCTCTTCTTTCTGTATAACTTTTAGTTATTTCCGATTCTGTATTGTAATTCGTATCATTTTAATAAGATTTTTAATGTTTAGTGAACTGCGTTCTTACAAAATATGCATGACATGATATATACTCGCCACTAAAGTCTTCAAATACGTTTGTAAACCATACAAAACTATATAATGAGATCCTAAAACCACCACATTTTAAGTTTAATAACCATGTTTAGATACATATCAATCCTCAAATTGAAGGGTTACATATCATGTTATGCCTAATCAAATATGAGGAACAATATTTGTTTTATAGAAGTGAGTGATGAGGGCATATTAGTAAAAGAAAGATATGGGAGAATAGACAATGCTAACACACGGGAGGACTGACGAGGAAGAATCATTAGCTCGTGATTCTTGTTTGGAATTGAAGGGTAAAAAAAGTATATCACTTATTATACGCACGTATAAACAATATTCATCATTCATCATATCATATATAATATATTCAAATACAAATAATTCATATGTATTTTAAGATATAATGTATATAGTTAAATTATTTTTCTATAGATCACGTCAAAAACTTAACAAACACGTGTATGGTCAATGAATTTTGTATACAAGTATGATATCACATGGCTATTGGCTAATACTTTGTACTCGAATTCATGCAATTAATCAAATATACGACTAAATATCACACTTGAGTCTTCGATCTTAAACCATTCTCCTACTTCATGTTTAATCAGAGTCCCACATGCATCATCGACCCCAACACATTCTCCACTCGATCCAACCGTAATTGGACATAGATGACTACATGTTGGGTTCATAATTTGCATGTAATTCTCTTAGTTAATTGATTTTTTTTATTAACATATATACATGAAACACTATAACTTTGAGTTATATCATATCTCGTCTCTAGCCGACGAAGTAGCTTATGTTGGCGTGTTATTTTTTTGGGAAAATTGCATATATTCCCCTACTTTGGAAAAAAAATATTGCAAATTCCCCAAAATACAAATTCTCAATGCATGATGTACAATGGTCTTTAAGCATGGTTTGAGGATATATGCAATTTCTCAAATTTAGAGGAGGATATATGCAAATGATCATTTTTTTATCCTTTGAATGATAGCTGCATGGTATTTTGGTACCCGAAGCTAGGGTTTCGATCATTATCACGTTGTGGGCAAAAGATAAGTTTTGGTGCATTTTGAAAGATTCTAGAGCATTCGACTTGTGTGATTCATCCAATCAATCATTCTCAACTCCGCTATAATGATGTCCGTACTTGATAATAGATGCAAGGCTAAACCATATCCGATCAACCATTGTCATAGAGTTTAGTAAGTAAGTGTTGGGTTTTGCCTATATTGAACGTATGGTGTTTAGTGATTTTTAACTATGTTTGGATTATACACATTGTATGAATCTAATTTGAGTTTCGAAAGGTGTCCAAGTTATATTTTTCTTAATACGACTTATTGTTGAGTTTTGATTGGGAGGGAATTAGTTTGATATAGTTGTCAAACCCTTAGGTCAACATAGTCGGATTTCAGTTTCACATGTTATCCTTTGAACTTGAATTTGATGTGATCGTGTCTATGAGATCTTGCAACTTGGTAAATTAAGCACTCTTAAACTTCTAGCTTCCAAACTCGAAACCCAAGGGGTGATAGTCATTTACTTATTATTTCCAAATGTTTTACCTTTTTTGTTTACTTTAAATAATCATTCCTTATCAAACATCACCCACTTGCTCTACTACATGGATTTGACACCTAGTTGTCCTATATAATAAGATACTTAGGTCACATATATTATTTCTATTTTCATACGCGTACCTCGATGTCGATCACTATGCCTTCTCAAGTAAACATTACTAAATGTAGATCGATTGAAAAGATAAAGAACGATCTTAATGGTAATAGAGATAAGGCTCAGATATTAGCTAAGGGCATTCTCTCATTGTCAAGGTATGAGACACGTAGACACCAACTATGTATTTCTAAACTTATTTGAGACCGTATATATGACATGACCTCTTGACTTTGTTGACTTGACCATACCATATCATTTTTGCCTTATAATGACAACTTTTTATGGCTCTAAGCATGCCTTGATTATCCAAGTTGTTCGTAACTCTTGCATCATATATAAGGGTTTACACATAATGTACTTATGTATGATATTTTATAATTTGTTTACGGTTGTTGCTCGGTTACATATTGGTTTATGTGGATGATATTCTCATTAGCAGGAGCTCTTCAATATCTTCGATCGGTACATCATGTCACGATACTTATATAATGTAATCTTCTATAACATGTTGATTTTACTCGGTGTAAACAATTATAGACTTGACTACAAGTCTCTGGGAACAGGTACACTGATTGAGGGTCCATTTACATACGAGGATATATATAGTTGGTGCTATGCGGTATCTTGTCTTGCTCCACCCGGGATCTCTTATGCCTTGAGTAAGGTTTCACGTTTTCTGCAACGCCTTATTCATTGTCATTGGGTTACAGCTAAGTGTATTCTTTGATACGTACCTTAGGGAAATATCAGTCATGAACTCACCATTTGCATGTCCACTCACTTTAATTAGTGTTTATGTGTACGCCGATGTTATCTCTATGATTGTAGATTTAACACTAGACTTATGGGTTTCTTGGACATAATCTCATCTGTTAGAATTCCAAGAAATAACACAATCATGAGATCTAGCACATAGGTCGGTACCGCTTCATAGCTCACACTATAATGGACCTTCCGTGGATTATATTTGTTATATATATTATGTTTTTAGAGTATTCAGAGTAACGCTAGCTAATATTCATTATAATTAATTAATTAAATAACACATCTATGGCAAATTTTAGAAAGCTATTTCGAAAGTTTATTTTTCATTCCCTGTATCTATCTATATTTAATTAAACTAATAGTTCTTTTTTCCTTTTATTAGTTTTCTCTTTATATACTCAGGACCGCTTATAAAAAATATATAGATTGAATATAGAAATTGAATAGTGAGTTATTATTTTCATCATCAACATCTCTCTAACTAAATCCTTAAAAATTTAGAAAAACTTTTAAATATTAAAGACCCCAAATCTTATATCCTATATTTTATTTATCTGTATTTAATTAAATAATATTTTTTTAATTAAATAATGTTTGTTTTTCTTAGTTAATTTATTACATTTTATTTTTCTTTCCTTTCATTACAATCATTTAAAAAACAAATAGTGAATAGGAGTCCACGATCCAGATGTAATGTGACAAAAAAATCTTTTAAATTTACCCAAAATTTAATAATATAGATATAAATTAGGTAACCAATGAGAATACTCTAGAAAAACATATGTAGTTTTTTTTCTTAATTAGGATACGTATGATATGTAGTAATGGATTTGATGGATGAATGGAATGATCGAGAAAATAAAATG
The DNA here is from genome assembly GCA_039602395.1 of Deinandra increscens subsp. villosa. NCBI lineage: Eukaryota > Viridiplantae > Streptophyta > Magnoliopsida > Asterales > Asteraceae > Deinandra > Deinandra increscens. Next base: position 9,187,101 of record JBCNJP010000006.1, on the reverse strand, counting down.
GATTATTATCATTTCATTGTATAGTTTAGTTACTCTATTAGAATAAAATGAATTACTCCTTCGTATTATTTTGTAAGTGGTAAAAACAAAAGAACTAAATAAAATTTTCGCTTTTTAACTATTATTGTATTTTGTTTTTTAGTTGTCTGTTTTTTTAAATTTTTAAAGTTTTATTTTTCTTAAGTATTATTTATATATATTTTTATATAACTTATTGTCTTTATTTATTTTTTTTTCATTTTTTACTTTTCTACCTTTCTTACTTCTTTTAATTTTTTATATTTTTATGTATTTTATTTTTTATATTTCAAAATTTCTTAATCTTCATTTTTTATTTTCATAATCCCTAAGAAAAAAGTTAAAGACAAATAGAAAAAATATTCATTTCTTGAAGGAATTAAAAAATGAACTCCCCTAAATAATGAAAATCAGTGAAATTGAATTAATCATATTTCTTATTTAATCGTCTATTCCAAATCTGTGTGATACCAAATACGTCATCTCTTCATTAAGACGTAATGAGTTATTTAATTCCTATTTGTATTCTACATACCAAACACTACCTTAACTCTAAGGAAGAAATATGAAAATGAGGATTTTAATACGAATGAAAAATAATAATTCGTTATAATTTTCTTAAATTTTCAAGATAAAAATATAGATAACTAATCAAATTTTAGTGAGTTAGAGCATTTACAGTCATTCTTCATCTCCATCCCTATAATTTATATCTTTATCGTGAATTTTGCTCTTTTTTTCACTCACAACCACAGTTAAATTATATTTTTTATATCCTTATCATTATTTTTTCTCTCTTTCACTTACAACCAAACTTCAAATTTTAAAAAATTAATTATTTTTTTTAAATATGCAGATTTGACAAACTTTTTTCTTTTTTCTCTACTCATACTAAACATCAGATTTTAAGGTACACATTCATAAAATTTATAGAGAATAAGCTGTAAATACTCTTACACTTAATGTAAACGGTCTATAAGTTTGTTGGTTTGCCATGCAAATCTATAAATAACATGCATCTTTTGTGTTGCTAAAAATATATACAATTTTTTTTGAACAGCAATAAATTTAATTAATATTTACTTTTCAAAAAATATTATTTGTTGAGATTATCTTTTGAACTAATATTAATCATAAAGGCAAGCAGAGTGGGGTTCGGTTACACGGCCGGCTTTGACGGCTTTTGCGGCAACACTGTCGCGAAGCAGCTACCGTCCCGAAAGCTTAATTTCACGTCTATATGACTATATGTAGCCGTTGGATTTGTTGATTTTTGTGTTGGTTTTTTGTGGGTTATCATCACTTTCACTATTTAAAATTCTGATTATTTATCTTTCTTAATGACATAATTCGTTTGGTCGAGACAAATTCTACTTCTACTATTAAATTTTGCCACTCTCTCCGACCTAACAACGACGTATGTGATGTAGTATTCTCGAGTTTTGTATCTTATGAATATAATTAAAAATGGGGAAATAAAAACATGAGGTGATATATAGTGGGATATCGATGGGTCCAAAGGGTTCTCACGGGAATTTGGAGTCTCCACCTCAAAACAGCCGTCAATCTTTTGTCGTCACGTCCCAACCCGCGTTTTTTTCTCGTTATATCATATCGATTTGTTCTTTATCTTTAAACCGGCAAATACTATAAAATACCAGTATTTTTCTCTAATCCTCACAAAGATTAGTTAATAACATTTTGTATATCAAACCAATATATATATAGAAGAGTTAAATACGATTTGCATCCCTATGATTTGGAGGTTTCAACAATTTGAGTCCAATTCTCAAATTATTAATAGATATCTCCTTATGTTTGCAATTTCTTGCGATTTGAGTCCCTGGACCCAACTTCTGTCAACTGTGCCGTTAACTTGACCCCATGTGCCCTGCACATGAGGGCAAAATCGTCAATTCCCCCTATCTCTCTCTCATTTACTAACCTAAGGCCATATATCTTTCTCCCACTACAAGAAAAGTGACCATTAGGGACTAACTAATTAGTCTCTGATAAGATGTAATCAGTTCCTAATGGTGATTAGGGACTGAATTTTGCCAGTCACCGTCAGTGACGGATGCGTAGTCCTAGATAGTGTGGTTAGTGACTGAAAATCAGTCCCCGTTTTGTGGCATCATCAGAGACTCACAGTCAGTCCCCTATACATAAAAATTCAGTCCTTAAGCCTGGTCCCGGGGGTATGTCATTTTAGTCCTTAAATCTGTTTTTAGTGACTGATAGTCAGTCAGTCAATCAGTCCCCGCTGTGTGGCATTAACAGAGACTCACAATCAGTCCCCTATACATAAAAATTCAGTCTTTAAGCCTGGTCCCGGGGGTATGTCATTTCAGTCCTTAAATATGTTTTTAGTGACTGATAATCAGTCCTAGATTTTGTGTTGATTTGGTCCCTAATATTATTTTTTAGGGACTAAAATTCATTCTCGTAAAAATGTTTACATTGTCCCTATTAGTCTCTTTTGGGACTGACATGTTATATTGATTCAGTTTCCAATAATATATATTAAATACTGACAATTAGTCCCTATTATGCAATATCAAATACTGATATTTAGTTGTAATATGGTTATTTAAAGTCTTAAAATCAGTCTCCAAAAGTAGTCGTTTTATATTTTTAGTGACTAGTTTTTAGTCTGTGATACGGTTTATAAATTCAAACGTATGTACAATTAGGTACTGAAAAATAGTCTACGATACATTTAAATTTAGTCCTATGCATGCAATCCAAATATAGAACAAATATTTTTAGAGACTAAAAAACAATAACTAATATTGACCAACAAAACCAAATGATAACATAAACCAATCAAAAGTCTACAATTGTTGAAGAGAACATAAATTATTAAGCGAACAACGATTCATAAGTCTCAAATTGTACTAGATAAAAATAAGAAACGATGAAAGGAAAGAACTAAGTAGAGTTTTCATCATCCATTTCATCTTCACCCGAATCCCTATCAACTCCTTCAGAACCAGCAGAACTAGAACCCACATGTGGGTTTGTGATGTCGAAATCTGGATATTTGCTTTTCAAGAATTTTTTTAATAGTGAATTTTCATTTTCAAGTACCTGAAGCTTCTTTCTTACATCTTCATCATCCTCGGTAGAATTATCCTTGGATGATTCAGCCACCAATTTCATCAACCTATCTTTTTTCTTCAAAACTGGACCGACTCCAAACTCCCATGCCGATTTAAGTGTTTTTTCCTTACCACAAACACTTATAATTGCTTGTTTCTCAATCTCATGTTCAATAGCCGTAGTACAGATGGTTCCTTCTTTATTCAGTCGAGCCATGTCCGTCTCTTTTTTTTAAGAATATTTTCCTAATATGATATAAGAGAAGAATAATTAAAAGCAGTAACAACCTAAAATAAATATTTGACAAAATAAAAAAGTTTTATGAATAAGATGCTTACATAGTCAATACGTGATTGATCGTTTAACCACCCTTGCTTATCGGCCTTGTAATGCAACCGGTAGTACATTTCTAACGGACTTGGCGGCATTTCAGTCTCGTTGTCTATTAACATATACAATATCATTTAAACTAATATAAAACAACAACAAAGTAAAGACTTATTGGTATGTTTTGTGTGTTGATCAAAGATTAAAACTAATATAACACACACATATGTATATTCTAAATAGGCAACCTTCTTTTACTTTTTCTAAAACCTGGTCTACTCTACTTGGGTGGGGATGTGTTCACATTTCATAAGTAACAAACACTAATAAACTACAGTAGGCTAGAACTATAACACAATAATTAAACAAATAAACAGTTAAAGTTATTAGTAGTATGCATTGAAATACAAAAAAAATTATAGTTTGGTTGCTGATGGTTTTCTGCCTTTGTTGGGTTCAAAACATGCCTTGATGGTGCTTGTGTTCATGATTCTGATTGGACTTTATATTCTCACAAGTTGTTGATTATTTATGACATGCGATTGTATTCCACTAGAGACTATATGTGATATACCAATGGTTGGGAGGGAGTCTGTTATGGTACAATCAGTTTAGTCACCAGGATTCAGGGAGTGGGTATAAAGAAAAGGAAAGGTCTACAGAGTCAAAGGATGGTAAAAGTTTGCAGCAGGTTGACTTTTGTAGTCAAATAATTACATTCTGTTGTGGGAATCTTCAAATGGAGATGAGGCAGTCCAAGGGGATCCATAAGAAGAGGAAGTATTATGTGATTGCTGAAAGATCTAAGAAGTTTAGTGTATGTATAAAAGTTTTGTTTTGGAAAGGGTTTGACTTTTATGTTGACTGGATGACTATGTTAGTCAACAAGGTTTGTCTTATTGATTGCAAGATCTACCAGGTCAGAATAATTGAAATATATGTGGTTACTGTATCTATGATCAGCAACAAGTTTGGTTCGGTCTGTAATTGTTAGATTAAATGGAGTATATTATGTTGGAATGGTTATGAGGCCAACTGGAAGTGTGGAGGTGACTTTACTATTGGATGCAATCTGAGCTCTATTTTGAGTTGGAAGTTTGTTTGGTTGTTGAACAGAGGAATTTAGTTGAAAAGGGATTTGGTTCTTGAAATATTTTTGGAATTGGATTGAGAGATATATGGTTGAGGTTATTGGAATTGGGCTAAAATTGTATGGCTTATTTTGGGCCTCAAAGAAATGGGAGAATGGGGATACAATGTTGTACGTTTGGGCTTGTAAAGGTGGCAAGCACAAAGGTGTATATGGGCAGATCTGTGAAGAATGTTAGGATCACAAAGAGTGGTGTATTATGGTTACACAATTGACTCAAGATTTTCAAGAGTTAAATAGAATTAAGGAGTAAAGAGGAGGTCAAAATCTTTACACATCTTTGTTTAAAATCTGTACTAGTCCAAATATGTTCCAGGTCTAGCCATTTTTACTTTTAAGAGGTCAAAATTAGGAAAAAGGGATGGTTTAATATAGTGGGTCATAAATCTGTGGATAAAGTCTAACGGGTCAACAGTGAGGAAATGATAAATGAAGTGTTTTGGGAATAAAGCTGTGGTCAGAGGCAAGGTATCTAAACACACAAGGGAGTATGGGTTACTCACCTGTGTTTTTTCATTCTCCCAGTAGTCGCAAAGATGATTCCAATCTTCTACACTCCTACAGTCAGATTTCATCATCGATCTTGCCTTTTGAGGATCCGTTGTTCCATCATTCTTCTTCCAATGAGCACTCAAAACGCCTCTTGTTCGTTTCCATTGGGTATGTAGTTGATTATCAACATACTCCATAAAAACAACATCTTCCCGCAACAATGTGAATTTTTCCTGCATTTAATAGATATGTCTAGAAGTGAATTGAAAATTGAAGTGATAATAGTTTATCAATAATTCTAAGAAATAAATAATACTTACTTCTAATTTCTCATGCAATTTTTTTTTCACATCTTCAGTCATCAAATCCCATTTATGGAAATTCATCGGACAACAACTCTGAATGAGGATTCCACACTCGGTAGCAAAGTGTGTTGCTGTGGTCCCGACGAAGCATTTGGTACCTTTATCCATTGTCAAATTAATTTTTGTTACCTTTGCTCAGGGTAATTTTCTTATTTAAACTAGGACCGCGCCTTTTTCGTGGACCAACAATATCCACTGCGGATTGCACTACCTGCTCTCCTACATGCTCAGGAGCGTCTTCTACATGATCATTTGCACGAGAATCAGCATGTTGTTCTGCAAAAGAACCTGGTTAGAAATCCTGCTAAGGAAAGTCCCCAAGATAGTGAGTCGAATATGATTACGATAATAAATTATTTCAATTATTATCTACTTTATTGAACACGTTGATATAGGATATTTTTCATACATTATAGGTCAGGGAACATTTAACATGTTCCCATTTTAGGTAAAAACAATAATATAAGCTTCATGGAACAATTAAAGTGTCACTCATAAGAACCAATTAACTTAACCTGTAGATTGGTTATGTAAAAATTATTATGTCGAGATACAGACCCAGTATGGTTTGTTATATACCTGTAAATAGTCCCTGTAGCATTGAGACACTATGTCTAAGAATTATATTGAATTTTGGATATCATAAGAAATTAAGAATATAACTTATTTATTCTAATAGGAAGGGTCGAAGGTAATAGTAATGGATGCTGATGGTTTGTGCTTCAAGGAAATTGCAAGAGCACTGAGGAAAAGTTAACTACACTCAGGTCCTCAATATGTTCTATTTGGGTAATCATCATGATTTGAAAAGTTAACTGCTCAATACCTGCTAATCCAAGTTTGCTGCTTACTTTTTTGTTGAACAGCAACATTAATATACCATTATACCAGGTCCAGTGATGTGAAGTGCCATTTAGTAGGACTCAAAAGTTTATGTTAAATCTGACCCTTCATTGAGTTTATGTTAGAATCAAATGTGCAACTTCCCCATTTTTAATCTATTTCATCTCAGAGAAAAAGTATACACAATTCTCTTACATGGAGCGAATATAAAGTAAATATAAAGTAAATTAGGTTCAAAACATGACTACAAAGGTAAAACGCGTCGGTTCACTTAACCCATGATGATGAATATAACACGCATCATGCTTAATTTCATGGCAACTTTTTAAATGGAATCCTTATTCGTTTAAAAAACAAAATTAACTCAGCATATGAAATTAGAACGGAATCTTTAAGAATGCTTGGTTAGTACCTTGTTAGAAATCCTGGTTAGGTAAGTCCCCAAGACAGTGGGTCGACTATGATCAGGATAATAAAATTATTTTAATTATTATCTAGTTTATTGAACAAAATGATGAGAAAATCTCAATATGCAGCTCAGAGAAAAGTTCTCTTTTTTATCCCCTCAAAACTATCAAATTGTGTTCATCAAAAGATATGCTTATATGGGTATACAAGTAGTAACTAAATACAGATAGTTAATAACTTTATTTTCTGTCTCTTATTAGCTTTATTTTTCTATCTCTTTTTCTGATATGCTAAGTAGATTTGGATGCATTGTATTAATTGTCAACTATATTTTGTTAGGTGATTGTAGACACCCTTCTCACTGGGGAAAGATATGTTACCATGAGAAAATCTCATTAAAGATTACTTCATGTCTACATACTAGAAATATGCTTAATGAATGCCTCAAATCAGAGCATATATTCACTGTTGTTTTTTAGCACTTAACATGAAGGTGGTACTTACAAATGATATATAGCACATAACCCCTTTTCAACTACATATAACATGATGCTAGTGATATGAGTTTGATAGAAACTTAAAATGAGTGCCATTTACCATTATTTGCAGCAATTAGGTTGTCACCCTTTCGTTTCCGTGTTGTGCGGTGTTTTACCAATTCTGTTTGCTTTGAATGTGCAGTTGAATCCTCTCTAGTTCTTGTTCTTGTGAAAACCATTCTGACAAAAGCTACACATGAATTAAACTCATATGAACTAATAATCAGTTTATCAAATAGACGGATTAATCAAGCACGCAATATAGCTACTTTGTCAATGATTTGAAGTATGAAGTGCCATGTTCGATCTCTTTAGGCATTTCATCGAACATGTTATGTGCATAGAAATTTGTAAGGATAAGTGTTCAAAGTGATGAATTGTATGCATATAAATTCAAAATCATAAACAAATCATACCTGATTGATGATGAGAAAAGGCAAAGAATTAGAGCGCAGATGTTAACTTCGTCGCCAAGTGTTTCAGAGTGCGTATATATATGTATCAGAGAGCTTGGAATTTGAGGTGTAGGTGTGCGCACCATCGCCAATTATCACGTGAGTTGGTTTTGTGAATCGTGGGCGCCAAATCAGATTTCTCCGGTGAGAATAAACATACCTCTATTTGAACGGAAATTTGAGATTTTGAGGATAAATGAGGCAACATAATGTTAAGTTTTTTTATAAAACATCGCATGTGATGCGATGACTATGTGAGATTATATATTATTTTGTTATAAACATGTAAATAAAATTACATTATTAACTCAAATTGTAAATTTAATTTCATTTTTAATATATTATTATTTATCCTCTACTAGATCAAATATATAACGTTCTTATACCGGTGTGTCAAAAATACCCGAACCTGATTTACCGGACCTAAGTCGAGTTTAATGTATGGTCGGGTTTCGGGTTAATTATTTCTAAAAACATTGATTTTCGGTTTAACCCTAATAAACCAACTAATAGGGGTATGACGGGTTATTGAATGTAACTAATAATCTATCGGCTGACATTAGGTGACGTGTTAACCCAAATAGCAAGGGTTTAACGTATTTCCTAATCTAGCAATAATAATTTGAACCATCGGACAATCACTCACCCTGCTTAATAGTTAACGGCTTCAATTTCACATCATTTTTCATGATTAACCAGTAATGGACCTTAACAAAATGTAATTGACCAATAACAATCCAATTTAACTGTATATGACCAATGATGATCATAGTTAACTGAAACAACGGCTTGTCCATTAGTGATCTTAATTGATCAGCACTAACCCTAATTACCATTATGTATCCAAATTCACCCATAATAACTCTAACCAATCAATATTAACCAATAATGAAACTGTCACTTCAAAGTTAATTACTAACCATTTGATGCATCAAGTTGAGTCTTAGAGGTTATAGTATAGATATGTTTTTATTTTTGAACTACAGAGTTAATCATTGACCATTTGATGCCCACTGTGTTAAAACCTCTGTCTCATCTCTTTAAATTTCTACATTTTTTTGTGTTTAGCGGGATTTGAACCAATGACTTCCACATTAGAAGTTAAAGGGATATCCACTCCACAAAACAATGGGAGATTTATGGTATAGATATCTAGAGCCTTAACTAACTCACATTAACATCAATCACCCTAATCCATCATCATTGTCCCTACATAAACACCAATTGTCCCAATAAACCATTATTGAATGTAACTTATAATCTATCGGCCGACATTAGGTGACGGGTTAACCCAAATAGCATGGGTTTTACGTATTCCATAATTTATCAATAATAATTTGAACCACCGGACCATCACTCACCCTTATTAACCGTTAATGCTTCAATTTCGCATCATTTTTCATGATTAACCATGACAGTAATCGACCTTAACAAACGGTGGGGGATTTATGATATAGATTTCTGGAGCCTTAACTAACTCACATTAGCATCAATCACCCTAATCCATCATCATATCACTGACCCTACACAAACACCAATTGTCCTAATAAACCATTATTGAATGTAACTTATAATCTATCGGCCGACATTAGGTGACGGGTTAACCCAAATAGCACGGGTTTTACGTATTCCATAATTTATCAATAATAATTTGAACCACCAGACCATTATCACCCTGCTTAACCGTTAATGCTTCAATTTCGCATCATTTTTCATGATTAACCATGACAGTAATCGACCTTAACAAACGGTGGGGGGATTTATGATATAGATTTCTGGAGCCTTAACTAACTCACATTAGCATCAATCACCGTAATCCATCATCATATCATTAAACCTACACAAACACCAATTGTCCTAATAAACCATTATTGAATGCAACTTATAATCTATCGGCCGACATTAGGTGACGGGTTAACCCAAATAGCATGGGTTTTACGTATTCCATAATTTATCAATAATAATCTGAACCACCGGACCATCACTCACCCTGCTTAACCGTTAATGACTTCAGTATCGCATCACTCACCCTGCTTAATTGTATATGAAAAACGACGATCATATTTAATTCGAACGATCACGGTTAACCCGAACTAAACTAGACCCAATTAAAATAACTAGGATCAATTCAAATTTTATCTTTTTTTTTTAATATTAGGTCTGAAAATCATAACTAAGTTACTCCAAAAAAACATAAATATATATATGAAAAAAAAATGAAATTAAGAAACACTATCAGTTCCCTTTGACCCCCAATAATTTACCTCCAAATTAAGCATAATTGGCGGTCTTTAATAACTTTCCCTCCACACCAATTTATTTCCCAATTTCCGTCAATCTAATTCCCGATTAGAGATTGTTTCCCAGTCATGAGTCGCCGAGTTCAACCTTGACCAACGGTTCCTGTTTACCGACGGTCATGTTCGCCGGAGTTATTGTTCGCCGACGCTATTGATTCACATTCAATTGTTGCTATCCGTCGGAGCTGTTGCTGTTCGCCGGAGTTGCTGTATTCCGGCGTTGTTCTTCCACCGTATAAGGTAAGACTATACACATTCCTTCTTTCCAATTTCTATTGTTTCTCCACAACCATGTTGACATTCGGATTCATCTTATGTTTTTTTTTTGCTTGAATAACTTTTTTTTGAGATTGCTGCATATTATATTTTAACTATTGTTCCAAGGCTTTCTCAAAGTTCTTAAGTCATAGAAGTTGTATGCATATTAGTTTACTAGGTTTTGTAATCTGTTGTGATTGAGGTTGATTTGAGAGTTTGTGATTGAGTTGTTTATATTTTTAGGCAAATCCAGATTGGTATTGAGATTAAAAGATTGTAGGTGTTTAAACTGAAATAATCATTTTAACTACAGAAAGCCAACTGGTATGAGCAGTTTGACCATAAATAAGTCAACTAGAGATATGGAATTTTGATAAATAAAGTTGTTGATAATTATTTTAGATGTTCATTAGCAAAAGATGATTCTTGGTTGTTATATGGTATGTTTAGAGTTTATTTATTTGTGTTCAAAATCTTGTTTGCCTCATTACTGAACCTTAGTTAAAAAGGCTCAGTGTGTACTTCTAAATGATTTTTGATTAACACATCAGGTAGATTCCTAGAGAGAATTTCACAATGACCTTGGATAAGAGTTGGACTAAAATAACTAATAAGATAGATCCAATATTTATTAATGGAGCGATGGCTTTCGCAGAAGAAGGTAAGAAATATGTTAATAGTGATGGTCGAATACAATGTCCATGTAAAAAGTGTGTGAATGCAAGAAAGCACGTTCCCTCAGTTGTTGCTACACATATCATACATAATGGTTTTTCACCGTCATATATTGTATGGATACATCACGGTGAACATCTACCGGGCTATGAAACAGATGAAACAAACAATTTTGAAGATAGTGAAAACGAATCAGATGATGGTGTCCACGAGTTACTTGATGATGCATTTCATCAAGGCTTTGAAACCGAATCCGAAAACATTAGGGACGATCATGATCAACGTAATAACCCAAATGTGGATAAGTTATTTGTTGATATGGAAAAACCTTTATACCCGGGGTGTGAGGAGTTTTCTGTATTAGGTTTTCTATTGGAGTTGATGAACGTGAAGGTAACATGTAACATGACAATTGTGTCGATGGATATGATTTTGAATTTATTCAGCCGGGCTTTCAAGGATGCAAACTTGCCAAAAAACCATTATGAGGCGAAAAAGTATTTACGTACTCTTGGACTGGGATATGAATCTATCCATGCTTGTAAACATGATTGTGCATTGTTTTGGAAGGAAAATGCAGGATTACAGAAGTGTCCGATGTGTAGCACTAGTCGTTATGAAGAAAATAGTAAGGGGAAGAAGAAACCGGTAAAAGTCTTGCGTTACTTTCCCATTACAAGTAGACTTAAACGCTTATATGCTTCTAGACACACTGCTAGGGAAATGTAATGGCATGATCGAAATAGAACCAAAGAGGAGGGGGTTCTTAGGCATCCCGCAGACGGAAAGGCGTGGAAACACTTTGAAGCAATGTTTCCTGAATTTGCAAATGATCCTAGAAATGTCCGCCTAGGCCTTGCCAGTGTTGGTTTTAATCCTTTCGGGGAAATGAGTCTTTCCTATAGTATGTGGCCTGTTGTACTCATTCCAAACAATATGCCCCCTTGGAAGTCTATGGTCCATGCTTTATTTTTGTTGACATTGTTGATTCCTGGAAAAAATTCACCAGGAAATAAGATTGATGTATTCTTGCGTCCACTCGTAGATGAGTTGAAACTTTTATGGGATGAGGGTGTTAAAACATATGATTGCGACTCAAAACAGAGATTTAACATGCGTGCAGCACTATTATGGACAATCAATGACTTTCCTGCGTATGGTTACTTGTCTGGATGGAAAACAAGTGGATACAAGGCATGTCCAATATGAAATGAAGATGCAAGTAGTGTACGTATACGAGATAAAATAGCATATGTGGGCCATAGACGATTTCTCGAACCTAATGACTCTTGGAGGAATATACAAGATTTTAATGGAAAGAGAGAGGGTAGGGATGCACCTAAACATGTCAGTGGAGATGATTGCTTACGTCAGTTGAAAAGTCTAACTATACATGATCAAGGAAAAAAACACTCTCATGGAGGGAAAAAAAGAAAACTAGACACACCCAGTACAAACTGGTCAAAGAAAAGCATCTTCTTTGAGCTTTCATAGTGGCATAAATTGTTAATTCGTCACAACATTGACGTGATGCATGTTGAAAAAATGTGTGTGAGAACGTGCTAGGGACCTTATTAAACATAGACGGAAAGACGAGGGACAATGAAAAAGCTCGACTAGATTTGCAAGATTGGAACATTCGTAAAGAGCTTCACTTGGTGCATAAGAATGGTCGTTGGTTTAAACCACATGCTTTATATGTTTAACTCGTGAGGAGAGAAAACAATTTTGTAATTTACTCAAGTCTGTGCGTTTTCCAGATGGGTATGCCGGAAATTTAGCAAAAAATGTGATTGCTGAGCAAGGTAAGGTTTATGGGCTTAAGTCACATGATTGTCATGTCCTAATACAACGCATAATCCCAATTGCAATTCGTCCCTTCATGACAAAAAAAAATCCGTGATGCGTTAGTAGAGTTGTCTAACTTCTTCAGGAAACTTACCGAAGGCACTTTATACGTGACAGAGTTGGAAGTGATGAAAAAAAAGTTTGTTGTCATCCTATGCAAACTTGAACGAATATTTCCCCCGTCATTTTTTACAGTTATGGTGCACTTGTGTGTGCATCTTCCTGAAGAGGCTTGGGAGGACCCATGCAATCTAGGTGGATGTATCCAATCGAAAGATTCCTTGGCCATTTAAAGAGATTTGTTAGGAACAGAGCTAAACCTGAAGGCTCTATAGTGGAAGGTTATGTTGTCAAAGAAGCTATAACATTCTGTTCCTATTATTTGTGAGGTGTTGAATCAAAGTTGGAAAAACGTGAGAGAACTATTGACAAAACCTCTAGTGATGATCAAAGCTTCATGTTGGATGTTTTTAGGGTGAATGGCCGAGGGATTGGGAAGAAAGAAGTTCGTATCCTTCCTAGTGATCTTATGAAGAAAGCAATATGGTATATTTGAAGATTGGTGTGCGTGGGAGTATGGACTGCTACTGTGGATGTGGCCTAAGTAATGTATCAAAGGGGGAATATCTTAGTTTTGGCTCAAGATCTATTAAGAATGGCTGAGCTTTCATCCGTTTGTTACGACTGATATGGAGCTGAAGTTCATATTTTGCTGGGGCTCTTTTTGGATTGAATCAGTTTGAGATGCTCGTGCTAAGAAGTGCAGATTTATGTCTGTTGGATGCTTAAAGTCAAAAGACTAAAGAGTGGAGATGTGCCTTTTGTCCTTCTAGTCTCATTTTGGTTGGATTGATGGAATGGTGATAATGTGTTTTCATCATGAGAGTTTTTTCTTTCTATGTTTGTGTGTCCTTCTTTTTCGTTGCATACTAGGGATGGGATCGGTACCGTACCATACCGGTTAGTACGCGTCCCGAATTTAACAAAATGTAGGTCCCGATTCCGGTACCAAATATTCCGGTACGGTAACCGGTATCATGTTTTCGGTACAGTACCGGTTTGGTACCCACTTTGGTTCTTTTTCTAAAAGTGTTTTAACTTGAATTTTATAATGTTCTTAAACATCGTTCGTTTTGGGAATTTATATGACAGTTTTGACTCATGTACTAACACGCAATATAATAAGATGAACTAGATTTTTTATTATCACTTTACAAAACCTTTTAGATCGTAGCTTCTTTCGGATTTCGATTCTAAATTACGTGATATTTCTGCGCGATTGGAGTGGATTGCCAAGTTTCTCTACATGTGTGATCGTAAAATATAACATTTATTTATAAATTATGATCCCTAACAATTACAAACCTTTGTATAGTAGGTATGGATCAAAAACAATCCTAGAATTATTGATTAAAAGAAACCTATACTTAGTTTTTGTAACTTTTATTACAACCAGTGCATTTAACATTGTGATGTATTGCTGCGAGATGATTTAAGAGTTTGTGTTTCGATGGTAAGGATGTGGGATGATTTTTTTTAATCGTGAGGATATTGGGTAATAACACTGGTAAGTTTATTAAACTTCATATAAAAATAATTCATATTCTAGGTACCGGTACCCACTCGGGTATTTTTTATCTTTTATCGGTACTGGTACCGGTTAGTACTGATTCCGAATTTGGCCAAAATCGAGTACCGGTACCGTTTATGTTCGGTCGGTACCAGTATTGGTACCGGTACTCGGTTCCAAACGCTCATCCCTATTACATACCGTGTCGGTCTGGGAGGCTCTATTCTTGGGCTGTCATTTTGTTTTTGTATTCCTTCACGCTCTCTTGTAATTGCTAGCTCTTGGCTAGTTGTGGTTATATGTTGCTGTTTCAAAAAAATAAAAAAATAGATCTTAAAAAAAACAAAATAGAAGAGGATGGTGTTCAGCTCTATAAATGATGCATCCAAAATGTTGTTTGATGCGATTCTCCCCATCTTTGTAACAACTCTATGACAATGGTCGATTAATAAATATGACTATTTATTAATATTTGGAGCTTAATAAGTATGTAGGTTAAAGAAAATTCAAAGAAAAAAAACTCAAAAAAAATGTATCAAACCCGAGACTTCAGAATCAAGAAACGGAGATGTTTAATAGCCTAATTTGGATTAGATAAAAGGAGGTTAAGGAAGAAAACTAACATCCAGTAGCTCGTCAAGCCTAATTGGCCATTCAAGTAGCCATCCCAAATTATTATGTCTGCACAATATTATGGAGTCTAAATATCAATAGCTAAGTTCATTTTATTTTAGTCTCTAATATGATCCCACGAAATGTTAGAATGTTAGACGATTATTAATGACGGAATATCAGTGTCGAATAAGGTTATTTATAAAATCTTTAACACTGATTTTTAGTCTTCAACACAATTCATAAATTGACACAATTTCCTTCAGAGAATTAGACACTATTAATCAGTCACTAAATTCTTTTTTTTCATAAAACACATTCAAAACTGAATATTAGTACCTAATTAGAAACGGTTTAAAAACCTTAACAACTAAATGTTAGTCTCCAGTATGTCCCTTGTTAAACAGGGACTGAATATCAGTTGCTCATACAATTATACTATTTTCTATTAATTAGGGCCCTTAATTGAGACTAAATGTGACATCCGAGAATTCCAAGGTTAACTTCCGTTAGACAATCTCCGTTAGTTACGTTATAAGTGTTAACTTAGTAACTAATGCTTAACTAGGCCGAATACGTCCACGACCTTTGGTTGATCACCGAACCCGTCCATATGTGTTATGTGTTTATTTATTTATTGTTATTATGTGCAACGTGTTTAATTAATTAATTTTGTAAATTGGCCCTTTCGGTTTCCAGCGAAACTACCGAGCGAAACTGTAGATTCGCTCGGTAGCCAAACTTTCGATCTACACGAATTCAGAGTCAGTTTCGCTTGGCCAGCGAAACTGCCAGCGAAACTAGCTCCTGACCTATATATTTTATAAAACCCTAATCTTCTCATTTTACTCACATCATTTCTCAAAAAACACACACACATTCTCCTGAATTCTGCTCAGCCGAGAAACACCACGAGCCGTCGTGATCTCAGCCTCGAGACATCACCCATTCGGATCCTAGATCAAACTGTGACAATCGGACCTAAAAATCAGGTCAAATCTCTCTCCGTTGACTTTTGTTGACTTTCTAGTTACGTGCTTTACTGCTTTAAATTGCATGATTAACTGTGAATGAATAACCGATTAACCGATATGAAAATTCGCGTTGAAAAACTGTGAATTATGAATATAACATATTATTATTAATGGAATTTTAATAATAAGAAATTAAATATAAAATTTGACATTTTATATTTTATCAAACCGTTATAAACTGATAAAACGTTTTACGAACTTAAAACAAGCGTTACGTTGTCAAGACTTAGCCGAATTACCAAACGTTTAGCCTATTGGGCCCGGTAAGCCCATTAAGCCCAAACTAACCCCGATTGACCCGAAAATTTAACCGAAGGTTCGCCTTGACTAATCGAGTAAAACCCCCAACCCGGATACCCGACCCGCGGCCCGTATCGCATTGGGCCGAACCGGCCCAATTCCTTTTCTTTTTCTCCTTCACGGCCCGAACCGAGAACCCGGCCCGACCCGGTCCGAACCCAACTCGACTGGGCTCGGCCCAGCCCCACTCGCGGACCTGACTGGGCTTCGGCCCAGTCGCCTTTTCCAAATCGAATGGGCTACGGCCCATTCCCTTTTTCTTTTTCCGATTTGGGCTTCAGCCCAAATAAAAACAAGTTTAAATAAAATTTGTTTTAAGCCCAATGTTTATAACATTTATAAAACTTAACCAATTCTTTAACCACTTATATTTTTATAAACTTGGGTTAACAATGTTTATAAAAATAAAAATCATCATTCAATGGGATAAAATATAATTGGTTTATATTTTAAAAAGTTATGAATTTATTAAACTCTTAACCACCTTTTATTTTATAAAAGCTCCTAAACTTTTATAAAATTTATAAAACAATTAACCTACTCTTGGGTTTAACTAGAAGGCTTGAGAGATTGACAACACACTATAAACCATTGTGTAATTACCTTGATTAGGCTATAAAAGAGAGCCTAAGTGCCACCCTTGGTTCCCCACACCCAAACATCTCTCTCTTGCTCCCTCCCTTGAAACCGGCCGACCACCACCCCCCTTCCCTGCCGCCGCCGCCGGCAGCCACTGCCCAGCCACCCGCCGTCGCAGCCCAGCCGCCGGACGCCGCCCCCCTCGCCGGAATCCGCCACCAACACCTCCTCTTTCTCTCGGTTTCTTGAGCTCACTTTTGTGAGTCTCCTACACCTCTTTTCTCCTTGTTTTCTATCATGTTATTACCCATGATCAACCTCTCAAGTCTTGACAACCTAAACACATTAACACTCATGAAATCTAGATCAAAATGTTCATATATTTCTATCTTGGAATGCTTGCTTGCAACAACTAACACAACTCTCTCTTAACCTCCATTTCTTTCAAAGATCCAAGATGGTGAAACACTTAGTGAAACCTTATGGCTAGTAGCTCAAGTGCACCTAGATCTAAGGAAATCCAAGGATTTCTTAGTTAGTTGTTTGCAAATCCAAGCCACTTCACATTCATGTTAAATGGAAAATAAATGACTAATGCTACATGTTTATTTCTTATGCATTTTGGTCCTAACACATGTTTAGTGTTAGTTGATTTATTTATCTTTTCATGTCCTAACATTAATATGTTAGTTGATTGTTGTTATATATATTTTGTCCTAACATATAAATATGTTAGTTGATTATTTATTATTTCATGTTATTTATTAAAAATGGTAACTAACAATATAATCCATGTTATATTATGTTAACTAGTTTCATGAAATAATGATGGACAAATATATATATAGACTTAAACATGGATCTTGGACCAAAAATCACTAAGTATAGTGATTTATAAAAATGGACATATGACACCTTTTCTAAAAATGATTTTTGTAACATATTTAATGTGTTATAAATACTATGACAAAAAGAATATATGTTCTTACTAGATTATGTCAAATGATTAAAGTTGACATAAATACTTGGGTTTATTACAAGTTTTAACCTTTCTAAAACTTGCTAAAAATAGACATTTTTATAAAAGAAATTTTATAAAAAAATTTATCAAGACAAATAAAGACTTAAAAGTTTTCATGGATTTATTTCATTACTTTGAGGAATCAAAGTAATTAAAATAAATAATACGTTGCGTAGTAATAAAACCGGGACCGCACGGCGATATACGCGAAAATGTAAAATTTGTCTTATTTTTATTAAAACGACGTAATGTTTTAATAAATCAAACGTTATAAATCCAAGCGTCGTCATAAATATTTTATCAACGTTTTCTATTTAATATTTCATGAACTTGAAATATTATTTAATTTTTGGAAATGTTTTAGAATATTAAAAGTCTTAAATAATTATTCAATTATTTACAAGATTTTGCCACCATGATTATTTATTCCAAAAATAATTATCTTTAAAAAAAATAATAATTGACATTATTATTTTGGTCCAAGGTTCATGACTCGTTTAAACTGATTAACTGTCTATTTACGTTATATTTATTTGATATAAATATAAACCGTCGTAAATCGGTTTACAATAATTAACAAGTCCTTTCCTAAACAAAAACGGAATAACGTCAAGACTTGACCGGTATGACTTGGGTGACTTATGTTACTCAAATGATCATAGACCTTATGCATATGTTATTTAATTATTTAGGGCGTTACGTGCTACCGTCCTTCACTGCTTAATTACCGATTATCTGCTAAACCTGTGAGTTTCACGGCCCCTTTTTCCTTTTAACTGTTTTATACTTGGGGGAGAAATCATGAAAACTGATTAAATTCTTTTTACTTAATATTATGGTTTACTTGTTAGCCGTATGACTACTTGTTCTCTTACTGATTGCCCAACTTGGTACATTATCGTTATAAACGTTTGTACAACCGAAATCCCATCATTAATTGATTTCAATTAGTTCTGCACGAAACGATAGCTAGTGAATAGATCTATTTGGGTTGACAACCCTACCCTAACTGGTAGCTCCAGTTCTGACTCCGGATTGTCTGGGGTACACGTCAGTTATTCTGCTCTGTTTAACATCTCTGGGCAAGAGATGCCGGGTGGGTAAACCGTTAGTATTTGAAATCAAAGTTCAGGTGAGATCATACAACCACAACAATAAACCCTGATAATATTTAAGTATACCGAAACTGTTTTACAAATGTTTAACTATCGAGTCCTAAACTTGTGAACCTCACCAACTTTATGTTGACCCGTTTTACATTCATGATTTCTTAGGTAATTGACAAGACTTTCTGAAGACATGCAAATGGGGCTTACAAATGCTATCGGACCTGTTCTTGGAGTCATAGTCCCAACTATCCAATTTAACCGTTTCATGCTTTTAATAATTATTTAAGACTTATGTTTTCAAAATGTAAGACATTAATGTTTCCACTATCTTTCCGCTGCAATGAAATGAATTAATGTTTTATGAAGTTTTTAAATTATTAGAAGTTGTTCTATGTATCCTCGACTATGATTCCATTCTGGCTCACACCCGATTCCGTTGACCGGGGTGTGACAGATTT
>JBCNJP010000006.1:8916951-9167138 GCA_039602395.1 Deinandra increscens subsp. villosa | reverse complement strand
AAACTTAACCAATTCTTTAAGCACTTATATTTTTATAAACTTGGGTTAACAATGTTTATAAAAATAAAAATCATCATTCAATGGGATAAAATATAATTGGTTTATATTTTAAAAAGTTATGAATTTATTAAACTCTTAACCACCTTTTATTTTATAAAAGCTCCTAAACTTTTATAAAATTTATAAAACAATTAACCTACTCTTGGGTTTAACTAGAAGGCTTGAGAGATTGACAACACACTATAAACCATTGTGTAATTACCTTGATTAGGCTATAAAAGAGAGCCTAAGTGCCACCCTTGGTTCCCCACACCCAAACATCTCTCTCTTGCTCCCTCCCTTGAAACCGGCCGACCACCACCCCCCTTCCCTGCCGCCGCCGCCGGCAGCCACTGCCCAGGCACCCGCCGCCGCAGCCCAGCCGCCGGACGCCGCCCCCCTCGCCGGAATCCGCCACCAACACCTCCTCTTTCTCTCGGTTTCTTGAGCTCACTTTTGTG
Organism: Deinandra increscens subsp. villosa; assembly: GCA_039602395.1. Taxonomy (NCBI): domain Eukaryota; kingdom Viridiplantae; phylum Streptophyta; class Magnoliopsida; order Asterales; family Asteraceae; genus Deinandra; species Deinandra increscens. The sequence continues at coordinate 9,166,638 of JBCNJP010000006.1, read as the reverse complement.
AGTCTCCTACACCTCTTTTCTCCTTGTTTTCTATCATGTTATTACCCATGATCAACCTCTCAAGTCTTGACAACCTAAACACATTAACACTCATGAAATCTAGATCAAAATGTTCATATATTTCTATCTTGGAATGCTTGCTTGCAACAACTAACACAACTCTCTCTTAACCTCCATTTCTTTCAAAGATCCAAGATGGTGAAACACTTAGTGAAACCTTATGGCTAGTAGCTCAAGTGCACCTAGATCTAAGGAAATCCAAGGATTTCTTAGTTAGTTGTTTGCAAATCCAAGCCACTTCACATTCATGTTAAATGGAAAATAAATGACTAATGCTACATGTTTATTTCTTATGCATTTTGGTCCTAACACATGTTTAGTGTTAGTTGATTTATTTATCTTTTCATGTCCTAACATTAATATGTTAGTTGATTGTTGTTATATATATTTTGTCCTAACATATAAATATGTTAGTTGATTATTTATTATTTCATGTTATTTATTAAAAATGGTAACTAACAATATAATCCATGTTATATTATGTTAACTAGTTTCATGAAATAATGATGGACAAATATATATATAGACTTAAACATGGATCTTGGACCAAAAATCACTAAGTATAGTGATTTATAAAAATGAACATATGACACCTTTTCTAAAAATGATTTTTGTAACATATTTAATGTGTTATAAATACTATGACAAAAAGAATATATGTTCTTATCATTATAAACGTTTGTACAACCGAAATCCCATCATTAATTGATTTAAATTAGTTCTGCACGAAATGATAGCTAGTGAATAGATCTATTTGGGTTGATAACCCTACCCTAACTGGTAGCTCCAGTTCTGACTCCGGATTGTCTGGGGGTACACGTCAGTTATTCTGCTCTGTTTAACATCTCTGGGCAAGAGATGCCGGGTGGGTAAACCGTTAGTATTGGAAATCAAAGTTCAGGTGAGATCATACAACCACAACAATAAACCCTGATAATATTTAAGTATACCGAAACTGTTTTACAAATGTATAACTATCGAGTCCTAAACTTGTGAACCTCACCAACTTTATGTTGACCCGTTTTACATTCATGATTTCTTGGGTAATTGACAAGACTTTCTGAAGACATGCAAATGGGGCTTACAAATGCTATCGGACCTGTTCTTGGAGTCATAGTCGCAACTATCCAATTTAACCGTTTCATGCTTTTAATAATTATTTAAGACTTATGTTTTCAAAATGTAAGACATTAATGTTTCCACTATCTTTCCGCTGCAATGAAATGAATTAATGTTTTATGAAGTTTTTAAATTATTAGAAGTTGTTCTATGTATCCTCGACTATGATTCCATTCTGGCTCACACCCGATTCCGTTGACCGGGGTGTGACACAAACCGCGAGTCTCCAAAAACCATTTTTATGCCTTTTCTATGTGTTTTATTAAAAAGCATGCTTAAACCTTCATGGAATGGTCTGATCTTTTAGTATGATGCTTAGGAATGTTAGATCTAAAATAAAGTCTGCAACTTTACGTGTAAAATCATGCCATAATGAAGATTTATGCTAGTTAGGTCATTTTGTGCTTAAAATGTATTTTTGGTGATTTGATGATGAAAACTCATGTTTAAGGTGTTAAAATTGCCTCTGTGATGCTGGTAAATGTTTATGCATGCTAGATATTGAATTACATGATGTATGGAAGCTGTTAGATTGATTTTTGGTCTTAAAAACGAGTTTTTTTCGCGACTAGCGAAACTGTGTGTTCTCTGGGCGAAACTATACAGCGAAACTGTTTGAATATTCATACAGCGATACTATGTAGCGAAACTATAGTGTCGCCGGTGAAACTAAGTAACGAAACTACCGAGCGAAACAACCATAGACCTTGTCCCTGAACGAAAGTTCAAACCAGTTTCGAGCGAACCTATGCCAGCGAAACTGTGTCAACAGTTTCGAGCGAAACTGGCTAGCGAAACTGTGTCATCGGGTATTACCCAGCGAAAGTGCTGCCCGTGCACACAGCGAAACTGTGTAGCGAAACTATGTAGCGAAACTGTAGCGAAACTGTTAGCGAAACTGAGCCAAGACCAAAACCCAAACTTGTGCAACTTATTTGAATGTTATGCCATGACTTACATGATTATGCAATAATGAAACATGCTTTGATTTCTGAGATATGTGAACCCTCGTTTTATGATCAACCATCGGTGTCGTGTGTCGGTATGTCGTGTCATAGTTCCAACGTGCTATGTTATGGGCCATAGTGACGTAAGTTAAAGATTAGACACAAAACTAATACTTAAGACCTAAACGTGTTCTTAGGTCTTCGTTAAGCAAACAATACTTGGATTATTTAGCAAGTGTAGCAGTGCAACCAAAGGTGAGTGTCACTAACCTGTTTACTGTGAGCCCGTTTGGGACACACTGAATAACTTAATGAAAACAATGCTGACAACCTTATGAGTGCTATGCACCTCTTTTATGAATTTGAAAACCTTATGAGTGCCACGCACCTCTTTGATAAACTTGAAGTGTTTTATGGGAAACACTTGTGGAACTTAAACAAACTATTTCTGAAACGAAACTGAAAACATTTTGAGATTCATGAGAATCCGGTAAAACGTTTTAATATGGCTAGTGTATGTTAAAGTCTAAACCACATGATATCACATGATTTCTAAGGATTGCCTTATAACTGAAAAAGTCCTCAACTTAATTGTACCATTAATTGTAAAGCGAGGGGATGTTGGGTAGATCTACTGGAGTTTGACAAACTCCGCCTCGTGACACTGGAGGTGCACGGAGGTACAATATCAGCCTATCTGACCGTGATCCCGAGAGGACACGGGGGAGGCAAAGCCGCGATGACGTATGTCCGCAAAACAAAATAGATGATGGCAATGCCACTACAATACTTATTAGTCAGCTTTGGTACAAACTTCCTTAGTGCATGGAACAACGGATTAGCTACCCGCGATATCGGTTGAGCACTTTAATTTTACAAAACTAGTACATACCCGATAACGTATGTTACGGACATTACTTTACTAAATCACTCTACTATGTTTATGAACGGATGTATATCACGGAGCATTGCTTTTCACAAATAAATATTACATAAGTATATGTTGACACAATTATGATTATGAGACCGGGCCACTGCATGACAAGCCCACTGTGAACTCACCAATCCTTAGGTTGACACTTGCGTGGTTTAAACTTTTGCAGATCGCTGAGGAGTATCCGGAGCGGGTTGGCATGGCACATGAAGACATTTTACTTTTGTTTTAATCAATTTGGGAATTTAAAACAATGATTTTGTAAAGCACGTGGTTAGTGCTAAGACAATATTTTCCGCTGCGTATTTTGAGACTTTATTTATGACATATACTTGGACTAACTCTGATTCGTTTAGTATTTGTAACTAATGGTTGTGGTCCTGGTTTGCTCGCACCCCTTAACGGTATAAACTCCGTTAGTGGTTAATTGGGGGTGTGACACTAAAATTCAGTAACCAAAGTTTTCCCTTCCAATATATTTTATTTTAGAGGGAATTTTGTGACTGAAATTTAGTCCTAAATAATCAGTCAAATTATTAGGGACTAATTACCAGTCACTATCACGACCCACAAACGTATCAGTCTCTAATATCATTAGGAACTGATCTATCAGTCTCAGATAGTTCGTATCAAGGATTGAATATCCAGTCCTTAAAATTTTATTCCCTAATGGTCACTTTTCTTGTAGTGTCCCTACTACCATTGCAACTGCATTACTTGTTGCAAAGCTGCAGAGGCTTTCTTCCTATCTTTTTCTGCAGCCTCTACATTTATAACGATGGATCTAGTGCTAGGGTTCGGTTACAGTCTGCTATGTATTCCGCAATCCAACCGGGGGATTGACACGCAGCGGCACGGTGCATGTAGCACTCGACGAGGAAGTCCTGTGGGGCGCCCTATTTGCCAACCCTGATTTTGGAGAAGTGACTGATTGCTTCGGTGTGTAGGGCGGTGATTGCGGTGGTTTACGACAGATGAGAAGCTTGATGTGACCAAGGAGGTGAAGATGTTTTTGGATTCTATCCTTGTCGGCGTATGCGGTTGGTTGCCATCGGTGATGATATCGGCAGAGAAGGAAAAGTTGTCGTCGGACCAGCAGATGCTTTTATGGCGGAATGCCGCGGAGGCAAGGCGTTTTCCGGTATGGAGGAGGACCTAGGCGTCCTCCATTAGGGTGTTCTATTGGGACCAACTGATTCCCACTAGAATCTAACAAGAATTCAAGATCTTCTGTCGGTGTTCCCGAATTTGAATCTTTCCTTATTTCAAACAGAATTAAATCCTTCTTAATCGGTTCGGTATTCGCTTCCTCTGTTTCTTTCTAACGATATTGTTCTTCATGTTTTCCCCCAAATCACCAGCCACCAAATCCGCCTCGATTAGGTTAGCATCGAATTTTAACTTTTGGGAAACCCTAGAAAATCCACGAAGGATTAATCATGAATTAAGAAGAATCATCGAAACCTTTCGTGATAAAATCAACCCCACAACAAGAACATTCCAAACAAACCTCGTCTTCTTCATCATTCTGAACAAAGTCAATCTTTTTCACCTTCAAAAACACGAAATAATTCGACTTCTCACCAACCACAGACGAGCAATCGTTACATATATCATACGATTCTGCTAATTTTCCATGTTTTGAACAAAACCCCAGTTGCGAAACCTTTTTAGAATGATGCTCACATAGAAGATCTCTATGCGAATCTCTGTTTTTTTTTCATTTGGGAGAAAAATAAAAGAGGTTAGGTTAATAAATGAGAGAGAAATAGGGGAATTGACAATTTACCCTCATGTGCAGCGCACATAGGGCCAAGTTAACGGCACAGTTGATAGAAGTTCGGTTCAAGGACTCAAACAGTAAGAAAATGCAACCATGAGGAGATATCTGTTAATAATTTAGAAATTGGACTAAAATGGTTGAAACCTCCAAACCACAGGGATGCAAATCGTATTTAACTCTATATAGAAATAGGATCATTTGAGAACTTTTAAAAACCATTTTAAGCCACTAGTTTATATATATATATAACCCCCCCCCCCCCATGAATTATAGTGGTCCCCACCTGAAATTATTGATTGAGATTTGGTTCTCAAAAGTTCTCAAAATAAAAAGTTCTCATTTGAACCTAAACCCTATATATATATATATATATATATATATATATATATATATATATATATATATATCTTAATCCTAATAAAGCAATAAATTGGTTTCCACATGTCTCCTTTTAAGGTGTCCACATCAGCAATGCCACGTGTCAAAACGAGATTCAATTATCAATTTAGTAAATTACCAATTAAGACTAATTACCAATTTTATCTAAATTAAATTTCATTTTATAAAAATTGGCAAACATAATGTAGACTTGATAAATTACTCAATAATTTGAGTTTTTTAAGAAAGTAAATGAAGAATTTGTCATCCTTAATGTATTAAATTATCAATTAATATTTTATAAGAAAATTGGCGCCATATAATCCGAACTTTTCACTTTTGGCAAATAATAATCTCACTTTTCAATTTGGCAACTAGCGGTCCCAAGTTGTCAACTATTTATTTTTAACGGTCCCGCCGTTAAAAAAAGTTAACTCCGTTAACTTAAGTTGACGTGGAAGCTTATGTGTAATTTTTTTAATTTTTCCTTTTTTTTTAAAAAATATCTAGTCATCATCACTATCACCCCACCACCACCACCACCACAACTGTAAGATCTTTATAGGGTTGGTGGCAACTCAAACATAGCATCCTTAGTATTTGTGCTCAAATTGTAAATCTTTCACTTTAACTTGTATTTTGTACTTGGACAATTCTCTTGATGTTTATGATGATTACTCAAGTATTTGATGTTTTGTATGATTCATATGTAATGTCATAACTTGTGTTGATCATTGATATTGAGGAATTTTCCCTTGTAGATTTCTAATGTGATGTGAAAGTCTGGATCCATATTCTGTGTATTTCATGACAATTTACTTGGCAAATGTTAATAATTGAGTGTGTCTTAATAATAACAACCCTAAATGGTTCAATAATGATTATTGACATTTTACAAGTGTGCTTGATGATTTTGAGTTAGTCTTGGCGACCTCACCAAAGATTCTTGGCGACTTGGGAATTGTACTTGGCGATCTGGCCAAGCACCCTTGGCGACCTCGCCAAGCCTTGGCGACCTCACTGTCACACCCTGTAAGATTTGTGTCGGGATGCGAAAAAGGTTATCACAGTCAAGGTTACGAACGTACTCTGGATGGTTCAACAACTAGAGCCGTTTGGGAAATCGTTAAATTATTGGAGTAAATAGGAGTTTTTCCAATATCATTACGCAGCGGATTAATTGTAATGAGAAAAGTAAATAGTTTAAGTTTACAACACATAAGTTTTCAAAAGATTTTTAGAACATGACACCGTTAGGTGTTATGTCAGGAAAATCTCCAAAGGCTAAACCATACTCCAGAAAGAAAATGAAAGTCCTAAAATGCAATGACAAGAAACAAGCAAGCAGGTCCGATGCATGCACAACAATTAATGCAAGTACCTGAGAATTCATACGAGAAAACGGTCAACAAATAATTGTTGGTGAGTTTCACAGGTTTAAAGTGCTAGTAGTTAAAGGTTGAATGTAAATAGTAATTTGGAACTAGTTCATGTTAATAGTTGACAATATCAGATATGACTAGTTGGAAAATGTTAGCATGTACCCTGAATACCGAAATTGACTGTTTACCCACTCTTGGTACCTTTTGTCCGGTTGGTACCGCATAGATATGACATAACAATTTGCACACTTTTGACTAAAAGACGGAGTCACGATTGGAGCTACCAATCAGAGTAGGGGCATTAACCCAATAGATCTATTCAAACATTACCGTTTGCAAATGATAATTAATCAGATTCAGTTAATAGTGGGGTTTGGGTTATAGCATGAATGAACATGAGATAACAAGTTTAGACAAGGGAAAAACACATGAAACAGTTATGATAACAAGGTCTAATTGTCTAACATGGAAAAATGTATGTATGAATTCTCCCCCAAAGATAAAAATAGTTAAAGGAAAGAGGGGCCGGGAAATACTCACATGATTCAGAAACAGGGAATTGGTAGCACGATCAATGATAATGTAGCCCTAAATAATTATAAGACATAAAATAAGTAATTGGGTTGACAATTAATGTCACTCCAATTAGGTAGGTCAAGTCTTGACGTCATGGTAGCCTTATGGTTAAATGATTTGAAATGTCAAAGTAATTATGCATTTATTTGGAAATAATGTAAAATATATATTTTTAAAGTATACAAAAATTCCCAAATAATATTTAAAGGTAGTAAAAATTTATATAAATAAATATTAAGTCAAAATGAGGGTTTTCATATAAGAAATTTCATTATTTTGACTAATTAGTTGAAAACCGGACGATTTCGCGGTAACCGCCGATTACACGATATTTATCCGTTTAAATTGGAAATCAATCAAGTACAATAAAATATGATTATTTTCTGTCCAAAATAGGTAGATAATTATTTCAAGTGGCGGTTTTCATTAGTTTGCCGGTTTTGTGGATTTTGTGTCGGTTTTGTCGTTTTGGTCCCGTTTGCCCGTTTAATGACACCGTTAGGTTCCTAAATTCACCATATGTATTTGTAAACATGCTTTTACCATTAAAATACCCCTATGAGTTTATTTGGACAAGATTTGGGTTTTATTACAAAAATGATGTTTCCGGGGCCGTCGGGTGTCGGTTTTAGTCCCGGTTTGTGCCCAAATTTAAGCAATTTGTTAAGGGATCTTTTCGCCATGTTCTAAAGTCATTTCAATCATCACAAACTACTGTTTAAAGGCCTAAATTTTCTGGTCAAAACGGATCTATAGTAAAAAGCATTCTCTAGGGTTTATAAAGTGTACTTTTGTAGGTAAAAGTTTGCTATGGTGAGTTTAAGCACTAGTAATCTTTCTAAAGTCCAAGGTAACATATTTTGAGTATATTAAGAGTCCAAAAACGTGTCATAGGCATCATGGGGTCCAAAGTTACAAGAACAACACATAATACACAATACATACATGTTTAATGTCTAAAAATGCAACTAAACAAATACTTTTGTAATAGTCCAACCAAACTAAGTTTAGAACATAATATTGCAAGTAAATACTATCATAAGTTTGTAGTAGCAAGATTCATGGTGAAATATGAAGATAATTACAAGTAAGTAAGCTTTTATGGGGCAACATGATGTTTAGACAACAATGTGGGTCAAGACTTGGTCATGGAGTGAACTAGTCATGAAAATAAACAAAGAACACTAACTTTGGCGCAAGTTAAGCATTTAGCAACGTACTTAGCGATTTCTTCTTTCATGTTCGGCCACCAATATAACATACGCAGGTCGTGGTACATCTTATCGGCTCCGGGGTGAATTGAATATCGGGTTTTATGAGCTTTGTCAAGGACTAGGCTCTTGAGTTCTCCATAGACGGGTATCCACAGATGATTAACGAAGTACCGTAATCCATCAGGTTTAGTTTCAAGGTGTTGATCCATGCCACGGAGACTTTCGTCTTGAATGTTTTCTGTCCTTTAAAGCTTCAGCTTGTGCTGCCAAAACTTGAGTGGCGAGGCGGGTTTGAATGGTCATGGCAATAGATTTGACACGAAGGGGTTTGACACGTTCCTTCCTGCTTAAGGCATCTGCAACAACGTTTGCCTTTCCAGGATGGTACAGGATTTTACAGTCGTAGTCGCTGAGCAGTTCAATCCATCGGCGTTGTCTCATGTTCAACTCCTTCTGGTCTAAGATGTGTTGAAGACTCTTGTGGTCGGTATACACCTTACATTCAGTACCGTAGAGATAGTGTCTCCAAATCTTAAGAGCGAAGACGACGGCTCCAAGTTCCAAATCGTCAGTAGTGTAGTTCTTCTCGTGAACTTTTAGTTGTCGCGAAGCGTAAGCAATGACTTTGTCTCGTTGCATTAACACACAACCTAAATCTTGGTGTGAGGCATCGCAGTAAACACAGAAATCTTCACATCCTTCTGGTAAGGATAGTATGGGTGCATTACACAGCTTTTGCTTCAGGGTCTAAAAAGCTTGTTTGGCTTTGTGATCCTAAATGAATTTCTTGTCCTTTTGCGTCAATGTGGTCAATGGTTGAGCTATTCTAGAGAAGTTTTCAATAAATCTTCGGTAATAACCGACGAGTCCAAGAAATTGTCGTATCTCGGAAGGGTTGGTAGGCGGACTCCAATCCTTGATAGCTTCAATTTTTGTGGGATCCACGTGGATTCCAGCTGCGTTGATTACGTGATCTAAGAAATGCACTTCTCGTAACCAGAATTCGCATTTTGAAAACTTGGCGTACAACTTCTCGTTCTTCAACAGTTCCAGAATAAGCTTCGGGTGCTTTTCATGTTCGTCCTTGCTACGCGAATAAATCAATATGTCGTCAATGAAAACGATTACGCATTTATCGAGGTATGGTTTGCAGACGCGATTCATCAAATCCATGAAGATGGCAGGCGCGTTGGTTAGTCCGAATGGCATAATGAGAAATTCGTAGTGTCCATAGCGCGTACAAAAGGCAGTTTCCGCAATGTCTTCTTCACCAACTCTCAGTTGATGATATCCAGAACGAAGATCGATTTTGGAATAATAACTGGAACCTTGCAATTGGTCGAACAGGTCGTCGATTCGAGGAAGCAGATATCGGTTCTTTACCGTAAGCTTGTTCAACTCGCGGTAGTCGATACACATCCGGAAAGATCCGTCCTTCTTCTTGACGAAGATAATAGGAGCGCCCCAAGGAGAGAAACTGGGTCTGATAAAACCTTTGTCAAGTAGTTCTTGCAACTGATTCGACAATTCTTTCATTTCAGACGGGGCTAAACGGTAAGGGGCTTTTGCAATGGGTGCAGCACCAGGTACCAAATCAATATGGAATTCCATTTACCTGGCGGGTGGCAAGCCTGGAAGATCATTGGGAAAGACTTCAAGGTAGCCCCGTGCGATGGGAACGTCTTCTAGTTTCTTTTCCTCGGATTGACTAGCTGTTTTGTGAGCTAAGAGGGCAGGGTAGCCTTTGCGCATAAACTTCTGGGCTTTCATGCATGAGATGATGTCTAGCTTGGTTCCACTACGATCTCCTTGAATTGTCAGAACTTCGTCATCGGGGAGGGGTATCTTGACTCTTTTCTCGTGGCAAATGATTTCGGCATGATTTTTAGTCAACCAATCCATTCCACGACTACGGCGAAACTTCCCAAGTGTACCGGCAATAGATCGATTGAGAAGGGATGACCGGATATGTTTAAAGAGCAGTTTGGAAAGGATTCTTCCGTTTCGATTTGTTTACCATCGGCTAGTTCAACTATATACTTAGTGTCTAATCTAGTTGGCGTGACGTTAAGATAGTTTCTAAACTCACTCGACACAAAGCTTTTGTCACACCCCCAAATTAACCACCAACGGAGTTTATACCGTTAAGGGGTGCGAGCAACCAGGACCACAACCATTAGTTACAAATACTAAACGAATCAGAGTAAAGTCCAAACATTCATCATAAAACAGTTTAAGAGTTTGCAGCGGAAAGAAAAACATGAGTGTCTTAGCACTAACCACGTGCTTAAATTACAAAACATAATTGTTGTTCAAATCCCAGATTTAAGTTCAAAATAAAATAAGTAACTTCAGGTGCCATGCCAACCTCCGGTGGATACTCCTCAGCGATATGCAAAAGTGAAAACCACACAAGTGTCAACCTAACGGTTGGTGAGTTCACAGTGGGCATGTCATGCAGTGGCCCGATCTCATAAGCGTATGTATCAACATATAGATAAGTAATAGTTTTGCAAAAACAATGCCAAGTGTTGAATTATCGAATATGCACTAGTTAAGTAAAGATTAAAGCGGTCAACCGATATCGCGGGTAGCTAATCCGGTTTCCATGCACTAAGGAAGTTCGTACCAAAGCTGACGTAACAGAGTTCGGCATTTGCCGATGGTTTGTGCCTCCAGTTGTGTTCCTCATGGGACCCACAACTAAAGTAGGCTGATATTGTACTCCGTTCGGCCTCCAACCGGTTGGCTACACATTTGTGTACCGCGGAGCAGGGTTTGTCAAACCCTCAGTAGATCTACCCAACATCCCCTCGCTTCGCAAATTAATGGTACTAAATTGTTGAGGACTTTTAAGTTTCAAGGCATCCTTAGAAATCATGTGATATCATTTGGTTTAGACTTTAACCTACACTAGTCATATTAAAACCGTTTATTCTGGATTTCATTTGAAATCCTAAAAGAGTTTGAGTGTCAAAATGGTTATTCCGGATTTCATTTGAAATCCCAAATGAGTCTAAGTATTAAATGGTTGGTTGCGGATTTCATTTGAAACCCCAAGGATGGACAGTTGCAAGTGTTCCCATAAAACACTCCAACTTCCATAACAGATATCCCCTTTAGCGATACCTCAAAATGTCAGCGTTGTTTTCCGTTAAGAAAATTCGTTGTGACCCAGACGGGCTCACAATTAAAGGGTTAGTGAAACTCACCTTAGGTTGCTCAGCTTACACTTCAAATAATCCGATTATGATTGCTAACGAAGACCTAATAATCACATTAAGGTCTTAGGTGTTAGGTTGTGTCTAAACTTTAACTACGTCACTATGGTCCATAACATAGCACGTTGGAACTACGACTCGACATACCGACACACGACACCGATGGTTGATCATAAACGAGGGTTCACATCACTCAGAAATCAAAGCATGTTTCATTATTGCATAATCATGTAAGTCATGGCATAACATTCAAATAAGTTGCACAAGTTTGGGTTTTGGTCTGGCCACAGTTTCGCTACACAGTTTCGCTATGTGCACGGGCAGCATTTTCGCTAGGTTATACCCGATGACACAGTTTCGCTGGCTAGATTCGCCCGAAACTGGTTTGAACTTTCGTTCATATAAGGCACAGTTTTGCTAGATAGTTTCGCTCGAAACTGATGGCACAGTTTCGCTATCTAGTTTCGCTCGAAACTGATTTGAACTTTCGTTCAGGAGTCTATGGTTGTTTCGCTCGGTAGTTTCATTCGAGCAATACACTTAGTTTTACAGGCGACACTATAGTTTCGCTGTATAGTGTCGCTGGATGAAGATTCAAACAGTTTGCGAAACTACAGTTTCGCCTAACGAATCTGTTAGTTTCGCTGGTCGCAGAAAACTCGTAAATCAGCCCAAAAATCAATCTAACAGCTTCCATACTTCATATAATTCAGTATCTATCATGCATAAACATTTACCAATATTAAACAAGCAAATTTAACACCTTAAACATGGATTTTCATCATCAAATCTCCAAGAACACATTTAAGCATAAAATGACCTAACTAGCATGAATCTTCATTATGGCACGATTTTACACGTAAAGTTTCAGTCTTTATGTTAGATCTAACATTCCTAAGCATCATATCAGAAGATTAAATGATTTCATGAAGATCTAAGCATGCTTTTTAAGAAAACACATAGAAATGCAAGAAAAATGGTTTTGGGGACTCACGGTTTGATCTAGGATCCGAATGGTTGAGTTCACCAGCTGAGATGATGGCGGCTCGTGGTGATTCTTGGCTGACCAGAAATGGTTCTCAAGAGAGAGAGAGGATGGAGAGTGTATGTGTGTGTTTTATGGTGGAGTCATGCAAAAATGAAGAGTAGGGTTTTATTTTTATTTAAATACTAAGGCTTGGTGGGCTTATCATTGGGATTTGGGCCCCAATGATCAGCAAGTGATTAGCCCATGATTAACATGTATGCATACACTCTAATTACTTGATTAATTATTAAACTAGGCAATTTAAACAATTTATCACATAATCAAGAATTTACAATTTGTCATGCTATTAATAATACTAAATCATGCGTTTAAATCACATTGCACATAATGACAATAAATAAATGAACACATAACACATATGGACGGGTTCGGTGATCAACCAAAGGTCGTGGACGTATTCGGCCTAGTTAAGCATTAGTTACCTAGTTAATACTTATAACGTAACTAACGGAGATTGTCTAACGGAAGTTAACCTTGGAATTCTCGGATGTCACAGCTTTTGTCGGCACCAGTGTCAAATAGAACGGAAGCAAAATGATTATTGAGTAAGAACGTACCCGTTACAGTGCGGGGATCCTGACGGGCATCAACAGCATTGAGCATGAAGGCTCGTCCTCTGGCAGGTTCTCGTTTGAGCCTTGGGCATTCATTCTCGAAGTGGCCAGTGCTGCCACACTCGAAGCAGGGTCCAACGGTGTGCGTCTTGTTCGAACGGTTCGGGCAATTGCGGTGAATATGACCTTTTGCCTTGCTCCCTTTGCAGTAGACGTTGCTGCAATCCAGGGTATGGTGCAGGTTACATTTTTCACACAGGGGCTGGTTTCCTGTGTATCTAGGTTTTCTTGCATCAGGTGCAGGAGCTGTTACAGCATAAGCCTTCACGACTTCAGGGGTTTTCTCAGGAAAATCAAAAGATTTCTTCCTCTTTCTATAATGGCCGCATTTGCGCTTGCAGTCAGATTTCAGTTGGCTAGAGGGAACAGACGATATAGGTACAGCTTTGGATTCAGCGACCTTGCGAGAGAAAGACAAGCCTTGGCGGTTTGCCTGATAGGTCAGATTGTGATCCAAACGGATAGCAGCTTGGAGTGTTGCGGGGTTAGAAGCCATAACACTTCCCTGCATGGCGGGAGCAAGCCCCCAGATGTATCTCTCGATTTTCTTTTGCAAGGGGGTCACCATTGTAGGGCAGATGTGTGCCAATTCATGGAATCGGCGGGTGTGAGCACCTATGTCTGATCCATTCATGGTCAAGTTCCAGAATTCGACTTCCAATCGTTGCAGTTCCTCACGAGGACAGTACTCATCTCGCATGATTAGTTTCAGTTCGTTCCAAGCCATAGCGTAGGCATGGTCCTGTCTGATGGCTTCAGCATGAGAGTTCCACCAAGTCAAAACTCCTTCTCCGAAAACGCTAGTGGCGTACTTGACCTTGTAACCATCGGGACAGTTACACATACGGATTACAGATTCCATCTCCTCAAACCAGCGGATGAGTCTAACGGCTCCTTCGGTACCCTTGAAGTGTAAGGGCTTGCAATTCATGAAATCCTTGTAAGTGCATTCTCGGACACCTGTAAGGTACTCAAAACCTTGAATACAACTCGTGCAATTGTAGTCATAAATCTTCCGGTCATAGAAGAAAAGTCTTAGTCTTACCACCAGGGGATCCTGATCTACTTTTGTTTGAGGCAGAAGCTCTATCTGCTTTGGTGGTTGCAAGTGCATCGGCTATACGCTGGTTGATCAGGGCTTCGATAGCCGCAGCGTCCAGGGTTGGGGTTCCGAGAGGGTCACTATCACGATTCGCACGTCTTGACATTATACTTTAATTTGTATAAGATAAAATAAAATAAGACATTACACATAGTATAAGTGAATGCAATCAAAACATGACATGCCAAAATCCATAACAATCACCACAATGTAACCTAACATAGCAACACATTATATTACAAAGTACACTAGAGTTGGTAATAAAGGTACATGCTACAACATAATCAATTCTTGTCCACAATTGTTCAGACCAACATAAACATTTGTCCGGTGATAAAAACAGATTCACCAATAATACAAGTTTCGAATACATCATAATACCATAAAAGAGTAACAGTCACTCCATGAAATAACAACTCTAATGAAATGGTGCTCGATCAACGATGTCAAGGATGTCATGGATCTGGATAATCATTGTTAGCAACAAACGGATAATGCTGGCGAAATCCTTCGCCGAGGGGGTAGTAGCTGCGAGAGCTCGGATGGCCTGTTTGGCCTCAGTGGCGGCGCCAGAAACGTCAGACAGGTGAGCATTCAAGGTGTCAAGGGCCTAGTCCTGGGACAATAAGACGGGTGGTAAGGGTAGTGATAGTGGCTGGTGGAGCAAGGCTACAGATGGTGGTGTGAAGCTGATGGATCTCATCGTCACGACAGGAGATGCAAGCAAAGAGGGAAGACACAAGAGAGTCAACGGGGATACCAGAAAGAACAGGGATATGTGTGTCAGAAGGTACTAGGGTATGAGGTGACAGTGGCACGTATTGGGTCTTAGCTGTGGCAGATGGCTCTGCAATTTTGAAAGTGCTGTCAGGAAATCTCACCCGTTTCTTGGGTGGCATCGTCTCTGGTTCAGTAGGTAGCTCATCGGGCTCTGGGGACGGGGAACGCTTTTGCATCGATTCAGACTCGATAACTGGGCCGGAAACGCGCTATCTACTACGTCTGACGGACTTCCTAGGGGTAAGCATACGGAGGGGACCGTTAGGCATGGAACGATAAGGTCGGAATGGGGGTTCACGGTCAGGGGAAACAGGGCTAGAAGCGGACAAAGTAACCATGAGAGTATCCCCGTCCTGATCTGCATCGGTGATGTCGACGATGAAGGGCGCGTGCTCCTCTGGGTCCTCATCAGTCGTAGAATCCTCCTCTGGCTCGGAGTCAACATCGTACAGGCAATCAAGAATGCTAGTCGGTGAACGGGGAGGTGATGGAGCCTCTGTCATAAATGGTGACGCTGGCTGCTCCAAGTCAAAGTGTGCCTCAGTCTCAGAGTCAGAAGTCAAGTTAATAAGTCCATGAAAAGCAATGCTGCGACAAAGTTTCCAAGTAATGATGATAATATATATATGTTACGTATAATAATGGAATAGTTAGGATAAGCAAATAGTGATGCATGCAAGTATGACTAACAGAGTTTAGGCTATAGTCTAGACCCTATGTCTGCAATCTAGTTCTATAACCTTGGCTCTGATACCACTCTGTCACACCCTGTAAGATTTGTGTCGGGATGTGAAAAAGGTTATCACAGTCAAGGTTACGAACGTACTCTGGATGGTTTAACAACTAGAGCCGTTTTGGAAATCGTTAAATTGTTGGAGTAAATAGGAGTTTTTCCAATATCATTACGCAACGGATTAATTGTAATGAGAAAAGTAAATAGTTTAAGTTTACAACACATAAGTTTTCAAAAGATTTTTAGAACATGACACCGTTAGGTGTTATGTCAGGGAAATCTCCAAAGGCTAAACCATACTCCAGAAAGCAAATGAAAGTCCTAAAATGCAAGGATAGGAAACAAGCAAGCAGGTCCGATGCATGCACAACAATTAAGTTCAAGTACCTGAGAATTCATTTGAGAAAATGTTCAACAAATAGTTGTTGGTGACACCACGTCAAAAAGTGGCTTTGGCCATGGTTTTTTTTAATGCATAGCCACTGTTTTGTAAAAAACGTGACCAAAGGTAAGAAATACTAGTTTTAGCCACACATATTTTGTACCCGTGGCCAAATATATAGCCTTTAGACCCTTTTAGTCACGTATTTTTTGCTTATGTGACAATAACAATCAGGTGCAGTGGCTTTAGCCACTGTTTTACAAAAACATGTGGCACTTATTTGTCACGCTTAAAAAAGAGTGGCGAAATGCACCAAATGGCCACGGAATTTTTATGATTTTTTTAATTCGTGTGACCAAAAAGGAATGTATGGCCACGTTTAAATAATGTTGTGTGACGGAAGAGTAGATTTTATTACTTAGTAAATAAAAAAACAAAACTATTAAGTATATATTATGTGTGGCTAAATGTGAGCAATGGCCACGCTTTTTACTTAGTTATGTGGCTAAAAGCTAGTACATATGGCCACTGTTATTAGGTTGTGTGACTTAAAATAGTAGGTTGTGAGTGACAAAAATCTATTACCTATGGCCACATATATTAACCGTGCCTAAATAGTAGCCAATTTTAATTAGTTAAGTATCTGTGGCGACGACGGATATATATATCATTACTAGAGGTCAAATCTTTATCTACCACCTCGAGTTTCGGATATAAATCATATAGTTAATTAATTAATTGTCGATCATTACCATATACGCCGTTAGCTCTCTCAGCTCTCTGTTTTTTGGTTTATCACCACTCTTTGAAAATGTGGCATTTGCGTCCTCTGAATGTGGAAGATAGCCCTAAATACTGTAAGTAATCATCTAAATGACTGAAATTCAAATGATTTATTGTGGAATTCGCGTCTCTGATTTGGTTATTTTTCTTGAACAGGGGAAGAATATTTTAGTATGTTTACTTTGGTGATCTATCACCTAGGGTATTTTGCGAGCCTCAATGGTCGGATACAATACATCGATGGGAGGGTTCGCTACTTCGACGAGGTGGACATTAATTCCTTCTCGTTCGATGACCTAGGTCAAATAGTTTCTAACCTAGGTTATGACTTGAACGATTTCGACCCCTACCTGAGGATCCCAGGGTTGTCTCTGGATTTTTGACTGGTTCCATTCACCGATGATCTGAGGGATGTTAGGGCCTTGGCCCTGCACGTCATGGACGAGGAGGTCATATCCATCTACCTCGATGAAGATGTGGAGATGTCTTCCTCCTCCTCCTCCTCCCCCTAAAGGTAGTTACCCATGGACATGCCGATATGACGATTCAGACAATTTCTCTAGTGGGAGCATGTTTTAAGTTTATGTTGTTTTTTTATTATTTATATTTGTAATTAATTAACTGATATCACATCTTTTGGATTATATATGTAATTAATTGTTGATGTGTTATGCATCCGATGTGTCTTTTGACTCGATCTTCTTCCTGAAGCAGAATTCTAGTTCATCCAGTTGTCTTCTACATATATTAGGTTGTGTGACTAAATATTAGTGTATAAGGAATTGTATTCAACCATAATGATTTTAATTCACTAAATAATGGGTTTAAATACATGGGAATATCCTATAGACTATGGACAGAAATAATAACTTTGGTTATTTATAGTATATATAGTTCATCCTGAAGAACTCTCGTTTATCCAGTTCATCCTGAAGAACTCTAGTTCATCCTGTTTTATTACTGAATAATTACTCTTGATCCTGAAGAACTCTAGTTCATCCAGTTCTATTATTTTTCTTCTCTAATGAATAACTAAAATTGATCCTGTTTAATTATAAATCATCTTAGTCCGCCAAGGTAGTGAAACAGTTGTCTAAAAATGTCATCCGGTTCTGTTCATCTGCTCTCATTCCAGATGAACTCTTCTTCCTGAGGAATTCTATAGTTCATCCTGTTCTGTTACTGAATAATTACTCTTGATCCTGAAGAACTCTAGTTCATCTGGTTCTATTTTTCTTCTTCTCTAATGAATAACTAAAATTGATCCTGTTTAATTATAAATCATCTCAGTCCACCAAGGTAGTGAAACAGTTGTCTAAAAATGTAATCTGGTTCTGTTCATCTGCTCTCATTCCAGATGAACTCTTCTTCCTGAGGAATTCTAGTTCATACGGTTTTGTTCTTGTTAGTTCATACGGATTTGTTCTTGCTCCAATTTACTGAAGAATTAAAATCTATTCAATTTATAAATCATGTCATCCACTATTAGACAATAAAAAAATTATAAATTGTAGCAAACAAGGCTTGAACCCGGGTCAGTCAAAAAACAAGGCTTGAACCTGGGCCAGTCAAAAGAAAGGAACACACTACAAGATTAAGAAGAACCATTGAGACAGAAGTATTAATTGGTTATATTTTAACCAGAACTTATTTAATTACTCCCATCACATAGGAAATAATTGATAAACAAAATTGGCGTTGCTAAAGGTAATACATAGACACGGTAAAAACAGGATTTACGTGGTAAAGGTAAAAAAATATACACGGTCATCTTGGCCTGACCTTTCAACTTCTTCCCACCATAGCCGGTAGCGTAGACGCCTTTAAATTTCCACTTTTTTGCCACCAAAATCTTTTGTACGAACGTATTTCCTGATCATCAAGAAAAAAACTTCGATCGATCAATGGCTGCCTTTGGTAAACAATGGAGGATTAGGGGTGTTAATGAACCCAACGCCCTACTACGGCAAGACTCCCCGTAAGTGTATTTTCACTCAACAATGGCTGCAAGTTTTTATTTTTATGGTTTTATGTTTTTTAGTTACTTACTCTCTACTCTGCATTTGGGTTTTTAACAGGTGGTCGGAGGTTTACCCTCAATATTCATCACTGCGGAGATTTCCACCGGAATGCCGCAGTGATTTCCACCGGAATGCCGCCGGCCAGGATGTTGGAAGGGAAAGGTAGATTCTGTCGACTATGTCGAAATTCGCACATTTGATTGTCATGATCTAGATCAAATGGTGCAATACCTAAACCACACATCGATTGGCTATATCCTCATTTACTGGAAGGTCAAATGGTGTAAAACATCAGCTTGAGTACGCTGATTTCATTATTGCCGAAGTTGTAGGGGATACGAAACTTCATCTCCAGGGACCAGAGGGGGAGAGAGAGCTGGATGTGTATTTAATCCGCAACAGGGATTCCACCTACACCTCTAAGTTGGGACCGAGATTGCCGCCTGGTCAAAAGCTGTTTCCTGATGACAGCAGTAGCAGCAGCAGCAACTTCTTTGATGATGAAGACTATATGTCGGATTCTAGGTCTTAGCTAGTTAGATAGATTTTTGAATAGGATCTTGTGAAAATATTTGTATAAAGATCTATATATATATATATATATATATATATATATATATATATATTTTAAAGTTTTTGTAGCTCTTCCTCATGTTTTGTTTTGGTTAACACCATTAATTATATAGATAGATTTTATTGTGAACTGATGTGATTTTTATTTTATAAATTATCTCATCCCACCATATCAAAATGCCAACATATACTAACATAACATATGAATATATACTTCATGTAAGATCACAGTTATGAGTGAAATGGTGGTCTGCTATGATTCATTGAAAATGTGTATGTTATTATAATAGAAGAAAACTGGTTAACCATCCTGAAGAACTTTAGAACTCTAGTTTATCTGGGTCATCCTGAAGAAATCTAGTTCATCTTCGCTCAATCCTCATGAACTCTTCTTCCTGAGGAATTGTAGTTCATCCGGTTTTGTTCTTCTTCCAATTTAGAAGTAAAATTTATCCTGTTTATAGGTCATCTCATCCCACTATATATCAAAATGCCAACATATACTAATTAACATAGCATATGAATATATACTTCATGTAAGATCACAGTTATGAGTGAAATGGAGGTCTGCTATGATTCATTGAAAATGTGTATGTTATCATAGATGAAAAGTGTATGAATAAAACTGTAACAACTATCATGTTAACATACAAACTAGAACAACTTATGCAATTGTACACAAATACAGGGATCAACTCTTCTTCCAGCAAAGTTCATCCGGTTCCCATCTTGTTCTCCTCTTCAATAGCTTGTAACCTAAATTTGGCCTTATGAAATAGGAGACTTTCATGAAACGTTCGTGTCATTATTCTGCTCTCAGTATCACCAATCCTGACAATATCTCGTATCTCAGCTTCAGAAAGCACATTTAGAGCATCTACTAAGCTTCTAATTGTCTCACCATGTTCACTGTGAAAATGTGATACATGCCTGTTTCTTTCTTATACTCCCAGTTGGTCACCTGTTTTCTCTTAGCCACATGAAGCCTGTTTGTTATCATTATTAAATTGATTCGGTCTTTGTCAGCCTGGCTCCATTCTGGATCTGGAACTGTACTATGCGTTGTGAATGACCCATCAGCTCTATAGACTACCAACTTTCCATCCTTATCAACTTAAACCATCAAAACAGGATTGTCAATGCTGCGTTGTGTGGCTTCATCTACTTCCCCGTATAAGTCATCCAAATACATCTTTATCCTCAGCATTAAGGAGTCCTCTTGTGAACACGCACCCTCTCATATCACCACGTACTTGTCTAACATCACCCAACTCATGGTCAGTGAGGTTGTACATAGCTTCTTCAGCTGTAAAATTTATTACCTCATCCAAACTGGTTGTGAAAAGGTATACTTTGGCTTGATCATCATACCTCCAAGAGATGATTCTTCTCCTTTTAGCATGGACATCTCTGTATTCATCCTCCTCATCGATCACTTTTCCTTTTCCCTTCTTAGCCACTGACTTCATTCTCTTGGTGGGGGGTTTTTCCGGTGCCTTGGGTGGAGATGAGGGTTTTGGGGGTTTGTTTAGGTGAGGATATGGAGATGGAAGAGTATGACCACTTCTAGGTTGTGGTATAAAGGGTGTGAAGTTGTCTGTTCTAAACTTTGG
The DNA here is from genome assembly GCA_039602395.1 of Deinandra increscens subsp. villosa. NCBI lineage: Eukaryota > Viridiplantae > Streptophyta > Magnoliopsida > Asterales > Asteraceae > Deinandra > Deinandra increscens. Next base: position 9,145,375 of record JBCNJP010000006.1, on the reverse strand, counting down.
TGGAAGAGGCTTTAATGTTACAAGTTTAGGAGGCTTTACAGGTTTACTAGTTCTAGGAGGGTTTCTTCTGGGTTGCTGTGAGGCTAGAGTTCTGTTCAGATCAGAAAATGAACCTAGTGGTATTGGTTCACCTATAACCTTTGAGATTTTGTTCTGTTCAAGTATGGTATTTGAATATTTGATTCTCAAGTTATTAATACCTAGAAGGATTGATCTTTTTTGGGTCCTCCCCCTCATCTTAATGAAATAGCATTTGAGAAGCTTGAGTTCTTCTTCCTCTGTCATAGGGTTTTCTAGGATAATCTGTATCTCTTCTTCCCTTTTTTATCTTCTCCTGCCTTTCATCAGCATCTATCTTTTCCTTCCGTTTTAATTCACCATCCTCTTAAACATCAGCTTCAACAACCTTTTCTGTTTCAGGAGTATTAGGGGGAGCACAAAGGCTTTAAAAGAGGAATGATGGGCAGAGATGGATCACTAGGCTTTAAAAGAGGAATGATGGGCAGAGATGGAGCACTCCTTAACCCAGTGCAGTTAAGAGTATTCCTAATCATCATTTTTCTCATGAAAGATAGAGCTTCAGGAGCTATCTCCACATTTGTGGTTTGCAGATCACTCATCACACTTGTGATAATCTGATTATCAGCAGTCACTTGCACCGGATGAAGTTGTTCAACCGGATCAACTAGTTCAACCCAATGAAGTTGTTTAACCGGATCAACATGGCGTTCTTCCTCCGGATGAAGTTGTTCAACCGGATTAACTTGTTCAACCGGATCAACATGGCCTTCTTCCTCCAGATGAAGTTGTTCAACCGGATCAACTTGTTCAACCGGATCAACTTGTTCAACCGGATCAACTTATTCAACTTCATCAACATCTGAGGAAGACACCCTGTGCAAGATCCTATTTTGAAAAGTTAAAGTTGAGCCCATTTACCAATCCATGAAAAGCGGATGATTGAGGTGCAGAAAGTTCATCCCATGCAGTTTTCTTGTGAGATAGGCAATGGAGAATGGTATGACCAAGATATCGCCAAACATAGGGTAGTTGTCCCTTTTTGATAGTCCCACAAGTTAAGTCACCCCCATACCCAATTGCTTCGTACGTCTTCAAGTACAATTCAAAATTGTAATCAGGATCACCTCCTGCATCATTGAATTTCAGATGCTTCCGGATCATTTCTTCAGTCAAACTAATCTCATTCCCATTGACTCTAGAGTCAATTTTACCAACCCCGTTGCTATCAACAGATTTTTTGGCCAAGTCCCAAAATTCAGCAATTCTCTGCTTGCATATTACATGATTCACAGTTAAAGCAAATTGAGTGTTGGATTTCTCGAGGAAATCGTTCATTTGATCAAATAGCTTTGACTTATCAAACTTCTCGAAGTACGCTACAACATTGTGTTCGGCGAAGAACAATTGAGTAGGCTTTGATGCAGCCTTTCGATTCAATTTGGGTGCCATTTTTGAGAAATTAGAGAGTAAGGTTTAGGTTTAAATCGTCAATTAGAAACCTGTAGAGAAAATTGAGGGTAAATGTTTTTCGAAAATGCAGTTTTATACTAACAGCAGTTCTTCTGGATCACAATTATGAACCCTAAGAATTGAAACAGGGGAAATTATTGGAGTTTGCCCATTTTGTTGAAATTGGGATGGGGAAATTTTTTGATAATTTAATTTGGTTTAGAATAATATAATTAATTTATTTTAATTAAATCCACATCAATTAGGGTCGATTAGGACCGATGAGGATAAATGAAGATAAAGTAGGACCAATTAGGACCAACGAAGCCACGAGGCCCAGTTAGGGTAAATTGGGGTCAATTTGGGTCAATGAGGATCAATTAGGGTCAATGATGAAGACCAGTTATAAATAACGAGGGTCGATTTTGCTCAATAAAGCCTTGTAAGGACCAAATATGACCAATTAGGGTCTATTAGGCCGATTGAGGGCCAATTACGCTCAATGAGGACCAGTAGACTGAATTAAGGTCAATCATGGTCATTTATGACAAATGAGTACCAATGAGGGCCAGTGAACACTCAGTTAGGATGAATTAGGGCCAATGAAGGTCAATTATAGTCTATTAGGCTCGGTTAGGTTCAATGAAGATCACTTACGGTCAATTACGACCAATTAGGCTCATTTAGGACCAATTATAATCAATTGGGGTCAATTAGGCCTAATTGACTCAAATTTGTTGTACTTCAAAGTAAATGGTCCTCGACTGTAGTCTAGTTGGTCCTTATTGAGGCCTGAACTGATGCCATATTGGTCACTTATTCTGTCCTAATTGGCCATAATACGTCTAATTCATCGGTCCTAACTGGCCCTAATAAGTCATAATTCATCCTTATTGGTCCTAGTCGAGCATATTCGACCATCATTGGTCCTAATGGGTCCTCATTGACCCTAATTGAACCTAATTGGTCTTAATCGACCATCACTAACCCTGATTTACCCTTATTGGTATCATTGGTCTTCATTCAAACTAATTGGCTCCTATTAGTCCAAATTGGTCATACTTGATCATCAATCCTCATTAATCGAGCATATTCGACCATCATTGGTCCTAATGGGTCCTCATTGACCCTAATTGAACCTAATTGGTCTTAATCAACCATCACTAACCCTGATTTACCCTTATTGGTATCATTAGTCCTCATTCAAACTAATTAGCCCCAATTAGTCCTAATTGTTCATACTTGATCATCGATCCTCATTAGTCACTTCCTTCATGCTCCATCTTTATCGGTCCTATAAGCATAATCGGCCTTCTCATTGAATTGGTCCTAGTTCGTATTCATTGACCATAACTGGTCTTCACTAAAGTATCCTAAATGACGCTAATTGTCAGTATTTGGTCCCCATTAGTCTGGTTGGTCCTAATTACTCCTCACCATCCTAATTGGACGTCGTTTAAATTTTTTGGAAACAAAAATTATTATACATGAGAAATTCGCAACATGGCAGTCTTTTCATATTTTTGTTCTGAATTGCATAGTAATTTATCATTTTCATTTTTGAGTTGTGTTTTAGTAATGTCACCGTTTTTTGTAGTTGCGTTATCACGGCCACAAAGCACGTGTTACTAAAATCTTTTTTATTATATCTAAAAGAAAATAATAAAATTAATATTAAAACATAATTTTGTTAGGGCTTTTAACTCCGATCGTCGTCCAGATCTGCTTAAAGGATCACAGTTATGTCAACCGTAATTGATGTAATCGTACAATTTCACAATCTCAATATTTCGACACCTCAAGAGGATGAAGCTCATCTTAAAGAAGAACCTGCAAACCCACAAGAAGAGTGACTTGAAGACTTTTCGAACCGGATGATGAAGTTCATCTTGAAGAAGAACCCGCCGGAAGAGCCACGTGGAGACATTTAATTAATTAATTATTATGTTTATGTTTAATTTTTGGTTTAATTATGTTTAATATACATATTGTTTATATTAATTTTGGGTTTTATTATCAGTTTGAACAACCCCCCCCCCCCCCCTTTAATTAAAATTTTTCACCAAAAAATTTGAATTTCCCACCATTAGTTCAAATTCACTATTTACTTATGATTCATCTTCCCTCTCACTTTATCAGAAAATTTCCAAATAATGCCTCCAGCGAATAACCAGATCTTCTTTCTCATCCATATCATTCACATCTTCCATGGAGCTTCAACAACGAATAGCTTCACCAGACAGCGCTAGCGATTCTTCAGAGGTTCAATGGTGATTTAGGAGACCAATCAGTCCAGAAAACGGTAATTGTCAGGTTATTCGGTTTCATTAATTACAACATGTTTTCATAAAATTGTTTGTTTTGTTTATTATTGATACATGTTTAACTTGGGATCCCTGTATTTGTGTACAGTTACAGTTACAGATCGATAAAATTTTGTTTCAGACAGAATTGATTAGGAAGGGGTATATATTGCAGAAATCCTCTCCATTCATTTCAACCCATTCATTTTATGCTAAATTAGTTATTTATCTTTTGAAATGACTGGGGGAGCATGCTAAATTAGTTATTTTTATGCTAGGAATGTTGAGGTCAAGCATATGCACATGTTTGTAGATTCATGTTACTGGTGAACCTCCTTTCTTCTTTATGTACACTGCTAGAAATGGTGAACTGTTTGTTTATATCCACTGAAGACATGATGTGTTCCGCTCTTCCCTTTAGATGTCTTTAATTTGTATATAACATATCAAATAATTAGTCAATAGGGTCTTTATGTGATATATTAATAACTAAGAACTAATTTACGTTACTCTGGTCATTACTAGCTAGGAAATGATCCTAGAGGACATATATAGGGATGTTTCCAACATTTTTTATAGGTTCATGTTAGAGGGGTACAAACAAAAGAAATTGTAGTTTAAATTCCCCTGTAGAAGAATAGAAGAATGTTGATGTCATGCATCTGCTACTTTGCTAGAAATGGTGAACTGTTTGTTTATATCCACTGAAGACATGGTGTGTTCCGCTCTTCCCTTTAGATGTCTTTAGTTTGTGTATAACATATCAAATAATTAATCAAGAGGGTCTTTATGTGATATATTAATACTTAAGAACTAATTAAGAGAAAATGAATCAATAGGGTCTGCATGCTGTCCTATTTATGTACTTTGTTAAAAAGCATCTAACTACATTCTGTTAATTGTACAAAATTCAAGGATCGATCCAACAACACTGATGGTCAATTGGAAAAACTTGAGTTCGAACTTAAAGAGGAGAGACTTCTTAGGGATGAAAAAAATGAACAAGTTAAGGCCCTCTTCTTGAAGATTCAAGAATCGGAGAAAAAACTTGATCTACTTATAGCTCATCTATCTGCACTTGGAACACCGTTACCACACCAACTTAATGCTCCGTCATCTACAGAGGTAAATTCTTTACATCACAACTTAGTCATACTATTCTCAAGTACCTTATAATAACATACACTCTTGTTCCTGAAGAACACAATCCGGATGAACTCTTGTTCCTGAAGAACACAAATAGATGCAAGTTCCTGGTACATAGGAATATATACTTCACGTAAGAACAAAGTTATGAGTTAAATGGAGCTCTGCTATGATTCATTGAAAATGTATGTTAATATGAAAAAATAGAGTATATACATTATCTGTATGAATAAAACTGGAACAACTTATGTTAGATTAAAAAAACAGAATAAATACTTTCATGATAGGTCCGCGTCATTATTCTGCTCTAACTTTTTACCAATTCAAAAACATTGTTATAGGTAAATTCTAAGGAGATTTTTGTTTGATCTAGCCACAGCACTAATCATGCTGACATACACACAACGGTTAGTGTTTGTCAAACTCATTATTTGTTTGATTGCTCATTTACATAAAGTAATTAATTGAACTGTAGGGCGTGAAATCGGTGGTCAATCAACCTCATCTGAAGCGGTTGAAAAGAAAAAGGTAAATATTTTCCAGTCAAGTTTCATTCCGTTGTTTCATAGCAATCTGTTTTGTAATGTCATGTAGTCCCATTTTAAATGTTATTTGGTACCTCAAACACTTGGGCTAGCTAGGGATTGTTGGAACAAATGGTGAGATGTGTACCAAACAAAGTTCAACTGACTTTGAAGTTGATCCGGAACTTAATGTGATGTTCATCCGGATATTTTAAGTTCATCTGGATATCTAAAGTTCATTTGGAAATCAATTGAATTGTGGGACCTGATGACCCACACTACTTGCAATAAAATGGCACTCCTCAGTCCATATCTATCATGGTGGTAAGTATTTCAAAATTGCTATATATATTATGATCAATTTCCATAACCTAATTATCAATTTTATATATATATATATATATGAAGACCACGTGGTAGTGTTGTTGGCTCCCGGATTGAAATTTAAATTAAGAATAATGCTTGTATGCAGTGTAATTTTCTTTAAATCTTTATTTGTATTTCATTTGTATTTGATTTGTAATTGAATTTTATTTGATTTGTAATAAATAATTTGTAATAGCTTTTAAATTGGCCATGCGTATAACAAGGACCCATCTGATTTCAACAATCTGTTGGTCACTTTTTCTTCTTCCCAAATATATGTGTCTAAAACACAAATATACGTGACCATATAATACCAAAGGCCACACTTTTTATATTTTATCGTGGCCATTGCCACCCTTTGGCCACGCGTATTGGGAAAAAATATCTGATTTCAACTACCTTTTGGCCACTTTTTTTTTCCAAATATATGTGGCTAAAACACAAATATACGTGACCATATAATACTAAAGGACACACTTTTTATATTTTAACGTGGCTGTTGCCACCCTTTGGCCACGGGTATTGGGACAAAATATCTGATTTCACCTACCCTTTGCCCATTTTTTTTTTCCAAATATATATGGCAAAAACACAAATATACGTGACCATATAATACCAAAGGCCACACTTTTTATATTTTAACGTGGCCGTTGCCACCCTATGGCCACACGTAATGGGACAAAATGTATGATTTCAACTACATTTTGGCCACTTTTTTTTTTCAAATATATGTGGCTAAAACACAAATATACGTGACCATATAATACCAAAGGCCACACTTTTTATATTTTATCGTGGCCGTTGCCACCATTTGGCCACGCGTATTGGGACAAAATATCTGATTTCAACTACTCTTTGGCCACTTTGTTTTTCCAAATATATGTGGCTAAAACACAAATATACGTGACCATATAATACCAAAGGCCACGCTTTTTATATTTTAATATGGCCGTTGCCACCCTTTGGCCACGCGTATTAGGACAATATGTATGATTTCAGCAACCCATTTGGCCACATTTTTTCATATCATATGTGGCTAAAACACAAATATACGTGACCATATAATTCCAAAGGCCACGCTATTCATATTTTAACGTGGCCGTTTCCACCCTTTGGCCACACATATTGGGACAAAAATTATAATTTCAGCAACCATTTGGCCACGTTTTTTTATAACATATGTGGCTAAAACACAATTATACGTGACCATATAATACCAAAGGCCACGTTAAACAAACACATGTGGCCATTGGGACCCCTTTGGCCACGCTTTTCGGAAGAATTGTTTGATTACAACAATAAATATTGGTACCCTTAGGCACGCTTCTAGGTGGCTTCAGCCACTGATATTGTAACGTGGCCGTAGGGTACATAAGGTGACGGGACCTTTGGTGTCGATTGGAATGGAAAGAAAAAAACGTGACCAAACACCTTTGGTCACAGTTTTTTTTCGTGGCCAAAGGTGCATTTTGACGTAGTGTGAGTTTCACAGGTTTAAAGATCTAGCAGTTAAAGGTTGAATGAAAATAGTTATTTGGAAACAGTTCATGTTAATAATTGACAATATCAGATAAGACTAGTTGGAAAATGTTACCATGTACCCTGAATACCAAAACTGACTGTTTACCCACTCTTGGTAACATAAATACAAATGACCAGAAATCTAACATTGAAATCTAGAATTCACCTATTTATAGGCAACCTGCCCAGCGGACCAACTAACCAACGTACCAGATGGTCCGGCGGACCAACTAGTCCGCCACTGGTCCGCTGGTGGCAGTCTAGCCTAGTTTACAATGTAGACAAATATTCGCACAGTAACGACCACACCAGGAACATGCTCTTACACTTTTGTCCGGTTGGTACCGCATAGATATGACATAACAATTTGTACTCTTTTCACTAAAAGACGGAGTCACGATTGGAGCTACCAATAAAAGTAGGTGCGTTAACCCAATAGATCTATTCAAACGTTACCATTTGCAAATGATAATTAATCGGATTCAGTTAATAGTGGGGTTTGGGTTATAGCATGAATGAACATGAGATAACAAGTTTGGACAAGGGAAAAACACATGAAACAGTTATGATAACAAGGTCTAATTGTCTAACATGGAAAAATGTATGTATGAATTCTCCCCCAAAGATAAAAATAGTTAAAGGAAAAAGGAGCCGTGAAATACTCACATGATTCAGAAACAGGGAATCGGTAGCACGATCAATGAAAATGTAGCCCTAAATAATTATAAGACATACAATAAGTATTTGGGTTGACAATTAATGTCACTCCAATTAGGTAGGTCAAGTCTTGATATCATGGTAGCCTTATAGCATGGGGTATACCTCCATGTTATGGAGGCATGTTATCCGCCACGTAGGCGCTGACTGGATAACATGCATCCATAACATGGGAGGGGTATACTCCCATGTTATCCCCCCATGTTATGGATTATTTTATTATTTTTTTTTTTGCAATTCAATTAAAAATAGAAATACAAACCTTTATTTAATTAAAATTAGAAAATACAAAATGAAAAATACATGATGAATAGTAAATAAAAAAAACACTAGACGAAAAAAAAACTAGCCGAAACGCTCGTTGATTTCGTCGATCAAATCATTCTTCAATTGGATGTGAACTTCTCTGTTTTTAATTACTTGACGTCTTGCTCGTTTTTCATCTTCACTTATCTCGGGATAAACCGTATCCAGTTCGGCTTCGTTACACTCGCAAATCACCCATTCTTCATCTTCGAGGATCATGTTATGTAAAATGAGACAACCCTTCATAACCCTTGCAATTTTGTCTTGGTGCCATGATTTTGAAGGGTTTGCAATGATATGCCACTTTGCTTTTAAACGACCAAAAGCACGTTCGATGTCAGAACGAGCTGCCCTATGATGATAAGTGTACTTTTTGCGTCTATCGCCGATTGGCTTCGTAAATCCTTTCACAATCGTGGAGTATTCGGGGTAAATCCCATCCCCCAAATAGTAGCCACGTTTGTATGTCGACCCTCTTAATTGAAATGAAGAGTTGGGCTCACGTCCCTCAACGATGTCATCAAAAATAGGTGACCGGTCCATAACATTGATGTCGTTGTTTGAACCCGCGACACCAAAAAATTGATGCCAAATCCACATATCATGTGAAGCAACGGCTTCAAGCATGATAGTTGGATGACTATGATCACCCCGCATGAACTGTGCTCTCCACGCGTTTGGACAATTCTTCCACTCCCAATGTGTACAATCTACACTACCGAGCATTCCAGGAAAACCCCATTTGTTTTCATGAAATTCGTATAGTTGTCTAATATCGCTCGCGGTAGGATGTCGAAGATATTTTCGACTATACAAACGATCGACACCTAATTATATTTAAGCAAAATGTAAATAAAAAAATAGTAAATTAATAAAATTATAATTAAGCAAAATGATAAAAATTTACCTTTGCAAAATTTTTGCACACAAACTCGCATCGTTCGGTCGGACATACGCAAATACTCGTCGAAGCAATCTCCGGTAACACCGTACGCCATCATACGAAAAGCCGCCGTGCATTTTTGTAGAGGGGTGAAACCAATCCTACCCCTCGCGTCGGATCGTTGATGGAAAGCCTCTTCGGGATAGACGCACGTATCGCTAAAATAGTCATCGTATAGCATTTGGTGACCACGCTCACGGTTACGATTCAAACGAGCCCTTCGAGTAAGAACACGGTTAGCTCCCGAATTCAATCGACGTTGAGCACGTTGAATCACCGCTCGCATAATCATCTCTTCACCATCGTCGGATGAATCAGAAAACTCGGATGAATCACTAGAAGTCCACTCCTCCATTTTGTATAAATTGTAGTTGGAATTTTTAAGAGAATTTAGGTGGAAGTGGTGAAATGGTATAAAATATGAAGTGGGTTGATTTGGTTATATATAGGAGATTTAAATGTTTGGAAAAAAAAAGAAAAAACAATAAATTACTAACGGTCCATTTTTTGACCGTTCAACGGTCTTTTTCAAACAACAGCGCCCGACAACCTCTTAACGGCCCCTTGATCACGCCCCCATAACGCCCTGGGCGGGGCGGTGTTCCACGGGCGTTATGGGGGATAACGCCCCATAACCGCTGGTATACCGTATGCTATTAGGGTTAAATGATTTGAAATGTCAAAGTGGTTATGCATTTATTTGGAAATAATGTAAAATATATATTTTAAAAATATACAAAAATTCCCAAATAATATTTAAAGGTAGTAAATATTTATAGAAATAAATATTAAGTAAAAATGAGGGTTTTCATATAAGAAATTGATTATTTATCCGTTTAAGTTGGAAATCAATCAAGTACAATTCTGTCCAAAATAGGTAGATAATTATTTCAAGTGTCGATTTTCATTAGTTTGACGGTTTTATGGATTTTGTGTCGGTTTTGCCGTTTTGGTCCCGTTTGCCCGTTTAATGACACCGTTAGGTTCCTAAATTTACCATATGTATTTGTAAACATGTTTTTACCATTAAAATACCCCTATGAGTTTATTTGGACCAGATTTGGGTTTTATTACAAAAATGATGTTTCCGGGCCCGTTGGGTGTCGGCTTTAGTCCCGGTTTGTGCCCAAATTTAAGTAATTTGTTAAGGGATCTTTTGGCCATGTTATAAAGTCATTTCAATCATCACAACCTACTATTTAAAGGCCTAAAGTTTCTGGTCAAAACGGATCTATAGTAAAAAGCATTCTCTAGGGTTATAAAGTGTACTTTTGTAGGTAAAAGTTTGACATGGTGAGTTTAAGCACTAGTAATATTTCTAAAGTCCAAGGTAACATATTTTGACTATATCAAGAATCCAAAAACGTGTCATAGGCATCATGGGGTCCAAAGTTACAATAACAACACATAATACACAATACATACATGTTTAATGTCTAAAAATGCAACTAAACAATTACTTGTGTAACAGTCCAACCAAACTAAGTTTAGAACATAATATTACAAGTAAATACTATCATAAGTTTGTAGTAGCAAGATTCATGGTGAAATATGAAGATAATTACAAGTAAGTAAGCTTTTATGGGGCAAAATGATGTTTAGACAACAATGTGGGTCAAGACTTGGTCATGGAGTGAACTAGTCATGAAATTAGTTATTTGAGTAGAAAATCTAGAGAGAGAGGGCTTACTGTTGGAGGAAATAAGAGAGCAAAGAGAGAGTGTTCTTGAGTTGTAAAAGTGTTATGGGGGGCTAGGGTTTATTAGGATGAATATATATAAAGTGTTAAATGAAAAAGAAAAGTATTTGGTTAATGTTGGTGGTGGTTCGGTCCAAAGAGAACCGAGGGAGAGAGAGAGGGACGGGTTAGAGAGGAGAGGGAAAGAAAATGAGAGTGTTAGGGTCTTGATTTGAGATAAATGTCTAGTAGAAATGAGAGAGTAATAAAAGGTTAAGTGTTAGTGTTGGTCCAGAAAATCTACCAAAACACGATATTGATATCACAAACGAGTGCGGAATCCTCGTAAGTGATTAATTCAAGAAGAAAGTAGAAGAAATAGATTTGATGAAGTGATAAACAACAAAGATCAAATCTTGAATGATAATCAAACTTTCTTGAGTTAATGATTCCGATCGTAATAACAAAAGAGGAGTCCAAATCGTAAACCAAAAACTTAGTGAATCATAAACTATGTGAGTTTATATACTACCCACTTACAAGAACCCTAATCCAATCATAAACCCAATAAGCTAACCGGTTCATACAAGCCCAATCATAAACCTATCTAAGAAGCCCATACATGCCCAATTACAAGTTAAGCCCATATCTAATGTTCATGCCTCAAATATATAGCCCAACAATCTTCCCCTAGGCATGAACCATTAGACCGCCTATGGCAGCAGCAGATCAAATCTGAAAGTATTCTGCACATTGCTCGACCACCATTCATTTGCTACAATCCGGTTTGCTGTTCCATGGAAGATCCCCACCCGTATAGCATTGTCCAGATCATTCTCATCACCGAGAATAGGTTGGGAGGCGAGGAGCTTGATATCTCTTTCACCAAACCTCAGCAGGTCAACCGGATCGTAGAAGCGGAACTGTCTCATCTTCTTGCAAAGCACCACCACCTCATGCGTCGTCGGATCATAAAACCAACAGTCAAAGTGTTTGACCAAGGTACCATCTTCAATTTCATCCAACATGTTATTACTCTTGTGCGTTTGGTGGGTGGTCGCCTCGCTTCACCTATTGGATCACCAGTTACTGGGTCAGTTTCAGTGTCAACCCATCTTATCTGCTTCAATTCAAAGTTCACAAAATTTTCTGCCAAGTGGCTCATCAAATTGTTCCGAACTAGATCCCCTTCTGTGCTCCTCCATCTGTTTATGTATGGAGCTCTTAACAGACTTCTAATCTCAGGCTCAGTCCAGGAGTGAAATTGGGCTCGTGTTCTGTAATATTCCACTGGACTGTAGCCATCACGGATTACAGCAAAAAGCTTCTTCTCGGTATCATAGTGCCAGCACAGAATTTCTTCACGGCTTCCCCCTTTTGTCGATTGAGCTTTCACCAACATCAATTATGTATTGAGTGGGGGCTGGTCCTTGAAAGAACTCCTTGAACCAGTTGTCCTGACCTTCTGGTGCCTTAAAGATGACTCCTCCACTTCGAGCATAGTCTGACATCTCAATTGTGTCATCTCCTTCATCTTCATTCACAGATTCTGTACCTTGCCCACCCCGAGATGAGCTTTGACCGGGGTCACCTGAAGCATTTGACTCCACAGCACCTTTCAACTCATTATACTTCTTTTTCAGATCCATCAAGGTCTCATACAAATACTTATACCTATTCTTGTCAGCCATCTCCTTGTCTTTTAGTTTTCTGTTTTCAACCTTGAGTGCTTTTATCTCAATCTCTCTAATTCTGTTTTGAGACATTAGAAAATTAATGTGAGGGTCAGCACTTAACCTCATCTCAATAGGGAGCTCAGCAGCTTGTTCATTTGCCCGAAAAGGCCTGAAGCTTGGAACAACAGTGGGCTGACTTGGCTCTGAAGAGACACTCACTTTCACTGGACTGGGTACAACAAAAGAGCTTTCAACCTCTAGAAATTGCCTTTCCTCATGCACTGGGCTATGTACATGGAGGATAGGACTCTCAGTCTACATAGGTGCTGGTTCTTGAATAGTAGCTTGAACATTGACTTGAGATGAGCTTTGAACGATTACCGGTTCAGTTGTGTTATCAGTCTGTTCATTTGCATCTGTACGATCAAACACCATTAGGCTCGAGCTGGTCTTTAAGAATTTGAACCTCAAAGTTCTTGGGTCAGACTTTTTCCTCGGAGAAGGTTCACGTACTGGGATGGGTTCTTCAGTCAAATCCTCTTCGTTAATATTCAGAGTCAGCTCTGGAGGAGTTGCATCGCTGCCTGAAGATGTGATCAGGTCATCCCTTCCTCTCTTGAGATTGATGGGCCCCAAATCCCGATAGATGTCATCCTCGAATATTTCGTTCTCAGGGAATATATCATCCATTATGTTGTCTTCATCAGACGGTATCTTTTCAGGTTCCCTTTGAACATTGGCAGCCACATCATGATCTTCTGCCAGAGATGCATTGACTGGGTGCACCTCTGGTTCAGCATCAGATTCTTCTTCAACTTGTTCTCTTGCAACTTCAGGAAAGGCACGTCTTTTGGTCCATTCAATCCTCCCTTGAAAGCTGCTCTTCCTTTTCTTTCTTGTGTTTGCAGGCCGAACATCCATGAACTTGATATCCAATTTCTCTATCCTTTCTTCTATCATTGTAGAAGCATATTCCTATGCTAACGTTGTGTCTCGTGTATTGTATCTAGACAAGAGCATTTGTGTGAGTCAGATAGTCATCTGGCCGGACCACATGGTCCGCCGGACCAGTTGGTATAGCGTACCAGATAGTACGCTGGTGGTCCGCTGGCCTGTGACTAAGTGACTATAAATAGTCCGTGTTAGAGAGAGTTAGTAAGTTCTGTCATTTTCATACATCTTAACTGTGTGTAAACTGAGTGTGTTTATCTCTCTACATTGTAACTCTTTGTGAATCAATAAAGCAAAGCTTTATTTACATCGTGTTCATTCTCTGATTACCGAATCATGCAGTAGTAAGATCGTCTCGTGGTTTCACAAGTGGTATCAGAGCATTCCAGGTTGCTCTACTGCTGTGTTTTGGTAAGTTTTTCGGATTCTAGAGAGAAAAAGTTTGGGTTTTCTACGTTTTTTATCAATTCTTCATAATTCTGAGTGATTCCGAGGATAAAAATGATTTCTGGATGTTCCTGGAGTGTTTTCGCATCATACTGATCCAGTTTCTAGCTTCATTTGTTGAAATCTGTGAAAATCAGCCATTTTCAGCTTCATTTGCATTTGGTCCGCCGGTTGAACATTTGGTCCGCTGTTTGGTCCGCCCCGGCAATCTTCATCAGCTGATCCGCGGCAGTTACAGCGTACCAGTGTGATCCGCTGAAAAATCTGGTCCGCCGTACCAGTTTTGGTCCGCCGTATCAAAATCTGATCCGTCGAAGATATCTGGTCCGCTGGAACATAATTGGTCCGTTGAGAGTATTTTGATCCGGTGAGCAAATTTGATCCGCTGGTTTATCTGATCCGGAATTCGGTCCGTTGGAATTGTTGGTCCGTTGGCAGAAAACATATCTTCACAAAAACTGACGTAACTTGCAAACCGTTTGGAGTTACGGAACCCGATACCAGCCAAAACGTTCGTCTTTCCGAGATCTAGACGTATACTCACCTGAAAGGTCTGTACCCCCCAGTTTGACCCCTAAAATCCGCTTGGAAGACGCCTGTTTTTCAGTTTTAAGTTTTCACGTTCGATATTGTGATTTCAAAATGAGCGATTTTCACGCTTTTTCAGCTGTTCAATCATCAATGCAAGCCATATTGAACTATGATAACGAGATAGGAACAACTCAGAAAGTTCCTAAGTTACTTCGATTGGAGGATTATGAGAATTGGAAGCAACGATTTGAATCATTTGTTAATGCTCTTGACATTGATCTGTGGATTTCTATTGAACAGGATTATACATATCCTAAGAAAAATGGAGAACCAATTCCACGAAGTGATCTTGATGAAGATCAAAGAAAAGTTTATGCCTGAGAAAAGAAATGTTATGCAAATCTCACAATGGCATTACCAAGAGAACTCTTGCATCAATTCAAAAATTGCACAACATCAAAAACCTTATGGGATGCATTGATGGATAGATGTGCAGGAAACGAGCAATATAAGAAGAGTCGAAAGAAAGTTTTGTTAAAGGAGTTTGATAACTTTCAGCATTGTGAAAAAGAGAGTATTGCAGATTTGATTTCTAGATTTTCCCATCTGATTAATGAACTTGATGTTGTTGGAGTCCAGAAAGAAAAAGATGACTTGAAGGAAAAATTTCTGGAAGCTTTACCGGAAACATGGGAGAATTTTGTTATGATGCTTGCTAATGATCCAAATTATTCAAGTTGGACTTTCAATCAATTATTAAGCAAGTTACAAGCTCGAGAAATGGAATTACTTGTAAAGAAGTCAGCAATTCCATCAGTTCAGAATCCTGCAGTTTATTTTGGAGAGAATTCTGCTACGGTCCATGCTAAAGCTAAATCAAATTCTGTTTCAAGCAGTAATCCACCAGTAACAACATTTCTTGCTGGAAAGTCAGATAATGCTGGTTATTCTTCAGGCTGCAGTTTTACTATTCCTGATAAATCTTCAAGCAAGTCAACTTCTAATCAAGCAACCGAAGATCTAGCTGCTTTGCTATCTGCTTTTATATCTTCTTCGTCTGGAGCTATATTTCATCAAATTGGTCAGTCTTGGTTGTATGGCGAGGATTTAAATCATCTGGATGACGATCAATTGAATAAACTCGATTTGGAATGGCAATTTGCTATGGTCGTGGAAAAAGGAAAGAGATTTATATAGAAACATGGTAAGACATCTATTTTTCAAGGACAAACACTTGGCTTGGATAGAAAAACGATTAAATGTTTTAAATGTGCCAAACATGGACATTTTGCTCGCGATTGTCCTACCAAGTCATCTGACAAGGATATTTCCAATAAGAATGGTCAAGATAAAGATGTTAAAGCTATGATATCTCAAACTGATGAAGGTTATGATTGGGCTAAAGATTTTCCAGATGAATCTGCATTCGTAGTTCATTCTCAAGATAGTTATGCATTGATGGCAAATATTGAGGTTGAATCGAGTGGGTATACGTCTGAGACCAGTAAATCTGATTCAAGTCATTCTGATTCCGAAATGAGTGGTTACGAATCCGTGTGTGAATTTTGTTCACAAAAGGATAGTCGAATTAAAGGTTTGATAAAGGAAATAGAATGTCAATCTGTTGAAATCAAACAAAAGGATGAAGAATTGGAGAGTTTCATCAAGAAATGTCAGGAATTTAATGAAGTTTGCAAAACAAATGCAGAGTTACTCAAGGAAAAGAGTGTGTTGGTGACATAATTAGCGAATGTTCAGAAACAATTGTCAAAAAGCTGTATTCAGAATGATCAACAAAAGTTACAACTTCAACACGAGAATGATGAGTTTATGTCAAGAATTGTCAAGCTTACTTATATCAATGAAAAGCTGGTCAAGGAGGTTGCAGAATATAAGTCTCAAGCTCAAGATGTTAGTGATGATTTTTAACAGTTATTTCAAAAATCTGTCAAAAAGGTTGAAGTACTTCAAACATCAAATGATGAACTTCAGAAGGCATTGGATGAAGTTGCTGCTGATAGAACTCAATATCAGATTGTTCAGTCTGAGTTGCAGGACACAATCACTTCTTTGAAGAAAGACAAAACTTTATTAACAAGGAATATTGAGATATATAAGGAACGAGTGGATAAAATTACCAAAGAGGTGCATGTTGCTCATGATAGTTTGAGAAGAGAAAAATCATTAGTTAACAACACATCTGAGAAATTGATACGTTCAGAGAAAGTGGTTGCAGAATCGCAAAAGACCGTAGCTGATTTGAATGTTGAAATTCTGGATCTCAATCGTCAATTGCATAACTTGAAGAATTCTCATTCTTTTACAAGTTATTTGTGTCAAGATGACAACTTCAAGAAGGTATTTGGCGGTGATGATTTTAATCAAATTCCTCATCTAGTGATTCAAACAGAGTCTGTTGTTGATTTAAGCACTCCAGTGGTAAGACAAGATTACTCTGATTTTGTATCTAAGAATTTGGAGGCGAAGAATTCAAAAATTTGCAACAAAAAGGTAACCTCTGCAACATCTGATACACCTATGTTTGTTAAATTTGTTTCAAGTGAAGGTGGTATGTTTGCCAAAGAAATATCTGATGGCGAAAAAGTTGAGAAGAATGAAAAGACGTTGAATGAAGCAGAAGTGGATGCTAAGTTGGTTGAAGAAAACAATTTGAAAGGCATTAAAGCTAAATTTACACAGTCTGCTAAATCTGGTTCTTCAAGGTCTACAATAGATGTATCTAAACTGCCTGGTTACAAACAATCTGGTTTGGGTAGTAAAGGCAAGAAGGTTCCAAAGCAGCAGAACATGCCAAAGCAGGTTAAGAAGGAAAAGAAGGATACAAACTTGGAGCAAATATATCATTTAGCTCAAGTATTCATTTCAACAATGGAGAAAGGATTTGGAGGGAAGCAAAAGAAGATAGTTTCATCTGCAAGTTCACCGAACGAATCTTCTTCATCTGGTTCTAATGCTACACCTCAGAGTCCTACATCGAAATGGGTACATTTTAACCGATTTCAGGTTTTTGATGATATTTCTGATGAGTCTGAATTGTGTGATAAATGTGTTCCAGTTCAGGACAAGTCACAATTTAAACGATCATATCGTTTGTGCTATCAATGTCGTCAACAGGGACATATAGCACAGGATTGTCCTGTCACTGTTAAAAGAAAATTTTCTGGAAAAACTGCCACGATAATTGATAAATCCGGCAGAATTTTTACTGACTCACCAACATCACATTTTAAATCAAAAAGTAATTCATATTTCAAAAGTGAGTCTAGTGTTGGTGATTCAACACAAGATGATCTTTCCGTAAAAACTGCACCTGCAAAGATGCAGTGGCGACCTAAGGTGGTCAGCCAAGCTGCAACTGATTTTACGGAAGACACTGGTCGACCAGAAGCTGTGTGCTTCGGGTCATTTGAGTACTAATCATTTACACCAGTGTGCAGGTATTCCTAGAAGACCCGTTGGTGATTGCAAAATTGCTGATGGAGGAGTATTCTGCGTTTTTAACTTAAATTACATGTGATATCATATTTCAACACTGAAATTTTCTGAAAGCTAAATCTGACAGGTATCAGTATCGATTGGTCAATTTTCTTTCTTTCATGCTTTTTGTTTGTAGTTTAGGGGGAGAAAATTGAAAAACAAAAAATAGTGTCTTTGTGTTTTTATTTTTTGTTAAAATGAAAATCCAAAAATAGAGTTTTCATTTTAAGGGGGAGAAAATGGAAAAATACAAAAACATTGAAAAATGAGAAATTCTATCCGACATATTTGGGAAATGATGGTACATTGGCTTACGTGTCTGACTCATGGATAAAATAGATGAAAAAGCCATAAGATAATTGTTTGATGTACTTGGTAGGCTCGGCATTGAATCAGAAAGTATTCAGATGTGATAAACACTAAATATTAATGCTTGACCATGTGGACAACATCTTGATGCATATTTCATGATATATCAAGAAAAGATATGTGAAAAAGAAAATGAGAAGTCACTGTGTATACATGTGTTCATTTTGCAAAGATTTAAGCTTGTTTGATTTTCTTTATTTTGTCAAACGATCGGACTTTCTCTGCGTGTCGAAAGACCGACCTGATTGTTGTTCGTTTGACGTTCTGCTTTATTTTCTTTGGTGTTTCGTATAACTCATCGGACTTTCTCTGCGTGTACGGGAGTACCGACCTGATTGTTGTTGGGTTATACAATTTCAACTTGTTTTATTTTCTTATTTTGTTAAATCCGAGGCCTTATCTGCGTATCGAAAGATCGACCTTAAGGTAGACGATTTAACATTCTTATTTCTTTTTGCATGGAACACAGTTGACTGAATCATGAATACAATCATTATGTGATTAAATCACAAATGAAATCACAAAGTGTGATATAAAAAGCAAAAACATATCTGAGTATGTCTGATAGTGTGGGGTACACTGGTCAATGCAAACTTAATCAATTCAATAACATATCAAGATGTTATGAGTATGATTGTGCCTGAGTTTAAGGTGGAAAAATTATACCAGTAATCAACATGACTTGTGTGCTGAAGTAATTGAAATTGAAGTGTTGTTCAGCATGTTATGTCCAATATGATCCCAAGTTGTGATTTTTCTCGCAAAAAGACAAAAATAGTGTCTGATTCTGTATTGCATTTATGTTTCATATCTGAAAAGTTCAAAAAGATTTTAGGTGTGTTTTAGCATAAAGTTTCAAAAAGCCAAAAAGATTTTGTTTCTTATTTGTTTTTGAGCGATCAATACTTGATACGAAATCAATAATTTCAAAACTATATCTTGGATTCTCGAAGAGAAGTTTTGCGCCAAGATTAAATTAATTTTCAAAAGAAAAGGAAACCGTGTTTCTGTCTTCTGAAATTGCAGGTTATGTGTGTCAAAGACTCATGCATGGTGAAAGGGGGAGTATGTTTATTTTTTACAAGTGGATCTTGAAGTTCAAAGATGTATTCAAGGATGATCCAGCCATGCAAGCTCTAATTCTGACAAGATTTCAAGTTGTCAATCGGATACAACATTGTTGAAGATTGAAGGCTGAAGTTTAGTTAGAATGTAGATACATTACACGTTAAGGGGGAGTTTGTAGAAGCATATTCCTATGCTAACGTTGTGTCTCGTGTATTGTATCTAGACAAGAGCATCTGTGCGAGTCAGATAGTCATCTGGCCGGACCACATGGTCCGCCGGACCAGTTGGTATAGCGTACCAGATAGTACGCTGGTGGTCCGCTGGCCTGTGACTAAGTGACTATAAATAGTCCGTGTTAGAGAGAGTTAGTAAGTTCTGTCATTTTCATACATCTTAACTGTGTGTAAACTGAGTGTGTTTCTCTCTCTACATTGTAACTCTTTGTGAATCAATAAAGCAAAGCTTTATTTACATCGTGTTCATTCTATGATTACCGAATCATGCAGTAGTAAGATCGTCTCGTGGTTTCACAATCATGGGATATTTCTTCATGACCACCATCTGCACAAATCTTGGTGTCATCAGGAACTGTTCTCTTGCACTCAAATCTGCATTCCCAACCCAATCCAACATCATCATTCTTGAAAAGTTGAAATCCCAGATCTAAGGCTAGTGCTACAAATGCCGTGCCATGCAATTTGTTTAGCTGATCATAACTACTTCTCTTCCCCAAGAAGGATTTTTGCAAGTATTGAGCCAAACACCTCCAGTAGTGTGGCAATAACTTCTTGAAGATGGGAGGGAACTTTCCTTCATATCCCAACGACTGAGCACCTTCTAATACAAAAGTCTTTGAGTACTCTATTGGATCTTCAGCTTTGTCATTGATGTTCAATCCTTGGCGGATGTCTTCTTCATGTATCACAATTTGACGATTCTGAATTGTTGCGGAGATTCTCGTCTTGTCAGCATTTGCTCTCGCTGTTCCCCAGAATTCCCTTACAAGCTGCTCATCGATCAGCACACTTGTTCTTAGAGCATGGTTTATCTTGCATACGTTCAGCCCCGCCACCAAAGAGTAAAATAGTTGCATGTGCCTCTCTGGTGGGTCATCAAGATATGTCGGGATGCAGTGGTCTCTCTCAAAATGGATTTCTTCATCAAGCATATCGTCTGCCATCTGAGAAAACGAGACAAATGCATCAGGCTTAAATTCATCAAAAAGAAATTATGTTTGCCAACAGTATCTTGAAGTTCAATTGATTAACACATTTAACTTGATAAGTTCTGAAAATCTCAATTTAAACGTTCAAGAAAAATATTTCATTTTGAAACACAAATTGACAAACACCATTAATTTTAACTTAAAAACGATTAAGTTTGATGAGATTTAAAAAATATTAGGTGTTTATGATTCTAAGTCAACATTTGAGTGAGTTTACGATCACAGCTCAGGTTGACGATCCTAGACCCGGGTTCACGATCGGGTTCAAACAACATCCAGTCGGAAACACTTAGCCCAATCGTGAACTCTATAAAAGCCCTCAGCCCGATCGTAAACGGAATCGTAATCAAAAGATCGTAAACTCAGGTCGTAATCGTCGATCGGAAACACCAACAGTCGTCTTCTCCAACACGACGATCGTAAACGCAGTAACCGCCATTAACGAACCTGCAAAACTCTCGAAAACATGTTAAACACCTCAAATATGTTAAGCAAAACATCCAACATTACCTTTAAAGTGTTGCAAACACGAAAACGACTTCAAATCTCGAGTTTTTTACAAGAAATTTGTAGAAAATGACGATGAACACCCGAGAGAAAAGTAACTCGAAATCACTAAGGATTTGAAGAAGAAATAGTGGATTTAAACGGTGTTTCGAGGTCAGATTGAGAAGGTGAAGTCGGTGGTTCACAAGATTTCAGCCAAGAGAGGTCGGAGGAGGTCGGATTGCTTTTCCGGTGAGAGGACACGGCGGTTAGGGTTTCTGGTGCGGCAGTCGTAATCGCAGAGAAGAGAGAGAGAGAAAGGATCGGAATGGTTTGGTGAGAATCGTAAATGGGGTTTTGTTAAAAGAAAATTTTCACTTTTGCCCCCTCAAGTTTCAAAAACATTTTAATAGCCTCCCAAACCTCTATTAAAATGATAATTCTCTTTAACATGTTAATTTTGAAAAATTTGAGAATTACAAAGCTTCCCCTCAGACTCATACCCCGAATATCTGATCATGATCATAAAATAAAATTTAAAAAAAATAACTTTTGAATATTTTAAATACTTAAACAAAGATAAACCATAAAACAATTAAAACCTAAATACAGAAATTAAAAATTTACTTGCCTCGAAGCTGATTTAAAATCATGGATCAAACCAGACAAATCTTTGACTGAGGAACCCTTTTCAGCTTCCGATACTCGACGCTCTAGACGATTGCTCAAATTTTTTTAAATCACATAAACTCACATCCAGATAAAAATTTTAAAGTGCTTATACATGGTACATAATTACCGTCATGTTTAACCGTCCCCACACCCAATCGTTCATAGCAAAACCTACCCAACCTCAGAGTTTATTGAGGATTAACAAACCCCAAATTGAGGAACCATGCAACACCGCTATGACTACCACTTATTTTCTTAATTATCAGTTGGTGATCAGGTCGGCCGCATAAGCACGCAGAGAAGACCAAACACAATAATTATTTATTTTTATAAATTTTCCTTTTTCTTTTGATTTTTCTTTTTCTTTTCATTTTACTTTTCATTTTTCTGTGGTGTTGTCATAACAGCAGAAACATGGCGTGTGAGAGAGTGAATACTAGGTGAATACCACTCTCAACCCGTTTTTGCTGGGACTCAGTCTTTCAAACTATGTAAACCAGGATGGAAAACAAAACATATATAGAAGTTAAGTTTACTGCACTTACATGGATGATCATAGTTTTTGATTTAGCTTACCGAAGCATCATCTTTGAGACGTCTTTCACTTCTGCCTTACACGTGTCAGTCTCCGATCGTCTTGGAAATTTATATCACTTCCTACCAACTCAAGGCAAACAAAAGACATCATAAAAACCTTAAACAGATATTTTTCAGAATTTTCTGAAACAATGATATTTCTTCCCCTGTTTTTATGAGGCTTTTGAAATAAAACAATTTTTTTTTTATTTTTTTAAAGAAAAACAACTATACACAAACAATTTGGATCCGATCATTCCTCGAAGGCAATCATCTTGAGGCCTTCGACACACATTTCAAAATTGGGACGAGGGAGGGGTTTTGTGAAAATATCAGACACATTTTGGTCTGTGCTCACCTTTTGGAGCTGAATTAACTCCCGATCATAACAATCACGAATAAAATGTACCTTGATGTCTATGTGCTTTGTTCTTGAATGATGAACGGGGTTTTTCATATTTTCTAGAGCAGCAACGTTATCACAAAAGATAGGAGTGTTAACAAATTCCATACCGTAATCAGTGAGCTGATTTTGTATCCATACTACCTGTGAGCATCCAGCTGATGCTGCGACATATTCAGCTTCTGCAGTTGACTTTGAGACGGTATGCTGCTTTTTGCTCTGCCAAGAAATGAGTCTGTCTCCCAGATACTGACATCCACCAGTTGTTGATTTCTTGTCAAGATAACTACCTCCATAATCACTGTCAGTAAATGCAAACAATTGGAAATCAGTGTTCTTTGGGTACCAAAGTCCAAGCCTAGGCCTGCCCTCAGATACCTAAAGATACGTTTAACAGCAATTAGATGTGAAAGTTTAGGATTAGCCTGATAGCGGGCACACATACACACTGCCTGCATAATATCTGGCCTGCTTGCTGTCAAATACATAAGTGATCCAATCATCGAGTGATACATGAATTAGTCACTGACTCCCCATCTGCATCTGCTGTCAGTAGAGGTCGGGATGCCATGGGAGTTGAGATTGGCTTGGAATCTTGCATTTTGAATTTTTCTAGAATCTCATTCACATATTTTGCTTGGTGAATAAGAATCCCAGATTCATCCTGTTTCACTTGCAAGGCTAGGAAGAAACTCATCTCTCCTTGATCACTCATTTCAAATTTCTTTCTCATTATTTCTTCAAACTCGGTCCATAACTCCTCGTTTGTTGACCCGTAGATAATGTCATCTACATAAACCTGCACCATGATGATATCATCCTTCACCCTCTTTCTAAACAGAGTCTGATCAACCACTCCTCTTGTGTATCCATTCTCCATCAGATGAGTTGATAGTGTCTCATACCACGTGCGCGGAGCTTGATGTAGTCCATACAAAGCTTTATCCAGAAGATACACGTGATCTGGATGCTCGTCATCTATGAACCCTGGTGGTTGAGTTACATAAACTTCCTCGTTCATTTCTGCATATAAAAATGTTGTCTTGACGTCCATCTCACTGTGAAGTTTAGATATGATGCAACTGCAAGGAATATCCGAATAGCCTCCAATCTAGCCACGGGTGCATACACCTCATCATAGTCAATTCCATGTATTTGTCTGTGACCCTGAACAATCAACCTTGCCTTTTTTCTGACAATTATACCCGTGTCATCCTTCTTGTTCTTATATAACCAACGTGTGGGTATAACCTTCTTGTTCTCTGGCCTTTTCACTAGACACCACACTCCCAGCTTTGAAAACTGATTTAATTCATTGTGCATGGCCTCCATCCAACTTGGATCTCCGAGAGCAACAATCACATTAGGAGGCTCAATCTGGGAGATGAAGCACGAATACATGCAGAAATTAATGTCTCCCGTGCGGCTTCTAGTGGTAACACCTGCTGAAACTGGCCCAAGTATATTGCTAATCGGATGGTCTTTGTTGATCCTTGATACTTGAACATCTGGCACAGAAACAGAAACAGGCAGGTTAGAATTAACAATATTATCATTCATACCTTGGTATTGAGAAATTTTTGAATCATCATGAGTTCCCGAAGATCCCGGAGTATTTGCATTGATATTTGTGGGAACTGAATCGGGTGCTTTCTCACTAACTTTTTCAACATGAGGTCTTGATTCAGATGATTGAGCAATATTGTCTTCTTCTTCTTCACCTAAATGATGGAAAACATTTGAAAAATTGAATCCTTCAAACAGTGACCCATAATCAAAAATCCAATCTGGTCCACTCCCTGCATCTGTAGGATTGTCTTCAAGCCAGTCTACGTTATATGCCTTAATGATTACTTTGGTGGTTTTGTTGTAGACATGATAAGCACTATTTGCTGAATAACCCACAAAATAACACTCATCAGCCTTAGCTTCGAATTTCCCCACATCGGATTGAATCAGAACCGTGCATGGACACCCGAATGTCTTGAAATATCCCACCGTTGGCTTCTCTCCATAAACAATCTCATACGGAGTCTTCTCATGACGCTTGTTTAAAAGTACTCGATTCTGCACATAACAAGCCGTGTTGACCGCTTCAGCCCAGAAGAAGATTGGCAATTTAGCTTCACACATCATTGTTCTTGCTGCTTCAATGAGTGTCCTGTTTCTTCTCTCAGCGACTCCATTCTGTTGGGGTGTGTAGGGTGCACTGTACTGTCTCTCTATACCCTTCTCTCCACAGAACATATTTAATTCAGCATTTTTAAATTCTGTTCCGTTGTCCGATCTAATAGCCTTGACCTTCTTGTTCGGCTGATTCTCTATAAGCATGACAAACTGTTTCACTAAAGTCGGAGTTTCATGCTTGTTTGATAAAAAGAAGACCCAAGTGAATCGTGAGTAGTCATCCACAATCACGAGACAGTAAGAGAATTTGCTGATGCTTTGTACTTGCATTGGCCCAAATAGATCCATGTGAAGTAGTTGTAATACGGACGACACTGAATTTGCTATCTTCGGACGGTGCGGTAACTTGTGCTGCTTCCCCTTCGCACAAGCCAGACATTTTTCTACAGTAGAGAAATCTTTGATAGGCAGTTTCTTGACATGTTCTCCCTTTTCCAGCTTGGTTAAATTCTTCATGATAGCATGCCCCAGACGCCTATGCCATAATAAAGCTAAATTCTCATTTTGTTTAGATATAAGATAGGCTACTTCTGAGGTTGGAGGTTGACCCATATTAAGCTGATAAGAATTTCCTTTTCTCGGAGTACGCATCAAGATGCACTCCTCTGGAATTTTGACACCTGGCTTGAGTATGATGCATTCCTTGCCGTTGAACAAGACTGAATATTCCCTATCACAAATTTGTGAGACACTGAGCAAACTGTGAGATAATTCTTCCACATAGTGCACATCAGAGAATGTCAAACTTCCATTTCTCACTACTCCTTTCTTGCTTATTCTTCCACCTACACCACCTGCAAATGATACTCCTCCGCCATTGAAGTCTTGTACATCTTCCAAAAGGGATAAGTCTCCGGTCATATGTCGGGAGCAACCACTATCAACATACCAGAGATTGTTGATAGATCTTCTTGGCTGTCCCTACAAAAATCAGAGATCAGTGAGATTCAGGTACCCAGGCCATAACAGATCTGGGCACACCTTTGGAATCAATGTAATTAACTAATTAGAGGGTCATTTCAGGCTTTGATTCAGTCACACTCAAGCTTTGAGTGTTGTCTTTTGGTTTCCAAACAGGGTGTTTCTGTGGTTTCATCACATTTGGTGAGTCCTTGACTGACACAGGTTTCTTTTGTGGTGATGTGGCCTTTTTACCAGCTGGCTTTTTAACAGGTGTCCACTCAAGTTTCAGTTTTGTGTAAACAAGTTGTTTTGTTTGAGTGACACCTTTTTGTTTTAAAACCTGTTGCTCAACCTTTGCTTTGCCATTAGGTTTATTAACTCTTTTGACTTTAGCCACTTGTTTCTCAACAAGTTCTGGTTTTATCTTATCATTCCTTTTGTAAACTCCTTTAGATATATAAGTTGGTTTTGGAGTTTTGGCCACATTCCACTTTTCAACAACAGGCGTTGTCACCGGTGCCTTTGTGTTTGAAACCTTAGACTGTTGAGTCTTCATTGGTTCTAAACACTGCTTCCCCTGAGACAAAGCTTGTTGCTTTTGCTTTTGCTTTTCTCATGTCATCATTTTCTCCAACATACTAGTCCGTGGATTTTGCGGATAGTATGGTTGAAATGGTCTATTCACACAATTAGCAGCAAAGTGTCCTGGTTTTCCACATTGAAAGCAATTCATGAGTCTAGGCCCATTGACATGACTACAGAGGTATGAGCGTCTTGGGTAAGACGACTTCCATTCTGGCTTATCATCCCATTTGTATATAGCATGTTTTGTAGCTTTTTCCGGTTGTGTGATTAAACAAAATTGTTCTGATTTAGACTTGTTTGTTCTATTGAAAGTCGACACAACCTGGGGATAAGCAACAAAGTCCTTGGGCTTAGTCTCACGACCAACTTTAGTGTTAGGCACGCGAATTTTAAAACCATTAACTTTTTCATTGGAATCAGAAACATGTTTTGATAACAAACATACAACTAATTGTTTCGACTTGGACGTATTAAGTTCTGACACAGATGCCAGAACATCGTCCTTAGGTAAATTAGACATTAAACTACTAGACACATGACATTCATTGACTTTCAAACATTCAGCATCCTCCCCAGAAACATCTTCAATACCTACTTCATCTGCACATGAAACAAAGGCGTCAGACGAACCAACATTATCGTTTAATGGTTCCTGGGATGGACCCGCTTTACTTGTGGATGCCATTTTTTCATTCTGATTACCCAACCCATACATCATGTGTTTCTCATTTTCAAATTCCTCTTCTGTCATAGGTTTCACTCCAACCAAAACATTATCTATGGGAGGTCCTGCTTCATGCATTTCAGATGTTGATCTATCTATCTGGTCCTCCTTAAAGATCATACCTATAATATCTCTAGGAACTGGTTCAGGAACATTGTTCTTATTCTTTTCAGTGAAACTAATTCCTATTCCTCCTTTATCTTTTCCAAATCTAACATCAGTGATGCAATTGGACAAAGCCTTACCTTCCTGAAGCATTCTCTTGTTTCTCATTCGGTTCACATCTAATTTTACTTGCAATTCATTGTTCTAATGCTCAAGTTCATCTATCTGCTTACTAAGCTCAACTATTTCTAACTTAGCATTGTCATACAGGAGAGTTTTCTCAGTTTCCAGTTTTTGATTTCACAATGTCTAGTTTCTGAGCTTTTACCTTCTCCTCATTCTTTTGCCATCTACCCCTGAATGAACTCCCTTCGCATTTTATCTCAAACAGTTCTATCTCATAATTTTTACAAATTTGCCTAAGTCCAGGAATTAAACGTGCACAAGTGGGATTAGTACATACCTTGATGTTATCAACCTCAGCAGCAAAGGCTTCCTTGTCTTCCACCAGATTCTCTTCAGGCTTCTCATCAGTGACAACAAATGCATGCTCTTCCTCATCATCCTTTTCCATAGCAGCAATCATTGCATGCGACAGGCTAAGCTCTTTCATCTGAGTAGTCCAGTCATATCCACCTCCTTCCTGTACAACAAAAGCACTTGACTCTGCCTTTCCTTTGCTATCTCCTGCTTTCCTTTCTTCTGTTCTTTCTCTCCTCGGCTTGGTGCACTCTCTTGCGAAATGCCCGTACTCGTCACAGTTGTAGCACTTCAGCTTGCTCTTGTCAAACCCTATCCTTATCTTATCTTGATCCTTACACACATTTCTCCCAGTCTTTGCCATGAACTTCTTTGCTCTGAAAACAGCCATTGCCATCTGCCAAGAAACATCTAACATCTCTACATATTCAGGATTTATCTAGGGCAAAGATGGGATCATTTGTAGCATCAGGGTTGACACCTGCACTTGAACTTGCTTGAGGTTGTGCCACAAATGCAGTTGACTTTGTGACAGAGCTCGGTCCACTCCCAGTTGACTTTCCATCTTGCTTAGACTCCACTTCTTCTGACAACAGTGATTGGTTCAGTTTTCCCGCCAAACTAAGAGAGCTTATATGGTTCAACTCTCTCTGCTTGTCATCGATAAGTTTTGACTTCAGTTTGTTGATCAACTCATCAAGAGATAGCTCACTCAGATTGTTGTTGTCTTTAATGATAGAGATGTTGGTATTCCAGGATTTGGGTAAGCTATTCAGCAGTTTCAGATTCTTATCTTCCTGATCTGGTTCAACATTGTAGCTTGACATTTCGACCATCAGAGACACGAACCTTTGCACTTGTGCTTCAAAGGATTCTCCTTGAATGTGGTTGAACAGATTGAATTTCTGCTTCAGCATTTGCTTACGGCTTGCCTTTATGTGTGGATTTCCTTCATATGCCACTACCAAAGCATTCCAGAGTTGCTTTGCAGTCTTGCAGTGCTTAAATCCTTGTGCAATATCTGGTGTTAGTGCCATAGTCATGATAGAAAATGCCCTCTCAGCTTTGTTACATCTTTCCCAATCATCATCATCATATTCGTCTTCCTTTTTAGCCTTCCCCGCATTAACTCCTGTAAGGATCAAATCTAACCCTCACGTGATACTAAGCCTATTGATTGCGTGCGGAATCCGTAATCAATAAGTGATTCGAGATTATAAAAGATAAAACAAGAAAAACGAATTTAATAAACACAAACCGAATTAATGAAGAACACTTGATTAATCCTTGAAAAGCACCAAGATTCGTAACTCTAAAGGAGAATTACGAATTACACACCTTTTCCTTTTTTTCCAACCACCCTAACATGAAAGGAGAGGGTTCTATTTATAGGTAAGGTTGAGCTTGGAGAACAAGCTAACCTAGAAACCCTAATCTCCTCATAATTCCCGTATTTGACCATTAAGGCCCATAAAAACCCATCTAAACTCAATTAAACTAAGCCCAAACGTATCTAAACAAGCCCAGTGACTTAATATAATGATAACCTAACTATTTTTCACCTATTCTGACACATAGGCCTTCAAAATAGTCCGCCAAATAATCATTTAATACACAAGCCACAAATCTTGGTCCTTACAATCTTCCCCTTGGCTTGTGATATTAAATGTCTTCCATTTTCAGTCTTCTCCTTGGCTTGAGCTTGGGTTGATGAAGATTCTTTGAATAATCTTCATTGGGCAGCAACGGGAATTGTCAATGGCTTTTCTCTTTATCAGCAACAGCTTGAACTTCTTGAATTGAACAAGTAATGAGAGGAGGATTCTCATAAACTTGCTTCTTCTTTGAAAGAAACTTAGGTTCTCGCTGGATCATCGGTAACTGACTTGAATTGCTTGTCTTCAGGGGTAAAAAAATTTAAAAACCCCTATCTTGGCATTCTTGACATTCTTAATGTAGCTTCCCCTAAACACTTAACCGGTGTCTTTTGAATCTTTGGAAGCTTCATTTGAACAACCAACAAACTTCCCCTAAGCACAGGGTAAGTCCTTTTCCGGCTGGTTATTCAACTTGCTCAGCAGCAGCAAAATTCTTGCTTGACCTGTGTCCTTGACTTTTCTTTTCCATGAGTTGTTTTTTTTTTCACTTAACCTGTTAAGCACAACAAGGAACAAACACTAACCAGATACATGATAACTGGTTATCGGATTAGCAGGAGACATATCATTATTTAACATAAACCCTAACATTGATTACGGGTTTCCTTTAAATACTTCCCCTGAACCCTAGGACACTTCTCACTCCCCCTGAGACATTACATATCTCCCCCTGAGATACTGCATATCTCACAATTACTCTCCTTCTCCCCCTAAAAAAGGGGTCACTTTTGAGAGGGGGCATAAGTTCTTGCACAAACCCATAAAAACTTATTTAAAACTTGTCAAATCAACCTGGCCAAATCATAAACTCAAGAAAGAAAATTAAAACACTCACTCCAGACAAATTAAGATAAAACAACTATCTAATAATTCACACATGAGAAGGTAAATTAGGGATGATACCATGACTTTGGGACTGAGGAACCCTTTTCAGTTTCAGCTACTCCACACGCTCTGGTGATTGCCGGTATAGATGTCCACTTTAAACTCATGCCGCTTTCTCTTACTCGAGCAGACTGTCACTTTATTTATCTTTTGGGTTCAATTATTTATGAGTACCATTAAATCCACACACATACGTCCTAGGTATATTTTGTACGTTTCATCAAGTTTATCAGGTTTCCCATGACATTTTTTTTCACGACACCTTTCCTAAGCCTAACACCATGCTCCAGACTGGATTGAGAAAAGAAAGAATAGATCACGGGGATTTTTGGGGATAATATACAGCGTCAACTGAGTTTTTGAGACATTTTCATTAACGCTCTCATCAGTGACAGGGCTTTCAGGGTTTTGGACACTTGAGGGTCTCTTTTGATTTGTGCGCTTTGGCATCTTTTTGGTTTTAATATATTATACAATGTGATCTAAGAGGTACGTGGATCAGGGAGTCTCCAGGTCTCAGCCATCGCCGAACAAAGGAGGCCTGACTCACGTACAACATCCCCAGGTCATTGCTCACGCAAAGCAGAGGGGATGGGATTTTTGAGCATAGCATCAGTACCCAGTACTCGGGCGTGTGTCTCAGGACTCCTAACAAACAGTCAAATGAAAACAGTACTAACCTAAGTGTGTGCTTCCTATCAGGCATCATACGTTATCTTCAACTGTAGTGACTAGACATACCTTTTTATCAATTGCAGCTGAGCCTACCGAGCACATCAACCAAGAGACGTTGCTTTTCGCATCCACCTTACACGTGTCAGCCACCAAACGCCTGGAAATTTATTTCATTTCCCACCTTCACAAACAATGATTAAAAATTGAAAAGCACAATATTTTTGAGGGGTCAACATTTTCATCTTTTCTATTCTTCCCCTTGCTTTTTGATTTTTAATAATAACACACACATTTTTTTTATTTTTTTTTTATTTTTATTTTTATTTTTTACTTTAATAAACACACTATAAGACAAAATTGGCCAAGCTAACTTTCAAAGTTTTCCTTTTGAAAAATTTTCAGAACAGGGTTTTGTTTTATGCAGAACCGTATCTCACAAACATCTAGTCAAGAAACAATCAATCCAGACAGTACCTTGCTGATATAAAACATTTTTACCTCTCACAAGGAGAACATCCTTACTATTAAGATTTTGCATGCCATGTAATGGAGAGATGCCTCCTTTATGTGCCTGGAACAATCACTATCACAAACATAAATGTTAATGAATATCCTCCTTGACTGTTCCTGCACACAATGAGAGATTAGTTTGCCATTGGAACCCAGGCCATTGTGGTTCTGGGTAGACCTGATGAATCAATAAAGGTCACTTCTTTGAGGCACATTCCCTTTGTAAAATCAGGGATTGAGGGTGTGGGAACCTTTGTTTTGGGTTTCTTGCTTTTGTTGGGCATTGGTGTGGGCTTTGTGGGTTGGTGGTTCTCTTTCCCTTTAGCTTGAACCCTTTTAGGTGGAATTTGATAAACATTAGCATTTTTACTTTTAACTTCATCAAACTGTTTGGAATGTTTTTTATACACCCCTTTAGGCTGAAAACACTCGTTTACCACCTTCTGCACATTCCACTTCTCTTGATTATTTTCTAAGAGACCACCATGTTTGGGAACCCAAGTGGGTTTTAAAACAGAAACTGATTTGTTAACAGAATTATTCAATTTAGGATTTTTGAAATCAGTTTTGGTTGGTTGTTGAGGTGACTTAGGCTTTTGGTCAACTTTCTGTACCTTTGGTTGCAGGGGTACAGACTTCTGCACCTTAGGGATTGAAGGTGCAGGCTTTTTGGTCACCTTGTGTACCTTTGGTTGTGAAGGTACATGTCTCTGCACCTTAGGGTGTGAAGGTGCAGACTCTTTGGTCACTTTAGGTACCTTTGGGTATGTAGGTACCTTTGGCTTAGAACTTACCTTTCTGGGGACAGGTTTGCTATTTGTGCCACCATATGATTGCCCTTGATTGTTTTTCAAATGAGTTTTAGGGTAGTAGGGTTCATATGGCCTGTATAAGCAATTTCTTGCTACGTGTCCAGGATTCCCACACACATGGCAAGACTGCTTCTTTGGGTACGCGGGAGCCTGGGAATATCTCTTCCCTGTGGATATCCAAGATGGTTTATTGTTTTTATGTACCCACACAACTTTGCCATTTGGCCTAGTTGTCAGCACATACTCCCGCTGTACTGGCACAAACTGGTCATAAACTGAATTTACCTCAGGATATGGGATAAAATCAGCTCGTGGTCCAGCCTCCTGCACATTCTGCCCATTTTGCACATTCTGCACATTACTAGCATTATCAAAAACATTCACATTATCATGCACATCAGAACACACAGAAGCATTAGATGAATCATCAGTCACAATAGACAAAGTGGGTTCGGGACCAGCAACCTGTGGTCCTTTACCCCTTCTCAAAATCCTAACCTTTCTCAAGGGTTTTGACTCAGTCTTATCACCACTACCAAAACTAAAATTACTGTTCAATGAAATATTATCAAAACAAGCAGATTCAGCAAAACCAGGTTTAGGACTCGAAGCAGAAAAACAATTATTCCAATCAAATTTTTCAAATGACTCTTGACTCTTTAAACTTGAGGTTTCAGCTTTTTCACTTCCATTATTCCTATCTGCACAAGGAGTAGAAGAATTAGTATCTGAGTTAGCAGAAGGGTATGAAATTTTGATTGGGCACTCAGCTAATTTTCTATCAATGTCTTTCAATGCATCTCTAGTTCCTTCTTTCATTTCAGGATCAGGGATCATCTTGTGCATATGAGGAGTGGGAACAGTGTGAAAGGATGATGCATCTTTTGATTCAGGTTCATCATCATAAGTTACTCCAAAACCCAGACCCCCATTGTTTTTGATGTGCTTTATTCTAGTGTCTGAGTTATAAAATTTGAGGCTTGCATCCAACATTTTCTTATTTGTCAAATTGGTTTTTTCTAAGGTCTGACTAGTGGAAGCAAGTTGAGTTCTAAGGCTTTCTAGTTCTTTGGATTGTTCCTCAACCTTTTCATTAGCTATTCCTAGATATGTCTGGGAGTCACTAAGTTTTCTTTCAAGGTTAGACACATCAACTTTGGCAGCCTCATATTTTTCTTTCCAGGTTTTTGCTTTATCTTTAAAATTATTTAATTCTAGTTGAGTTCGTGAATGATAAAGTATTTGCATTCATAAAGTTTAGATCTCAAAGTCTTTCATGCAGTTATAAATATCAACACAGTGAGAGTTTGAACAACTACTAGATGGAAGAGAAGCCATATCGAAAGCCATAGCAGGATTTCGATCAGGGAGGCTAGGTTTTCGATCAGGAGAACAAGGTTTTCGATCAGGTGGATCGAAATGGAAACCGAAAATCAGGTCAAAAACCTGCTGACAAAAGGTATTCGATCAGTCAAATGGTTTTCGGTCGAAACCGAAATCAATGACCAGTCGAAAACCACAGGAATCAACCGAAATGGGGTTTTCGATCAGGCAGAAACCCGACCGAAAAGCAATCGATGACTCGAAAACGAGTGTTTTCGATTGAACCGCGGGCCGAAAAGGTAATGACTCGAAACCTAGGCTCGAAAACCCGAAGAATGAGTCGAAAACCTACTCGAAAACCCACAGAATGGATCGAAAACCAGGTACTTTGAACGCTGACTGAAGAATCAGTCAACGAGCACCCTTTTTCTCGGCAGAAAACCAGAAATTGGACCGAAAAGGGTCTGGAAACCCTAGAAAACCTCCTGAACTTGCACGAAAACCCCCTGAACAACTCGAAAACCACCTGAGACGCAGGTAGCAGCCGTCGAATACTTGTATTACCTGCAAAAACACGAAAGAAAACCTTCTCGAAAACCACTGAAAACACAGAAAATCAGTCCGTTAGTCAATGAAATAACTCGAATCTAGTACCACGAGAGCCGCGAAACACGTGTTTCTTGGCTCTGATACCAATTGTAAGGATCAAATCTAACCCTCACGTGATACTAAGCCTATTGATTGCGTGCGGAATCCGTAATCAATAAGTGATTCGAGATTATAAAAGATAAAACAAGAAAAACGAATTTAATAAACACAAACCGAATTAATGAAGAACACTTGATTAATCCTTGAAAAGCACCAAGATTCGTAACTCTAAAGGAGAATTACGAATTACACACCTTTTCCTTTGTTTCCAACCACCCTAACATGAAAGGAGAGGGTTCTATTTATAGGTAAGGTTGAGCTTGGAGAACAAGCTAACCTAGAAACCCTAATCTCCTCATAATTCCCGTATTTGACCATTAAGGCCCATAAAAACCCATCTAAACTCAATTAAACTAAGCCCAAACGTATCTAAACAAGCCCAGTGACTTAATATAATGATAACCTAACTATTTTTCACCTATTCTGACACATAGGCCTTCAAAATAGTCCGCCAAATAATCATTTAATACACAAGCCACAAATCTTGGTCCTTACAACTCCTTCTGAGTGTGTAGGCGTGTATGGCCCATGAATTACTGCTCTCCAAAGTCTTAGATCAACACTCTTCAAGTGGTTTTCAAATCTATATTTCCACTCGAGAAAGTTATCCGCCGATGTGAATCTTGGTGGACGAGTGATGGACCCAATCTCAAAATCCAACTTCTGATACATGCTCGGTTCGAAATCCATAATGTAAGCTTAGGAAAACTTAAAACTAAAGTCCAAATGTCCAAAAAGAGA
The DNA here is from genome assembly GCA_039602395.1 of Deinandra increscens subsp. villosa. Classification (NCBI taxonomy): domain Eukaryota; kingdom Viridiplantae; phylum Streptophyta; class Magnoliopsida; order Asterales; family Asteraceae; genus Deinandra; species Deinandra increscens. The sequence continues at coordinate 9,110,203 of JBCNJP010000006.1, read as the reverse complement.
GATTACGATCGTAAACACCTGATTACGATCGAGAACAGCTGATTCCGATCAAGTCACACAGCGAATCGTAAACACCGGATCGTAAACACTGATTACGATGGAAGCTAATCGTGAACGTCGATTCCGGCCGAGAAAATTGTAAACTTTGATTACGATTGATGATTCCGGCAAAGAAAAGTCGTAAACACCTAATTCAGACAAAGTACAATCACAAACACTTAAAAATCGCAGCTTGAACTCGTAAACATGTTTCCGATGATGATCTTCAAACACTTGCAGTCGTAAACACACAAACAAACCCAGAAATAGATCGTAAACCCTCAAACACAGCAGCAGCTTGATCGTAAACACGAAGAACACCTTCAAACCTTCAAAACTCGAACCTTTTTCCAGAAAATACTTGAATCCAATACCTTGAGAACCTCGAATCAGTGATTCTTGGCTCTGATACCAATTCTTGGTCCAGAAAATCTACCAAAACACGATATTGATATCACAAACGAGTGCGGAATCCTCGTAAGTGATTGATTCAAGAAGAAAGTAGAAGAAATAGATTTGATGAAGTGATAAACAACAAAGATCAAATCTTGAATGATAATCAAACTTTCTTGAGTTAATGATTCCGATCGTAATAACAAAAGAGGAGGCCAAATCGTAAACCAAAAACTTAGTGAATCATAAACTATGTGAGTTTATATACTACCCACTTACAAGATCCCTAATCCAATCATAAACCCAATAAGCTAACCGGTTCATATAAGCCCAATCATAAACCTATCTAAGAAGCCCATACAAGCCCAATTACAAGTTAAGCCCGTATCTAATGTTCATGCCTCAAATATATAGCCCAGCAGTTAGTGTGTGCATGTGTTTATGTGACCCGAGAAAAGGAGAAACAAGGGGTCGGGTTCGAACCTCGGGGTTCAACCGGTTCGTGCACCTCTACATGAGATGGAGGTGGTTCTTTCTAGCTTGGATATGCATTCTTGTGAGTGTGTATGGTAAATTTCGGCCAAGGGAACCAAAAGAGAGGAGGAAGGAGTTTGGAGGGAAACCTTTGTCCATTGGTTAATAAACTTGTGTACTATGGGGGACAACATCTAGCCTAGCATGTCATGAGGGTGTAGAGTGCAAGACTTTGATGGATTTGGCATCATGGGAGGTGAACTCTCTAGTACATGTAACTAACTAGGTAAACTAAATGGTAAAGGTTGTGGTGTTTGGTTCTCGTAACCGGCCGAGAAGGGAGGGGGGATCACGGGTTCGATCCCGTGGTCGAGAAAAAGGAAAATGGACGGGAGAAGGGAAAGGATAGGGGAACCGGTTCGAAGGAAAAGAAAAAGGACGGGAAAAGGTGACAGGTTGGTTTAATCGCAAAGGAAAGAAAGAAAATAAATAAATCGAATCGGGCTTGAAAGTTTTATAAAATCTTTATTCACGACGACGTAAAATAAGTAAAACAATGACTCGGTTTGGAATAAATATACTCGAGGGTTAATAACATTGAAAAATCACGTTGCATGTTTATATATATTGCTTGCATGTAAAAATACATTTGTCGTGAACGTTAATAAAGTTAAATATAATGTTTTGGACGTAAAATAAATCGATGTTTACGTAGAGAATGGATCACAAGTCTCGTTTTGTTGTCGTTGTCTAAACACGTTGTTGTTTAACATGAAATTGTTTATTAATGTTATTTATGAAATATGCGAATGATAAAATGATAAAGGTTGATCAAAGGTTACGATTTAAAATGTACGTTAAATGAATATGATAATAATGATTAATCCCAAGATGACGGGATCATGTATGATGTTTTACCACATAGTTTTACCACATAGTTTGGTAATTTTCTTCATTTCATCTCAATTCTGAGTATATTTGATACAAAATTTGATTTCAAAATGTTCTTTGAGTGTGTTAGCTGAGTTCTGTGTCAAATTCCTGTTCAAAAAGCCAAAAATATCAAAATTCACTCGATTTTGAAAAACACTCAGACGGATCTTACTAATGCATGATCTCGATCAATTCGGTAACACGATGTAGATAAACGTTTCGTTTGATTGATTACAAGCTCAAGAGTACAGAGAGAGAATAGAGAGCAAACACTACAGAATACACACAGTTAAGACTTCAACTCTCGCAACTTCTCTCAAACAAAAGAGCTTAAACTATTTATACTAATCTGCCCGGCGTACCAATTAACCCACGTACCAGGTGGTCCGTGACTGCGTACCACCTGGTCTGTCCACTGGTACACTGGGACTAGATCTTACAAAATGACTAATATAAAGACAAAATGCCTAGACCTAGCATTAGACATCATAACATGTTCTAACAAACTCCCTTTTGTCTTATGCTAGTCTTCAGAAGCTTTTGTCTTCGATTCATTCCAATACTGTCTTCGGTTATTTCCAGCATGAATATCGAAAGCATGAATCGAAGACTTTGGAGCAACTTTCTGCTTCTTGCTAGGTGTTAGAGCATATACCTATGTATGATGTGTCTCGTGTATTGTATCTAGATTAGAGTGAGTCTGTGTGTTGATGTGACAATATCATTGGTGACGTACCAAATGGTACGCCGGACCATATGGTACGCACGTACCAGATGGTGAAGCATTTCGTACGCAGGCTGTTTGTCACTAAGTATAAATAGGTTGTGTTATAATGAGTTTGTAACACTTTTGTCATTTTCTACACTTTCTGTGTGTGTTCTAGAGAGAGAAACTAGAGAGAGTCTTCTTTGTATCTTCAAGTGATCAATAAGAATTCTCTTATTTACATCTCGTGTTCATTACATTGATCAAAGCATGCAGTAGTAAGATCGTATCTCGGTTTTACAAGTGGTATCAGAGCATTTGGTTGCTCTACTGCTGTGTTTTTGATCAATTTTCGGATTTTTAGAGTGAGAAAGTGTGGGTTTTCTTCATTTTTTATCAAATTCTTCCAATTCCGAGTGTTTCCGAGGTAAAAAATGATTTCTGAGTGTTCCTAGTGAGTTTTCGCACCTTACTGTATCAATTTCCAGTCCCAAAAGTCGAAAATTCGAAAAATCCGTCGATTTCAGCGTGGTACGCGATTGGTACGTTCGAAGAACAGTCGGTACGCATCTGGTACATTGCTGGTACACAAGGCAATCTTCAAGTCTGGTACGTGACGGTTACTCACTGGTACGCTGGCAGTTACGACGTACCATTTTGGTCCGTAGCTGGTACGTTGGTCAATCTGGTACGCTGAGCATTCTGGTTCGCTGGTCTTATCTGGTCCATTTTTGGTATGTGAATAAATTTGGTACGCCGATTGAATTGGTTCGGAATTGGTACGTTGGGAGCAAGTTTGGTACGCTGGCAGAAAGGTTGTTGTTACTAAAACTGACGTAACTTGAGAACCGTTAAGAGTTACGGAGCCCAATACCAGCCAAAACGTCCGTCTCGGCGGGATCTAGACTTTTGTTAGCCTAACGGCCAGTACCCTCCATTTTGACACCCAAAATCCGCTTGGAAGACCTTCGTTTTTGAGTTCGAAGTTTTTGAAGTATCATTTTCGGTGGAAAAATGTCTGATTTTCAAGCGTTTGCGGCTATGCAAAGCACGGTACAAGCTATGCTCAATTTTGATAATGAAATAGGAACAAGTCAGAAAGTTCCTAAGCTGTTAAAGTTGGAATATTATCAAAATTGGAAGCAACGTTTTTCTGCATACATCAGCACAAATGATATTGATTTGTGGATTCCGATTTGAAGATTGTATGTACGTCCAACTGAAGATGGAGAGTATAAGGAAATTCAAGATTTTGATAAGGATGAAAGAAAGAGTTATGAGCTTGAACAAAAAGTTTATGGTTATCTTACCATGGCTTTACCTACTGAGTTGTTGCATCAATTCAGCACTTGCAAGAAAGCTAAACAGTTATGGGATGCTTTATCTGCTCGATGTGAAGGCAATGACCAATACAAGAAGAGTAGACGGAAAGTGTTGAACAAGGAATTTGAAAACTTTCAACAATATGAAAAAGAAAATATTTCTGCTCTTGTTTCAAGGTTGTCACATCTGATTAGTGAAATGAAAGTGATTAAAATTGAAAAGACCGAGGAGGAATTGAAGGAGAAATTGATGGAAGCATTACCGGAAAAGTGGGAAAGATATGTGTTATTGCTTACCCATGACAAAGAATATTCTGAATTATCATTTCATGATTTAGCTGGAAAGCTTCATGATAGGGAAATGGAAATGATGACATCAAACAAGTCATTAGCTCAATTACAAAATCCTGAATTGTATCATGGTCAAAATTCTGCAAGTATCAATGCGAAGTCTAAAATATTTGGTGTTGATTCATCAAATCCACCTCAAATAGATTTTGTTGCTGGTCATGGTTCAGGAAATTCTGGAAATTCATCAAGAGGATGTAACTTCACTATTCCAAATCATTCAAGTCAAACTTCATTTACAGCAAAAACACCTGATGAACATTTGGCATTAATTTCTGCTTTATTATCTTCCTATTATGGATTGCTGAATGGTGGTTTGACAACATCTAATCTGATTGAAGAAGATTTTGATCAGATTGATCATGATAATCTTGAGCAAATGGATATCAATTGGCAACTGGCAGTGTTAGCTCAAAGAGTTAAAAGATTAAAAAAGAAGACATGATATCAAAGTTTAAATCCGGATGGCAAAGTTGGAATAGATAAATCAAAGGCAAAGTGCTTCAAATGTTCTAGTTTTGAACATTTTGCTCGTGAATGTTCTAAAACGACTGCTTCTTCATCAAAGCCTCTAACAGCTTTAGTTTCTCAAGTTGATAAACAATATAACTGGGTTCTGGAAATAGTGGCTATGAATCTGTTTGTGAGTTTTGTTCTTAGAAAGACAAGAAGATTCAAGGATTGATAAGGGAACGTGGGTTATTGATTGAGGAAAATAAAAGAAGGATAGAAGAATTGGCAAATGAACAACAAAAGTTGGAAGATCTAATTCAAGAATTCTCTTCTCAGAAAGAAAAGTTTTCAGATTTTCAAGCAGAGGTTATTGAGAAAGAATCAAAATTTCAAAGTGTTAAACAGGAGTTTGAACAGAAAGTAACAAAGTTATCTGAAGAAAATGTTGCATTACATCAAGAAGCGACCAAATGGAAGGTTGATGCTGCAGATACAGCAAATTATTTTCAAAATCTTTTTGACAAATCAAAATCCAGACTTGATACGCTTACTAAACTTTCTGATGACCAAGCTATTAAGATTCAATCCTATCAGCTTGATATGGAAAAGTTACTTGATGAGAAGAGGGAGTTGGTTAGAGTGAACAAGTTGCAAAATGCAAATTTAGATATTCAGAAAAGAAATGAAGATAAGCTGCAGAAGGAATTGTGGGCTGGACTAGATGAGTTAAGATTGCAAAAGTATGAAACTCATAAAGTGGCAAAGAAGCTGATTGCAACCGAAAAGGAGTTGGCTGAAACTCAAGAAAAGATTTCTGATCTGAAAGTAGAAGTCATTGATTCAAAACGTCTTTTGAACAATGTTACTAATTCACAATCTTTTACAAGTTTCTTGGTCAAAGATGACAACTTTGAGAAGATGTTCAATAAAACTGTGTCACCACCAGGAAGTCTCAAAGAAGAATTCATGATTTGAAAGACAAGGTTGAGACTGGTGATTATTCTGAGTTTGTTGGTTCCAAATCTGTTGAAAAAAGAAAGCGAACAAAGGCAAGGATTCTGAAAATTCTGACGTTACAAAGGTTGTGTCTGGTTCTTCATCTAATGGCAAAGAGAAATCTGCAAGTTCAACAACTGATATTGTTGAAACTATTATTGATGCTCCCAAGGATTGTTGGGAATCGAGATTCCGACCCAACATGATTTGGATAGATGTGATTAATACTCAACGGCCACTTAACATTTACCGTCCCGACAACACGGTGAAGAACATGACAAGTCAAGACACAAGACTCAAATAAAGAAGATGGCTCTAGTGAATATTATTTATTGTTTAAATATTGTCACTAGTTGGTAGTTTTACTATTATGTCCTTAGTGAGTTTGTAGTATATATAGCAAGTCTTTCTCATATGAAAGACAAGAGATGATGATGTTAGTGAGAGAGTTAGTCATGGTTCCTTGAAGCTTGTCAAGGGTTCTTGAACTTACCTAGTAAGCTCAAGAAACCCGGGAATGCGTGGGGTAGGTAATGTAATCATTCGGTTATTGTTAATCATTTGGTTATCTTTTGTTATCTATCTTTCATGTTGTTTATCGTTGATCTATCTTGCTATTCATATCCATGTTTCTACTAGCTTTGTTCTTCATCATCATCACATCTCAAACACCATAAACTCTATATCTCGGTGTTATTTGTTTTCTCAAAAACGAGTCACACAAAGACTCGATCCGCTTCCGCAACCAAGGTAAAGGTAGCATTATTTATATATTTGCCCACCACCTCGGTTTTTCAATTGGCATCAGAGCCATGGTCGAGATAATGCAACTTAACCGTTGATTTCTCAACTTTGTGTTCAAATGCTTGTTTTTGTAAACAAATGGAGATGTTAAACTTTTTAGAAAGATTTTGAAATCCCCTCCATGTCTTTCAAAGTTTTCGTGAAAAAGATCCCTGAATTTTTCTTATTTAGAATAGTTAAGATCTATTTATTCATATTTATTATTCTTGAGTCGTCGAAAGTAATTATTTTGAGTGTTTGTGTTTTTGCCAGTGAACACAATTAGATTTATTTGATATTCCCATTATATCAAAATCTAGCCTCAAAAAATGATACATGAAACTTTTTGCATATTTTACGTATGCAAATTCCTAAATTCATATTCATGGTCAACTTTATTTTTTGTAGATCTCAAGAAAAATCTTGAAAGGTGTGAATATTCTATTCACATCACACTTTGTCTGTTTGTGTGTAGAAATCAATTTGCTTTTTAGCTTTTTGAGTTTACTTTATCTAGAGTCCCACAAACCAAGTGTACTTTTTACCAAAATCATCCTATTATCCGTTTCCTTTTTCTGTCACAAGCAACCTACATGTCACATTCACATGTTTCAAGTCAACCATAGTACTCTCTCTCTCTCTTGAAAATTAGAAGAACCAAAATATACACAAAATATTGAGTGAGTTACAGGTTATATAAAGATGATGAACTCAGAATAACGAACACGAGACTGCAGCTCAAGCACGTTCATTACCCATTTTCTGTTCAGTTCAAGAATGAAGAAAAAGGTTCCTAAAGTGACAAGTCGGTGAAGGACGCAATGACGGTTCTGTACGATAGCGACGAATCTGTTTTCAGACGGAACAGTCCCGTCACAGATTCAACCGGAAACCACCACCGTTCAACGGAACAACAATCTGTCAAAACAAACGGAAACCAGATCTGAGGTGAAAATCGATGAGTTAAACCGAACAGTTCGGCTCAACCGGAAAAACGAAATCGTTCCGGTCAGACCCGAGGTCAAACGGAAATCATGAAGTCAACAGTGAGTTTTCAACCGGAAAACAGGTTTCAACCGGAAAAATTTCAAACTTAACCCGAAAATGGAGATTTGCCAACTTCAACCGGAAGATTGGGTTCAACCGGATCAGAAGCTTCAACCGGAAATCTCGAGTTCAACCGGAACTCAGATTTGAACCGGAAAACTCACCCTCAACCGGAAAGACGAAGTCTGAGATAAAGATCAACCGGAATTTCGAGAATCTTCAACCGGTTCTGGGATTTCAACCGGAATCCTCCATGTTCAACCGGACGCTCGAGACTTCAACCGGAAGTCTGTCGAGTTCAACACCTCAACCGGAACTCGTCTTCTGACCACCGAATTCTCGCTTCTGCTCAGCCTCTTCTCGCCGGAACAAGCCTCAATGTCGCTGATACTCGTTTCTGTCCGCCCTCAGATCTCTCACCGGAAAACGACCTTCGGGACATCAGGTATTCGTCTTTGTTCTTCTCAGGCTCACCGTAAATCGCCAATCAGGCAGTCGGTTCCATTGTTTCTCGTCAAGGGAGAACATGAGAGGTAGAGATAATCTTTTCTGGTACGCGTGTTTATTTCCCAGCTCATTCATTAGGGTTTTCTTTTCCTTCAAGATAGTGGGTCGATTTATACATTCTGATGGGCTGCTGATCTAAATAACACAATTGGGCCATGTTTATTTCCTCTCTATTGGATATTATGAGCTTTAAGGGAATGGGTTACGGATTTAAATTGTTCGGGCAGATCAATTATTCGACAGATTTTGGATGATATTTATAACAGTGAGCTACTGTTATATAATTTTTTTTGTTGTCAACACATAGTAGCAACCAAGATTGAAGCCAAGAGGATCCACGTCAACCACTTCATATTTTTCATCCAACGTTATTCGTACTTCGAGGATCCAATGTTCATCAAACATTTCAGGTACACCTAGATTACGCTTTTATATCAAGATTACTTCTTTATGGCAGACGTGCTATGAGGTAAAATAGTTATGAAAGCTACGCGCAAGTTTGGGTCGATTTGTTGAAGATGAACGGGATTTATTATTTGTTTGATTATGAAGATTAACCGGTTGATATTGCAAGGCTGAATTTTGTTTATGATGTGCTACATGGATGTGTTTGCTTACAACAACTTGCTTTTATTTTTGCTATGGGTTGAACAAGTCTAGGGGGAGAAGATGTGATGATCTTATTAGACTTTTTGCAACAAATTCAGCAAAAGAAAGCAAAGAGAAGTGGTTTATCTTCGTGCAAAGCATTGGTTTGGTATTCGGCCAAGTATTTCAAAATGGTTGAATTGTGGAGTTAATTCTCGAGTTTTTCATAAATTCTTTATCTTGTTTACTTTCAACAATATTGGTACCTTGAGTTATGACTTAGTCCTCAAGTAGCTTGCCATTGTGTTGAAGTTTGTAAACACCCTATGCATTACAGCCTATGGTTTGGGGCTAGAAGATGTTTATTATAGGGGGAGCTTCACAAAGGAGAATTGAAGAATGAAAGACTTGAAACTACATGAAGATTTTCTTGAAGTCAAGTTGCAAGAATACAAGAACCAATGTCACAAGTGTTGAGTATACCATCTACCAAATAGGGGGAGATTGTTGGGAATCGAGATTACGACCTAACATGATTTGGATAGATGTGATTAATACTCAACGGCCACTTAACATTTACCATCCCGACAACACGGTGAAGAACATGACAACTCAAGACACAAGACTCAACTAAAGAAGATGGCTCTAGTGAATATTATTTATTGTTTAAATATTATCACTAGTTGGTAGTTTTACTATTATGCCCTTAGTGAGTTTGTAGTATATATAGCAAGTCTTTCTCATATGAAAGACAAGAGATGATGATGTTAGTGAGAGAGTTAGTCATGGTTCCTTGAAGCTTGTCAAGGGTTCTTGAACTTACCTAGTAAGCTCAAGAAACCCGGGAATGCGTGGGGTAGGTAATGTAATCATTCGGTTATTATTAATCATTTGGTTATCTTTTGTTATCTATCTTTCATGTTGTTTATCGTTGATCTATCTTGCTATTCATATCCATGTTTCTACTAGCTTTGTTCTTCATCATCATCACATCTCAAACACCATAAACTCTATATCTCGATGTTATTTGTTTTCTCAAAAACGAGTCACACAAAGACTCGATCCGCTTCCGCAACCAAGGTAAAGGTAGCATTATTTATATATTTGCCCACCACCTCGGTTTTTCAAGGATATTACCAAGATCAAAGCAGAGTTCTCTCGTCTTGCAAAGACCGGGCATAAAACACTTGGTTCAGAAGAGAAGGTTCCTAGAAAACATACAGGTTTGGGATTTCAAAAGAAACAGGTTATAGTGAATGTTTCTAAGCAACAACATTTGAAGAAAGTCAATTTGAAGCAAGTAAAGAAAGATGTGTTCAAAGCTGACAAAGTTCAACCAGAGCGATTTTATAAACTCAAAGGCTCAGATCAAATATTCTCTGATATAGAATTTCCACTTCACTGTGTGGATTCTCAGAAAATAGCTGAGGTTTTTATCAAATCTGTTAATGCTCCAAAGACCAAGAAGAAACAACCTGCTAAGTTTTCTTCTAGAGATTCACATACTACTCCAAAGAGCCCGACATCCAAATGGGTTCATGAATTGCTATCAGGTATTCGATTCTTTTTATGATCATTTTGGAGATGTTGATGTTTGTGAAGCTTTGTAGATTCTCAAAAGGCGAAATTTACACAATGGCTTGTGTTATAATTGCCGACAAAAGGGGCATATGGCACAAGATTATCCGGTTTCTGCTGCTTATACATCGAAAAGAGGAAAGGTTCCAATTGTTGGTAAATCTGCCAAACAGAGATTCATTGATGAATACGACAGAGTATTTGATGAACATCAACCTACATTTTTTAAAACTCAAGGAAGATTTATTCCTTGTTTTCAAACTGTTCCAATTGTAGGTTGTTCGTCACATTCAACTGTGACCGGTTCATCAAATACTGATTTACCAAAACAACAAATTTGGAAACCTAAAGTGGTTTCGAAAGGACATCAAGATACTGGTCGACCAGAGGCGATTTGCTTCGGGTCTTTTATAAACTGACATGTTTGACCAGTGTGCAGGTAGTTTTAGAAGACCTATCGGTGATTGAAAAGTTGCTGATGGAAAAGTATTCTGCTGACTTAATTTAAATTTCAAGAAATATCAAATTTCAAAACTGCAATTTTTTTGTGAAAGCTAAAACTGCACGGCATCCATGTCGTAAGGTCAATTTTCTTTCTTTTACATTTCGTATGTAGTTTAGGGGGAGAAAATTGAAAAACCAAAAATAATGTCTTTGTGTTTTTGTTAAAATGAAAATCCAAATATAGAGGTTTCATTTTAAGGGGGAGAAAAATGGAAAAATACAAAAACATTGAAAAACATAAAAATACAAAAACATTGGAAAAATGAGAAATTGTATCTGACATAATTGGGAAATGATGGTACATTAGCTTACGTGTCTGACTCATGGATAAAATATATGAATAAGCCATAAGATCATTGTTCGATGTGCTTGGTAGGCTCGGCATTAAATCAGAAAGTATTCAGATGTGATAAACACATTAAAAAATTAATGCTTGACCAAGTGGACAACATCTTGATGCGTATCTCATGATATATCAAGAAAAAGATATGTGAAAAAGACAAGTGAGAAGTCACTGTGTATATATGTGTTCATTTTGCAAAGATTTAAACTTTTTGATTTTCTTTATTTTGTCAAATGATCGGACTTTCTTTGCGTATCGAAAGATCGACCTGATTATTGTTCGTTTGATGTTCTGCTTTATTTTCTTTGGTGTTTCGTATAACTCATCGGACTTTCTCTGCGTGTACGGAAGTACCGACCTGATTGTTGTTGGGTTATACAATTTCAACTTGTTTTATTTTCTTATTTTGTTAAATCCGAGGCCTTATCTGCGTATCGAAAGATCGACCTTAAGGTAGACAATTTAACATTCTTATTTCTTTTTGCATGGAACACAGTTGACTAAATCATAAGTACAATCATTATGTGATTAAATCACAAATGAAATCACAAAGTGTGATATAAAAGAAAATGCATATCTGAGTATGTCTGATAGTGTGGGGTATATGTTAGAGCATATTCCTATGCTAGCGTGTGTCTCGTGTATTGTATCTAATCTAGAGCGTCTGTGTGAGTCAGATAGTCATCTGGCCGGACCACATGGTCCGCCGGACCAGTTGGTACGGCGTACCAAATGGTACGCTGGTGGTCCACTGGCCTGTTGACTAAGTGACTATAAATAGCTTGTTAGAGAGAGTGTTTAGTAGTTTTGTCATTTCATATCTCTTAACTGTGTGTTCTTAAGGTGTTTTCTCTCTCTACATTGTATTCTCTAAGTGAATCAATAAAGCAAAGCTTTATTTACATTCTCGTTGTTATCCGATTACCGAATCATGCTGTAGTAAGATCATCTCAGTGATTTACAAGTGGTATCAGAGCATTCCAGGTTGCTCTACTGCTGTGATTTGGTAAGTTTTCTATTTCTAGAGAGAGAACGTTTGGGTTTTCATCGTTTTTCATCAATTTTTCATAATTCTGAGTGATTCCGAGGATAAAAATGATTTCTGGATGTTCCTGGAGTGTTTTCGCATCATACTGATTCAGTATCTAGCTTCAATTGTCGAAATCTGTGAAAATCAGTCGATTTTTGTGTTTTCTGCATCTGGTCCGCCCGACGAACAGTCTGATCCGCCGTTTGATCCGCCAGGCAATCTTCATCAGTCTGATCCGCGACAGTTGCAGCGTACCAGTGTGATCCGCTGAAAATTCTAGTCCGCCGTACCAGTTTTGATCCGCCGTATCAAAATCTGATCCGCCGTAAGAAATCTGATCCGGAATTTGATCCGCTAGTACATATCTGATCCGCCTTGTTAATTTGATCCGGAACTGATCCGCTGGTAGTATTTTGATCCGCCAATTTGTGTTGATCCGCTGGCAGAAAAGTAACCTTCACTAAAACTGACGTAACTTGCAAACCGTTTGGAGTTACGGAACCCAATACCAGCCAAAACGTTCGTCTTTCCGAGATCTAGGACTTGTACCCACCTACGGCCAGTACCGTCAATTTTTTACCCCCAAAATCCACTTGGAAGACGCCCGTTTTTCAGTTTTCAGTTTTCGCGTTCGATATTGAAATTTCAAAATGAGTGATTTCTATGCAATGACTGCTGCTCAAACATCAATGCAAGCCATGTTGAACTATGATAATGAGATAGGAACAACTCAGAAAGTTCCTAAATTGCTAAGGCTTGAAGATTATCACAATTGGAGAAGTCGGTTTGAATCTTACATTTATTCGCAAGATATTGAAAGTTGGATTCCAATTGAGAAAGAATATGAATATCCGATGATAAGTCCCAACAAACCAAAGATGATTAGTAGTTTCGATGCTGATGAACGGAAATTGTTTGCTCGAGAAAAGAAAACATATAGTTATCTTACAATGGCCTTACCAAAAGATCTAATGCATCAATTTAAGCAATATACAACAGCTAAGGAGTTATGGGATGCTATTGAAGAGAGATGTACGGGTAATGATCAATACAAAAATACTCGAAAGAAAGTTTTGAAGAAAGAGTTTGATAATTTCAGGCACTGCGAGAATGAGAAGATTCCAGATTTGATTGCTCGGTTTTCTCATTTGATAAATGAACTTGATGTTGTTGGAGTCAAGAAAGATAGTGATGAATTGAAAGAGAAAATTCTGGAAGCTTTACCAGAAAAATGGGAAAATTATGTGATGATGTTGACAAATGATCCAAGTTATTCAATTTGGACATTTAATCAAATAACTAGCAAATTACAGGCTCGTGAGATGGAATTGCTGGTAAAGAAATCTGCACATCCTACAATTCAAAATCCTGAATTGTACTTTGGAGAAAATAATGCTACAGTTCATGCTAAGACAAAGTCAAATTCTATTTCAAGCAGTAATCCGCCAGTAACAGCTTTTCTTGCTGGACATTCTGAAAATTCTGGTTATTCTCCAGGATGTCATTTTACCATTCCAGCTAAATCACCAAACAATGCTCATCCTGCTCAATCAACTGAAGAATTGGCTGCATTGTTATCTGCTTTTATATCTTCATCGTCTGGATCGATATTTGGTCAAGTTAGTGATGCTGGTTTAAGTGGAACTGAGTTAGAACAGCTGGATGATGATCAATTAGCTGAATTAGATCTGCATTGGCAATTTGCAATGATGGTTGAAAAAGGAAGACGATTTATCAAGAAACATGGAAAGAATTCTTTTGTTCCAGGAGGAAGAAAGCTGGGTTTGGATAAATCTAAAGTAAAATGTTACAATTGTTCCAAGGTTGGACATTTTGCTCGTGAGAGTTCTCAATCATCTTCTGATAAAGCTAAATCTGATAAGCATGACAAATCACCTATTGCTTTGACTGCTATTCAAGATCCGTGTGCCGACTCAGACGAAGTTTGTTATATCAACGGCCAACCTGTGGCTTTAATGGCTAATATTGAAGTTGAATCAAGTGAATATACATCTGAGATCACTACATCTGAAACAAGTGATTCTGAAGTTAGTGGGTATGAGTCAACATGTGAACTTTGTGCTGAAAAGGATAGAAAAATTCGTGAATTGGTTCAAGAAAAGGAAGGGTTAATGGTTGAGAGAACACTGAAGGAAACAGAATTAGAAAGTTTCAAGAAGAAAGTTGACAATTCTGATGAGATTTGCAAGATAAATGAGAAATTAATCGCCGAAAAGAATGTTTTGAAGGAAGAGTTGATGGCAGTTCAAGATAAATTGAATGAGTTCATTAGTGCCGATAAAGAACAAATTTTGAAGTTGCAAAATGAGAATGAAGAGTTGGTTAAAAGTGTTGAGAAATGGGAAAGTGAAGCAAAAGATGTGAGTAATGATTTTGATAATTTGTTTGAGAAGTCAACTGCAAGAGTAGATTCGCTGAAGAAAGCTTATGATGATCTCATGAAAGAGTTTGATGAAATTACTGCTAAGGAAAGTGATCGTCAAATGGAGCATTCAATATTACTTGATAAGGTCACAACTTTAACACATGCCAATCAGTTGTTGAAACGAAATATTGAGATTCATGAAGGCCGTGTCAAGAAAATTACTCAAGAAGTGTGTGATGCTCATGATCAGATGCGACGGGAAAAGTTTCGATTTAATACAGCTTCAGAGCAATTAATTGATTCTAAAAAAGCTTTGGGTGAAGCTCAAAAGAAAATATCTGATTTGAATGTTGAGGTGTTGGATCTTAAGAGGCAGTTGAATAATTTGAAGAATTCACATTCTTTTACCAGTTACTTATGCAAAGACGAGAATTTCAAAAAGGTTTTTGGAAGCGAGGAGTATAATCAGATTCCGCATCCGGTTATTGAATCTGATGTTCTTGCTGATATTCATGGTTCTGGCATAACTGGTGATTATTCTGAATTTGTGATTGAGCGATCTGAACAGAAGCTATCAAAGAAGAAAGAGGAGAAAGAGAAAAATGTGGTTGGTGTATCTCCATTAAAATTTGTTTCTAGTGGGTTTATGAGAGATACGAGTGTTGTTTCTAATGACAAACATCGTGAGGAAGATAAGAAGAAAGTGAGTGAAGAAACAGCTGCTGCTAAGTTGGTTGAAGCAAACAAGTTGAAGGATATTAAAGCTTCTTTCAATCAAGCTGCTAAAGCAGGTCCCTCAAGTTCTTCGGTTGATTTAACTAAGCTACCGGGTTACAAACGTTGTGGTTTGGGTAGTGATGGTAAGAAGGGTGCAAAGAATGTCAAGAACAATATGCCCACGAAAGCTCTAAAAGAAAAGAAAGACACAAGCTTGGACCAAATTTATTATTTAGCTCAAGTCTTCATGTCTACAATGGAAAAGGGGTTCGGTGGAAAGATACAAACGAAGGCTTCATCTACTAGTTCTGGTGAAGTTCAAACAGTGAAAGGTTCGTCTTCATCTGGATCAAATTCCACACCTCGAAGTCCTACTTCAAAATGGGTACATTCTAATCGATTTCAAATTTTTGATGATATTTCTGATCATTCTGAGCCCTTTGAGAGGTGTTCATCAGTTCAGGGCAAATCACAATCTAAACGATCATATCGTTTGTGCTATCAATGTCGCCGAACGGGACACATGGCACAGGATTGTCCTCAAACTGGTAAAAGATCATTTTCAAACAAATCTGCCACATTTATCGATGAATCAGGCAGAATTTTTACTGAGTCCACACCGTCTAACACTAAGTCTAAAAAGAAACAATTTTTTAAGTTTGATTCAAGTGTTGAAGGTTCATCACAGGATGATGTCTCAGTAAAAACAGAAAAGGTCAAAATGCAGTGGCGACCTAAAGTGGTCAGCAAAGCTGCAAATGATTTTGTGGAAGACACTGGTCGACCAGAAGCTGTGTGCTTCGGGTCATTTGAGTACTAATCTTTATAACCAGTGTGCAGGTATTCCTAGAAGACCCGTTGGTGATTGCAAAGTTGCTAATGGAGGAGTATTCTGCGTTCTTAACTTAAATTGACTGCTTCATATTTCAACACTGAACTTTTCTGAAAGATAAACCTGAAAAGGTATCCGTATCGATTGGTCAATTTTCTTTCTTTAATGCATTTTGATTGTAGTTTAGGGGGAGAAAATCTAGATGCATATCTCATGAAATCAAAGAAAAGATATGTGAAAAAGAAAATGAGAAGTCACTGTGTATACATGTGTTCATTTTGCAAAGATTTAAACTTGTTTGATTTTCTTTATTTTTTCAAACGATCGGACTTTCTCTGCGTGTCGAAAGACCGACCTGATCGTTGTTCGTTTGACGTTCTGCTTTATTTTCTTTGGTGTTTCGTATAACTCATCGGACTTTCTCTACGTGTACGGGAGTACCGACCTGATTGTTGTTGGGTTATACAATTTCAACTTGTTTTATTTTCTTATTTTGTTAAATCCGAGGCCTTATCTGCGTATCGAAAGATCGACCTTAAGGTAGACGATTTAACATTCTTATTTCCTTTTGCATGGAACACAGTTGACTGAATCATGATTACAATCATTATGTGATTAAGTCACAAATGAAATCACAAAGTGTGATATAAAAAGCAAAAACATATCTGAGTATGTCTGATAGTGTGGGGTACACTGGTCAATGCAAATCTAATCAATACAATAACATATCCAGATGGTATGAGTATGATTGTGCCTGAGTTTAAGATGGACAAATTATACCAGTAATCGACATGACTTATGTGCTGAAATAATTGAAATTGAAGTGTAGTTCAGCATGTTATGTCCAATATGATCCCAAATTGTGATCTTTCTCGCAAAATACAAAAATAGTGTGTGATTCAGTATTTCATTTCTGTATTGCATTTATGTTTCATATCTGAAAAAAATTCAAAAAGATTTTCGGTGTGTTTTGATATAAAGTTTCAAAAAGCCAAAAAGATTTTATTTCTTATTTGTTTTCGACCGATCGATACATGATACAAAATTCAAAATTTCAAAACTATATCTTGGATTCTCGAAGAGAAGTTTTGCGCCAAGATTAAATTAATTTTCAAAAGAAAAGGAAAGCCGCGTTTCTGTCTTCTGAAATTGCAGGTTATCTGAGTGAGACAACTCAAGCATGGTGAAAGGGGGAGTATGTTATATCTTTCACAAGTGGATCTTGAAGTTCAAAGATTTTTCAAGATTGATCCAGCCATGCAAGCTCTAATTCTAACAAGATTTCAAGTTGTCGATCGGATGCAACATTGTTGAAGATTGAAGACTGAAGTTTCGTTAGAATATAGATACACTACACGTTAAGGGGGAGTTTGTTAGAGCATATTCCTATGCTAGCGTATCTAATCTAGAGCGTCTGTGTGAGTCAGATAGTCATCTGGCCGGACCACATGGTCCGCCGGACCAGTTGGTACGGCGTACCAGATGGTACGCTGGTGGTCCGCTGGCCTGTTGACTAAGTGACTATAAATAGCTTGTTAGAGAGAGTGTTTAGTAGTTCTGTCATTTCATATCTCTTAACTGTGTGTTCTTAAGGTGTTTTCTCTCTCTACATTGTATTCTCTAAGTGAATCAATAAAGCAAAGCTTTATTTACATTCTCGTTGTTATCCGATTACCGAATCATGCTATAGTAAGATCATCTCAGTGATTTACAGTACACTGGTCAAAGCACACCTAATCAATACATTAACATATCCAAATGTTATGAGTATGATTGTGCCTGAGTTTAATATGGACAAATTATACCAGTAATCGACATGACTTATGTTCTGAAGTAATTGAAATTGAAGTGTAGTTTAGCATGTTATGTTCAATATGATCCCAAGTTGTGATCTTTCTCGCAAAAGACAAAAATAGTGTCTGATTCTGTATTGCATTTATGTTTCATATCTGAAAAGTCCAAAAAGATTTTCGGTGTGTTTTGATATAGAGTTTTAAAAAGTCAAAAAGATTTTATTTCTTATTTGTTTTCGACCGATCGACATGTGATACGAAATGAAATTTCAAAAACCTATCTTGGATTCTCAAAGAGAAGTTTTGCGCCAAGATTAAATTAATTTTCAAAAGAAAAAGGAAAACAGCGTTTCTGTCTTCTGAAATTGCAGGTTATGTGTGTCAAGACTCAAGCATGGTGAAAGGGGGAGTTTGTTATATCTTTCATAAGTGGATCTTGAAGATCAAAGATGAATCAAGAGTGATCCAGCCATGCAAGCTCTATTTCTGACAAGATTTCAAGTTGAAGATCGGATGCTGCAATGTTGAAGATTGAAGACTGAAGTTTCGTTAGAATATAGATACACTATGCTATGATGTGTCTCATGTATTGTATCTAGATTAGAGTGAGTCTGTGTGTTGATGTGACAATATCATTGGTGACGTACCAAATGGTATGCCGGACCATATGGTACACACGTACCAGATGGTGAACCATTTGGTACGCAGGCTGTTTGTCACTAAGTATAAATATGTTGTGTTAGAATGAGTTTGTAACACTTCTGTCATTTTCTACACTTTCTGTGTGTGTTCTAGAGAGAGAAACTAGAGAGAGTCTTCTTTGTATCTTCAAGTGATCAATAAGAATTCTCTTAGTTACATCTCATGTTCATTACATTGATCAATGCATGCAGTAGTAAGATCGTATCTCGGTTTTACACCAGGCGGACTACTACCAGCCTTTCGAGCATCAGCAAGGAACGAGCCCTGTTTAACCATTATCTTCGGTCTTGACATATGTTTCACACGTTTTCCAGTAGCGACCATTGGGGCTTTTCCTTTATCAGCAGCCTTTGTCTGTCTTGCTGATTCCTCCACAGATGGAGTATAAGATGGATCATCATCATCTTCTCGATCACCAGACCTTTTTGATAAATGCTCAAATCTAGATATATCTTCATTTCTTGAAGCCAGATAAGCCAAATGAGCTTTAGAACCTTTCTTCACCCTAACGCCTCTGGTATTATGCAAAATTTCCACATATTCACCAGAGTTAGAACTCGTATCAGAAGAACTTTCATCATCATCATCTTCAGAAACATCTTTTGAACCAGCTACATCATCTTCTCTATCAGGAATGATTGGATCATGTTGAACTTGCTCAGATTGTTGTTGTTGTTGTTGTTGTTGTTATTGTTGTTGCACATGTACAGAAGCAGCAGGTTGTTGTTCTACCAGTTGTTGGACAGGCACATTATCATCATCTTCTTCATTATCGTCTTCTTCTACTGGATTACCATTTTCATCATATTCCAGTTCATCATTACTACTATCCGGATGTTTTGGAGCACCATCAGCTGGAGCCACATAGTTAGGTTTTGCCAAGTGGCCAATCAAACCTTTAACTGGAGGAGCCACATTTGCTCCTTTTCTTTTCTGATAAACGGGCAGCTTTCCCACGGCCACTTCATTCATGTTCTTCAATACTAATTCAGCATCTGGATTATTTGGAAGATTAGGATGAAGATCATTTTAGATCATTTGAAGAAACCGGGGATACATCACACTCTTGTTTTGTTTAGACAGGATGTTCTCTTTCATGTAATCGAAAATCCAACCTGAGAAGTTGAATTCTTGATTCATCACCAAAGCAGTAAAGAAAGATAACACCTTCATATCGAATTCTTCTTGACCTCTCATCCGATTACCAAAACATCTGATTATCACGTGCATCAGATACTTATACGGAGGACTTAAATTTGCTTTGAGAAACCAGGATGCATAGATATTTCCATCATACTTCACTCTTCTTAGTAATGCAACCATGTCAATCTGATCAAACTCCTTTGGAAATGCTAGTTGATCATTGAATCTCAACACTCTCCGAATATCGTCTTCATATATAATAACATTAGTATGAATAATTCTCGCACGAATCACCGAAGGTACCACCGAACAATCCACTTGGGTAGAAGTCCAAAACATGGTGAGTAAGTCTTTGTAAGGTGTACATTCGTGTGTAGCAGCATAGTATACTCTCGATCGTCTCAAAAAATCAAATATGCCTCCGAAATGAGATCTCCACCTTGCAGACGCCCTGAGATACGTACAAATATTATGTTCGTAGTTAGACTTTAACGCTGCCATTTCTAAAACATTCACAAACACCAATTATCATTAAAATCACAAGATATGATCAAAACCGCTTACAACCGACTCTAGTTTGACTTTAAACGCTCAAACGATGAACTTTGTAAAAAAAATGACAGCGGACCACGTCACGTACCACATTGGTCAGACGATCACATCTGGTATGGGGCGGACCAAAATTGTTGACCACGTACCAGATTGGTCAAACGGACCAGATACGGATCACAATAGTCCACGTATCAAATCTGGTACGCCGCGTACCATGTGGTACGGTGGAAGAACAATTCATCCGAAGAGTCATTTGTAATTTTAACAACCAAAACCGTGTTTGTAATGGAATCAAGCACCGGGGATTCATTCTAGACCAAAAACCGACTGAGTAGATGTAATTAAAACCCATTGAGATTATGTATAACACCCTTAACTAGCCCTGAGTTCGATTTTGCGAAAAGCCAAATGGTTAATCTCAAAAATCAGATGATAGAGACAATGATAATGCAATCCAAGACCATGTACAGATGCGCCTTCCTCATACCTATCTTTAGCAACAAAAATCGTGAGCAAAGGTTCGGTATCCACAGAGAAATCGGTAAAATACAGTATCGAGAAGTTTAGGGTTCGCACAGAGAGTTTGTATGTGGTGCGTGGGTTATGCCGAACACGTACCACATTTGCCCCTTTTATATGCAAAGTGGTCCGCCGGGCGTACCATGTGGTATGTCTGGACCACATTTCATCTGAAATTCCCATTTTACCCTTAAACCCTTAAATTTGTCATTTCACTCTCAAAATCCAGATTTTTTCCAAAATAAACCATGATGAGCCGATTCAAGCTTCGATTGTGGTTCTCTTAACAAAAATTTGTCGTTCCTGAACTCAGTTTATCAAAAATAAAGCAGAAATAAAATCTTTTTGATTTTAGCAATTTTATATCAAAACACACTAAAATATTTTTGATTTTTTGAACTTATGCTAAAACACACCTAAAATCTTTTTGATTTTTCAGAAGTAAAAAATAAAATGCAAAACAAAAATATAAATGCAATAATTTATGTTTTTTATGTGAGAAAGATCGTAACATGAGATCATACCAGTGAGATGCACTTAACACATTTCAATTTCAACCTAAACAGCATGCAAGCCAAGCAGTCCATGAATACAACATTTTCATGTTTATTTCAGTCAAATCAAATCAATTTTTACTGCTTTTTGATATGAATTAGTTATATTTATCAAGCACAAAAATCATGGTACCCACACATTCAAATAATTGAGAATCTGACTTATGATATTTTTTATTTTTCTGTTATTCATCACTGAATATTTACAGATATAAGTCGTTCATAGTCTTTCATGCAAAAAGAAATCAGAACCCTAAACAAACAACAATTAGGCCAACCTTGTGAGCATGCAAAGAATGTCCGATTGTTTAGGAAAATAAGAAAGCAAAACAAGTTAAAATTGTATAACTCAACAACAATCAGGTCGGTACTCACGTACATGCAGAGAAAGTCCGATGAGTTATACGAAACACCAAGAAAAATAAAGCAGAATGTCAAACGATCAACGATCAGGTCGATCTTTTGATACGCAGAGAAAGTCCGATCGTTTGACAAAATAAAGAAAATCAAACAAGTTTAAATCTTTCAAAAGAAAGCATGCATACACTAGAACACTTATTTATTCTATTTTTATATTTTTCATCTTATATCAAGATTACACAACCACAAGAATCATGTTACACCACAGATTTCAGGCAAGCGTTATGTTTGTATCATACTAGCAAGTATCAGATATTGATTGACACATTCAATGATACAAACAAGAACCTACAACCTTTCAATCTAGTTTATCCATGGTCAGTAACATTCACTGATGTACTCTAATTTCTCACGAGGTTGGATCACAATTCTCAATTTTTGATTTTTCTATTTTTTTATGCTTTTTCATATTTGAATACAAGAAAACACACTATTTTTGTATTTTTCCATATCTCCCCTAAAAAGCTGAAATACAATAAAACATCAAAAGCAAGTAAAAATGATCAACTGAACCAGTTTACTTGGCATTCAACCAAGTAACCCCCTTGATTTGCAATAAAAAATGAAAGCGAGTTTTATCAAACGCATTAGTGAATAAATCAGCCCTTTGAAAATCCGTGTGAATTTTCTGCAAATCAATTTGTTTCTTCTCATAGCAATCACGGATAAAGTGATATCTAATGTCAATGTGTTTAGTTTTGAATGTTGAAGAGGGTTTTTCGTGATAGAAATAGCAGCCGAGTTATCAATGTAAATGCGAGTAGTGAGAAAATTCAAACCATAGTCGCGTAACTGCTGTTGAATCCACAGAACTTGTGAACATCAACTTGAAGCAGCCACATACTCCGCCTCAATAGTAGACGTTGCAACTGAAGTTTGTTTCTTACATTGCCAGGACACTAATCTCTCCCCCAAAAACTGACATCTAGCGGTGGTTGAGTTGAAATTGATTTTACAGCCGCCATAATCTGAGTCAGAATAAGCTGATAACTCGAACTTATCATCATTAGGGTACCAGATACCAAGATCCGGATTGCCCTTCAAATAAGCAAAACTCCGTTTTACTGCTACCATATGTGAAGCCTTGAGAGCTGCCTGGTACCTAGCACACAAGCACACAACAAACATAATATCAGGCCGAGATGCAGTTAAGTACATAAGGGAACCTATCATTGCTCGAAACAATGTCGGATCAACATTGTCACTAGACTCATCTGGTTCAAGACCATGTGAAATCTGGATAGGTGTACTCGGGGTCCGGACATCTCCAATTTTAAAACGAGCCAAAATATCGGACACATATTTTGTTTGATGCAAATATAAGCCTTTGGCAGATTGATGTACTTGAAGACCCAGAAAGAAACTCATCTCCCCCATCGAACTCATCTCGAACTTCGTTTACTTGACACGCTCAAATTCCTTGCATAAGCTGTCATTTGTGCTACCAAAGATAATATCATCCACATAAATTTGGACCAGCAGCAAATCTTTCCCAAACTTCTTTGAAAATAGTGTACAATCCACCTTGCTACATTTAAATCCATTTTCCAGTAGATGTGTAGAAAGAGTCTCATGCCAAGCCCTTGGAGCCTGATGAAGACCATATAAAGCTTTGTCTAGCTTATACACCCGTTCAGGAAACTCTGGATAATAAAAACCAGGCGGTTTCTTCACATAAACTTCTTCACGAACTTTCCCATTCAAAAACGCACTTTTGAAATCCATCTGATATACTTTGAATCCATGGTGGGCCGTGAAAGCTAGAAAGATCCTAATAGCCTCAATTCTTGCTACGGGAGCATATACTTCATTGAAATCAATGCCTTTAATCTGAGAGAAACCCTGAACCACTAACTGAGCTTTGTTTCTGACGATGATACCACGATCGTCCTTCTTGCATTTGAAAACCCATTTCATTCCACAAGGTTCTTTAGAACTTGTGGGTAAATCCACGAGATGCCAAACTCCTAATTTCTGAAATTGCTGCAATTCTTCCTGCATCGCTTCTACCCAAGAAGCATCTTCCAAAACTTGATCAACATTGGTAGGCTCAACTTGAGACAGAAAACATGAGTGAAATACTTCATTCTGAACACCAGAATCCCTAATTTCAGCAATTTACTCATCAACAGAATCGGCCAATTGATGTCGTGTGCGTACTCCAGAATTCAGATATCAAATAATATTCTCTTGAGGATGTATGTTATGAATCCGAAGAGTAGTTGTATTAGAAACTTCAATATTATCTGCAAGATTATTCAAATTTGCATCTGCTTCTTCTAAGCTTGAAAGTTCACCAATCGGTAAAGAAACCGACACTGAAGAACTTGTACTTGGTAAGCTAATTGGATCATCAACCGGTGTTGATTTAGCTTCATGAAACGTACTCTCATCATCATCAGACGAACTCATTGTTTCTAAGTTAGAAAAATTCTGACTATATGAAGCAGCATTAGAAACACTTGGAAGCTTTGGGATCCATGAACCAGGAGTAAGTATTGAATGTATCATAGCAGCAGCTAGAAGTTCTTCAGCATGCTCATCAGCAGAATCATCGTGTGCAGCCGAGAAAGAATCAAATAAGGTCTTGTAATCAAAAGTAGGAATAACAACCAGTTTGGGTGTCAGAAAAGTGTGTCTTTGATAATCCACATTCAAATGATTCTCAATTGTCTTAGAATAAGGAAAATAAACCCGTTTCATTAGATACTAATACCCAACAAAGATGCCTTCAATAGCTTTGGCTTCAATCTTCCCACCTTCCTTGAGAACCGTGAATAAACACCCAAATGGCTCTAAAAAATGTAAATTCGGCTTACGACCCTTAAGCAATTGATTACTTGTCTTGTTGAATCGCTTAACAATTAGAACACGATTGAGCACAGGTCATGCAGTGTGAACTGCGTCAGACCAAAACTTGGTCGGTAAATGTGCATCAGACAGCATAGTTCGTGCTGTCTCAATCAATGTTCGATTCTTTCTTTCAGCAACTCCATTCTGTTGAGGAGTGTACGGCGCACTGAATTCTTGAACAATTCCAAGAGAATCACAAAAAGCTGTCATTTTAACATTCTTGAATTCGGTACCATTATCAGTACGAATACGACAGATTTTGTATTTATACATCGATTCGAACTTGGATAACAACTTCTGAATAGTATCTGGAGTTTCATCCTTTGAATGCAACGACGCCACCCATGAGAAACGGGAAAAATCATCCGTTATCACCAAACAATAGAAACTCCTGTCAACACTTCGAACATTCATCGGACCAAAGAGATCCATATGAAGCAGCTCTAACGGACTTACAATTGAATTAAGTCGTTTGGATGGATGAGACTTCTTCCATTGTTTTCCTTTCTTACAGGAAACACACACATCATTGATTGAAAACCGATTCTTCGAAACGCCTTCTACCAGATTTTGATTAAATAAGTAGTTCATGTTGCGGTAGTTGATGTGTCCCATTCGGCGATGCCACAGAATTGAATCTTTTTCAGTAGCCTTTGAGAGAAAACAAGTAGCAGCTACAGCAGACGAAGATTGATTCATGTTTAACACATACAGATCACGAAATCTTGGCGCACGCATAAATCCAATCATCAGGGATTTGATTTCTAGGTTTCAAAATCAGGCACTCAGAACTTGTGAAAGCAGCAGTGTACTGCTTATCACAAATCTGTGATACACTCAGCAGGTTGTGTTGCAGTTCTTCCACAAATTGCACTTTATCAAACGTGACCTTCTCATTACCCATCTTTCCTTCTTCGGTTATTCTTCCACCTTTATTGCCAGCAAAGGTAACATTTCCTCCGTTAATTGGTTTGACGTCTGAAAGCAGAGAAATATTACTCGTCATGTGCCTGGATGCTCCACTATCAACTACCCAGAAGTTGTTCACAGCTGGCTTTCGAGCACCCTGCACATATTAGCCAATAATTAGTGAGAATCTGGACCCAAGCTTTCAGCTTTGGGTCGACCGGTATCTTCAGAAAAGTCTCCAATGGCTTTTGAGGACAATTTAGGCAGCCACTATTGCCTTAACACCGGGATAGATGAATCAGTAGCAGAGTCACCCGAAGATGAACTTCCAAAAGATTTTTTAGTTTTAAATTTTTTTTCTTGTTTGAAAAACTATTTTGTTACCACCTTTTCATCTCTCTCTCTTTTGGCTTAGAAACGGAATCAAATTTATATTTACTAACAGCGGAAGCTCGTTTCTTTGCCAAAATCGGACATATATTTCTGAGATGACCTTGTTGATAACAATGATAACACCGCCTACGATCAACAAAGACCATTGGAAAACTATTTCCTGAATCAGTCGAGGTGTTATCATCAGACATTTGCTTAACAACTCTCCTTGGTGTTTTAGCATTAAACCTTCAAGATTTATGCTTTGGAAGAGATTTAAGCAAAGGGGTAATATACCAAAATTGGTTATAAAAACCATATTCATCAACTCCACATTGATCAGCATACCCTTTTGGTTTGATCCTTTGGGCTTTGTTTTGTTCAAATTTACCAAAATCATCATAGAAATCATAATCATCACAAAAACCATAGGATTTGTAATCAAAATCATTTGTTTGAATGGAAAACCGACCATCAGAGTTGTAAAAACTCTTTGGTGAGTATTTGGAAGCTTTTGGCTTTGAAACAGATTTTTGATCGTTTGGAGTGTATGACTTTTGAGAATCCCGATCATTTGGACTCGTTCTAAGTTTTAGCAATGATCCACTTTCCCCACTACCATGATCAGACACATCATTCTCCTCGGACTCAGCATAAAACACCTTAGCAACCCGTTTTGGATCAACACAGCATAACAGGAACATCTCATCAGAAAATATGGTATTACTACCTTTGAGACAATACATTCTGATTTTTTGAGATGATTCACCAGTTTCCATTTTACCTTTCAATTTCTTATCATTTTTCTGAACTACCTGAGATTTCTTTTGATTGACCTGAGATTTTTCAGAAACTGATCCAAAACCAACACCACTAAACTTGGCAGACTTTGGAGGAGCAACCGGAATTGCATTAACATTCGGTGTGGTTGTGTTGCTAGTTGTTACTAAGTCTTTTTCATAAAAGAAATCTTGGCCTTTAGCAAAATTTTCATTTTCAAAAGGTTTTATTTTCTTCTCAGTTTCTTTTCTTTTAATAGCTTGCTCCAAAGGTGTCAATTTGACAGAACCAGTTGGTTTGTCACCTACAGAATCACTTGACTCATTTGATTTTGGAGCATCAAGATTCGCCTTGGACACATGTTTTCCAGGCTTCTTTTTATAAGTGATTTTGTTTTTGTCAGAAGTACTCACCAAGTTCTCAGTGAACTTTAAATAATCAAACACAATTGATGGTTTGTTTTCAGTGTCAGTCGGTTCCAAACCATGCACAATCGGGGGTGGAACTGAATTGCATTTCGATTCTTTGAACACCTCTTTTAGAGTTTCATCTTTGCAAAGAAAACTTGCAAAGGAAGCTGAGTTTTTGAAATTTTCAAGTTGTCTTTTAATATCTAGAATTTCAATGTTCATTTCAGAAATCTTAGCATTAGCTTCTGCAAGCTTCTTTTCACAAAAGATGTAATCTTCAGTTTTGTTATTTAATTCAATTTTGGTGCTCAAAGTCGATGCATGCTCACTTTTCAGTTCAGCCTTAACGGCCTCCCACCTTTGTTTGTATATTTTTGTGTTCTCCTCTACCAACATGTATTTGTCATAATACATAACTTTCTCATTCGAATTTTCCTTCAATTTTTTAGCAGAGGTCATGCAATGTTCGCAAGGTTTAGAGTCAACCTGAATGTTAGCCATAAAGGCTTGATGGCCTTCTGCAAAGAAGTCTTCACCTGGAAGTTCAGGATCATCTTCAATTTTCACATTTCTCTCTTTAGTACACAGAAATGCAGATTCATCAGGATAATCTGCTCCCCAGTCATAGCCTTCCCCAATTTGAGAGACCAATGCTTTAGAATCTTGACTTGAAACATTTGCATTTAAACTTGATGGAGTAGAATTGCTTCCTGATGCTTTTGAACTTTGACCTGCATACTTCTGAAACAATTTTGAAGTTTCTTGCTTCTTTGCATTAATGCATTCCTTTGCGAAGTGACCATAATTCTGACAATTATAGCAACAAACTTTGGATTTGTCGAATCCAAGCTTTCCCTCAGGATTTAAATCTTTGCATCCCGTTCTTTGCATATACTTCTTACCTCTCCGAACAAGCATTGTCATGGACTAATTGATATCCATAAGTTCTAGATCATCAGCATCAATTTGTTCATAGTCTTCATCTGTTAATTCAGCACTAGTCAACTTTCCAGCTACTACCCCATCGTACGAAGAAACCATTGCTGAAAACAGCGCCATGAAATCATTTGTAGTTTTGGCAGAAAAAGCATTCTGATTTGGTGCAGAAGTAGACTGATTTGAGTACACTGGATATGTCACTGCAGCTTTTTGAGTATAACTCTCACCAGAAGAACCCCGAGATACACTAGCATGACCACTTGATGAATTTTTCAACATAAAAGGCAGTAGTTGGTGGGTTTATGCTAGTTTTAGCTTTAGCATGCATTGTTGATGCATTCTCTCCAAAATACACATCCGGATTCTGAACTTGTGCTAGAAGAGTCTTCACTCGCATCATATCTAGTTCTCTAGCCAACAAATTTCTTGTTAGGTCATCATACGAAATCTCATCAAATCTCTTATCATGAGTTAAAAGCAGGATATAGCCTTCCCACTTTGCTGGTAAAGCATCTAGAAGCTTCTCTTTCAATTCACATGCATCCTTCTTCACTCCAACTATTTCTAGCTCACTTACCAAGTGTGATAACCTTGATATGAGATCAATGATTGTATCATTTTGGACGTGACAGAAGTTATCATATTCTCTAAACAACACCTTCTTTTTGCTTCTCTTGTATTGAGGGTTTCCTTCACATCTATTACACAACGCATCCCACAATGTTTTTGATGTTGTATGCATTTTAAATTGATGTAAGATATCCTTTGGAAGAGCCATTGACAAGTTAGAATACGCCTTTTTCTCCAATTTAAATGCTTCTTTCTCAGCATCATTCATTTTATTGTAAGGCTTCACTTGACCAACAAATTCTCCACTTGTGAACTTTGGAACTTCATACCCATCAAGCATAGGAGTTCATATGGTTACATCCGTCACACCGATATACGATTCATAACGAGTCTTCCAATTATGAAAATCTTAGAATTTTATCAACTTAGGAACTTTATTCATTGTTCCTATCTCGTTATCGTAGTTTAGTAAGGCTTGAACGGTTGTAGACATTACAGCAAAGGCTTGGAACGGATCCATGATCCTCAAACGTACCAAAATGTCGATCTGCGTACTAGAACCAAACACAACGTACCACATTTCACAGTGTACCACACGTGGACCAGAATAACAAAGGCGTACCACCAGCGTATCACTTCCCTCACTAACCAAATTTGGAACAGATCAGACTGGTACGGCGTAACTGCCAATGTACCAGTTAGTAACTGTCACGGAACAACGAAGGAGATTGCCTTACGAACCAAGTGCAATGTACTAAGAACACGATGATGATTGCCGTGCGGACCAGCGTCGTACCAGTGTGTTCTTGAGCCGGACCAGACGCGTACCAACTGAAACTCAATTGAATTTCTCTGTTTTTAGTTTTTTGAACGAGAAATCGACACAACCCTCAACGAAAACACTCACGGATCATTTTGGAAGCAAATTTCGAATAGATTGGACGTAAAACCAAGAAAAAATGATGAAATTTGAACCAAAAGTGTTGTTTCTCTCTCTGGAAACGGAAAAACCGACCAAAGATCACAGCAAAAGAGCAATCTAGCTCTGATACCACTTGATGAACACTCAGACGAATCTTACTAATGCATGATCTCAATCAATTCGGTAACACGATGTAAATAAACATTTCGTTTGATTGATAACAAGCTCAAGAGTACAGAGATAGAATAGAGAGCAAACACTACAGAATACACACAGTTAAGACTTCAATTCTCGCAAATTCTCTCAAACAAAAGAGCTTAAACTATTCATACTAATCTTCCCGTACCACCTGGTCCATCCCTGCGTACCACCTGGTCCGTCCACCGGTACGCTGGGACCAGATCTTACAAAATGACTAATATAAAGACAAAATACCTAGACCTAGCATTAGACATCATAACATGATCTAACAGATTTTAGTTGGTACGCCAATGGTACGCCCAAAGAACACCTTAGTACGCTACTGGTACGCAAGGCAAACTCCTTAGGTGTTTTGGTACGTTCGATTTGGTACATAGGACAATCTTCTTAGGTGGTAAGTGAGGATTACTCACCGGCATGTTGACGGTTACGACGTACCAGTCTGGTACGCTACATATTTTGGTACGTAGTTGATCTGGTCCGTAGGTGGTACGCGTGAGATAGTTTGGTACGTAGGTGGTACGAGTGTGGAGATTTGGTAAGCTGAAGTTTGTCTGGTACGGAAGTCGATATTATGGTACGCCTGAGTCAGTTTTGATATAATTCATCATGAATTCGTTCTAAGCGTTTGTTGCGATGTCAACAACGGTTCAAGCTTTACTTAACTACGACAACGAAATTGGAACCACGAACAAGGTTCCTAAGTTGATGAAGTTTGAGGACTTTCACAATTGGAAAACTCGTTATGAATCATACATAGGTGTGACTGATGTTACTGTTTGGACACCTATGTTGGCTAAATATACTGTGCCAAAGTTTACGTGTGGTGAAGAAAAACCATACAATAAAATGAACGACACTGAGAAAGAAGCTTTCAACTTGGAAAAGAAGGCATAGTCTAATCTGTCAATGGCATTACCGAAAGACATCCTCCATCAATTTAAAAGCACACAACTTCTAAAGCATCGTGGGAGGCATTGTGCAACCGTGTGAAGGAAATACCCAGTACAAGAAAAGTAAGAAGAAGGTCTTGTTGAGGGAATATGATAATTTCTGCCATGTTAAAAACAAAACAATTAATGATCTTGTATCGAGGTTGTCACATCTGGTGAGCGAGCTTGAAATTGTTAGCGTAAAGAAAGAAGCTAATGAGTTGAAAGAAAAGTTATTGGATGCCTTACCAGCCAAATGGGAAGGATACATTTTGCTATTACCTCAAGACAAAGGATTCGATGATGTATCATATGATGATTTAACCCAGAATTTGTTGGCACGGGAATTAGATATGATGAGAGTGAAAACACTTCCAGCACAAGTACAGAACCCTGATGTATATTTTGGGGAAAATGCATCCATTATGCACGCAAAAGTCAAAGCAAGTTCAAATCCACCAACTACTGCATTCTATGTGGAAAATTCTTCGACTGGTCATGCGAATGTGTCTCGGGGTTCATCTATGGATAGTTATACTCACAAGGCTGTTGTGACATATCCGGTTTATACAAATCTATATGCTTCTGCATCAAACCAGAGTTATTTCTTAGCAAAAACTACAAATGACTTCATGGCATTGTTTTCTGCAATGATTTCTTCTTATGATGGTGTAGTGGCAGGAAAGCTAATGAGTGCTGAATTAACTGATAAAGATTATGAGTAGATTGATGCAAATGACTTAGAACTCATGGATATAAATTGGTCAATGGCTATGCTGGTCCGATGGGGTAAGAAATTCATGCAAAGGACGGGGCGCAAGGATCTTAACCCTGAAGGAAAACTTGGTTTTGACAAAGCCAAAGTTTGATGCTACAACTGTCAGAACTATGGTCATTTTTTCAAAGAATGTAGTAATGGAAAGAAGCAAGAGACTTCCAAACTGTATCAGAAATATGCGTCTCAAAGTGCTAAGGCATCAGGGAGTAACTCTAATCCATCTAGTTCAAATACAAATGCTATTGCTTCTAGTTCAGACTCTAAAGCATTAGTTTCTCAAACTAGTGAAGGTTACGATTGGAGTGCAGATTTTCCTGATGAATCTGCTTTTCTGTGCAGTTCTGAAGTTCCAAATATGAAGATTGAAGACAATTATGAACTTCCAAGAGAAGATTTTCTTGGAGATGGTCAACATGCTTTCATGGCTAATTTTCAGGTTGATTCTAAACTCTGTGAACATTGCATTTTATCAGCTAACCAATTAAGGGAACTTTCTGATAGGAGTGTTAAGTATTATGACAAATACTTGTTAGCAGAAGAAAACGCCAAAATTTATAAACAAAGGTGGGAGGCTATTAAAGCTAAACTGAAGAGTGAACATGCTTTGACTCTGAACACAAAAATTGAACTGAATAAGAAAGCTGGGGAATACATTTATTCGGAGAAAAAGCTTGCAGAAGCTAAAGCTAAAATTTCAGAATTAAACATTGAAATTTTAGATCTTCAACGACAAATTGAAAATTCCAAAAATTCAGCTTCCTTTGCAAGTTTCTTGTGCAAAGATGAAACCTTAAAAGAAGTGTTCAAAGATTCAGGATGCAATTCTGTGGCATCCGAGAATTCCAAGGTTAACTTCCGTTAGACAATCTCCGTTAGTTACGTTATAAGCGTTAACTTAGTAACTAATGCTTAACTAGGCCGAATACGTCCACGACCTTTGGTTGATCACCGAACCCGTCCATATGTGTTATGTGTTTATTTATTTATTACCACTATGTGGAATTATGTGCAATGTGATTTAAACGCATGATTTAGTATTATTAATAGCATGACTAATTGTAAATTCTTGATTATGTGATAAATTGTTTAAATTGCCTAGTTTAATGTTTAACCGGGTAATTAGAGTGTATGCATACATGTTAATCTTGGGCTAATCACTTGCTGATCATTGGGGCCCAAATCCCAATGAAAGCCCACCAAGGCTTTAGTATTTAAATGAAATAAAACCCTAAAATTCTCATTTGCATGCTCCATCACATAAAACACACACACACTCTCCATCCTCTCTCTCTCCCTCTCGTGAACCAGCCATTTCTGGTCAGCCGTGAACCACCAAGGATCACCGTGATCTCAGCCTTGAAGATCATCCATCGAGCTTGGAAACCCAACCGTGAGTCCCATGAACTTTTTATGCCTTTTCTTTGTGTTTTCTTAAAAAGAATGTGTAAACCTTCATGGAATCGTTTGATCTTCTGATATGATGCTTAGGAATGTTAGATCTAGCCTAAAGTCTGAAACTTTACGTGTAAAATCATGCCATAATGAAGATCCATGCTAGTTAGGTCACTTTATGCTTAAAAGTGTTCTTGGAGATTTGATGGTGAAAATCCATGTTTAAGGTGTTAAATTTGCTTGTATAATGTTGGTAAATGTTTATGCATTCTAGATACTGAATTATATGAAGTATGGAAGCTGTTAGATTGATTTTTGGTCAAATTTACGAATTTTCTGCGACTAGCGAAACTGTGCATTCGTTAGGCGAAACTGTAGTTTCGCAAACTGTTTGAATATCCTTCCAGCGACACTATACAGCGAAACTATAGTGTCGCCTGTGAAACTAAGTGTATTGCTCGAACGAAACTACCGAGCGAAACAACCATAGACTCCTGAACGAAAGTTCAAATCAGTTTCGATGCGAAACTAGATAGCGAAACTGTGTCATTAGTTTCGAGCGAAACTATCTAGCGAAACTGTGCCTTCTATGAACGAAAGTTCAAACCAGTTTCGAGCGAATCTATGCTAGCGAAACCGTGTCATCAGTTTCGAGCGAATCTAGCTAGCGAAACTGTGTCATCGGGTATTCCCTAGCGAAAGTGCTGCCCGTGCATATAGCGAAACTGTGTAGCGAAACTGTGCCAGACCCAAAACCCAAACTTGTGCAACTTATTTGAATTTTATGCCATGACTTACATGATTATGCAATAATGAAACATGCTTTGATTTCTGAGTAATGTGAACCCTCGTATATGATCAACCATCGGTGTCGTGTGTCGGTATGTCGAGTCGTAGTTTCAACGTGCTATGTTATGGGCCATAGTGACGTAGTCAAAGTTTAGACACAACCTAACACCTAAGACCTTAATGTGATTATTAGGTCTTCGTTAGCAATCGTAATTGGATTATTTGAAGTGTAAGCTGAGCAACCTAACGTGAGTTTCACTAACCCTTTAACTGTGAGCCCGTTTGGGTCATAACGAATTTACTTAACGGAAAACAACGCTGACATTTTGAGGTATTGCCAAATGGGATATCTGTTATGGAAGTTGGGGTGTTTTATGGGAAGCACTTGCAACTGTCCATCCTTGGGGTTTCAAATAAAATCCGCAACCAACTATTCAATACTTAAACTCATTTGGGATTTCAAATGAAATCCGGAATAACCATTTTGACACTTAAACTCTTTTTAGGATTTCAAATGAAATCCAGAATAAACGGTTTTAATATGACTAGTGTAGGTTAAAGCCTAAACCAAATGATATCACATGATTTCTAAGGATGCCTTAAAACTTAAAAGTCCTCAACAATTTAGTACCATTAATTTGCGAAGCGAGGGGATGTTGGGTAGATCTACTGAGGGTTTGACAAACCCTGCTCCGCGGTACACAAATGTGTAGCCAACCGGTTGGAGGCCGAACGGAGTTCAATATTAGCCTATTTTAGTTGTGGGTCCCATGAGGAACACAACTGGAGGCACAAACTATCGGCAAATGCCGAACTCTGTTACGTCAGCTTTGGTACGAACTTCCTTAGTGCATGGAAACCGGATTAGCTACCCGCGATATCGGTTGACCGCTTTAATCTTTACTTAACTAGTGCATATTCGATAATTCAACACTTGGCAATTGTTTTGCAAAACTATTACTTATTTATATGATTGATACATACGCTTATGAGACCGGGCCGCTGCATGACATGCCCACTGTGAACTCACCAACCGTTAGGTTGACACTTGTGTGGTTTTCACTTTTGCAGATCGCTGAGGAGTATCCACCGGAGGTTGGCATGGCACCCGAAGTTACTTATTTCATTTTGAACTTAAATTTGGGAATTGAATGACAATTTATGTTTTGTAATTAAGCACGCGGTTAGTGCTAAGATACTCATGTTTTTCTTTCCGCTGCAAACTCTTAAACTGTTTTATGATGAATGTTTGGACTTTACACTGATTCGTTTAGTATTTGTAACTAATGGTTGTGGTCCTGGTTTGCTCACACACGAAAACGAAATGCGAACGCTAATACGCACACTATTCCGGGGGAAAGCGACAACGAAACGATGCTACTACGAAACGATGGGAAAGCCGACTTTCGACGATAGTACTTACGACTTTCGACGTTCTCCGACGACGCCTCAATTTTGCACGAAAATTTTTCTGGACTACTAGTGGGATAACGGGAAATTGTTAATATACATATTATGGGATATGTATAGAGTATAACTGTGACTGAACACTGCTACTTTAACTGTCCAGAAAATGCCTGGAAGAGGACACGGAAGGAACAACATTAACCTGACACCTGCACAACTGCAAGCTATGATAAACGAACACGTGCAAGCCGCAGTGGCAGCCGTCCAAGCTACATTCGCCGCGCAGGGAAACTTCCATCACTGCACGTTTAAGTCCTTCATGGACTGCAAGCCAATGACGTTTTCCAGCGAGGAAGGAGCGGTAGGACTCCTCAGGTGGATCGAGAAGTCTGAGAAGGTCTTCTCTATGTGCAACTGCCCTGCTGAGAACAAAGTGAAATATGCGACTGGCACCTTCGAGGGAGCTGCCCTCTCCTGGTGGAATGCCGAAATCCAGATGATCGGGTTAGATTCGGCTAATGACATGGAATGGGAAGCGTTTAAAGAACTGATTATGGAGGAGTATTGCCCTCGAGACCAAGTCAAGAAGCTGGAAGGAGAGTTTTTGAACTCCAAGATGTCTGGGTCGGAAATTGAGGAATACACTGCGCGTTACCACGAGTACGCGGTACTATGCCCAACAATGGTTGATGCTGAATTTAAACGCATTGAGCGTTATCTGGAGGGTCTCGCACCCCAAATCAAGAGCTTGGTGACAGCTAGCAACCCAACAACCGTGCAGCAAGCCATCCGTTTGGCTCATAAGTTAACCGACCAGGAAATCGAGAGGGGTACTCTACCCGCAAAGACCACTGTGAAGACTGCCTTAAGTGGCAAGCGTAAGGCTGAAGAAGAAGCTCCAGCAACATCTGTGAACAATCAAACTGTTGGGAATCAATCTGGGAGATCCTCTAACTCCCAATATCAGAACAAGCGACCTGACAACACAAGGTCCAATTTCAGCAATGGCAGCAACAGTGGGAGTAACAACCGCCAAGGCGGGAATGGAAACTACAAGGGTAAAGCCCCGTTTTGTAACAAGTGCGGGAAACACCACAATGGTATGTGTAGCAAAGGTCTGGAGTGTGGAAGATGTGGGAAACCGGGGCATGAGGCCAACAACTGCTGGACCAACTTACAAAGGTTAAACAACAACGGTCAGAACCAAGGAGGAAATAACAACAACAGGGGAAACGGAAACAACAGCAACGGGCAAGGAAACAATCAGAACAACAACAATGGTGGAGCCCGTGGCTGTTATGAATGTGGTGCGCAAGGCCACATGAGGAAAGATTGCCCGCAATTGCGCAGACAAGGGAATGGTAACAATGGCAACGGTGGAACCCGGGCAACGGAAATGGTAATGGTGGAAACGGTAATGGTGGGAATGGTAGAGGTCGTGCCTTCGTTATGGGTCAAGGAGAAGCTCGCAACGACGCCAACGTGATTAACGGTAAATTCATGCTTAATGGTTACTTCGCTACTGTATTGTTTGATTCTGGTGCTGAAAGAAGTTTTATTTCCACTAAGTTTGCTAGACTAATTAATGCTAAACCGATTAACTTAGATGCTAAATATGTGGTAGAGTTAGCGAATGGTAAACTTCATGATACGACTCAAATAGTTAAGGACTGTAAGTTAGAACTAGCTGGCCATACGTTAGGAATCGATCTTATGCCTTTCCCGATTGGTAGTTTTGATGTCATAGTAGGAATGGATTGGTTATCTGAAAACCGAGCTAAAATTTTTATGTCAAGAAAAAGTGATTCGTATCCCACTCAAAGAAGGTGAAGTGTTAACAGTTCAAGGTGAAAAAGGTGGAACAGTCACTGGTATTATTTTGTTTCTTAAAGCTCAAAAGTGCCTTCGTAAAGGACACTTCACGATCCTTGCAACTGTCACCGACACGACACTTCCCGAGCATAGAATCAACGACTACCCGATAGTCCGCGACTTCCAAGATGTATTTCCTGATGATTTGCCTGGTTTGCCTCCATTTCGACAAGTCGAGTTTGGAATCGACTTAGCTCCCGGAGCGGCTCCGATTGCACGCGCACCGTACCGTTTGGCGGTAAGCGAACTCAACGAACTCTCCGCACAACTTCAAGAGTTACTTGACAAAGGATTTATTCGTCCAAGTTCGTCTCCATGGGGAGCACCGGTATTGTTTGTTAAGAAGAAAGATGGAACGTTCTGAATGTGTATCGACTACCGAGAGCTTAACAAGGTTACGATCAAGAATCGGTATCCACTTTCTCGAATCGACGATCTTTTCGACCAACTGCAAGGTTCGAGCTACTATTCAAAGATTGATCTACGGTCTGGATATCACCAACTTCGTGTTCGTGATGAGGATATCCCCAAGACTGCTTTCAGAACTCGGTATGGTCATTACGAGTTTTTAGTTATGCCGTTTGGGCTAACTAATGCACCCGCTGTGTTTATGGATCTGATGAATCGGGTGTGCAAGCCGTACCTCGATCAGTTTGTGATAGTTTTCATTGACGATATTTTAATCTACTCCAAGACAAAGGAAGAACACGAGAGTCACCTACGACTTATCTTGGAATTACTCCGCAAGGAACAGCTTTACGCTAAGTTTTCAAAGTGCGACTTTTGGATTCGCGAAGTCCAGTTTCTTGGACACATTGTTAATCAGGATGGAATTCATGTTGACCCAGCTAAAGTGGAAGCTATCAAGAATTGGTCTACTCCGAGAACGCCGACCGAAATCCGACAGTTATTGGGACTTGCCGGATATTACCGAAGATTCATCAAGGGTTTCTCACAATTGGCTCAACCCTTAACAGCTTTAACGCACAAGGGAGTGCAATATAGATGGGGTGAAAAAGAAGAGCACGCGTTTCAAACTCTTAAGGACATGTTATGTTCAGCTCCGATTCTCTCGTTACCCGAAGGAGTAGACGACTTCGTGGTTTACTGCGATGCATCCATTCAAGGACTCGGTTGCGTGTTGATGCAACGAGACAAAGTGATTGCCTACGGGTCCAGGCAACTGAAGGTTCATGAGAAGAATTACACAACACATGATTTGGAATTAGGAGCCGTTATATTTGCACTCAAGATTTGGAGACATTACCTCTACGGAACAAAGTGCACGATATTTACCGACCACAAAAGCTTACAACACATCTTTGAACAAAAGGACCTCAACATGCGACAACGAAGGTGGGTCGAGCTACTAAATGATTATGACTTAGCGATCAAGTACCACCCGGGAAAAGCCAATGTTGTGGCTGATGCCTTAAGCCGAAGAGAGTACGAAAAGCCTCGACAAGTACGAGCGCTGCAACTTACCATTCACACGGGACTGCCGGATCGAATCCGCGATGCCCAACGAGAAGCTTTAAAAGAAGAAAACTTCGCAGCTGAAGCACTGCGAGGGGTGGATGGTAACTCTGAAATTAAGTCCGACGGACTCAGATATTACAATGACAGAATTTGGATTCCTTTACTTGGGAATCTCCGTGAGCTCGTGATGGACGAGGCTCATAAATCAAGGTATTCGGTGCACCCTGGATCGGACAAAATGTATCAAGATTTGAAGAACTTGTATTGGTGGCCAAATATGAAAGCCAACATTGCGCGATATGTGGCTAAGTGTTTAACATGCTCAAGAGTTAAGATCGAGTACCAAAAGCCTTCTGGATTATTGCAGCAACCAAAGATCCCGGAATAGAAATGGGATGATATCTCCATGGATTTCGTAACGGGACTACCTCATCGATCGAATCGACCGGATGCGATTTGGATTATCATTGATCGACTAACCAAATCTGCACACTTTATTCTAATGAGGGAAAGTGACAATATGGATAAGTTAACGAAGCTGTATCTTGACCGAATTGTGGCACTTCATGGAGTGCCTAAGACCATTATCTCCGACCGAGATCCTCGATTTACTTCCCGACTGTGGCAATCTATGCAAGACGCACTGGGAACCAGACTGGATATGAGCACAGCTTATCACCCGCAGACCGATGGTCAGACGGAACGAACAATTCAGACTTTGGAAGACATGCTCCGAGCTTGCGTTCTCGACTTCGGTAAAGACTGGGAGGCTCACCTTCCGTTGGTGGAGTTCTCCTACAACAACAGTTATCATACAAGCATCGGTGCAGCACCTTTTGAAGCTCTTTATGGCAGAAAATGTAGATCGCCCGTGTGTTGGGCTGAAACGGGTGAGAAAGGACTCACCGGACCGGAAATCATTCATGATACAACTGAACGAATTATTCAAATCAGAAAACGGATAGCCGCAGCACGTGACAGGCAAAAGAGCTATGCCGACAAACGCCGTAAACCTTTAAAGTTCGAGGTAGGCGACAAGGTACTATTGAAGGTGTCTCCCTGGAAAGGAGTGATACGCTTCGGAAAGCGTGGAAAGCTGAATCCTCGCTATATCGGTCCATTTGAAATCATTGGGGAAGTAGGCCCGGTGGCCTACCGATTACAACTCCCTGCAAAACTCGATGGAGTTCACAACGTGTTTCACGTCTCGAATCTGAAGAAATGTCTGGCTGAAGAGACTGGAATAATTCCCTTGGAGGAATTGGAAATTGACGAACATCTGAGATTTATTGAGCAACCAGTAGAAATCATGGGACGCGAGGAGAAAGCCCTCAAACGTAGCAAGATTCCGATCGTCAAGGTTCGATGGAACTCAAAGCGTGGACCTGAATATACTTGGGAACGGGAGGATTAAATGAAGAAAAAGTATCCGCACTTGTTCGGGCAAACGTCCACGGAAACTCAAGGTATGATTTAATTTTGGGGACCAAAATTCTTTTAACAGGAGAAGGATGTGGCGACCCTAAAACTTTTGCTTTCTTTCCCCAGCAACGACATCAACAACGACAGCCGACACTGCGAACGCTACAACGCAAGAATAATTTTCGGGACGAAAATTCCATTTACAAGGGGATGATGTGGCATCCGAGAATTCCAAGGTTAACTTCCATTAGACAATCTCCGTTAGTTACGTTATAAGCGTTAACTTAGTAACTAATGCTTAACTAGGCCGAATACGTCCACGACCTTTGGTTGATCACCGAACCCGTCCATATGTGTTATGTGTTTATTTATTTATTACCACTATGTGGAATTATGTGCAATGTGATTTAAACGCATGATTTAGTATTATTAATAGCATGACTAATTGTAAATTCTTGATTATGTGATAAATTGTTTAAATTGCCTAGTTTAATGTTTAACCGGGTAATTAGAGTGTATGCATACATGTTAATCTTGGGCTAATCACTTGCTGATCATTGGGGCCCAAATCCCAATGAAAGCCCACCAAGGCTTTAGTATTTAAATGAAATAAAACCCTAAAATTCTCATTTGCATGCTCCATCACATAAAACACACACACACTCTCCATCCTCTCTCTCTCCCTCTCGTGCACCAGCCATTTCTGGTCAGCCGTGAACCACCAAGGATCACCGTGATCTCAGCCTTGAAGATCATCCATCGAGCTTGGAAACCCAACCGTGAGTCCCATGAACTTTTTATGCCTTTTCTTTGTGTTTTCTTAAAAAGAATGTGTAAACCTTCATGGAATCGTTTGATCTTCTGATATGATGCTTAGGAATGTTATATCTAGCCTAAAGTCTGAAACTTTACGTGTAAAATCATGCCATAATGAAGATCCATGCTAGTTAGGTCACTTTATGCTTAAAAGTGTTATTGGAGATTTGATGGTGAAAATCCATGTTTTAGGTGTTAAATTTGCTTGTATAATGTTGGTAAATGTTTATGCATGCTAGATACTGAATTATATGAAGTATGGAAGCTGTTAGATTGATTTTTGGTCAAATTTATGAATTTTCTGCGACTAGCGAAACTGTGCATTCGTTAGGCGAAACTGTAGTTTCGCAAACTGTTTGAATATCCTTCCAGCGAAACTATAGTGTCGCCTGTGAAACTAAGTGTATTGCTCGAACGAAACTACCGAGCGAAACAACCATAGACTCCTGAACGAAAGTTCAAATCAGTTTCGATGCGAAACTAGATAGCGAAACTGTGTCATCAGTTTCGAGCGAAACTATTAAGCGAAACTGTGCCTTCTATGAACGAAAGTTCAAACCAGTTTCGAGCGAATCTATGCTAGCGAAACTGTGTCATCAGTTTCAAGCGAATCTAGCTAGCGAAACTGTGTCATCGGGTATTCCCTAGCGAAAGTGCTGCCCGTGCATATAGCGAAACTGTGTAGCGAAACTGTGCCAGACCCAAAACCCAAACTTGTGCAACTTATTTGAATGTTATGCCATGACTTACATGATTATGCAATAATGAAACATGCTTTGATTTCTGAGTAATGTGAACCCTCGTATATGATCAACCATCGGTGTCGTGTGTCGGTATGTCGAGTCGTAGTTTCAACGTGCTATGTTATGGGCCATAGTGACGTAGTCAAAGTTTAGACACAACCTAACACCTAAGACCTTAATGTGATTATTAGGTCTTCGTTAGCAATCGTAATTGGATTATTTGAAGTGTAAGCTGAGCAACCTAAGGTGAGTTTCACTAACCCTTTAACTGTAAGCCCGTTTGGGTCACAACGAATTTACTTAACGGAAAACAACGCTGACATTTTGAGGTATTGCCAAATGGGATATCTGTTATGGAAGTTGGGGTGTTTTATGGGAAGCACTTGCAACTGTCCATCCTTGGGGTTTCAAATGAAATCCGCAACCAACTATTCAATACTTATGAAATCCGGAACAACCATTTTGACACTTAAACTCTTTTTAGGATTTCAAATGAAATCCAGAATAAACGGTTTTAATATGACTAGTGTAGGTTAAAGCCTAAACCAAATGATATCACATGATTTCTAAGGATGTCTTAAAACTTAAAAGTACTCAACAATTTAGTACCATTAATTTGCGAAGCGAGGGGATGTTGGGTAGATCTACTGAGGGTTTGGCAAACCCTGCTCCACGGTACACAAATGTGTAGCCAACCGGTTGGAGGCCGAACGGAGTTCAATATCAGCCTATTTTAGTTGTGGGTCCCATGAGGAACACAACTGGAGGCACAAACTATCGGCAAATGCCGAACTCTGTTACGCCAGCTTTGGTACGAACTTCCTTAGTGCATGGAAACCGGATTAGCTACCCGCGATATCGGTTGACCGCTTTAATCTTTACTTAACTAGTGCATATTCGATAATTCAACACTTGGCAATTTTTTTGCAAAACTATTACTTATTTATATGATTGATACATACGCTTATGAGACTGGGCCGCTGCATGACATGCCCACTGTGAACTCACCAACCGTTAGGTTGACACTTGTGTGGTTTTCACTTTTGCAGATCGCTGAGGAGTATCCACCGGAGGTTGGCATGGCACCCGAAGTTACTTATTTCATTTTGAACTTAAATTTGGGAATTGAATGACAATTTATGTTTTGTAATTAAGCACGCGGTTAGTGCTAAGATACTCATGTTTTTCTTTCCGCTGCAAACTCTTAAACTGTTTTATGATGAATGTTTGGACTTTACTCTGATTCGTTTAGTATATGTAACTAATGGTTGTGGTCCTGGTTTGCTCGCACCCCTTAACGGTATAAACTCCGTTAGTGGTTAATTGGGGGTGTGACAAATTCAGTTTCATCACATATTGTTCATGGTTTAGGACCTAATGAAACTGAGACCAAGCCATCCATTGTGTTTAACTATTCCAAGTTCTCTGAGAACTTGATTGGATCACCCGATAGACACAAATGCACTTATAAGAAAAATCCGGTCAAATATGGGTCAAAACCAAACCATGATGCTCCAAAACAAGCTGAATCTAGTGATTTTGTGGTTGACAAACCGGTCACTAAGACTAAACCTAAAGGTGTGGTTAAATTGACACCTTTAGAGGAAGCCATGAAAAGTAATGAAATCGAAATGAAAATGAAAGATTTTGAAAATGAAAAATTTGTAAAAGGTCGTGATTTATTTTATGAAAAGGATTCAGTAACTGAAAACAATCAAACCACACCTGATGTTAATTTAATTCCGGTTCCTTCTCATAAATCGGTGAAATTTAGTGGAGTCGGTTTTGGATCAAATGCTGAAAAATCTAAGGTCAACCAGAAGAAACCTCGGAAATTTCAGAAGAATGACAAGAAAAGTGTCAACTCATTTGACACCAAGTTTGGAAAATATGATGATAA
The DNA here is from genome assembly GCA_039602395.1 of Deinandra increscens subsp. villosa. Classification (NCBI taxonomy): domain Eukaryota; kingdom Viridiplantae; phylum Streptophyta; class Magnoliopsida; order Asterales; family Asteraceae; genus Deinandra; species Deinandra increscens. The sequence goes on along the minus strand of JBCNJP010000006.1, from coordinate 9,067,055 downwards.
ACTGAAAGGTAAAACTGAGAATGGTGAATCCTCTCAGAAAATGAAACTGTATTGTCTAAAAGGGCGTGATACCATTTTTCTGATGCGATGTTCCCACTATGTTGTGTTGATCCAACACGAATTGCTAAAGTTTTCTATGCTGAGTCTGAAGAAAAAGGTGTATCTGATGATGGAAATGTGGAAAATGTTTCATTACCAAATCTTAAATCCAATTCAAATGATCAGATATTACACAACAGATCATACTCTCCAAAGGGATTTAAGTCAAAGTAAAAACCTTCAAATTACTCACCAAGGAGTTTTTACAACTCTGATGGTCACTTTTCTTCAAAAACAAACAATTTTGACTATGAATCATATGGTTTTTGTGAAGACTATGATTTTTATGATGACTTAGGCCAATTTGAGCTAAATAAATCCAAACAGCTCAAACCAAAGGGTTATTCTGATCAGTGTGGGGTGGATGAGTATGGGTTTTATAATCAATTTGAATATATTGGGCCTTTGTTTAAACCTATTCCGAACTCCAAATCTCGGAGGTTTAAGACCAAGGCACCTAAGAAAGTATTTCAGCCAATGAATGATGACAGCACCTCAGATGAATTTGGAAATATTTTTCCTATGTTCTTTACTGATCGTAGGAGGTGTTATCACTACTATGAGCGTGGTCATATACGTAATAGGTGTCTAATTTTGGCTAGAAAACCTGCTTCCGCTGTCAATAGTGAAAAATCTGATTTAGATTCAAATTCTGATTCCAAGTCAAAGATAATAGATGAGAAAGTGGTTACCAAATAGTTTTATAAAAGAGGAAATTTTTTCAACCATACTAAAAAATCTTTTGGTAGTTCATCCACTTGTGATTCCACAACTGATTCATCTATTCCATCTTAAAGGCAAAGGTGGCTGCCAAAACTGTCTTCAAAAGCCACTGAAGATTTCTCAGAAGATACCGGTCAACCTAAAGCTGAAAGCTTGGGTCCAGAATCCAACTAATTATCTGCTACTTTGTGTAGGGTGATTGAAAGCTAGCTATCAACAACTTCTAGGTGGTTGATAGTGGATCATCTAGGCACATAACTGGTAATATTTCCCTGCTATCCAATGTCAAACCAATTAATGGTGGGAATGTTACTTTTACTGGCAATAAAGGAGGAAGAATAACCGGTGAAGCCAAATGGGTAACGAGAAAGTCACATTCGATAAAGTTCAATTTATGGAAGAAGTGAAACATAATCTGCTTAGTGTCTCACAGATTTATGACAAGTAGTACACTACTGCTTCACAAGTTCTGAATGCTTAATTTTGAAACCTGGAATCCAAATTCCTGAAGATTGGATCGTGATGCGTGCGCCAAGGTTTCGAGATATGTATGTGCTGAATATGAATCTATAAGGAAGTATTTCTCCTAAAGAAATGATGCTGATTGGCTAAACATGTTATCTAGGAAGAATAGAAGGCCCGAGATAAGTTACCTCGGAAGAACAGACTGCCCGAGATAACTTACAGTTACCTCGGAAGGTCATTTTACCTCGGAAGCCTATTTTACCTCGGGAGCATAGTTTATCTTAGACAATGGATACGCCCGAGATAACTCAAGTTACCTCGGTAAGGCGAGTTATCTCAGACATCAAGTTGACCTGCTCCACTTGTCTCTGACATATCTGATCCAGTTTCCCGCCATTCTCCTGACATGAAGCTGGCACAATTATCTTCTAGACTATTTTATTATTATTCTATTTCATGTATCTTTACTTGACGGTCGAGATGATCATTAGAGAAATCAAGGGTTCTCCTGATTTCTTAGGGCACTATATATAGACACTTGTAATTATGCTTTAAACAAGCAAAGTGTAAATCACTCTGATATGTACTTTGAAATCTGCAAGTTATAATACAGTGCTCAGTTTTATTCATATTATTGTTGTACTTGTCTTATGTTCGATTTCATATTACTTTACCATAAACAGAGCATACGAATTAACTTGTTTCCACCTGGTTAATTCTAAAATAAAACTTTGTAATTGGTTCAACTCTGTAACCAAAATTCGATCCTACAAGTGGTATCAGAGCCTTGGCTCGTATTTTTAAAACTTGAAACTCATATAAAGTTTTAAAACTCTGTTTTACCTACATACTCTGTTTTTAGTAAAAAGTCACTCTTTCCACTTTTTCATCCTTAATCATGGGAGAATCACGCAATGGTAGTTCAAACAAACCACCATCATTCATGCCCGATGATTTTGATACTTGGAAATTACGAATGATAGGTTATCTTCATCATTCTGATTACAGAATGTGGAAATCTGTTATGTATGGTCCTACTGTCCCTACAGCAAAATATGCTACTACACCAAGTGTAGATATAGTAAGGCTGTTGTTAACTATTCCGATGATGACCACAAGTTGGTTGAGGGAGATCACAAAGCTTTATGGGCATTACAAGCAGCACTTCTAAATTATGTTCTCGTAGGTTTTAAAAACTGCAAAACTGCTTTCGATTTATGGAAAGCTTTAAATGAAATGTACGAAGGAACTGATGAGGTTAAAGAAAATAAGAAAGATGTTCTAAAACAAAGATATGAAAAATTTTCTCATAAAAATGGAGAAAGTATGAATGCTCAACATCTACGTTTTGTTCAACTTCTTGATGAATTACATGGAAATGATGTGAAGATGGAAAATGGCGATGTGATCAGAAAATTTTTGAGATCACTTCCTGATGTTTGGACAGTATATACTGTAAGCATCAAGTATAACAAGGATCTCAAAACTTTAAAGTTAAGTGAACTTCACAGAATGCTCAGTTCATATGAAATGGAAATAAATGAAAAATCGGGTACTTTGAACAAACCAGTGAACTTAACAATTCCAACATCTACTGCACTCATTACTGCTCATGAAGATAGAAGTCACGACAGTGAACAAGCTCCTTTAATCACATATCCTACATCACCAAGAGGTAATGAAATCATGCCTCTCTTTTATAACAACTTTGCTCATATTGCATATAACAGTTAGAATGGGCCCACTAGCTCAGATCTAGAATGCTTCAGTGCTGATGATCTCGAAGAGATTGACATCAACACACAACTAGTAATGATCTCCTTACGTGCACAAAGGTTCTACAAAAGAACAGGCAGAAAGTTCAATGGAGATAGAAATGCTCAAATTAAGTTTGACAAAAGCAAAGCCAAATGCTACAACTGTCACCAATTAGGACATTTTGCTAGAGAATGCAAGCAGCCCAGAAGAGAAAATACAAGCCAAGATGGAGGAAACAAGTATCAGAGACCCCATAATGCATACACACTAGTTACCTATCTGTCACATGACATAGGCTCAAGAACAAAACCAGCAACACCAAGTGTATCCACTGAAGGTCCTACTGCTCCCTCATCAAGCTCAAAGCCACAAAGCCATGCAACTGTTGTTGCTAATCAAACCAGTTGTGTTGATTGGGAGGAAATCATGCAAGAATTCTCTCCAATCAATCATGCGTTAATGGCAAAAGAAATCTCATACTCTGCTGAAAACTCCTCTACTTCATCCATGGATACCTCTTCAAACTATGAGGTAAACACTGAAGTCCCAAATGAAGTTCTTTCTCTTCTTTGCAAAGCTGAATGTGTTGAGCAGATAGAAAAGTATAGAAAACATAACCTTGAACTCATTGAGGAAATGGAAAGTCTAAAAGAAATCAGAGAATACTTTAGAAAGGCTGATATTGCTTACAATAATAAGATTGAAGAGCTAATCAAAAGCATTAGTGCACTTAAACAAGAAAAATCCAATCTTATTACTCAAATCAAGGATCTGTTTTCTAAATTATATTTTGCAAACAAGTCAAATGAGGAAAATAAAATCTGAACTAAGTATCTGTGAAATAAAATTTTCTGTTGCTACTGCTGATTGTGAACTATTATAAGCAAGTAATGAGAAACACCTAAAACTATGGCAAAGCCAAAAAAAAAAAAAAAACAGGAAATCATTTGAATAATGGAATTGGGTACAATAAGGTCACTTATCCTGATTCATACACTGAATGTGTGAAAAAGTTTAAGAATGAAGAAACTAAAGTTCAACTTACACCTGATCCCATTATTAACACTGGAGAAGAAAATTCAAAATCCAGTGATACGTCTGAATCAGAAACTGAAAAGGTGTCATCTGTAGCTACTGTCTCAATTGAACCTCAGATTCATAGCAACCTTGTTAAAAACAAGAAAACTCTCTGGAAAATGAAAGACACCAAAGAAACTGAGTCTTGCTCCGAGCAAAATTCTTCAAATGACAAAACACCTTCAGTCTCAAAACTTTCTAAATTTAAAATGATAAAGGAATGTTTGATATGTGGAAAAATCGGTCACATTGCTATCAGTTGTTTTCACAATCCTTTTTTTAAAATTTAGTCAAGCTGTCAAAAGTCAAACTGCTGAAAAAGGGGGAACAAAATCTGAATTTATTTGTAATAGTTTTGAAAAAGTCAGTTATGAAGATACAAAAAGTCATAATGATTATTAATAAGAACAGACAAAATCATATAAACATATATTTGAAAAATTCAGCAATCATGACTTTGAAAAATCCGAACATCTTCATGTTACTAAAACTCAGAAGAAACAAGAACCTAGGAGCATTTATGCTCCTGAAGAAAGAAAATTTGATTCCAAGATAAAAATTATCTCGGAAGGCAATATTCATGATCCCGAGGTAAAAATTACCTTGGAGGGACAAAAACACTCTGGAAAGCAACAAAATGAAAGAAAGGAGCTAATCAATAATGAGAAGCCGTCCTCACATTAACTTTTGCACCCGAGGTAAAAGTTACCTCGGATAACAAAAGTTACTCCAGAAAGAACTCTACGAATGTAAACAACAGTTTTTGTCCTAATCAAACCAAAATTGTTTCAATAAATCAATAGAAACAAGTGTTTCACATAAAATCTTCAAATTCAGATTCAACAAGTAGTGATCCTACAAATTTCAAATTGAAACTCTCTGAAACATCAAAATAAATGAAACAAAAGGAATATAGATCACGAAGGGATGTAACAAAACATAAAGCCAAAGACTTTCAGTCTAAAATAAACTCGTGTTCCATTTCCCAAAACAGTCAAAATTCTTTATCAAATGATCAGTCAAAAGCAGAGTCTTCAAAAACTGAAGAATCGACTAAAACAGTTGTGCTTAGAGAGTATAAGTACAATGACGCAATGGGAAGACCCAAGACCACAAAGGCTTGGGTCTCCCTCAGAAACTAACTCTTACTTTGTCTTAACATGTGCAGAACACATCCAATAAATCTCAGAACAACATCTGGGTTGTAGATAGTGGGTGTTCTTGCCACATGACATGAAATAAAGAATTACTGAAAAATACAGTAAGAGTTAATGGAGGACTAGTTGCTTTTGGAAGCACTGAGGGAAAAATTTCTGGACAAGGTATGGTTACCAATGGGAAGCTTACCTTTGATAAGATAAATTTTGTTGATGTTCTCAACTTCAATCTTCTAAGTGTCTCACAAATGTGTGACAAGATGTTGAATGTTCTGTTTAATGAAAAAGAACCTATCATCCTTAAACCAGGTATCAAAATTTCTGATGAAATGATCTTGATTAAAGCTGATGTGTTACAAACACATCTCATTTCCGGGGTCTTTTAGTTGGTTATTTGAGTCAAGTTGAGTCGGTTTTCATTAGTTTTTAAGTGCTTTTAGTTAAGTTAGTGTCTTTGGGGTCTTGTTTATGTTTTTATGAGTTTTGTAGGTTTTAAATAAAGTCCCGAGGCCATGAGAGAAGTTAAGAAGAAAAATGAAGAAGTGCTGAACAAGAGGGTCCAGGCGTATCGCCTGGAACCTAATGAATGGGAGGCGATACGCGCGAAGAGGACAGAGTCAACGCGGGGCTTAAGTCGGTTTGACCGACTAAATTGTCGCGACATGATCTGTAGGCGTATCGCCTAAGAAGGACATACCTCCAAGCGATACGCTTGGAGGTCCAAAACCCGCAAATAGAGGTTTCGCATTATAAAATAGACTTTAAGGGTTTGCATTCGGACTTCACGACTTCCAGACGGCAGAGGGCGACTCAGAGACGATTTGAGGAGCAGAGAAGAGCTAGGAATCAAAGGGAATTCAACGGTGGATCACTTTTTCATCCCCAAATCATTAACGGGTTCATCTATTCTCATTGAATTCTTAGTTTTGATCATGTTTGGATTTAAAGCTGTGATTTTTATGATGATTTCTGTAGTAGACATGATTGTTGGCTAAGCTTTTAGAGCCACCTAGACTCGTATGATGATTTTGATCTATTGATGATTTTATTCGGTTTTTGACTAATTGATTAATGAGCTTTTCTATTAAATTCCATGGTTGCTGTGATTATATGCATATGTGAATTGTGATTGGATTTATAATTGTTGATTAATGCACTTTTTGCCTTCGAATGTCTTTCGGTCTGGGTAATTTGTCTAAAGTAGCTAGCTTTAGGGTTGGTTGCGATAGAGTAGTTTAGGAGACGTCTTGAACTATTGCGTTAGTTAATGTTTATTTACTTGATTGCAATTTGCTGCCCTAATTAGACAAGCCGGAAGGTGATAATTAGGTAGGTTAGTTGGGTTGCTTAGTGGAATAGGATCACATCACCATCGGAAGAGGGATGCCCTAGGAAATTAGGTAGCTTGCTAAATCTTGTTTGTCATAGTAATTCATGGTAGCTCCTGCTAGCTTAGGGTGCCTTAGATTGTTTCGAGGGTGGCTAGGTTTAGTTGAGGTTGGATGTACCCGAAAGGTGAACTCCTGTTCGAGCGTTAGGATTGCCTGCTAGGAAGGACTTAAAAGGTGAACTAGCCACCATCAGATTAGTCATAGTTGAATGAAGTTGTCATTAGTGAGTAGGATTCTGAGTCTAGGTGGTATCTTTCTCTATTCTGAAGGTTGTTCTTAGGTTTCCTGCTGTCCGTTTGTTAGTTGCGTATTTAGTTAAACTTAGTTAAATCAAGTCTCAATCAAAAACCCAAAATTACTCATTATTTCCAATTTCTAGGTCTAGGTTAAGTCTTTATCTTTAGAGTGTCCTTAGGGTTCGATATTCCCGATCTTCCTTAGCTTTACTATAATCCGACAGGTACACTTGCCTTAGGGTTCGGTTCAGTTTTAGGGTTTTCGGTAAAATTTAGGTGTGTCTAGGTCTAGGTTTAGGTCTAGGTTTTAATAGCATTTTTAGGTACGTTCCGAGCACATCAAGCACCTAGAAATGATGGTCTATATACTCTGGATATGGCACATACAACATCTAAGGATGGTATCACCTGCCTTATATCCAAAGCCTCTATAGATCAATCAAATTTATGGATAGAAGATTAAGTCATGTGAATTTCAAAACTATGAACAAACTAGTTAAACTTGATTTGGTCAAAGGTTTACCAAATAAAACATTCACATATACTAAACAATGTATTGCTTGTCTAAAAGGAAAGCAACAGAAATCTTCTCACAGGACTAAATTGGAAAGCTATATCTCAAGTCCTTTAGAATTGCTACATATGGACTTATTTGGTCCTACAAGAGTAAAGAGCTTAGGGAAAAAATCTTATTGTTTTGTAATAACTAATGATTTTTCAAGATACACCTGGGTATTCTTTCTTGCAACCAAAGATGAAACCTCAGAGATTTTAACAGCACTAATCACTCAGCTTGAAAATTAGTCTAATTTAAAAGTTAAAACAATAAGAAGTGACAATGGCACAAAGATTAAAAATCATGTGTTAAACTCTTTCTGTGAAGAAAAAGGAATTGCTAGAAAATTCAGTGCAGCTAGAACTCCTCGTAAAATGGTGTTGCTGAGAGAAGAAATAGAACCTTAATTGAGGCTACAAGATCTATGTTGGCTGAATCAAAATTACCTGTAACATTTTGGGTTGAAGCAGTAAACACTGCATGTTATGTACAAAACATGATTTTGATTGTAAAAGGTCAAAACAAGATATCTTATGATATTTAGAGAAAAAGAAAACCTAACATACATTTTCTTAAATCATTTGGCTATCCTATAACAATACTGATAAATAATGAACAACTGTCAAAATTTGCTGAAAAAGCTGCAGATGGTTATTTTGTGGGATACTCTGGTGCCCTAAGGCATACAGAGTATATAACACCAGTTCTAAAATTATTGAAGAAACCATAAATGTGGTATTTAATGAAAAGTCAAAGAACAATTTTAGAACTGAGCCCTCATGGTTATTTGATATTGACTCACTAACCACTGCTTTCAATGTAACTATTGATAAGCCTCTTAGTGAAAATATGCAGACAGAAGATCTTCAAAATATTACAAATGGCAGGTTCAAAGGTGTTGATCCTCCATTCTTCTCATCTGTCAGCACAAAACCTTATGTCTCAGCAACTAGTTTCAACCTAACTCCAGGAGATGCTATTCAATCAATTCTGATGGAACACCTATTCCTCATATTGCAATTGATTCAGAACAACCAGCTGAAAATCATCTGGTAACTCATCAAGACACTGTTGTAAGTCTTGGAAACTCAAGAAACAAAAGTGATTTGAACAAACAATCACAGGCTTCAATAGAAAATTAGATAGGATGTACAACCCAGCCTCCACTTTACCTGAAGGCTTGAGCTCACCTACTCCTACTGATGTCATTAATGAAGTAATCAATGAGCCTGTTACCTCACAAATTCAAAATGTTCAAGAATCACCTTCTTCAACAGAAATACCAGAATTAGTGCTTATGAATGAGTTTACTCCATTAAACCTTTCTGAGCCTAATTTTTATCATGAATTCCCACTTACTTACAACTCTAGAATTTTGAAAAATCATCCTCTAGAGAATATTAAAGGAGGAGTGGAAGCACCTGTACTCACAAGAAGCAAATCAACTGATGCAAACATCTGACAACATGCATGCTTCTTGTCACTGGAGCAACCAAAGAAAATAAATGAAGCTTTAAGAGAAAAAAGTTGGATTGAAGCCATGCAAGAAGAACTCCTTCAAATCAACAAAGAGTATGGGAATTCGTGGATCTACCAAAGAATGCACCACCACCAATTGGAACTAAATAGGTTTTTAGAAACAAGAAGGATGAAAGGGGCATTGTAGTAGAAAACAAGGCAAGGTTAGTGGTTCAAGGCTTTGCTCAAGAAGAAGGAATAGACTATGATGAACTTTTTGCACCAGTAGCAAGATTAGAAGCAATTAGGATATTTTCAGCCTATGCTGCTTACAAAAACTCCCATGTCTAACAAATGGATGTCAAAAGTGCTTTTCTGTATGGATTACTAAATGAAGAAGCATATGTGTGTCAACCACCTGAGTTTGAAGATCCTCATCATCCAAACAAGGTGTGCAAACTGATAAAAGCTCTGTATGGTCTTAAACAGGAACCAAAAACCTGGTATGAGACTCTCTCTTGTTATGTAACCAAACATGGATACAAAAGAGGAGCTATTGACAAAACTCCCTTCATTAGAACAGTTGGAAAGGATCTCTTAATGGTCCAAATTTATGTGGATGATATCATTTTTGGTTCAACAAATGATGCTCTCTGTAAGGAGTTTGAAGCCCTAATGCAAGCAAAATTTGAAATGAACTCAATGGGTGAACTCACATTTTTCTAGGTCTTCAAGTAAGCAAACAAAAGAAGGCATTTTTCTGAATCAATCAAAATATATTTAGGATATGCTAAAGAGGTTTGACATGCTGTCATCCTCCACTGCCAAAACTCCTATATCAACATCACAAAAGTTAACATCTGATGTAACTGGTGAACGTGTTGATGAGCACACATATAGGGCCATGATTGGTTCCCTTATGTATCTTACAGCAAGCAGACCTGATATCATGTTTAGTGTTTGCTTATGTGCTAGATATCAGGGTGGACCAAAGGAATCACACTTAAATGCTGTGAAAAGAATTTTTAGATACCACAAAGGACAACAAAAGCTTGGGTTATGGTATTCTAAAAATAAAGACTTCAATTTGAAGGCTTTCACAGACAGTGACTATGGAGGATGCAATCTTGACAAAAAGTCAACATCTGGTGGATGTCAATTTTTAGGATATAGACTTGTATCATGGCAATGCAAAAAGCAGACATGTGTCTCAACTTCTACAGTAGAAGCAGAATACATTGCAGCTTCAGCATGTTGTGGCCAGGTACTTTGGATACAAAATCAGATGATGGACTATGGCATCAACTTCATGGGAACTCATATGTATGCTGACAACACAAGTGCCATCAGCATCACCAACAATCCTGTCAAACATTCAAAAATAAAGCACATTGAGATCAGGTATCATTTTATTAGATATCGTGTTGAAAAGAAATTAATCAAACTCCATCATGTTCCAACTGAAAATCAATTGGCTAACTTATTCACAAAAGCATTTGATGAGGCCAGATTTTTCTACCTTATCACAGCCATAGGAATGATGAATTTTGATTAAATAAAATTTCAAATCTGATAGAATAAATTTCTCTTTTCTTGATATAAAAGGAATCATAAAATTTTAAAAAAGGGTACTACAGAGATAATCTCACCCGAGATAATTCCATCCGAGATAACTAAAATTACCAAAGAAAAATTATCTCACCCAAGATAACTACACCCGAGGTAACTTTATTTATATCGGATAACAAAATCTCACTCGAGATAACTCCATCGAGATAACTAAAACTACCAAAGAAAAACTATCTCACCCGAGATAACGACACCTGAGGTAACTTTATTTATATCGGATGACAAAATCTCACCCGAGATAACTCCAACCGAGATAACTAAAATTACCAAAGAAAAATTATATCATCTGTGATAACTACACCCGAGGTAACTTTACTTATATGTTAGGACCTAATTTGAGCACAAGTTTCTCATATGATTCATCACACAAGTGCGGAAATCATGTGTGATGGTCGATTTCGGTTGAATCTGCATCAATGCATCCTCATTGATGATTTCTAAAGCTCAAGAACACACACACAAAATGCTCTCTGTAGAATAATCCAAGAGTGGCGTATCCCCATTAGGGTTTTCTCAATTATATTTATACTACAAGAGAGCATAGGACAAAAAGGAATGTTTGACATGACAATCATTACATAGAATTCAGCAATGAATATTCCATCATACAGACAAGTTCGCTAAGTAATAACAAGTTCACCAGCAAGTTCGCTAAGAGCAAGAACAAATTTGCTAAGTAAACAAGTCCGATAGGAACAAATTAAGTTCGCTAAGACATGTATATAGAAAAATCAACAAGTACGCTAAATACAAAACAAGTCCGCTAAGTACAAGATCAGAAGTTCGCTAAGTAGAAAAACAAGTCCGCTAAAACAGAAACATAATTTTACTAAGTACAAACTTGAAATCTATTACACAAGAAAAGTACCAATTCTAGTTAAGTCATCAAGAGGTCTTCACCAACAATACTCAACGTTGAACGGTTTGTGTTGCCAACAACCAAAACGGGTTCCAACAATTTCCACCCTTGTTGGCAATGCAAACACTTTGAGCTTTAAGCCACTTGAACGAGTAGCTTGAGCAAAAATCTCTAGTTTTCTCTTGCGGCTTCCTTGTCCATATCAGAAAATACAGTAATTCCAAGACCGTACAGCCTCCAGAGATCTTGCCATACAAACTTCTTCAGGTCATTGTACTTGTTCAGCTCTACCAATCTCTTTGTCTTATCAAGGATGACACTTGATCCATTATCTCCAATCAACCAGCAGTTTGCTATTCTTATGACTTCCTTAGCAATTGTAAGTTTACCCATACCTGCAAGTCTAGTACACCACCAATTTAAAAACATTAAAAAGTAATTGGCGTCATAGCATTCGTATGGTCTTAGTTGAGTGGGAATGGTCCGCATCTTCTCATAATAGATCTGATTCAAATATGATCTTGAGAGAAGTCTGAGTTCAATTGCTGCAAAGATTCTGATAGAATCAGCACCAACTCTCTCAATCACCAATTCATTCTTCTTCCCGTTGTAGTACCAACTGATCATATGAGAATTTTTTTTTGATTCCTTGGAATTTTCTTCACTTTCACCTCTGCTCCAATCTCTTTGAACATTCCGCGATGAGGGGCACAAAGACATCTTTTCTCTGCAAGCATCTGATCTTTCTTCTCTTCTTCAGGAGCTTTCAGATTCTTCTTGAATGAGTAAGCATCACCGATTAGTGAAGCAGCTTTCACACCCTTTTCATGGTTGGTGTGGTTCACTAGATCAAGGTACTTTAGCTGTTTGAGCTCCCATAAGAATAGACTGCGAAGAGCTCTGAAGTCTGCAAAGATTTGAACATATCCGTTCCGCCTCTTCACCAGAAATGCGTCAAAGGCTTCATCATACTTCCATCCAAGTATTTTCATCCCATAATTGACATTTGGGTTGGCAGGCATATTTCTTAGGTTTTTAGCAGTGAACTGCAACATAGCCTTCAAATTTGGAGCCATCTTTCCACATTCGTCATAGATAGTAGGATTGTCTTTCCTTTTGAGAGCCTCAGCTCATTCCTATTCTTTGATTTTAATCTGTTCCAACTTCGCCAAACGTTCAGTCTTTCGGTACTCACACACAAACTTTCGTAGACCCTTGAGTCTCTTCCGGTTGTAGGCCTTTTTATCCACATTTTTGAATCTACAGTAGATGCGGAGGTCATCGAAAGTCATCATGTTGGTAGTGGATATGATATACTCTTCAGTATCAGGAACTTCATCAGATGGATTTTCAGGAGAAGGAAGATATGTGTTGCCAATGTCGAGTACAAGATCAGAGAGATGGTCGCGGATAGGAATAAGTTCGACCGTTTTGTTGGTGTCAACAAAGACATCCACAAGGGGATCAGCTTCAACTTTAACATTTTGATTTTGAGGAAGGAGAGAATTCAATCTTTCCTCATCAGTGTACAGTTTGGTTAACTCAGTATTGATGTGTGTGGTTTTGGACATGAAATGATAGCGGGTTTCGGGCTAAAAACGTCAAAATGAACTTGAAAATGCTAAATTATATTTATTTCTGATGATTATCGTGAGTTTTCAGGTTTAAACGAAGCTGGCATGGAAAACGAGGCGGAAAACGGAGAAAATGGTGAAGCTGAGAAAACTCATGACTTGGAAGCCATGGGACCCATCTTCATGACTTGCCCGGAAATGTGATCAGGAGTCAGGGTGTCACCAGTGACCGGAAGCCATGAGCCAAGCTTCCATGACTTGATGACTTGACTTTGGCCAGTTCATGACATGCCCAAGCCGTGAAAGGCTCTTTCATGGCCTCCAAGCCGTGTGTCGACACAGTCCCACACCCTGCGGCCCATGTCACAATGATCAGAGCTGAACTGCTGATGGTTCATGACTTGTGACCCTGTGAAAGCCCCTTCCACGGCTTGCAAGTGGTGCGCCAGACCAAAAAATTATGGAAACCCTAGATTTCGAATTATTATAAATAGGGGGCCTCCCTAACCACCAAAACTCATCCAAGGGAGCAGAGAACACGCTTAGAGTGAAGCCTTTCGAAGCATTCGAAGACTTGGAGCATTCGACGAGTCGAGAATCTTCGATTTTCATCATTTCGAGCTACATTTCGGTATTTTGTTTGAGTTTGATTATGCAATTCAGTTTGAACCTTATTTATTTTTGTTTGAATATGAACATGCTTGGCTAAACTCATAAGATCGTCTAGGCTAAAACGAATCCAACTATGGTTTGATCATTTATTGTATCGGTTTTCGTTTATGATTGTGTTTTCCAAGTAAAAGTTTTGTTCTTATTGTTTGGTTGATGTAATTGATTTCCCTATTGAATCTGGTCCATTTCTTCACCTTGTGGAACCTATCTTTAGTATGCAAGCCATCTTGAGTTAGGAATCTATCGTATAACCGAGTCACAGAATCTGCGGTGTACGCACGAACTAGAAATAGTTGTGATCGTTAGGAACCCTAGTATCCAATTAGAAGTCCAACCCGTGGGGATGAGTGAGAAATCACCTACCCTCTGCTAGTAGCTACCCTTGATATTGTCTAGTAACCGTTTAGTCACCGATAGGTCGGGTCTACCGCTGCTCAGTCGTATCCGGGGCCTTCTAGGTCAACCATGCAATAGGAACACAACCGCTTCACAACCCTAGAACCGTTAGGACCATATCCACCCTAACCCTTCAACCAGTTGTGAGTTGAGTCACCGATAGCTCGGAACTTAGCCTAGGGCACTTTGAATCACAACCAACTTATCAGTCCTTAACCATGGAACAGTAGTAACCGTGTAGGGTGTGTCTATAACCCTAAACATGAACCTATCCATAGGAGTTAGGTAGCCTTGTCTTAGGAACCTAATTCACCATAACGATAAGGCATAAACGTAACATGTGCGTATATCAAACCTAGGTGGAGGAGTCAACGCCTAAGCGATCCTCTCACAAATACTGAATTTTCTCCGCTACTTTCAATTTCATTATTTTAGTAATCTTTACTTCAATTAATTTTCAAAATTACAAAAACAAAACCCGGCAACAATTATTAATTAAGTCTTTTTTAACAATTCTGTGTCCCTGAGGTTCGACAACCCGGTGTTTACCAATATTGTGCTACGCACGACATGTATACTTGCCTTAGTGTGTCGGTATAGTCCTGTGGTGAATAACCAGTTCTATAAATTTAAAATTTGATAGTGTAGAACCCTACTTTTCATATACACTAAACAACACATCAAGTTTTTGGCGTCGTTGCCGGGGACGCGGTAACGTTTTAAATAGTCAAAATTTGTAGTTTAGCCAAAATTTCTAATCCTGCAACGCGCTGGTGTACGCGACGAAGTTCTCAATCTGAGCTACTCATACCTTTCGATGAACCTGAATGAGAGTTTAGACGCATACGTCAGCAGCAGAGGCAAACGATGGGCGACGCAGATCCGCCACACATAACACTTTCATCCTACACGAAGCCGAGCTTGGCGGGAGCAAGCCCGAGCATCGCAGTAACCGCTGGGAATGAGTCGTATACCATTCCACCTCAGGTTATCACTATGATCAAGAACTCAATCCAATTCGATGGATTGATAGACGAAGACCCCAACGCACATATCAGGGCCTTCATTGAGGTGCGCGACACATTCAAGCTCCTAGGCTGAGCAGTGACGCGGCCAAGCTACGCTTGTTCCCATTCTCACTCCGATCAAAAGCCAAGGCATGGCTCGAAGGACAATCTGCTGGTTTGATCACCAACTGGAACGACCTAGCAGAAAAGTTCCTCTACCGATTCTTCCCTCCTGGCAAAACAGCGAAGCTACTACTAAAGATATACGCGTATCAGCACGACCACGGAGAATCATTCTTTGAAACTTGGGAGCGTTTCAAGGAACTACTGAGAAATATCAGCAGATCCAAACATTCTACAATGGGCTCAGCCCACAAACCCGTCAGTTGGTGGACATTACTGCTGAAGGAGCACTCGGCGAGAAGACTGCTGAAGAGGCCGAGACACTACTAGAAGAAATGGCTCTGAATGACTACCAGTACCCCTCAATTAGAAGCAGCGTTCCACTCAAAGCAGGGGTGCATCGGGTGAGTCAAGACACAATGGTGGCCGCCCAGTTCGAGGCGTTATCAAAGAAGTTCGACACTCATTGCCAAGTGGTTTTGCCACAGAAGAAGGAGCCACAGGATTGCGAGATATGCGGAGAAGCGCATAGTACTGCCAGCTACTCACACAACACAGAGACGGTCGATTTTATGGGTCAAGGACAGAGAGGTCCAGTTTATGGGGATCGCTACAACTCCTCCTGGAAGAATCACGCAGGGTTCAGTTACAAGAACCAGGCAGGAAGCTCAAACCCACCGGGGTTTGCACCTAAGAACCAGCAGCCCCAAGGTCAGGAACGAGAACCCACAATGAGAGAGATGATGACAGAAATGTACTCCTACACAAAGAAAAGGGATTAAGAAATCAACTCTCAGTTCCAGAAGCACGACCAGGAGATGGCGAAGATCAACCAGCAGCTGCAAAACCAACTGGCATCTCAGAAAGCACTAGAGCGGCAAGTGGGTCAAATCGCGCAATCACTCTCAGGGAGACCACAAGGCGGACTGCCAACGAATACTGAAGGAAACCCTAAGGGATTCACAAATGCAGTCATGACACGAAGCAGAAAGACGACTCAAGAAATGCCAGTGAATCTAGACATGCCTGCAGAGGACCCAAAGAAAGCCACTGATGCTACTCCCGAATCTGAAGAGCCACAAGCCACAGCAACAAAGCCGAAGCAAAGGGAGTACAAGCTTAAGATACAGCAAAAACTTGAAGCGCGAAATGCGGTCTATAAAAATATGATCAAGTTTTAAAAAGGTAAATCCCAATTGACCAACTACACGCTCTGAGCAAGTATACTCATCGTATGTAGCATAATATAGGTAAATACCGGATATCAATCCGAGGACGCGTAAAGCAGGCTCTCGATATAACTGGTAGAAACAACTAAGTAAGCAAACACAACACACAAAATGGAATAACAATATAAGAAAAATGCCACCCGGATAAGAATCCTTTGAGCCTGAATGTCACCTCAAGTTTGACTAATCAATGTGATAACTACCCCCAATGATGATAACCAAGGAAAATAAGACTATAGACACATCTTAAATACTAAGGCAATCCCAAATAAACGTCCAAGTAGTGAACTAGATGAAACCGCCTAATTGCCTAGTCGCTTCAGTCAAAGCTAACCAAACACACACGAAAGGTACTACACTAGAAAGGTCTTTCTAAGCAGGGCCTAGACGTGGCTAATTATGATTTGAAACCCCCAGAACTTAGGCAATGTTAAACACGAATTGAAAAGTCAAAACCTTACGGTCATAAGTGTTCTAACTAGTCAAACAATGCCTAACAACCACCTAATGTGCTAAATGAATCGGTCAACTCAATTTAAACACAAATATAAACAAAATCAGCCCCAAATCATACTCATATAATCATGTAGATGGTCATCGGATCATGCATTAAGCTAAAACTCAAAAAAGTCAAAGTTTAACAATGGAAATCAAACAACTAGTTGAAGTTCTTCAATCTATATCAACTTTCCCACATCATATGAATCTAACAGAGGCTAATCAAGCATATATGATCATTCAAGAGGTCCAAATCAGAATCAATAGGCTATTTCATCATATCACATTGAAAAGTCAAACAATAAAGTCAAATCATGCTCAAAATCATCAAATCCAAGTGACAATATGAGATCTAGCCACTAAACATCATTAAAACAACTAAAAATCCAATCTTTAAGATGTTCATAATCTGAGATTTACAAAGAAAAGGGAAGAAAATCAAGCCTCTAGATGAATTTGAGAACCAATAGTGTATAGATCTCCAATTTCTTAATCCAAATGCTTCAATCTTGAGTGCTAAATCTCCCTTGATGATTCCAGATGTGTTTTGGGGTTTTTCTAGGGTTTATGGGATGTTCTCTCTGCAAAAAAACGGTAGCTGAAATGCTTAAATAGGCAGAAAAAACGAGCTATAAAAATGTCAGGTCGCTGGGCCTGATTGGGCCTGGTCTGCAGAAGAGAATAAAAGGAACTTGAACCAGGAATAGAACAAGAAGCAGCTCCTGCCTTAGTGGATTGTATCCTTGGTCTGCAACAGGAGGTCGCAAGTTCTAATCTTGCGCCCAGCGAATTCTTTTTATTTAATTCGCAGTTGTGCTGATGGATTGCTTACTGGGCCAGGCTGCAACACAAAGACTGGGCTGCGACTTGAACTGGGCTGGGATCTTGTGCTGCAACAGACTTGTTTATTTATTATTTTTTTTCTTTTTCTTTCTTTAACTTTTGTTTCCGAGTTCCGTTTCCGCTCTTGTTTTTTGCGGTTTTCTTCTAAATTCATCACGAACACACGAGCCACCTAAAATTCACAAATAAAAACAATTAAGCATCATATCTTTTATAATTTCTAAATTAAAAATCTAACTTGCACAGTTTTCTCAATTAAAAACCAATTAAATGTGAACTTTAAATATTTAAATTAAAACCAAAGTTTCACCAAATCATCTAAAATTCAAATATAAACATTTAAGCACCAAAACTTAATAATTCTTAGTTAAAAACCAATTAAATGAAGGGATTTTATTTATTATTTCATGTATGAGATGCTATGCATCAAATATCCCCACACTTAAGTTTTGCTTGCCCTCAAGCAAAAATCTCATGCAACACTTTCATAAGCCAATCGAAAACGCAACGTCCACCCAACCCAATGCAACTACTGAAGCCCATATGCATCGCCAATTCTCAAGATTTACACTTTTCGAAAGATTTATAATTCAACAAGCAATTATGATAATTATTTTATAAACATGGAAAGCCTACTAGTTTGACACACATCAAGGTTCAATCAAACAAGCATTTTACCCCTCACAATGATCACTCAACTTGGCTTTATTTAGTGGATAGACGATTAAGTTGATTGTCGACTTAAGTGGATCACTCAAGGCCAAACATGCACTTCATTGTCATAAGCTTGTATCGAAATCGCATCTCCACCAAATAACATAAAACCGAACATAAATCAAGAGGACTTTCACGGGTTGTAATGTTAGGCTAGGGTTTAGGGTAGGAAATGGAATGTGAAAGTGGCTAAGTGTTTAGAAATCCGGAAAAGTCAATAAACAAACTAAAAGAAAAACTATTTACATAATAACTCAAAGTCGGGTAATTTTGACCCGAACACACAAACTAATCAAAACTCTATTTTTTTAGCTTTTATCTTAGGTCTATGACCTCCAATAATGAGCTTGAATTTTCTGCATTTTTTTTTCTTTTTTTTCTCTTTCTTTCTTTCTTTTTTTTTTTTTTTGTGCAACTAAATATGACTTGATGAAACTAACCAAAATATATACACAAAACCCTAATCCGGATTTTTCACACGGGTTTAAGAACAAAATAAAGGCTAACCAAAAGGCTAAACGGGTCAAAAAGTGGGAAAAACAAACGAGAAGGAAAAAGACTCAAACGGGTAGGGGTAATGTTTTAGGGTAGGAAAAATGATAAGATCAAAGAAAAAGGCTAAATCAAAGGGGGTAATCCTAATGCCTCTATCATTTCTATGCCCAATTTTAGTTCATGATCTCGACACGTATAAACAACACAAGTTCTACAATGAAAGCGCATGATAGCATAACACTCAACCAAACGAAAGTAAGTAAATAATGTAACATATAATGCAATTTAGGCTTAAATAACTCACGGAAACGGATGGAAAAGGGCTACCGATATGATGCAAGCTATCAATCCCCCATCCGATAGTTTCACTAAGTAAAGCATCCCATTTATTGATTTTATTTGAAAAAAAACACTTGCTTGGAAATACTTTTTCAAGATACTTGAAGAAAAGGTTTTGACTAGAGACAAGCATCGTATACACAAGCGAGTAAAACGTCACGAATTACATCAACAGGCCCACTTCCAAGTGCAATAAGACGGGCAAAAATCTCAATTTCATCCAAAAAACAGGGGGATATGATGATAAAATTTGAAATTTTTTCACAATTTTAAGCAATTTCAGCTCAATTTACCCCCATCTCCACACTTAATTCGTACATTGTTCCCAATGTACGCTAAACAAAACAAAATAAAGGGGAAAGGGAACTGAAATACTCCCCTATCACTGTCATGTGCCAGTGTCTGGATGCTGAAAAAAAATCGAGCCAGCTCTTGACTGAACAGGTGCCAGAGCTGAATCTACAAATGCCAAAAATCCTCCACAATCAAAGTATGCATCATGAACAGCTCTCGAACATGTGCCAGAACTGTCTCGCCAGAACAAACTATCATCCAAGCACAACCAAATCATATCAATCACAAATATAAATCAATAAAGCACAAATATCTCGAGTTGTGTGTCAACAGATGAATGCAAAATTAAAAATACAACTCGGATAATAACTAAACCAGTGAATCAAGGTAGCTGGCGGTCCCGTGTTAAATCTGGAAGAAAACAAAACCCAAAGTGAAACAAAAGCAATCGGATTGCAAAATTTGGCACTTTTAAAAGATATTTGAAAACTTGAGTTCTTGGACGATCGATCAAATGCGGGCCGTTTGTTGTGAATTAGAAGTGAACGGCTGGCATTTAACCAAAAGTCAACAGAGCCTACAACACAAACATGCAAACCTCCCGAAATGGAGATTGAGTACCAGACGATTCGCAATGTGTGCATCAGAAGACCTGCTATGCCAATTTGCAACCAAATGCTCAGCAGCACTAACCAACATCAAATACCAACCCACAGAAAAGTAACATTTGATCAAAATAGACCGTTTGTTTGTCAATTATGAAGTGAACGGTCCACTTTGACCAAAAGTCAACAAGCCCAAGAAAAACCCAGATACAGACCGTTGATTGTCATTTATGAAGTGACGGTCCGTATCCCCAAAATCACAACCAAATCATGAAAATACATTTGCGGACCGTGGAAATGGAGATTGAGTATCCGACGGCCCGCAATTGTGCGTTACCTACAAGCCCGCGAAGCATAACCAGAAATGATAAGTCAGTGCAATGTCTAATCGTGGCATGCTTCAGAACAACCTGCAAAAACTTGAAACAAAAACATAAAACAGAACAAGGAGAAATAAAATATAACTAATTTAAGAAAAATAACTAAAAGGAAATTAAACTACTAAAAGTTCAAACAAAGCATGAAACAAGCAAAATAAGGTAAACAAGTACTCGGTTGCCTCTCGGAAGCGCTGAATTTATTTACGAGTCGTCAGCCAGACTCGGCCCCGCGATCAGGGCGGTGGAACGTCTAACAACATAACAACCTCCTCGCTCGCGTCAACCGGACCAGACAAGTAATGCTTCAACCTATGTACGTTAACCTTGAACGAGGTACCATTAACGCCCTCAATCTCAACTGTCCCATAAGGAAATACATGTTTCACCACGTGGTGATCGGACCATCTAGACTTCAACTTACCCGGGATTAATTTTAACCTCAAATTAAAGATAAGCACTCGATCTCCCAGTTTGAAGTCTTTCTTCTTGATGTGACTATCATGAATCTTCCTGGTCCTTTCTTTGTACAAACCCAAACTCTCGTACGCATGATCGCGCAACTCCTCTAACTCATGCAACTGAAAGAACTGTCCTCTAGTCGCCTCATCCAGATCTAGATTGACGGCCTTCATGGCCCAATACGCGTGATGCTCGACCTCAACTGGTAAATGACACGCCTTTCCATAAATCATCCTAAACGGTGTAGTAGCCGTAGGTGTCTTGTAGGCTGTACGGAAGGCCCACAATGCGTCATCCAGTTTCTCTGACCAATCTTTACGGTTCTTACCAACTGTTTTCTCCAAAATCCGCTTAATCCTGCGATTCGTGACCTCAGCCTGTCCACTCGTCTGGGGATGATATGGTGTAGCAAGTCTATGTGTAACCCCATAACGCTGCAGCGCCTTCTCCATCTGCGCGTTGCAAAAGTGGGTGCCACGATCGCTAATCAGTGCCTTTGGCACTCCAAACCTCGCGAAAAGTTTCCTCAAAAACCTCACAACAACTCTGGCATCATTAGTGGGGAGGGCTTGTGCCTCGACCCACTTCGAAACATAATCAACCGCAACGAGAATGTAATTGTTCCCGCAAGATGGCGGAAACGGACCCATAAAGTCGATACCCCAAATATCGAAAATCTCGCAAACCTGAATCTTAGATTGGGGCATCTCATCTCTCCGCGACAAATTACCTGCGCGCTGATAATTGTCACATTTGCTGATCATCTCAAACGCATCCCTGAAAATAGTCGGCCAGTAAAATCCCGACTCGAACACCTTCTTCGCGGTGAAGAGGGCTGCATAGTGTCCACCAGTCGGACCCTCGTGACAATGTCTCAAAATCTAGCGTGCCTTACGCCCATGCACGCATCTCCTAATCACAGAATCAGCACCGATCCTATAAAGATAAGGATCCTCCCAAATGTAATGTTTCAAGTCAGAAAAGAACTTCTTCTTCTGCTGAAACCCGTACCCTTTCTTCATGATCCCGCTCGACAAATAGTTCGCAAAATCTGCAAACCATGGACTCTCATCATCATCTCTCACGCGTACATAATCGAGTAACTCATGGGGGAAATAGTCATTTATAGGCATCCCCTCGAGTTTTTCATCATCCGCGTTCTCCAAACGCGAGAGGTGATCGGCCGCCACATTCTCGGCTCCCTTTTTCTCACGGATCTCTATATCAAATTCCTGCAACAGCAGGGTCCATCGAATGAGTCTTGACTTAGCATCCTGTTTGCTGAACAAATACTTAATAGCCAAATGATCCGTATACACAATGGTCTTGGACAGGACAAGGTCACCGTCTCGTCTTCGACGCGTAAAGTGAGCGTACCGCTGAAAACATCAACCAAAGCGCGTGTGCTAGCTAGAAATGGACGACCTAAGATAAGAGGCACGTGCTCGTCCTCATCCATGTCGAGGATAACAAAATCGACTGGGAACACAAATTTATCCACTTTCACTAACATATTCTCCATAATACCCCTCGGATATTTGACCGAACGGTCAGCAAGCTAAATGCTCATGCGCGTGGGTGTCGACTCACCAAGATCTAGTCTAGCAAATACAGAATAGGGCATCAAATTGATATTAGCACCTAGATCAGCAAGAGCATTTCTGACGGACAAGCTACCAATCAAACATGGAATCGTAAAACTCCCAGGATCCTTCATCTTTTGTGGCAGCTTGTTCTGGAGAACTGCTGAACACTCCTCGTTCAGTGTAACTGTCGACAACTTCTCAAGTTTCTTTTTGTTACTCAACAAATCCTTAAGAAACCTGGCATACTTAGGCATTTGTGCTAATGCCTCAACAAATGGGAGATTGATGTGAAGCTGTTTGAACATGGCAAGAAATTTGTTGTAATTCTCCTTGGCTCTATCATGTCTCAAACGTGCGGGATACGGAACAGGAGGTGTGTAGACTCTCGCGGGCTCCTTGGGGCGTGCTGTACTTGCTGGGCGTAGCCTAGTAGGGTGCACCTGTCCAGGAACCTCAGTCTCAATCACCTCATCACTCTCAAATACAACTGGCTCAGCAGTGGATGGTGGTACTGGATCATGAGTGGTCTTGCCACTCCGAGTGGTAATCGCCTTTGCTGTTTGGCGCGGATTTTTCTCGGTATTACCCGGCAAACCTCCCTGTTGGCACTCTGACATAGATTTGGTAAGCTGGCCCATCTGTCTCTCAAGATTCTGCATATGAGTGCCCATGTTTCCCATTTCTTTCACAACAGTGGAGATATCCTGCTCGTTTTTAGAAAACGCAATTCATTCTGCTGAGCAACTTTCTGAATATCCAAGGCTGATTTCTGATTCTGCTGCATCATCTGAGCCATCATGTCAGTAAGATTCTTCATGCCCGTGTCCTCTGACTGAATCGGGATCTGTCTAGTGCTCTCAGGATTAGGGTTATAGAAACCCTGCTGTCTCTTTGGCGGTCATGGCTGAAACCCCGGTGGGTTCGAACTGCTCGGCTCCTGCGTCCACCGCGAATTCTGGTTTGGTCTCCAAGCCTGATTGTAGCTATACTGGTTGGGCGGTGGGCGGGCCTGGCTAGCCATGTAATCGACATGCTCAGGTAGCTCGGTGCTACCAACAATGGGACAACTCATGATATCATGAGGACCAGCACACAACTGACAAAATTTAACATGCTGCTGAGGCTCCTGTGGCTGGCTCATCTGTTTCTGACTCGTCTGCATCTCTTTCATCATCTGTAAGAGCGCATCGACCTGCGCTGAGAGAGCTGTAACGGGATCTACCTGATGAACCCCTCTCGTCTGGGGCTGTCTACTCGTACGCGTGGTAGACCACTGGTAGCCATTCAGTGCAAGCTCCTCGAGTAAATCACGCGCCTCCTCTGGCATTTTGCTGCTCAGAGATCCATCGGCGGAACTATCAACAGTAGGTCGCGTGAGGGTTCAGACCGCCATAGAAAATCTGCACCTGCTGATGCAATTCAATGCCATGAGATGGACATTTCCTCAACAACTCCTTAAATCTCTCCCATGCCTCATACAAACTCTCGGTGTCCTCCTGCACGAATGAATAAATCTTCTTTCGGAACATCGCGGCTTTCGATGGAGGAAAGTACTTGGAAATGAATTTCTGAGTCAAAGAATCCCAAGTAGTAATAGAACCAGGCGGAAGGGACTGAAGGGAAAATGGGAGAAGTCTCAATTTGATCGCCTCAGATGTGACGCCATTGAGTTTGAACGTGTCGCAAACCTCAAGAAAATTTAAAATATGAGCCATCGGGTCATCGTTCAGAAATCCATCGAACTGAACAGAATTTATGATCATGGAAATGGTCTGAGGATGGATCTGGAAGTTGTTAGCTTGCACGGGTGGGCGTATGACACTGGGCTGCGCCCCCGCGATATCGGGACGAGCGTAGTCAGTGAGTGTACGCCGATCGGGTGGGTTCGCCATTGGGAATGCGCGGTGTAAACGACGAAGGTGGTGAAATAAACGCTCGGGATCAGACGTCGGCGACAAGCGTGAAATGCGGCTCCTCCGGCGATGAAAACGCATAAACAGACGAAAAGACGCAAGAGAAAACAGAAATAGAACAGAAAGAAACTAGACTAAGCTAATAAACTAACTAACACGTAGGTAAACACAGAAATAAGCAAACATACTAGAAACATGCAAATAAACAAGGAACGAAAGCAATTAAATGGCTAAACTACTAGCTCCGAACTTTCTCGAAATCCGCGCGTCCCCGGCAACGGCGCCAAAAACTTGAAGCGCAAAATGCGGTCTATACAAATATGATCAAGTTTTAAAAAGGTAAATCCCAATTGACCAACTACACGCTCTGAGCAAGTATACTCATCTTATGTAGCATAGTATAGGTAAATACGGGATATCAATCCAAGGACGCGTAAAGCAGGCTCTCGATATACAGACTTTGCTAATATTCAGTCTAACAAGGTTTTGATTTAAAGCTAATCATGAAACAACTAAGTAAGCAAACACAACACACGAAACGGAATAACAATATAAGAAAAATGCCACCTAGATAAGAATCCTTTGAGCCTGAATGTCACCTCAAGTTGGACTAATCAATGTGATAACTACCCCAAATGATGATAACCAAGGCAAATAAGACTATAGACACATCTTAAATACTAAGGCCATCCCAAATAAACGTCCAGGTAGTGAACTAGATGAAACCGCCTAATTGCCTAGTCGCTTCGGTCAAAGCTAACCAAACACACACGAAAGGGACTACACTAGAAAGGTCTTTCTAAGCAGGGCCTAGAAGTGACTAATTATGATTTGAAACCCCAAGAACTTAGGCAATGCTAAACACGAATTGAAAAGTCAAAACCTAACGGTCATAAGTGTTCTAACTAGTCAAACAATGCCTAACAACCACCTAATGTGCTAAATGAATCGGTCAACTCAATTTAAACACAAATATAAACAAAATCAGCCCCAAATCAAACTCATATAATCATGTAGATGTTCATCGGATCATGCATTAAGCTAAAACTCAAAAAAGTCAAAGTTTAACAATGAGAAATCAAACAACTAGTTGAAGTTCTTCAATCTATATCAAATTTCCACATCATATGAATCTAACGGAGGCTAATCAAGCATATATGATCATTTAAGAGGTCCAAATCAGAATCAATAGGCTATTTCATCATATCACATTGAAAAGTCAAATAATAAAGTCAAATCATGCTCAAATTCATCAAATCCAAGTGACAATATGAGATCTAGCCACTAAACATCATTAAAACAACTAAAATCCAATCTTTAACATGTTCATAATCTGAGATTTACAAAGAAAAGGGAAGAAAATCAGGCCTCTAGATGAATTTGAGAACCAAGAGTGTATAGATCTCCAATTTCTTAATCCAAAAGCTTCAATCTTGAGTGCTAAATCTCCCTTGATGATTCCAGATGTGTTTTGGGGTTTTTCTAGGGTTTATGGGGTGTTATCTCTGCAAAAAACGGTAGCTGAAATGCTTAAATAGGCAGAAAAACGAGCTGCAAAAATGTCAGGTCGCTGTGCCGGATTGGGCCTGGTCTGCAGAAGAGAATAAAAGGAACTTGAACCAGGAATAGAACAAGAAGCAGCTCCTGCCCTGGTGAATTGTATCCTTGGTCTGCAACAGGATGTCGCAAGTTCTAATCTTGCGCCCAGCGAATTCTTTTTATTTAATTCGCAGTTGTGCTGATGGATTGCTTACTGGGCCAGGCTGCAACACAAAGACTGGGCTACAACTTGAACTGGGCTGGGATCTTGGGCTGCAACAGACTTGTTTATTTATTTTTTTTCTTTTTCTTTCTTTAACTTTTGCTTCCGAGCTCCGTTTCCGCTCTCGTTTTTTTGTGTTTTTCTTCTAAATTCATCACGAACACACGAGCCACATAAAATTCACAAATAAAAACAATTAAGTATCATATCTTTTATAATTTCTAAATTAAAAATCTAACTTGCACAGTTTTCTCAATTAAAAACCAATTAAATGTGAACTTTAAATATTTATCAAATTAAAACCAAAGTTCCACCAAATCATCTAAAATTCAAATATAAACATTTAAGCACCAAAACTTAAAAAATCTTAGTTATAAACCAATTAAATGAAGGGATTTTATTTATTTATTTCATGTATGAGATGCTATGCATCAGATACCATATCATGAGAGGCTTGAGAAGGAAAAGATGGAAGAGCAGCACGGTAAATTCCTTTTGTTATTCAAGCAACTCCACATCAACCTTCCTTTCGTGGAAGCTCTGGCATCAATGCCCAAATATGCCAAGTTGCTAAAGGATCTTCTTAGCAATAAGAAGAAACTTGAAGAGCTATCCACGGTAACTCTCGATGAATAGTGCTCCACAGTTCTCCAACAAAAGTTACCTGCAAAGATGCGAGACCCAGGGAGTTTCACAATTCCCTGCCTAATAGGTAACACATTAGTTTGTAACGCCCTGGCTGATTTGGAAGCCAGTATCAATCTAATAACATATTCAGTCTACAAGAGACTGGACTTGGGGGAACCCTTGCCTACTCGCATGACACTTCAGCTCGCTGATCGATCAGTGAAGTACCCAGGGGAATAGTGGAGAACATGTTGGTGAAAGTCGGCAATTTCGTCTTCCCGGTCGACTTCGTCATCCTGGGTATGGACGACGATGAGCACATTCCGCTAATATTAGGAAGACCAATTTTGGCCACTTCTCGTGCCATAGTCGACGTGTATGATGGGACGCTCACACTTCGAATGGGAAATCAATCCGTCACTCTCAATATCCACGATTCTATGAAACGCCCGGCCAGTCAGGATGACACCTGCTATTTCCTTGACTCCATCATGACCACTGTTGGCAGCATGCTACACAACATATGCGGCAAGGATCAAGAAGACTCCCAAACCCTCGATAGCACTTATCAAGAAGTGGAGATGGTAGCAGCCGTCAGCTTCAATGAGGAAGCAGGATCGGAGCAAGAGCACAAGGAAACTGTCGTAGAAGAGGCGCCACTCAAGCTAAAAGCACTTCTATCGCATTTGGAATATGCCTTTCTAGACGACCAAGGCAAGCGACCTGTGATTATAGCCTTCCACCTCGAAGTCAGTCAAAAGCAAACTCTTCTGGAGGTTTTGAAAAAGCATCAGCAGGCCATAGCTTGGAAGATAGCAGACATCAAAGGGATTAATCCAGCCTTCTGCACTCGTAAGATTATGATGGAGGACGATGTCAAACCTGTTGCACAACATCAACAAAGGTTGAACCCTAACATGCAGGAGGTCGTGAAGAAAAAAGTAATCAAGCTCATGGACGCATGACTCATCTACCCGATCTCTGACTCCAAATGGGTGAGTCTGGTGCAAGTCGTGCCCAAAAAGGGTGGCATGACGGTTGTCACAAATGAGAAAAATGAGTTGGTTCCCACCCGCACAGTGACTGGGTGGCGAGTATGGATCGACTATCGAAAGTTAAACGATGCTACTCGTAAAGACCGCTTTCCACTCCCCTTCATCGACCAGATGTTGGAAAGGTTGTCTGGAAAATAGTATTACTGTTTTCTGGACGGGTTCTCATGGTACTTTCAAATCCCCATCGCTCCGGAGGATCAAGAAAAGACAACGTTCACATGCCCTGTCAGAACCTTCGCTTATAGGCGTATGCCCTTCGGGCTCTGCAATGCACCTGCAACCTTTCAACGCTGTATGGTCGCGATCTTCAGCGAAATGATCGAGGATTCCATGGAGGTCTTCATGGATGATTTCTCAGTATATGGGGACTCATTTGAAACATGTTTGAGGAATCTTGACAGGCTGATGGCCAGGTGCGAGGAAACAAATCTGGTGCTAAATTGGGAGAAGTGCCATTTCATGGTCACTGAGGGCATCGTGCTTGGTCACAAGATATCCAAGGATGGGGTTGAGGTTGATAGAGGGAAAATCGAAACAACTAGCAAACTCCCTCATCCTACCAATGTCAAAGCTGTCAGGAGTTTCCTGGGTCATGCGGGATTCTATCGCCGTTTCATTAAAGATTTCTCTAAAATCACGTGCCCCATGACCCAACTGCTCGAAAAAGACACCCCTTTCAAGTTCTCTGCTGACTGCGTTCGTGCCTTCGTTCTGATAAAAGAGAAACTTGTGACTACTCCCATTATGATGGTGCTTGATTAGTCGTTGCCATTCGAACTCATGTGCAACGCAAGCGACCATGCCGTCGGAGCAGTCCTTGGGCAGCGTAAGGACAAACGATTCCATCCTATCTATTACGCAAGCAAAACCCTTGATTATGCCCAAGAGAACTACACCACTACCGAAAAGGAGCTTCTGGCTGTGGTCTACGCATTTGATAAATTCCGCTCCTATCTCATTCTATCAAAAACAAAAGTCTTCACTGACCAAGCAGAAATCAAATACCTATTCACCAAGCAAGATGCGAAGCCTCGTCTGCTCAGATGGATATTGCTGCTCCAGGAATTTGATATCGAAATCATTGATAAGAAGGGAGCCGAAAACGTTGCTGCGGACCACCTATCTCATCTGGAGAACCCTGAAGTCTAGAACAAGGAGTTCAAGATCAACGAAAAATTCCCACGCGAATCCTTATTCGCCATCTCTACTCGTGAAGGCCCCACTAAACAAGATGGAACCCCTTGGTTCATGGATTTCGCGAACTATCTGGCTGGGGGTGTGGTTAGGAAAGGCATGACGCATCAGCAACGCCGCAAATTCTTTACGGACGTAAAATACTATATTTGGGAGGATCCATTCCTCTACCGTACAGGAGCTGATCAGGTCATTCACCGTTGCGTTTTCGGCGACGAATCTTATAAAATTCTGCGTCATTGCCATGACGGGCCGACCGGTAGCCACAATGCCGCCAACAATACGGCGAGAAAAGTTCTAGACTCCGGATTCTATTGGCCTACAATTTTAAAGGACGCCCATGAACTCGTGAGAGGATGCGACGCATGTCAGAGGGATGGAAACATCTCAGCCAGAAATGAGATGCCACAGAACCCCATTAAGGCCTGCGAGATATTTGATGTCTGGGGAATCGACTTCATGGGTCCGTTTCCGTCATCATATGGAATGTAACATCCGCCTCCGACCCGTTATCAAAACCCGACCCATTTCAAGTTCATCGTCCGGATTGGAAGTCCATCAAAACATTTCAAACATGGGATTAAACTTTTGGCACCGTTTTTCATAATCCAAAAATCATTTTACGTTATTAAGATGGTTGAATAGTTAGGATTGTTTTCAAGCAAATGAATAAATTTGTTTCGCAATTCAACGCGTGTTCGAGATTTATTTATCGATAAACAAAGGAAGTTCATACATTTATTAGCTTACAAGTTCAAATGATTATTTTAAATGCTCATGAGCACTTTCCAAGTTAACGGGATTATTCGTTTGATTTTTAGATAAACAATAATAAAATGATTTTTGGTTTTCGCTCAACTTTGGTATTAACCGTACGATCCGCAAAGCTCGAAAATCATATTTTATGGTTTCATTATGTTCTTTCATATATTTCAAGCTTGTGTTTAAAATTTGAGGTCATTCTGATAAATAACGAAGGTGTACGAGTGAAACGAAGAAAAATAAATAAATAAATAAATAAATAAATAAATAAAGAAGGAATGAAAGAAAAAAATAATAAAAACAAAAGATGGTGGTAGCCCGGATTCGAACACAAGACCTCAAGGTCTAAAGTTCAGCGCTTTAACCACTATTGCAGCGCAGCTTTTGTTAACTCTGTCTGGTTCCATAGTTTATATATTGAGTTTCTTACCTGATCGCGACCAGCTCGAGTTTTTGGCTATTTTTGGCCTAAAATCTTCATTTTTAACTAGTTTTTGGTATGGTTTTTTTTTTTGTATTTTGATCCTAATATCCCCTAAATTATTCTCCAAGTCAATTCCTTATTTATTTCGAATTCATTAATCAATTTTACTCATTTCCATACTTGAAAATATTGACTTTCTTTCCAAGATTTACCAAAATCACCATTATGCTTAATTACAACCCTAAACGAACCTCTACCCTATAAATACCAGTTGATATTGCTCCTATGAATATCCCTCAAGCTTCTTGAAGCCTCAATTTCGTGCCTTGTCCAACCGTTTGCGTTTTGGAAAGTCAAAGTCCATCAGTTTGACCTTCCGGTTTGACCAGCTTCCTTCGACTTTCACGAGTAAGTTTCTTCATCAAAGTTTCTTGTTTTTATGTGCTTTATAATACCTCATTGCTGGATTTGACCATATGTCCTCTATATCAAAAGTCAAACCTTAAACGCACACTTTAATTGGGGAAAAACTACCAAAAATCACAAATACCATTTATCAAGGGTTGTAATCTGTCATAAATAATATTTTAAGTATATTATGATGTATCCAAACCATCAAAACTGGATTTTTATCATAAACATGAGAATTATGCGTTTTGACCCATTAAGGGTAGTTTTGTCGCATAAATCATTAATCAAATCTTTTTGTAATGAATTAAACATATCAACACACTTATGGGGTGTTAATAAGCATATAATAAGGATTTGGTAAGTTAAAATATGACTATGGAAAAATATGGTAACTTCTAGACCATATATGTAATTATTCAAAGTTTTGGGTATAAAGAGTAATTATATTAAAGATGTGTATTTTTCTGTTTTTACACAATGTTTTAGTAATTATACAATGAAACCTAAATTCTGGAAATAATTATATTTTTAAGACTTTGTCGAATTGACATAATTAACCCCTAAGTTTGAGAAATTATAGTTTCAACCCCAAACTTTGAATAAATGTCAAAAGTGGCATTTTTAGTGATAAAAGGGTCTTTTAGCAACAATAACTATTAAATAAAATATTCTTAACATAAATAATAAATAAATCTCCAATTAATCTTTGGTAATCGTATCGGTCGTTACAATTGTCGATTCTTCGAATTCTTTAGGTTTTCAGCAAGGTTAGCTTTTCCTCGCGTTCGTTGTTTTCTCTCGCTACTTGACTTGCTTATCAGGTGAGTAATCATAGCCCCGTTTTTGTTTTCATTATTTGGGGTGCAACATTGTATCTTATTCCAAAATCTTTAATCATTATTCTATCTACATTACTATGCGATTTCATGTTGTGCATGTGTATTCTTGATATGTAATACGTGTTGAATCTATATGTTGTATTCGCTTGTCGCTTGTCGCTAGTCATTAATTGCTTGTGTACCATTAACGATTTTTTGGAAGCCTATGGGTCAATAATAGCTATTGGTCGACAACCCACCCACTATATTGAAAATGTATTCTTATTTTCAATGGGTGATTGATTTCCTAAATGTCTAGGTTTGGTTACACAACACCTTTATAACATGTTACACATAATCTATGAATTCCACTTGTCACATGAATCGCTATATTTTTTTTACTTATGCTATTTAAAACCTATGTTTACTCACCAACTCTCGTAGTTGACTTTTTATATTATACATGTTGCAGGAAATGCCTGAAGTTGATGATGTCACTTAGGATTGCATATGGACCTAGTTGACCTAATAAGACTAGTTACTAATATTTATTATTATGTTTTGCATTATTTGGTTGTTGGATTTTCCCATGATTTGTAAGACTATATTTTGATATTTAATCGGGTGGCATGTTTATTATATATTGGTAACTTTAATTAATTGTCACAAGCATCTGAACAATCCTCATGCCCCAACGCATTCCGCCGTTGGTTGGGGTCTGACAGATTAGTATCAGAGCCTTGGCTATAGGGATTTAGGTTATTAGCAATGGATAACCTAGACTATACCTTAGGTGTCCTAAATGACTAGCTCATGTTAGAATGCCTTACTTTGCTATTTGTTCATAGATGCTTCCTAGACATGCCTTCTCGAACTCACAACGTCCCTCACACACAACACACACCCTTATGCACTTACACTCAAGGCTTCCTAGCCTCTTTCCTTAGTAATGGTGCCTTATGTACCATTTAGGAAATTGATTTCTTGATTTTGTATTCTCGTCGGGGTTAGATTTCTAGCCAATAGACATGTAGTAACTGGAAGGGGGGAAAGTGTTGTGATTTGGGGTCTCCATCAGGCAAGTGTTGCGTATAAATTCGAATCAACCGTCGGACCTGGATGCCTGCCTGGGACGCCCTGAAGAGAGTATTTGAACCTATTAGGCCAAAGCATTTCTGCTAGAAATCATGAAATAATCCTGATTAGTCACGGTTATAGCTTCCCAATCGGGAGGTGATGGCCATTCCATTCGTTTTATCAAATCAGCATGATTTCGTGTTTTGTGTGTTATCATCAACTCTAATTATGTTTTCAATGACTCTCGATGTTTCGTGATCTCTTGATTTTCAAAATGCATGCTTTACACAATGATCCCTCAAATTCCATTAACTCGCCAATTTCATGACATGTTTTCATAAGACTTTCGTTTTTGGACCCTTACTTTCACAATTTCACACTTTTCCTCCCACACATTTTATTTAATTGATTTACATATCATATTATTTACAAAGTTTCACTACCTCCTATGTCATCATTGATGTTTGGTTTACAAATTTACGAGTGCATATGACACCCTTGTGTTGTATCGCATCCCACACAATGTCGCGATTTACATTACACGTTTACGGTTCACCCTTATCAAGGTTACAATTTTACTTGTTTCCCTTATTCGTTTCTTGGCACCATGAGTTCCATTATGTAAAGATCCTATCCTCAATTTGCATCTCGCATCTTGGAATTTTTTCGCACACCGCCCACATGATTTCAATTACATGTTGTTCAATCATCACAACCACGGCTCGGATGCTACCACATGTTAAACCGGCAAGCAAATGTTCCATAGAACTCACGTATAGTCGTGTACACCCAACAAAACAACTCACGAGTCCAAAACACAAGCCCAACCTACTGCACCAAAGCCCAATGGGCACACCCAATGTGGTGATTCACTAAGGGTATGTTATGGGTTGGCCCATGCAAATGATGTGTCGGTCAAATCAGTCAATCAAGTTGCGCTTGGTCTCGATCATACATCTACAATCAAGTGACCACAAACCTAAACCTTAACTTGCAAAACTTAGCCACTTGGACTTCCAAAACACTTGATCTAAAATGTTTTATTTTGGCCTACCGTAATCTCATCAGTTTGCATATTGCACCCCTTTGGACAACGAATTTTCAAAATTCATGAATGTTCGACGTCTATTAGTTCCAAAACCTATATATATACCAATTCATCATCATTTGTAGGTTTGGTAAGTTCTCGTTGATGGACTCCTAAGTTGCACGTTCGCATGTTACAGGATTCCATGCTAAAACGACAACAAGGGTGCACATCGACGAGCTTATGAACCAACTTGCATACGATCACCCTTCATACTAAAAATTTTAAGTCAGCCTTTGCGTAGTCACGTTTTAAGTTACATACACATTTTACGGTGTGCATGTTGAGAAGTCTGCTGGTCTGGAAATCTACGAGTTATAAGTACATGTGTTGACGGGATTCCATGTGTACGAGTCTACGATTATATGACCTCTCGAGTGGACGACTCTACATGTGTGCCAACATCCAAAGTGTTACACAAATTTAAACTTCCTTTTTGATCCCTAAACTTATTTTTACCCAACAGATGGATATTTTGGCTCACAATTATATCAAAAATCTTTTTAAAATATATGTCTGTTTAGCCCATTAAGAAATCTCCATTACAATTTATGATTGCGGTTGATCTTGGGTCCTTCTTGGTTCGCTAAATACTTTCAGGATATTCGCAAATTCTAATGCAACCCCCAAATTCGTGATCGCCTTCATCGGTGATATTCGAATTTACTCTAAATCTATCTTCGATCTTTGGATCATGGAACTCGTGTCACTTAAACGATAAGCTCATGGGGAAAATTCATGTTGTTCATATACGAATTTCAACTCAACAAGTGTTTCATGAACTCGATTTCTGTTATTTAAATTCCTTGATTCCACTAATTTCTCTTTCAGTTGGTTAAACTCATGGATGCGGTTATTGGTGATTCAATAATCGATCCGTGAATCACACTTTTGTCATTTCAAATTCATGGATACGATGTTGGGGATTCAATAGACGATCCATGAATTCCAGTTGTCATCTAAACGCATGACTCGACCTTGGTGATTCAACGGTCGATGCATGAAACCCATCCTTGGTATTTAAATCCATGAACTCGATTTTGGTGATTCAATGATCGGTTCATGGATTTGACTCTTGGGGTTTAAACTCATGAATTCGTTTTATTAACTTGATATTCGATAATTGTGTTCCACCTTTGGTTATCTAATTCACGGACTCGACTTTTTGTTAATTCAATAAGTCGAATCCATCTTTCATTACTAAATTCATGTACTCAAATTCTACTCTCGTGGATCTGATTTTTGTTAAAACAATAAACGCATCATGAATGTGACCTTCGTTCGTTTCATGATTGCCGATTTTGTTCAAATTATGAGATTCGATATTTAATTCTCGATTTATGGTTTTAGACACGTATATTCCTATGATCGATTTACTCGATTTATGGACCCACTAATTTATTTATGTTTTTCGACTGGTGTAGCAAGCTACTCAATTGAAATCAATTTATATTCGATGTGTGTTTTTCTAACCCATGGGACTCATGTTGCTCGAGTCGTGTGTTCAGCCATGTAGACATGGAAACCGAATCATGCCATTCGACTCATGTAGTTTGCCGCATGGTAACTAACTCAAATTATGATACTCAGTTTTGACGGTGTTTAATGATTTAAATCTATGGTTGTTCTACATCATATTCTTAAGGTTTTATCATTTATCATATCGAAAGCTTGGTATCATACACACTCTAAATCATTTAACACTCTATGATAACGCTACGTCACACTTTGATCATTTATCATTTGCAATCAATTATGTTTTCAAGATCGCATATCTCAACCATTCTTGTGAAAACGGGACCACCCATACGGTAACCAACGATTGTGTGTGATGCTAGCTCCAACATGCAATCGGGTTGGAAACGTAGACACAGGTCTTGGGATTTGGCAAGAATCTTTTGGAATCTGTATAGACCTCGCGTCCTGTGATAGGAGGATTAGGTGTGAATCGCAACACATCTAAGTTCTCCTGAAGCGGACGTGTTCTCTTGTAAGGAATCCGATTTTTTTATCTATTTATTTATTTAATTTTATTTTCATCTCATAGAATAAATTCATTATCCTTGGATGAAGTTATTTAATTTTTTTTTTTTTTTTGCGATTTTCAAAGGATACATGTTGCATCCACCCCTCTCGTGTTTTGCCTTATCCGGTCTCGCTCTTAAAGTAGGGGAGAATGTGGTTTTCATCATGGTCAAATTGTTTTGGTCAATCAAACAATCTTGATTTTTGGTTCGGTCTACGTTTTGTTAGTTCCCAGATTTTTTTGCAACTCGTTACTCATGCTATCAAATCACCTGGGTCTTTCAGACTATATCTCGTAATCGCAGTCTGAGATCCTCTATCAAAGCTCGTTCGTTGATGTGTGTGTTGGGTGGTTCTTCGTAGGCAACCAGTACATTATAGGAGTATTAGAAATGTGGTGGGTTAGCTGCGGTACACCCTATATATAAACATTTATGATACTCTCAAGGTGCATTGGGTGTCGGACTGGGAACTGGCCTAAGTCGGTGTGTCAAAATCGCTTTTTATGTCAAATATCTATGTCACTAGTGATTCGCTTGGCCTTGTCATTAAGTGAAGATTTGGCGACGACATAAATGATTCAGTAACTAATAATGTATTATTTTACGTCAAGCCTCGTCCTTTTGTTTCAACTATCAGGAATGTCCCTACTTTCGACCCGTTATCAAAACCCGACCCGTTTCAAGTTCATCGTCCGGATTGGAAGTCCATCAAAACATTTCAAACATGGGATTAAACTTTTGGCACCGTTTTTCATAATCCAAAAATCATTTTACCTTATTAAGATGGTTGAATAGTTAGGATTGTTTTCAAGCAAATGAATAAATTTGTTTCGCAATTCAACGCGTGTTCGGGATTTATTTATCGATAAACAAAGAAAGTTCATACATTTATTAGCTTACAAGTTCAAATGATTATTTTAAATGCACATGAGCACTTTCCAAGTTAACGGGATTATTCGTTTGATTTTTAGATAAACAATAATAAAATGATTTTTGGTTTTCGCTCAACTTTGGTATTAACCGTATGATCCGCAAAGCTCGAAAATCATATTTTCTGGTTTCATTATGTTCTTTCATATATTTCAAGCTTGTGTTTAAATTTTGAGGTCATTCTGATAAATAACGAAGGTGTACGAGTGAAACGAAGAAAAATAAATAAATAAATAAATAAGGAATAAAAGAAAAAAAAATAAAAACAAAAGATGGTGGCAGCCCGGATTCAAACACAGGACCTCAAGGTCTAAAGTTCAGCGCTTTAACCACTATGGCAGCGCAGCTTTTGTTAACTGTGTCTGGTTCCACAGTTTATATATTGAGTTTCTTACCTGATCGCGACCAGCTCGAGTTTTTGGCTATTTTTGGCCTAAAATCTTCATTTTTAACTCGTTTTTGGTCTGGTTTTTTTTTTTTTTGTATTTTGATCCTAATATCCCCTAAATTATTCTCCAAGTCAATTCTTTATTTATTTCGAATTCATTAATCAATTTTACTCATTTCCATACTTGAAAATATTGACTTTCTTTCCAAGACTTACCAAAATCACCATTATGCTTAATTACAATCCTAAACGAACCTCTACCCTATAAATACCAGTTGATATTGCTCCTATGAATATCCCTCAAGCTTCTTGAAGCCTCAATTTCGTGCCTTGTCCAACCGTTTGCGTTTTGAAAAGTCAAAGTCCATCAGTTTGACCTTCCGGTTTGACCAGCTTCCTTCGACTTTCAAGAGTAAGTTTCTTCATCAAAGTTTCTTGTTTTTGTGTGCTTTACAATACCTCATTTCTGGATTTGACCATATGTCCTCTATATCAAAAGTCAAACCTTAAATGCACACTTTAATTGGGGAAAAACTACCAAAAATCACAAATACCATTTATCAAGGGTTGTAATCTGTCATAAATAATATTTTAAGTATATTATGATGTATCCAAACCATCAAAACTGGATTTTTATCATAAACCATGAGAATTATGCGTTTTGACCCATTAAGGGTAGTTTTGTCGCATAAATCATTAATCAAATGTTTTTGTAATGAATTAAACATATCAACACACTTATGGGGTGTTAATATGCATATAATAAGGATTTGGTAAGTTAAAATATGACTATGGAAAACTATGGTAACTTTTAGACCATATATGTAATTATTCAAAGTTTTGGGTATAAAGTGTAATTATATTAAAGATGTCTATTTTTCTATTTTTACACAAGGTTTTAGTAATTATACAATGAAACCTAAATTCTGGAAAAAAAATATATTTTTAAGACTTTGTCGAATTGACATAATTAACCCCTAAGTTTGAGAAATTATAGTTTCAACCCCAAACTTTGAATAAATGTCAAAAGTGGTATTTTTAGTCATAAAAGGGTCATTTAGTAACAATAACTATTAAATAAAATATTCTTAACATAAATAATAAATAAATCTCCAATTAATCTTTGGTAATCGTATCGGTCGTTACAATTATCGATTCTTTGAATTCTTTAGGTTTTCAGCAGGGTTAGCTTTTCCTCGCGTTCGTTGTTTTCTCTCGCTACTTGACTTGCTTATCAGGTGAGTAATCATAACCCCGTTTTCGTTTTCATTATTTGGGGTGCAACATTGTATCTTATTCCAAAATCTTTAATCATTATTCTATCTACATTACTATGTGATTTCATGTTGTACATGTGTATTCTTGATATGTAATACGTGTTGAATCTATATGTTGTATTCGCTTGTCGCTTGTCGCTAGTCATTAATCGCTTGTGTACCATTAACGATTTTTTGGAAGCCTATGGGTCAATAATAGCTATTGGTCGACAACCCACCCACTATATTGAAAATGTATTCTTATTTTCAATGGGTGATTGATTTCCTAAATGTCTAGGTTTGGTTACACAACACCTTTATAACATGTTACACATAATCTATGAATTCCACTTGTCACATGAATCGCTATATTTTTTTTTACTTATGCTATTTAAAACCTATGTTTACTCACCAACTCTCGTAGTTGACTTTTTATATTATACATGTTGCAGGAAATGCTTGAAGTTGATGATGTCACTTAGGATTGCATATGGACCTAGTTGACCTAATAAGACTAGTTACTAATATTTATTATTATGTTTTGCATTATTTGGTTGTTGGATTTTCTCATGATTTGTAAGACTATATTTTTGATATTTAATCGGGTGGCATGTTTATTATATATTGGTAACTTTAATTAGTTGTCACGAGCATCTGAACAATCCTCATGCCCCAACGTATTCCGCCGTTGGTTGGGGTGTGACATGGAAAAAAATATATACTCGTCGCCGTCAATTACGTGTCAAAATGGGTAGAGGCCCAAGCCCTCCCAACTAATGATGCACGAGTCATTACAAAGTTCCTGAAGAAGTTGTTCGCGCGCTTCGGTACACCCAAAGCCCTAATCAGTGACCGAGGCACTCATTTCTGCAACGCTAGATGGAAAAACTCTTGAAGAGATACAGGGTGAACCATCGACTCACAACACCCTACCACCCACAAACTAGTGGGCAGGTTGAGGTGTCCAACAGAGGAATTAAACGTATCTTTTAGAGGACGTGCAGCGTACATCGAAAAGATTGGTCTGAGAAGCTCGATGACGCGCTATGGGCTTTCCGCACAGCCTACAAAACACCAATCGGCATAAATCCATTTAGGCTCGTGTACGGAAAGTCATGTCATCTACCCGTAGAGCTAGAGCACAAATCGTATTAGGCGATGCGCACAGTTAATGCAGATCTGATGAAATCGGGTGAGGAGCGGCTCCTGCAATTGAACGAGCTATAGGAATTGAGAGACGCAGCGTACGAGAGCGTTAGACGATACAAGGACAGAACGGAAAAAACACACGATCAAAAGCTAAAGGAGAAGAAAGAGTTCAAGTATGGGGATCGTGTGTTGCTGTATAACTTGCGACTGAGGTTATTTCCAAGAAAGCTACGATCTAGGTGGAGCTGTCCGTATACTGTCACGCAAGTATTCTCGTATGGGACAATGGAGATAGCGAGAGAGGATGGACTCCCATTCAAGGTAAACAGGCACAGACTGAAACGATATATCGAAGGTCCCGTCAGCAGAGCTTATGTGGAAGATCTGAGCTTCCAGAAGCCCCCTGAATGATTCACAGGGGCCGAGTCGAGGTAAAGACTCGTTAATAAATTAAGCGCTTCCGGGAGGCAACCCGATGGTTTAATTTATTTTACTTTTTTTTTAATTTTATTTTACTTTTTGTGTGTTTTGTTTTTGTGTGTTTTAATTTTCAGGAATTCGACTGCTTGAGACATGAAATGATGCAAAGCCAGGATTTTGATGTGTGCGGAATAAGGAGGTCTAGAGATCAAAAAAAAATTCAGGGAGTTTACTTTATCCAACCATTTGTGCTTGAATTTAATTTGTTCTGCATTGGGGATAATGCAATCTTCTAAGTATGGGGATGGCAAGGGTTGGCTAAGCATACAGAATATAACTCCCCCACCACATTGAAAGTCTAAAATCCCCCAAAATTTTAAATTGTTTTTCCCAATCTCACATGTCACGAAAGTACACCAGTTTTAACATAAATCATAGATAATTTATTTGTGCCTTATCGTGTCTGCAAGTTGCAAGAACGGTTTTCCTCAAAAGTTTATTTTTATAAAAATCGCATGATCAAAGTTTTTCGATCGAGTTTTGTGAACCAACAAAAACCCACTCACCCGATTTTCCTTGTGAGACCAGCCTACAAAAGAAGAAAAAAAATGTTAGATGAAAAAAAAATGAGAAAAATCATAGTTATGAGGGATGTCGTATGTCTAAAACATGTTCTAGGTTTATGTTGAGGCCGTGTTTAATTAATCGCCTTGAGTCGTTATGGATCTTCTCTGGGTCGTCAATTTCCCGAAGTTACTGGACATTCTGCATAACTCCAGTATATTTTTATTATGAAAAAAAAAAGAGAAAATCAAAAAATCTAGTCTTGTATTGAAAGGTTGCAAAACCCTAAATCAAGCTAAAGAAAATAAATATATGAATAAAACACAATGAAAATTGTGAAACGCCGGTACGTATACGCCAAGTTATACGTTTGGGTGGTAGCTCATACACCCGTATATGTGAGAAAACATTTGAGTATCCCCCTCCATTCTTTGGTCGGATCCTATAACGAACTCGACGGCACGATTGTATACATAAACCCAAGAAACACTTAGATATGCTTGACCTGGGCGTTCACTACAAATACTACACCCATAGGTCAAGAGAATTGGTGAGTTGAGTGGAAAAAATTATAATAGAAACATGGTTCGCATTATTTGGTTGAGGAATTTTGTGAATTTTCAAAATCATTAAAATTTGCGAGGTTGTAAACCCTAGTATTGATAGTGAATCTTGTGGACCGAATATGTACACTTAAATGTCTATGTAGTTAAGATAGAGTTGTAGTAGTGTTGAGATTAAAAATGATTGCTTGGGGACAAGCAATGTTTAAGTATGGGGATGTTTGATGTGTGTGGTTTTGGACATGAAATGATAGCGGGTTTCGGTCTAAAAACGTCAAAATAAACTTGAAAATGTTAAATTATATATATTTCTGATGATTATCGTGAGTTTTCAGATTTAAACGAAGCTGGCACGAAAAACGAGGCGAAAAACGAAGAAAATGGTAAAGCTGAGAAAACTCATGACTTAGAAGCCATGGGATCCATTTTCATGACTTGCCAAGCAATGTGATCAGGAGTCAGGGTGTCACCAGGGACCGGAAGACATGAGCCAAGCTTCCATGACTTGAAGACTTGACTTTGGCAAGTTCATGACATGCCCAAGCCGTGAAAGGCTCTTTCATGGCCTCCAAGCCGTGTGCCGACACAGTCCCACGCCCTGCGGCCCATGTCACAGTGATCAGAGCTGAACTACCGATGGTTCATGACTTGTGACCCCGTGAAAGCCCCTCCCACGGCTTGCAAGTGGTGTGCCAGACCAGAAAATTATGGAAACCCTAGATTTCGAATTATTATAAATAGGGGGCCTCCACAACCACCAAAACTCGTCCAAGGGAGCAGAGAACAAGCCTAGAGTGAAGCCTTTCGAAGCATTCGAAGACTTGGAGCATTCGACGAGTCGAGAATCTTCGATTTTCATCATTTCGAGCTACATTTCGGTATTTTATTTGAGTTTGATTATGCAATTCAGTTTGAACCTTATTTATTTTTGTTTGAATATGAACATGCTTGGCTAAACTCATAAGATCGTTTAGGCTAAGACGAATCCAACTATGGTTTGATCATTTATTGTATCGGTTTTCGTTTATGATTGTGTTTTCAAAGTAAAATTTTGTTCTTATTGTTTGGTTGATGTAATGGAATTCCCTATTGAATCTGGTCCATTTCTTAACCTTGTGGAAACCTATCTTTAGTATACAAGCCATCTTGAGTTAGGAATCTATCGAATAACCGAATCACAGAATCTGCGGTGTACGCACGAACTAGAAATAGTCGTGGTCGTTAGGAAACCCTAGTATCCAATTGGGAGTCCAACCCGTAGGGATGAGTGAGAAATCACCTACCCTCTGCTAGTAGCTACCCTTGATATTGTCTAGTAACCGTTTAGTCACCGATAGGTCGGGTCTACCGCTGCTCAGTCGTATCCAGGGCCTTTTATGTCAACCATGCAATAGGAACACAACTGCTTCACAACCCTAGAACCGTTAGGACCATATCTACCCTAACCCTTCGACCAGTTGTGAGTTGAGTCACCGATAGCTCGATACTTAGCCTAGGGCACTATGAAACACAACCAACTTATCAGTCCTTAACCATGGAACAGTAGTAACCATGTAGGGTGTGTCTATAACCCTAAACGTGAACCTATCCATAGGAGTTAGGTAGCCTTGTCTTAGGACCCTAATTCACCATAACGATAAGGCATAAACGTAACCTGTGTGTCTATCAAACCTAGGTGGAGGAGTCAATGCCTAAGCAATCCTCTCACAAATACTGAATTTTCTCCGCTAATTTCAATTTCATTGTTTTAGTAATCTTTACTTCAATTAATTTTCAAAATTACAAAAACAAAACCAGGAAATAATTATTAATTAAGATAGTTTTAACAATTCCGTGTCCCTGAGGTTCGACAACCTGGTGTTTACCAATACTATGCTACACACGACATGTATACTTGCCTTAGTGTGTTGGTATAGTCCCCTGGTGAATAACCAGTTCTATAAATTTAAAATTTGATAGTGTAGAAGTCTACTTTTCATATACACTAAACAACATATCAAGTATCGGTAAGACTCATCAGATACTCCAATGTGAAGTTGTCACTCATTAGAGATCTCACCATGCGAGCTATTTCAGATGTATCTTCTTCATCTACATCAGTGCCCTCTAAGTTAGTGACAATGCGGATTCTCGGTTCATCTGTTCTGGCTGAATTAGATCGATCTGGTAAAGTACTTGAGCCCTTTCCGTATATGACAGCAAGAGGATGTCCTGATTCATACCTTTTCAAGGCATTTGCCTTTTCTTCAATCAGTCTATTATGTTCACTCTGTGCTTCTTCAATGAGTGCTCGACAAGATCTATCCTTCTCAGCTTCCTTTTTCAGTTGCTCCTCTGCTATTTCCTCAGGAGTCAGTTTCCTATTTCCCTTATCTTTATCAGAGGGTCCTAGTTGCTCAGTGAAAGCGGGTTCTTGAGGTGCCGTCAAATTAGCATCAACTTCCTCTTTTTCAGAATCACATGAGAAATGCATAAAGGAGGCTTCAAAGATTTGTTCCTGTTGTTCTTGCTCAGTAGATAAAGCAGTATCAGTTTGACTTTGCAATTCTTGACCAGCACTCGTTTCAAGTTTAATGACTTCAGCATCTGTTGGTATAGAACCTGGAACATGTGGGGTGATATCCAAAGCAAGAGTCTCTCGAGTAGACATAACAGTTGATAGGGGAACACTCACATATTCATCGTCCACTTCCATCTTTACTTGAATAGGAGTAGGACAAAGTGGTTCCTCTTCATCATCATCTTCACTATCAATTGTATCCAGGTCAAAGTAGTTTAGTGGATTTGCATCATTCATGAGCACATTCATTCTCTGTTCAAGCTCATTCATGTCATCTTCATCACCAAAGTTTATAATGTATGGATATTCTTCATATGCTGTATCATCTCCATCTTCAAGAGTCTCAATGAGAATTCCACAGGAGTTCCTTCTTGAGTAGACTTTTTCTACATATTATTCCCGGAAATTTTCCATTTCAAAATCTAGGAAGGCTAAGTCGACGTGCATATGACGGACACCTTCAGTTACAGGAACTATGGCAAAAGATGTAGAGATTGCAGCATAAACGGTGGGAACAATGGATAGTTGAAGGGAGTTGTCATGTTCAGCTTCAGATTCCACACTTGTGGATCCTTCAATAGCAAGAGCTTTGGTTTCCTGTGCAAATCTTGGAAGTTTCAGATTTTCAGGTACCGGGGAAAGCTTCTTGATTGAGTCCAATGTTTCATCAACAGGTTCATCATGAAGGAGGCTGTTG
Organism: Deinandra increscens subsp. villosa; assembly: GCA_039602395.1. NCBI lineage: Eukaryota > Viridiplantae > Streptophyta > Magnoliopsida > Asterales > Asteraceae > Deinandra > Deinandra increscens. The sequence goes on along the minus strand of JBCNJP010000006.1, from coordinate 9,022,749 downwards.
ACGAAAGATTCTTTGTCATCCGAGAAGTTCAGCTTATCTCCTTCAATGACAGTATCAGCATCAACCTCAAAATTGGTGTCATTCATAGGGCTTAAAGTATCTTGAACACCAGATGAGTCTTTGCCGGAACAGTAGTAGAAGATATAGGATCTTGAGAATTCCCTCCTTCACTTCTTTGATCAATTTGAGGTTGTTCTTCTGGTAGCTCAGTCTCTTGATCACCAGTATTATCATCTTGTTTGTCGCTTGATTGTTTGTCTTCATTTGATTTGGCTAACAAATCTTTGAGTCTCAGAATTTTTGCTGCTTGTTCAACAATTACTTGTGACTGATCATTAATCTTTTGATTTGCCACTTGTAGAGAACAATTAAGGTGATCATTCTGACTCTGAAGATTGACAATTTTAGCTTGAAGTTCCATTACCTTTTCAGATTCAGAAACTGTTGGGCTGGTAGCAATAACACCAGTTATGTCAGTGGTGGTAACAACAGCTTCAGCTAGCTTCTCCAGTGGTCTCATATCCATATCAAACCTCTCAATTTGTTCAGCAAGAGATAGAGAGACAGTTGTTGTAACTAAGGCTGTATCAGATTGAGTGCCAGATGAACTCACAACTTCTTAATCATTTAGTGAACCGGGCTTTCTCCCGACTTGGAGTTTTTCTGTGCAGGACTTGCTTCGCTGAGCTCTGATCATTATGAACTTAGATGATAAATCATTGTATTCAGCAGTTCTCATTAGATTTTCTAAACTCTGTCTTAGGAGGAAACTGAGGAGGGCTGTCAGGCTCATCGAGATCATAAGTTAGATCGACTTAATCGAGAGACACTGAAGTCTCATCGTCATCTTGTTCATCCTGTGACGGACTGTAGCTTTCATCAGAGGATGATTGTCGTGTTTGAACAGTAGAGGCCCTAGAATAATCTCCAGTCCTCTGTCTTTTCCGAGGATGAATGCCCTCAGGTTGTGCAGGACTGTCATCAGAGTCTGAGGAATCAGACTTTTCATCATTATCATCGTCGTCTCCTTCTTCTTCTTCAGACAAGTCTACTAGTACAGGACTTGAGGTACGTTCAGTAGGCTCAGAAGCTTCAGCACTTTTACCCTGGAGATTCCTAAGGTCTTTAACAGCATCAGAAGCAACAGGTGCATTCAAATCCAACTCAGGGTGGACTTGAGCAGCTTTAGCATTTTCTACTTGTACTTCGACAGCAACTTCACCCATTTGGACATCTCCTTCAGCACCAGCAGGAGCAATCCGAGCGATCATTTCGGGAAAGAAAGGTACATCAATCCCTTGATATTTACCTTTATGGTACTTACTGTATGATCCAGTATTCATTGAGCTTGTGGAGAAGGTCTCTCCTTGCTTGATCAAGGTTGGGTAATAATGATCCAGTATAGCTTGAATGAATCGAGGATACATCTGAAACTTCTTTGCTCTTCTAGTACGGTGTAGGTTAGCAATCATCCACTTCAGAAGTTCGTGAGATAGATTGAAACCCTCACCAGTGATAAACCCATGTAAAATCCCACGCGGTTTCTTCAACGAAATCATCTGGAGCTGCCATTCTGTGTCCAAAGGCGGAAATGAAGAAACTGATTATGAACCTCCAGTTGATTGGAAATAAGGTCTTGAGTATCTTGTTGCTGACATCTGGGAGAAAGATGCCAGAGTATCCCATCCTTGTAATTGTTGATTGCTACTGAGTCCTTGTGAAAGTCTTGGGCATGCCAGCATCTTGCAAGTTCAGGACAGTTATGATCTTCTCCTTAGTAATTTCAACCTCAGTGTTCTGGATTCTGGACCTTATCACACTTGTATCATCATCAAGCTGTGCAGATTGAGCATTTTTCCAGAAAGCTTCAATGATACCCTTGTAGATGACAGGGTTAATCTTCATTGTCGTTACCCATGTTGATTGTTGCAACAGATCAATGGCTTGCTCATCAGCACCTTCCTAGTTTTTGTTAAAAATGCACCTTCTGTTGGGCAAGCGACCATACTCCAAGGCTTCTACAGCTTGTCTGGGAGGCATCTGCACATATAGAATTATAGGATTATATCTGAGTTGACACTAGATGAATGTCATGTCACACTAGACTCGTGATAGTGACAGAGCTTTTCATGTGAGTATCAATGACATAAATTAAATCACATAGTGCATATACTCTAAAATGATCACAAGCAACCAGAATATCATGATTAACAATAGTAAGTATCTTAGGAAGTAAAAATGTTGTGTGTGATAAATTAAAATCTGGAAGACAAGGAGCCAGATCTAAATCTCCATTAATTTTCGCTTAATTGTAAGTTTTGCATTAGAACAACAAATGACCCAAAAACTTAGTCTGAATCTATCAATTTTGATTTGTTGTTGAGTCAAGGAGAAATTTATGGTGAAGTCTACTACTTAGGAGCAACAACAGTTAGAAATACCAAATCCAGGAAGTTTTGACAATCTGGGATAAAAAACCAAAGGACTTTAAGTTCATCAAGTATAAAATGAGGTTTTAGGATCCCAGTTTGTCAAATCAGTTAAGGGAAAGTCACTTTAGGAATGAATCTCTTGATTTGGTGTTTTAAGATTGAGAAAAGGGAACAACTTATTCTAAATCAGCACATTGAGGTGTAGGACAGATAAATCAGAGTATAGCATGTTTATCCTATTTCAAAGACCAATTAGATGCATGCAATAAATGTAACACTAACTAGTTATGCTAACAGAACAATCCTAGTGTATTGGAAGTTCAAACACTGATCTAATGACACAAAGACTTGACTCAAGTCCGCTAAGCAGAAAACAAGTCCGCTAGAAACTCATCAAGTTCGCTAAGCAGAAAACAAGTCCGCTAGGAACAAGTCAAGTTCGCTAAGTAGACTTGAAGTTCGCTAAGGACTAAATCAAGTCCGCTAAGATTAGTGAGATTTCACATGCAGATACATAACACTTAGAATTTAATATGAAGTGTCTAAATCACATTTCAATCAATAACTGAGATTGTCTAAAAGCAAGAGAGTCAAGTTAACACATATGAACATGCTAAAGGTCCTAATGGGTAAAAAAGGTTCATTTTTGAAGTTTAAAAGACAGAATGTGGTGATCTATGCTTAACAGATTAAATGATGGCATTAACATGTTAAATTCAATCCAAACAAACAACTTGTGCACATATGAATCAACGGACACATAATAAAGACACCAAATTCACATTCAAGCAAGATACTCACATAAGTCTCATAATGTCAATTTCATGCAAAATTTTGACTTAGTAAAGTCAAAATGACCAAAAAATGTGTTCAATCAAAGCTTAGTCACCTAAGATTGTTCACATGAGCCAAAAATAGGTCATGGATCACATCCTAGGTGATTATGCTCACTAATGATCAAATAGATGATCAAATCAGCTTAAATAGGTCAAAACAGTCAGACAATTTTAAGTTTTGTGTTAAACGAGTCCAAGATCCCTTCACCTGAGTCATGGACTAGTTCTAGATCCAAGAAGATCCAAAACAAACTAAACCACCAGTGTTAGACTCTATTGGATGTCAATTAACACAAAGAGAGCAATTTGCAAGTAAAGTTGGAAAAATGATGATCTACCTGATTAAGAATATAAATGCTAGTATTGAGAGTCACATACCTTTGTGAAGATCTATAGGTGACTAAGATCTAATCTAAGATGCACTGAATCCTCAAATGACTCAAAGAGTAATCTGTTGGGATCAAGCAATTTATATTAGAAATCAGACAAGATTTAAATATAACAAACATAATAAAGATTTGCCCCTGTGTAGCTAAGTTTGAGTCATAACTCAAATTGCCCTGTGTAGCTAAGTTTGATGATCACAATAAAGAGATGCAGTGATCTTGATCAATATCACAACAGTAACAGTTTCTGTTATGGGATCAGACAAGCTAAGTTAGACTCAAGAGATAGTTAAACACAGAAAATATAGGCAAACAATTAAATAACTTGAATTAAAGACATAATTGAGAAATATTGAACTCAAACCATCAATTTGACTAATCACTAGTTATTTACAGTTTAAAGTTCAAGTCTCATCAAATTAGTCAATAACTTACAAGAAAACAAAACTGTTATTGGAGACAAAGTGAATTCCATACAATGAATGATTCTCTATTTCAATCCAACATCAAGGTCAAAAATTTAGGAACTAACTAGGTTGCTAACTTAGGTCAAAAGGGCACTTCTACTTGGTATAATTTGTGCATCACAAACATGACAGCAGTAGCCACTATAAACCTAGATTGGGCACCCAAATTCCAAAATTTTGAGAACTTAAAAGAAATTTCTAATTATCAAACAAGAACAGTGGTTGTATCATAAAGCATTGATTTAAGTAATGTAAATAACTTACACCATTTAAACCACTAAATAACAAAAGTTTAACCAAGTGTTATAACAATTTTGAAGAATTTTAAAGTTCAAACACATTCACCCGAACCCCTGTACACAACATCCTCCGATTCAAAGTGTAAAATTTGTGAGGTGAGATTCACATACCTTAATCTTGATCACAAGTGAATTAAGAACAAGAAAGAGATGATTTAAATAAGTTCAATCAACAAATTATAACATTAGAAACCTAAAAATTTCTACAATCACACCATACGGCTTAAGAACACCAACAAGATCAAAATTAACCTAAGTAAAATGAAAATCAAACCTGTAATCGCAAGAAGAGTGAGGGAATCAACATTAGATTCAAGAAATTTCATAGATTCAAAGGAGGTTGTGATATTTTTGATCACGCAGTGAAGGTTATGTGTCGCCGGTTCGAGAGAGAGCGGGTGTTTTAGTGTGGGTTGGAACGGATGAATGAAGAAAACGACTAAGTCCCCCTTTTATAGTATTAGGTTTAGCGAACTTATAAATATCTAATATTTTAAACAAGTTCGCTAAAAAAATAGTCTCCAAGTCCGCTAAGAGTAAGCAGACCGAGACAAGTTCGCTAAAGGGAGATGTATGTTTGAACAAGTTCGCTTACTGAATTAAGTTCGCTAACGCCCAAATGAAGTTCGCTAAGCCTAGAGTAAGTTCGCTAGGGCCAGACAAGTATGCTAAGCCTAAACTGAAGTACGCTAAGGCAAAAAGAAGTTCGCTAGGAACAGCTAAGAACTTAATTCAAGAAATTTCAAGTCAAAAACGAAGTCCGCTAAGATGTAAACAAGTTCGCTAAGAACTAATACAAACTCAGCAGACTCACAGACTAGTGGAGAAGTTTGCTAAGGCCAAAACCTTCTTAGCGGACTTCTCAAACACTTGAATAAAAAGTTAAAAAATTTTAAAGAGTAAACAAGGGAGAAGTTCGCTAAGGACAATATCAACTTAGCGGACTTCAAATCCCTTAAACTTATTCTAAGTATTGAAGGGAAGTTCGCTAACAATAACTGTTTAGCGGACTTCCTAAGACTTAGACAACTTTAAAATTGAAAGAGTGGGAGAAGTTCGCTAAGGACTGTATCAACCTAGCGGACTTCTCACTAGTGATGTTAAATGAACAGGATTAACAGGTAAGTACGCTAAGGACAAATTTGTTCTTAGCGGACTTCTTGTAAGGAAAAACAAGACAATTTTACAAGTTCAAAAACAAGTTCGCTAAAGGCAAACAAGTTATTAAACTTGTTGATTGTTCTTAGCGGACTTGCCTCAAGATGAAGTTCGTATAAGACAAAAACAAGTCCGCTAAGACCAGAATTTAAAACACAACTAAGAAAAACATTCTTAGTCTTAAAATTTCACCAAAACTTTTTTTTTAAATTAAACTTTAACTACAAGATTAAAACCAAAAGGCATGTCTACCACCAGTATCCTACCAGGAAGATAAATTTTATATTAAAAATCCAAGCACTTGTTAATTTCAACAAATTTGACAAATACACACCTAGTACCTAATTATGACTACCACCATTATCAAAATTCCACCCGAACTCAAAATTTTCATTTTCATCCGAGTTGGGTCAATTTTCCACCCAAACTCAAGATTCCATTTTCTTTCAAGTTGGTTAAATTCAAACCAATGCAAAGATTGATTTTAGCACTAGTTGGTCAATTTCACACCAACTTTGGAAATTGAGCACTTTGACTATGGAAATTCACCTATTCTTGTATTGTAGTGGTCAGACATGTTTAGAATCATACTGGTCATTTACATGATCAATAACACTAATAATTCAAATCACCTTTCGTATCTGGTACTCTAAGTCAGATTGTCGGTATTGTTTATCCACTTAAGCTCAGACAAGGTAATTTTCAACATATTTCTGTGATGTATTTATCATGTTTTGTCCGATTAGTGAAAGATGTGATTAACCCTGTAGACAAGTTAAGTCACCAGAATCCTACCATGGGCCATTTTTGCACTTCGGATACAGCCCACACACATGAGAATTTTAAAATTGGAACATATGGAATTTCTTCAACATATGACAACTTATATTATTTCCCCCTATTTCTTTAGTGTTAAGTAGCTGATTTCATGAATGGATATTATGATGGATCGCGTGAACACAAGGTCATTGCTTTCGCAAAGCAGATGTGTCACGGATAATGATGAATGTGATGACGGGATCGCGTGGTCACAAGGTCATTGCTTTCGCAAAGCAGATGTGCCACGGATTTATTGATGGTTGAAGCAGCATCAAGGTCTTTACGTAAGCAAAACAGAAGGTGTACTGATGAGTGAAATCAGGGACTTAATGCTAAAGAAATATTCGTGTGTGTTGGCATATCGTACTTAGCTCAGACTTAGGAAAATTTAAAGAATTTTACACCGGTAGACTTATAGGTTCACATTTTCAAGCAAATTAGTGTGTAATCACAGAAATAGTCTACTTCTAAGTATGTTGAGCCTACCAGCACATCAAATGATAGAATTATCGGTCGATTGGATCATATCCTATGGTTAGATCTACAAGACCAGAATTATATCATGTTCCTTATATTTTGTCCGACCACAAACCAAGGATTTTTTATTTTTCTTTGGTTTTGACATGTGTTTAAAAACACTTATTGAATCACAAAATAAACTCTATTTTTGTTGTTTTTGTCAATTTTTCAATGTTTTTGGTTTATCTTCCACATTGCAGGACCGGCAGACAGACACAAAAACATAAATAAACAAGAAAAATCTTTTTTGGTTTTTTCAAAAAGAATTTGACACAGGGAAACCACAAAAAAGGTGTTTAGGTCAAATCAAGGTCAAATAAAGCAAGAAAATTGACTCAAAGAGTCAAAATAACAAATAATCTTAAAAATTTGCAGAAAGTAACTATATACAAGTAAAGAAAGTAAAATCTTTTTGTGAAATTTTTATACAGGGCACAGATAACACTCCTAAGCAGATAAACCTATGAAATCAAGACACTAACATAATAGGGAATGGAAAAAGCTTAATCATAGTTAATCATGCCTACAGCACTAACCAGAAAGTTAAACCTAGACATATCAAATGGTTTAGTGAATAGGTCTGCTAACTGATCATTAGTACAAACATGGACTAAGGTAACTAGTTTTTTGTCGGCACAATCCCTAATGAAATGGTATCTAATCTCAATATGTTTAGTCTTAGAATGCTGGATAGGATTTTTAACAATTGAAACAGCAGCAGTATTATCTATATGAATAGGGGTACCCATGAAATTCAAACCGTAATCCAGCAGCTGATTCTGAATCCAATGCACTTGAGAGCAGCAGGAGGCAGCAGCAATGTACTCCGCTTCAGCCGTTGAGACTGACATTATTGTCTGCTTCTTGCTTTGCCATGAGACCAGACGGTTTCCTAAGAATTGAGCTCCTCCCGTCATAGACTTACGATTGAGTTCACAACCGGTGTAGTCACTTTCTAAGAAGGCTCGAAGATCAAAGGCTGAATCATTAGGATACCAAAGTCCTCTATTCGGATTTGACTTCAGGTATCAAAAATCCTCTTTACGGCCATCAAGTGCGATTCTTTCGGCTTACTTTGGAAACGGGAACATAGACAAACTCCAAACATAATGTCGGGACGATTTGCTGTCAGATACATGAGAGAGCCAATCATGGACCTGTATACGTGCTCATCTACACAAACACCATCCGGATCCTGATTCAACTTGTGACGAGTGACCACGGGAGTAGAAAAACCTTTAAAATCTTGAAACCCAAACTTCTTTAGGATCTCTTTCACATATTACCCTTGGCTGATTAAAATCCCATCAGGCTTTTGTTTCACTTGAATTCCAAGGAAAGAAGTTAGTTCACCCATGGCACTCATCTCAAATTTCTTCTTCATTAGTTCCTCAAATGCATGACATAGGTCGATGTTGGTTGAACCAAAAATGATGTCGTCGACATATACTTGCACTAACAGCATATCTTCTCCAACGTGACGTATGAAGTGAGTCTGATCACTCACCCCCTTTCATAACCATTAGACAGCAGATAAGTATATAATGTCTCGTACCACTTCCTTTGGGCTTGGTGTAGACCATAGAGGGCCTTGTCTAGTTTGTAACATTTCTTAGGAAAATATTTGTCAACAAAACCCGGAGGTTGTTCTACAAATACGTCTTCGTCAAGCTCTCCGTAGAGGAACACGGTCTTTACATCAATTTGATAAACAGTGATATTCATTGATGCGACATATTCTAGAAAGATCCGAATTGCCTCTAGACGAGCGACATGCACGTAGATATCTTTGTAATCAATGTCGTCAACTTGCATGTACCCTTTCACAACCAGGCGAGCTTTATTTCTAATACTAATGCCTCGGTCGTCTCTCTTGTTTTTGAAAACCCATTTGACAGGTATAGCCTTTAAACCTACTAGGGGATCAACTAAGTGCCAGACATTAAGCAATTTGAATTGTAGTAACTCCATTTGCATGGCTTCAATCCAGTTATCATCCAATAGGGCAGTAGCAACAGTAGGAGGCTCTTCTTGTGAAATGAAACAAGAGTACAAACATGAGTGCATTTCTTTTGACTAACTCCGGGTGAGACGTTTGTCAACTGGCCCGATAATCTGACTCGTAGGATGTATCTTTTGGATTCGAGTCTCTTCAACAGCAGGTGCTGGAATAGATGAGTTAAGATTCCCGATTTGTATCGCCAGGAGTCTCTCCGATATCAATTTATGAAATGACATCTGAATCAATGTTGTAAGCTTCATCTGTTACTGGTGCTGGTTCTATTTCCACAATCACGGGTTCAGTGATCTGAATGGTTGGCTCTTCAGGTGCTGAAGTAGAAGTTGAAGCTCCAGTGACATCCATTGATGGAGTTGACTTATTTCCCCATAATAATTCAGTAGGATCGACCGAATAGATAGAATCTAGGATCAACAAAGTGATTGGAGCAGATACGTCAACAGGAGGATTAATTGCTTCAATTTCTTAATTAGTATTAGCAGATGAAGTACCCGCATCATCAGATTGAAACACATTAAACGTAGAAGAAAACGACTCAAGGTCATACATGCTATCTAGAGCAGGATCTCTAGTGTTCTGAGTGTGCTCGTTAAATGAAACGTCGCACGACTCAATAACAACTTGAGTTCTTCTGTTGAACACTCGATATGCCGCTGAGGTCATTGAGTATCCAACAAAATAACCATCATCCGCCCGAGGGGCAAATTTGGCTAACTGTTCCGACTGAATTAAAACAGTATAAGCGTAGCCGAACAGTTTTAATCGTTTTAAATTCGGTTTTACTTTGGAAAACAGTTCGAATGGCGTCTTGTTAACATGTTTGACTAAAAGTGTTATGTTCAGAACATAGCAGGCTGTTTAACAGCTTCAGCCCAAAAAGATAATTTCAAATTTGAGTCAGCAAGCATCGTTCTGGCAGACACAATGATAGTTCTATTCTTCCGTTTAGCATTTCCATTCTGTTGTGGCATGTACGGTGAACTGAACTATCGAGTTATGCCCTTTTCATTGCCAAATGTGTCAAAAGTCTGATTCTTGAATTCCGATCCATTGTCTGATCTGATGATTCTAACCCGCTCTCTGCATCTGTTTTTTATTCAAGTGACAAAATCCTTCAATATCTCAGCTGTCTCAGACTTCTCTTTCAGGAAGAATACCCACGAGTATCTGGAGTAATCGTCTGTGATTACAAGGCAGTATGCCTTTCCCCCTAAACTTTTGATGCTCACTGGCCCGAAGAAGTTGAGATGGAGTTGTTGAAGTATCACTGTCGTTCTACCAGGTGGCTTAGGCTTGTGGGACATCTTGTGTTGTTTACCCTTCAGACAAGCTACACAGTTATCGATGTGGATGAATTCCTTCTCCGGCACACCGTTAACGTGTTTCCCCCTAATAAGGCGGTTCATGTTCTGAAAGTTCACATGTCCCATTTGTCTATGCCATAAGGTGGAGTCATCTTCTGATGCCTTTGCCAAGAAGCACGCCACGGAACCGGTCAGCCTTGCAGCAAACATATCTAGATAATACATGTCCCCTTTCCATTTAGCACGAAATAGAATCTGATCTTCGAGAATCTTGAACCCAGGCTTTAGAATATAGCATTCTCGGTTATCGAAAAACATCGACATCTGGTTGTCACAGATTTGTGAGACACTTAGCAGGTTGAATTTCAGATTGGACACCAGATTAACCTTGTTAACTAAAATTTCTCCGTTGGTCAATAGACCGTTTCCAATTATTCTACCACCCCGAACATCACCTCCGAAGGCAACAGGACCACCATGCGATATCAATTTGACGTCATACAGCAGATCCTTGTTCTCCGTCATGTGCATGGAACAACCACTATCTAAGTACCACGTGTTGGCAGTACTCTAGGCCAGTCCCTGCAAATGAAAAAGAAAGTGATTACTTTAGAGATGGACCCTGGCGAGATTGACCAGGGGCCTTCTTTTTAGGTGCCTTTTTTGTTGGCGGAGCAATTGGTGGTGTTAAGACTACAGCAGGAGGAGTTTGTGAAGCTGTAACATTTGGTCGAGGAGCCTGGACAGGTTGTTGCATCATAACAGGCCTTGGCATGAAGGCAGGCCTTGGTCGAGGCATCCAAGATCTTATAGGAAAATGATTTGGTGCAGTCATCCCCACTAATTTTTGAACTTGTGGCCTCAAAGCATTCACATTCCTTCCCACCACAAGGGACATACGGGGCTTGATCAGGAATGTAAGGTTGATTCGGGTAAGATTGCTAAGAAATAGTGTCAGACCATTGATCCATGTATTCCTCACCATAATTCTCATAATACATCGGGGCCAATTGAATTCCTTGTGGTACCACATGTTGTTGCTGGTAGAAATGAGCAGGAGACACTGGAGCGTTGTTTTAAGCAGAATAACCCGTGTTGTACACACACACCCTTACATCATGGTGTGGATTCCCGCAAACTGTATATCCCAATGTCTAAACTGTCCCGCTAGGGTTAACCAAAAGAGGTGGTTCAGCAATTTGTGGAGCCGCTGGTTGTGGCTCATTTGACATTGCACCATCAGCCTTATCGGTGTCAGTGACTGTCTTCTTCTTTCTCCTCCTTGTTTGTTTCTTTTTCTTGGGTGTTTTCTCAGTTTCAAGTGCATCGGAAGTTGTAGCATCTAGCTCTACCACAGCAGGTTGATCTTCAACACTTGGTTGACTAATCAAACAGGTTCATATTGAGGTCTTTTTTTCTTAGGATCACTTGTCTTGAATAGTGCCATTGTGGATTTTCCAGCCTCATTGGGAGCTGTGTTGACAGATGCTTCACTTGGTTTGACAAACACGGATGCAGAAGTTGCTTGATCAGGCATCATTGGAGAGTTCAGTTGTGCCACAGGAACAGTGATCACCTTACCATCGGTGATTGTAAGACCAGCTTGTGTGTGCATAACTGTCTTACCATGTTTTAAGGCCATTTCGGAAAAAGCACGACTAAAATTATCATCATTGATGACCTGCTGAACCACAAGTTTCTCATTTGCAACCTTCTTCTTTGGCTTACGCCTCCAAACGGTTTTAGTCCTTTTTGGAATTTAGTTTTATGTTGAAAACATCATAATTTTCATTGAACAAAAACGATTGACTATCTTTTGCATTTTGAGTACACTAATTGAGAAACTCGGTTTCAGCAGCGTTTTGCACACATGCTTCAGAAATGCTAGTGTGTACGGAATTCAAAGAAATTACATCAAAATCACCAAATTTAAGTGTTTCATCAATCGGTGGGAGACCAAAACTAGTTTCAGCGTTAGCCAATTGATCCTCCATTGATTTGATTTCAGAGGCACTCGGAATCAAACTGGGGTCAATGAACTGAATGTGGCTCTTCGGATTGATTTTGGTCAATTCGGGGACACAATGATAGTTATGATTTAGAGGATGTTCAACAGAATTATCTAGTATCTCCCGAGTAAGACCTAAACCAGATCTAAGACGTGACAGTATGTCCTTTGCAACCGCACTGCCCAAAGTTTCCGGATTCAATTTCATCAAATCGATTGTTTCTCGAGCTTCAGCGTAGCTGTTTCTTAGAGAAGTCAGTTTATTTAAAAGATCTGCAATTTGGATTTTTAAGTTTGATTCAGTGTGCTTCATGCATTCAATATCATCCTGAAGTGATTTAATTTTGACCAAAAAATTTTGTTCATTTGCTTGAAGAAGTTCAACTTGACTCTCGCTCTCTGCCGCCCTAGCATGCAACTCTAGGTTGTATGTGCGATAGCGAGCGACAGCTTCAAGACATTTTTCAGAACACAAAGATGATTTTACCTCATCTGGAATTGTTCCTTTCTGCAGTTCAAGAAGACGCTTGCTAGCTTCCGTTTCAACCTCGGATGAACTCACAGCAGTAGCGTTTCCGACAGGAAAAGAGTTCTGTTCAAGAATCTCATCAATTCCAGCCATCAGACAAAAATCAGTAGGAAACAGAGGGTCAAATACGACAGAATCATTAATCTCTTCTCCATCTGAATTGACAAATAGTGCGTAGTCTGACTGGCTTTAAGGTTGAGATGTTGATGAAGACGTCCAGTTGTAGTTACCACCTTCAAGTGAGACCAGTGCCTTGCCAGTGTTGTCAATTCTTTGAGCAGATTGTGAACTTGACGATCCAGGATGAGAGACATTTGAATTCCAATTTTGTGGCTTTTGATAGGATGAGTTGCCTTGCTTCCGATAAGACTGGTTTACGTTTCCAGCTTGTTTCTGAAAATTCTGATTACCTCCACCCGAGCTTACAGGAACATTTCACATTCGTGGTTTTTGACATTCACGTATGAAGTGTCCGAGCTCCTGGCAGTTGTAGCATTGAGCCTTGGACTCATCAAACCTAATGTTGGCATTTGAAGGAGGTTGAAACAGCTTCCTCCTAGTCTTTCTGAAGAATTTTCTTGTTCTTGCAGCAATCATACCAATCTGCCATTTAATATCGATCTCTTCCAGATCATCAGCAGATATTTGGTCAAGTATTCTTGACAAACAGTCATGTTCTCAATGTTTCCTGACATTTGAGAGTTCATGCAAGCCAGGAAAGCATTGCCCAATTCTTGATCCATGCTAGTGTTGTTTGTTGAAATTGGTGATGACTGTTGAACCAAGTACCTAGAAGGTGGCTGTTGAACATATGACACATTGGAAGGCTGATGAGTTGCATGCGATGCAAATACTTCAGTTTGAACAGGAGCTGGTACAGGAGATGGAGCAATAGCAGGCAGTGTTGAGCCAGAAGAGTTGGAAGACTAATAATTCTCCTCACAAGTAGAGGCAGCAAAAGTAGCATTAGGAGCCGAAGAAGATGAGCTCCTTGAAGTCACATTACCCATGAGTGACTTACCAGTACGTTCAACTGCTCTGACTTCATAGTCTCGAACCTTGTCAATCATATCCATATAGTCAGCCTTGGTTAGATCGGTGTTGTCGATCAGATACATGACATAGGAGGCAAATTCTTGAGGAAAATAATGCGAAATCTTCCTGATGATATCTCCAGAATCAGGACGAATTTTCTTGGTAGTCATTTCAGTAATGATTCTACAAAATCGATTGACATGAGTTTCAAATGACTCTCCATTTCTGTGAGCAAAAGTGTTGAAAGCCAATCTCAATATTTCAAGTCTTCTTTCTTTAGTAGCTGCATTGCCTTCATACTTTTTCTCCAAGCCAACCCATATCTCATGACCTGACGTGGCCTCTTTAAATTTATGAAGTAGATCATCATTAAGAACCATCTTAATGCAACCCAATGCACGCTTATCAATCTTCATATGTGCATGTTCAGCCAAGGTTAACTTGTCCAAAGGTTTTGGAATCTTCTTCTTGGGAACTGGTGGATCAGGAAAAGTGACAGTAGTAGTAGCTTCAACAATTTCAAACACAGCCGGACCTTGAACGATTGAAGTCAATAGATCAAAGTCAACATACTCCAGAATTAACACAAACTTTCCTTTCCAGTTATCGAAGTCACTTGCGCCCATTAGTTTTGGTGGACGATTGTTACTCTGCATGACGGGAGTAAACTGAGTGCCTTCAACCATTGGAAGTGAGAAACACCAAAACTTAGCACAAACTTGCTGAATAGACGAACGGTTCGGACAGATTGAACGTTTGGTTCAAATTGCTCGAATGCTTGTAAAACGCTTAAATTCTCACAAATCCTACATTCACAAACAATAACAAACAAAAATAGTCATTAGCAAGTGAGATTTCAGCAAAAAATTTGAAAAGTCAAATTTCCAGATTTACCAAATTTTGAACAGCTTGTTATTGAGTAAATTCAAACTTCAAAAATCAAAGTTAACGAAATCTGTGTTTTAGGACATCAATAGTCTCGAAATTTATGTAGGATCATTTGATACATCTGACACAAACTCCAAAGATAACTCTAGATGACCTAGTTTGATGGGATAGTGAGATTATGTGAAGAACACTAAAAACCATGACTTTTAGTTTCTAAAATCTTCAAAACTTGATGCTTTTGAGTGAAATCAGTACCTATTAGTTCGGTTTTAGGTGTAAAATACTCGCAATCCATCATTTTTAACAAAGAATCATCACAAAAATGAATTCGAAAATTTTTCTCAAGTACAGAACCTTTAAAAAATATGACTGTTCTTGGCTAACACCCTAGAAATCGACTAACTAGCCTGAGATTTTTAGAAATCTGAGTATTGCATTGTATTCCTTGAGTGATTTTTACCAATTGCTAGGACCTAATTTGAGCACAAGTTTCTCATATGATTCATCACACAAGTGCGGAAATCATGTGTGATGGTCGATTTCGGTTGAATCTGCATCAATGCATCCCCATTGATGATTTCTAAAGCTCAAGAACACACATTGCACCAAGAACACACACACAAAATGCTCTCCGTAGAATAATCTAAGAGTGGCGTATCCCCAATAGGATTTTCTCAATTGTATTTATACTACAAGAGAGCATAGGACAAAAAGGAATGTTTGACACAACAATCATTACATAGATTTCAGCAATGAATATTCCATCATACAGACAAGTTCGCTAAGTCTTTACCCAAAAAAAGACAAGTTCGCTAAGCAATAACAAGTCTGCTAACAAGTTCGCTAAGCAATAACAAGTTCACCAGCAAGTTCGCTAAGAGCAAGAACAAATCTGCTAAGTAAACAAGTCCGCTAGGAACAAATTAAGTTCGCTAAGACATGTATATAGAAAAATCAACAAGTACGCTAAATACAAAACATGTCCGCTAAGTATAAGATCAGAAGTTCGCTAAGTAGAAAAACAAGTCCGCTAAAACAGAAACAAAATTTTACTAAGTACAAACTTGAAATCTATTACACAAACAAAGTATCAATTCTAGTTAAGTCATTAAGAGGTCTTCACTAATAATACTCAACGGTGAACGGTTTGTGTTGCCAACAACCAAAACGGGTTCCAATATTATATCGGATGATGTCATCTCTCCGAGATAATCTCAACAGGTCACTTAGAAGAGCATAAAAGAATTATCTCTGATGACTACCTCGTCCAAGGTAACTTCACCCGAGATAAAATTTTTACCTAGGTCATTGGTAAAAATTATCTTCCGAGATAAGATTTTACTAATTACTTAAAGAAAAGGGTAATCTTCTTAAAATATTATCGCAAGTTGTCCGATTAGACAACCATAGGTCCAACAAGAAGATGCCACGTCAACCCACCTTTTTCTCTTTTACCCTACCCACTTGTGCTTTTTATAATAATCGTCCCTTCCACATCCCTAATTTAAGACGACAAGCGGTAACCTAGAACCCACGATCCAACAAATTAACTATAGCAGTTACACACCTTTACTCCCATATACTTCCAAATTTTCACTTTTCTCCACTACCTGCTCATACTTCTCCGATTTTGTTCATCTTCAAACAAACATCAAACAAATGGCACCGAAAGCTAAGAAGGGGGAATCATCGTCCGATGCGAATGCCCTATTCCATGCTGACCACAATACAGTTGCTCTACTGCAGAAAATAGAGAAGAGCTCTGTGTTTCATGAAATGATAGATTTTCCGAAAGCATCACACATATGCTACGCACTTACAGTTTATCCAAATATTTGCGAAGTTGTGATTACAGAATTTTGGCAAAATGCCTCAAGAACAAAAACTACTGAAGGAGTGTATGAAGTACACTCAAAGGTTCAAGGTCACGAGGTAAAAATTACTGAAGAAGTCATCCGAACACATGTGAAGTTCAATGACCAAGGAGGATACAAAGAAGTGCCAGCCTCTGAATATCTTGCAACCTTAAGGGCTGTAGGGTATGGGGATCAGACAAAAGTTAAAGAAATCGCAACTGCCATTCAAATGGAGATTTCTTGCACACGTGATCTTGGCAAATTTATCCTCAAAGAAGAGTGTTGATGAACTCTCTTCAGTTCAGGCCTCAGCTTTTCATGCTTTGGTACAAGGTCAAAATTTTGATTTTTCTAGAATGGTGTTGCATGGGATGGTGGATAATTTAAAATCTAACAATGCTCACTTCTTTCATATGTATCCCAGGTTTTTGTAGCACATTCTAAGGTGTTTGATACCCAACTTAAAAATATCAGATAAAATTTATCAATTAAGGGTACCAAACGAAAAATTATTTTCATATCTGTCAAGAAATGAAAAGAACAAAGGGTATACAGGTGTGGACACTGACCATCCTATGCCTGTGCTAAGACCTGTAGTGGGTGTACCAGTGGTGCAACCACAGGCAAATCCTGAGCCTATTGGTCCAGTTGACCACTATGTGTTACCAACAGTTGTTCAACCCCCAACTGCCAATCCTTCCTCTTCCAAACAAGTCCCACCTAAAAAGAGGAAGAGACACTCAAAATTTATCGATATTCCAACCATTTCATCCACTTCCAATAATCCAGATAATCCTGAAACAGAGGGTGCAAGGTCTACTCCACCTGTGAAACCCATAGCCACCCAAACTACAACCCTGTCAAGGACAAAGTCCCTAGACATAAAAAAGCCAAAAGGGATAGCCAAGCAATGAGTGATTCTCCTAAAGGAGATGAACCTATAGGGTTGAATGCACTTCCCTCATTCACTAGCAAAACTCCAAGAAGACCAAGCCAATTTACACCTCAAAGTGAAGGTGATGACATTTTTTGTACTTCTTATGATACACTATCTCCAGAAACCATATTTGCAGGAGATGTGTTGAAGAGTCTCAAAGAAAAATCACCCCAACCATACTTTGGTAAGGAGTTCAGCCATAGGAGTATAGACATGGCTGATGTGAAAAGGGTTGCCACTACACTTGAATCCCCACTGGATCTAGTGGACAATGGTAACATAGATAAGACCCAATTCATGGCAACTAGACCATTCTCTGACCCAAATGCACCTTTAATGGCACCCGAGGTAAATGAGGATGTGAATAGGAATCCCAGGAGCCAAAACAACCAGGGTGAGGTACATGATCAAGTAAGGCTTGATGGTCCTTCTTTGCTCAAGGATATTGGTGTCAAACCAATGGAGAGCAAGCTTTCACTAAATGAATTAACGGTTTTGTACCAAAACTTACAAACATAGTTCACTTTGCTTTCACACACTATGAAATTGCAGGGTGAAGAATTAAAGCAAAGAAAGCATCAACAGGTTCCTTATGCAGAGGAAGATGTCACCAAAACCTCAAGCTAAAAATCAAAAGCCAGCACTCCACCACAAGAACTTGGTACTGATAAAGAGTATGCTACGAAAATGGAGGGGTACATGGCCTATAGAGAAGGAGATTTTACTGAATTTGACTGGTATACAAGAGTACCCAAGGAGGTTAGATTGAAGCTATTTCAATCTGTGGGAAGAGAGCCATTTACAATGAAGAAGCATGGAAAATAGTCTCAATAGATGACATTCTTGTTGTTGCCCCACACAAAGACAACCTAAAGGAACTGTTTCTCTTCACTATGATAGCTACAGGAGCACTTCCTGCTTCTATCATAGAAATTCAGCAGATTATTGAAAAAGACTTTTTTACCCCTGAAATGAGGGCAATTACTGAAGAAGAAGGAGTCGATCTTGATGCTGAGACAGAAGTGATGGATGAAGATGATGATGATAATGATGATGATAAGAATGGTGATAACAGAAATGGAAAGAAAGATGATGAAGAAGTTCAAAGTGTGCTGAAAGAAGACACTATTGACAAAGATCAGAATATCTAGGAAATCAACAAAAATGTGTACAAAATTGATATGGATATTGCTAATGAACAAATAGAAGATGTTTTGAAGGATTTTAGAGATCTGATTGATCCCGAGGTAAATGATGAAGTTACCTCGGAAGCTGAAGAAATTATCTCGAGAGAACATATTACCCCGGGTGAACTAGTTACCTCAGGAGAAAATATTATCTTGGGTGATTAGATTATCTCGGAACTGACTATTGTTACTGCTGCTGATCAAGTTACCTCGGAGCAAATAGTTACTCCGGAGGATGAAACTAACACTCTTATGTTCTTTGCAGCAGACACAGAGCATCCAATCAGGTTTGAGTTCACTCAAACAAACATTTAGGAAAAAGCAGAAACATTGGCGATGCTACATGTAAAAAGCAAAAGAGTTTATCAAGGAATCAACTTTTCTTGGTTAACTTCTGCTCCTTCACCTCCTGCTGAACCTGAACAAAGACTGATGATTGAAGCTCCTCCAGTAGATTTGGGAGGGCTTAGTGTAGGATCGGTATTAGTTAGACTTTAACTAAACAAGAGCCCTCTACTTGTAAATATAACCCTGTGGAATTAAAGTTATACTTCACTTTACTTGAGTAGATTCTAGTTCACTTGTATTAGGTAGTGTTTGATTTGCATAGGTATAGTAACAACGAAGTAAGAAATACTCGGCACTCTTTGCATTAACTTAAAGTTACACTATTACAAGTTGATCAAGAACCGTGTGTAAACTAGAGCTAACTAATGCTATATATAGTGAAGATGAGACCAATGACAACCATTGATCTCGAACGATTAATCTAAACCGTTAACTACAAAGTCAAATACAAACTACCAAAAGAATAAACTTCGACAATTGGAATATCTTGCGTGTGAATAGCAACATACTACTTTAGGAGAGCGGTTTTGATAGATTTGGAAGCAACCGAGAAGCTTTTGCAGGTTCGGACGACTGAAAAGACATCTCAGGAAACGTACGGTTGAACTCATTATCTGGTGGATAATCGAGTTAAACCGGAATATTCACTAACAGACAAAATTGTTTCTTCCGCTTGAACTGCCAGTTCCGTTTGAAGTTGAGACTTCCGCTTTAACTTCAACTTCAGCCGGAACACATCAAAAATGGCTTTCAGCCGAAAATCTCCAAAGCGATATTCCTTACAATCTCCCCATAAGCTGATGTTGTCAAATTATTCTTCAACTTTGTTAGAGCATATTCCTATGCTACGTTGTGTCTCGTGTATTGTATCTAGACTAGAGCATCTTTATAAGTCATATAGTCAACATACCAAGATGGTTGTACCATATGGTCTGCCATACCAGTTGATACGGGCGTACCAATTGGTCCACAAGGTGGTACACCAGTTAGTATGTAAGTGACTATAAATAGTTCGTGTTAGAGAGAGTTGTTTAGTTCTGTCATTTCTCTATCTCTTAACTGTGTGTACTGAAGGTGTTTCTCTCTCTAGCTTGTAACCTTTTTGTGAATAAATAAAGCAAAGCTTTATTTACGTCGTGATTGTTCTCGATTAACCGAATCATGCAGTAGTAAGATCCATTCCGTTGTTTTACAAGTGGTATCAGAGCAATCTAGGTTGCTCTACTATTTTGATTTGGTCCATATCAAAATTTTAGAGAGAGAAAGTTTGGATTTGAGTCGTTTTTCAACAATTTTTCTCAATTCTGAGTGATTCCGAAGTCAAAAATGATTTCTGAGTGTTCCTAGAGTGTTTTCGCACCTCACTGATCTAATTTCCAGTTCCAAAAGTCGAAAATTCGAAAAATCAGTCGATCTCAGTTTGGTACGCCAATGGTACGCTCGAAGAACAACTTGGTACGTTTCTTGTATGGAAGGAAATATTCATAGCTTTCTGGTACGTCAAAGTTTGGTCCGTAAGGCAATCTTCAAGTTAGGTACGAGACGGTTAATGTCTGGTCCGCTGACAGTTACTCCGTACCAAACTAGTACGCTGAGGGTGGTCTGGTACGCTGAAGTCACCTGGTCCGCGTCTGGTATGCTGAGTTGGTTTGGTCTACTGATTTGGTCTGGTACATAGATTGGTACGTTGGAAGATTTTGGTACGCTGAGAAGTTTTGGTACGCTAGCAGAAAAGTGTTGTTCACTAAAACTGACGTAACACGAGAAGTAAATAAGAGATACGATCTTACTACTGCATGCTTTTATCAAACGTAGAGAACACGAGAAGTAAATAAGAGATTTCGTATTGAATCACTTGAAGATACAATGAAAGCTTAGTTTCTCTCTCTAGCACACACACATAGAAGGTGTAGAATGACATACGTGTTCTCAACTCATCTAGTCCAGCCAACAGTTCCTTCTCGAGTTTATCTTCATTTCTGTTCTAAACATCCAAATTTGATTTTGCAACTTGTTCACTCTAACCAACTCCCTCTTCTCATCATGTAACTTTTCCATATCAGTCTGATAAGATTGAATCTTAGTAGCTTGATCATCAGAAAGTTGAGTAAGTGTATCAAGTCTGAACTTGGATTTGTCAAAAAGATTTTGAAAATCCTTTGCAGTATCCTCAGCTTCATCTTTCCATTTCTTCACTTCTTTGACTAAGCCAGCATTTTCCTCAGATAACTTTGTAATTTTCTGTTCAAACTCTTGTGTAACATTTTGAAGTTTTAAGTCGTTCTCAACAATCTCTGCTTGTAGATCTGAAAATTTTTCTTTCTGAGAAGAAATTTCTTGAATTAGATCTGCTAACTTTTGCTGTTCATTTGTCAGTTCTTCTCTCCTTCTTTTATTTTCCTCAATCAACAAACCATTATCTTTTATCAATCCTTGAATCTTCTTGTCTTTCTGAGAACAAAACTCACAAACCGATTCATAGCCACTATTTCCAGAACCACTTATTTTAGTTTCAGAATCAGAATCAGTTAATTCTTCTTCATCATCATTATGAACAATTTGAGCAATCATTGCAGATACGGGAATCCATGCAGACTCATCATCGGAATCGGGAGTGCAATAATTACCTTTATCCGATTTTTGTGCGCTTGACTCAGAAATAATAGCAGTGTGTCCCTAATCATATTGTTTATCTACTTGAGACACCAAAGCTGTTGGAGACTTTGATGAAGAAGCATTTGATTTTGAACACTCACGAGCAAAATGACCAAAATTAGAACATTTGAAACATTTTACCTTTGATTTGTCTATGCCAACCTTGCCATTTGGATTTAGATTTTGAAATCCGATCTTTTTCTTGAATCTTTTAAGTCTTTGGGCTAACATTGCAAGTTGCCAATTAATGTCCATTTGTTCAAGGTTATCTGGATCAATCTGATCAAAATCTTCTACAATCAAATTAGATGTTGTCAAACCACCATTCAGCAATCCATAATATGAAGATAACAAAGCTGAAATTAATGCCAAATGCTCATCTGGTGTTTTTGCAGAAAACGAAGTCTAACTCGAATTATTTGGAATAGTGAAGTTACACCCTCTTGATGAATTTGCAGAGTTTCCTGAATCATGACCAGCAACAAAAGCTGTTTGAGGTGGATTTAATGAATCAACACCAAAAGATTTAGACTTTGCATTGATACTTGCAGAATTTTGACCATGACACACTTCAGGATTTTGGAATTGAGCAGTTGACTTGTTTGATGTCATCATTTCCATCTCTCTAGCATGAAGCTTTCCGGTCAAATCATGAAATGATAATTCAGAATATTCTTTATCATGAGTAAGTAATAATACATAGTTTTCCCACTTTTCCGGTAATGCTTCCATCAATTTCTCTTTTAATTCCTCTTTTAATTCCTCTTCGGTCTTTTCTATTTTAACCACTTTCATCTCACTAATCAGATGTGAAAACCTTGAAACAAGAGCAGAAATATTTTCTTTTTCATAATGTTGAAAATTTTCAAATTCCTTGTTCAACACTTTTCGTCTACTCTTCTTATATTGGTCATTACCTTCACATCGAGCAGATAAAGCATCCCACAACTGTTTAGCTTTCTTGCAAGTGCTGAATTGATGCAACAACTCGGTAGGTAAAGCCATGGTAAGATAACCATAAACTTTTTGTTCAAGCTCATAACTTTCATCCTTATCAAAATCTTGAATTTCTTTATACTCGCCTTCTGCAGTTGGACGTACATACAACTTTTGAATTGGAATCCATAAATCAATATCGTTTGTGCTGATATATGCAGAAAAACGTTGCTTCCAATTTTGATAATTTTCCAACTTTAACAGCTTAGGAACTTTCTGACTTGTTCCTATTTCATTATCAAAATTGAGCATAGCTTGTACCGTGCTTTGCATAGCCGCAAACGCTTGAAAATCAGACATTTTTCACCAAAAATAATACTTCAAAAACTTTAAACTCAAAAACGGAGGTCTTCCAAGCGGATTTTAGGGGTCAAAACTGGACGGTACTGGCCGTTAGGCAGGTACAAGTCTAGATCTCGTTGAGACGAACGTTTTGGCTGGTATTAGCTCCCGTAACTCTTAACGGTTCTCAAGTTACGTCAGTTTTAGTGAAGGTCACTTTTCTGCTAGCGTACCAAACCTTCTCAGCGGACCAAATCCGGACCAAATTAACCAGCGGACCAAATTTGTACTCAGCGGACCAGTTCCGGACCAACTTAATCAGCGAACAAAACACGGACCAAATTATCTCAGCGGACCAGATTGGTACGGCGGACCAAATGGTACGGCGGACCAAAGAATAACCGCCACGGACCAGCTTTTAAGATTGTCTAGCGGACCAAACTTGGCGGACCAGAACTCGATGAAGATTGCCTGGCGGACCAGCGGCGGACCAGCAGTTCTTCGGGGGGACCAGAAGCGTACCACGCTGAATTCGACGAATTTTCACGAATTTTGACTTTTGGAGCTGGAATTTGATTCAGTAAGGTGCGAAATCACTCCAGGAACACTCAGAAATCATTTTTCACCTCGGAAACACTCGGAATTGGAAGAATTTGATGAAAAATGAAGAAAACCCGAACTTTCTCTCTCTAAAAATCCAAAAATTGATCAAAAACACAGCAGTAGAGCAACCAAATGCTCTGATACCACTTGTAAAACCGAGATACGATCTTACTACTGCATGCTTTGATCAAACGTAGAGAACACGAGAAGTAAATAAGAGATTTCGTATTGAATCACTTGAAGATACAATGAAAGCTCTCTAGTTTCTCTCTCTAGCACACACACATAAAAGGTGTAGAATGACAAACGTGTTCTTAACTGGTTACCTTGCACATTCTAACACAAACCTATTTATACTAAGTGACTAAACAGGCTGTGTACCAAATGGTACGGGCGTACCATTTGGTACGGCGGACCATTTGGTACGGCGGACCATTTGGTCCGGTACCAATGATATTGTTACTAAAACTCAGACTAAGACACGCTCACATAGATACAATACACGAGACACATCATAGCATAGGTATATGCTCTAACAGAGCTAATACCAGTCAAAACGTTCGTCTCGACAAGATCTATACTTTTACTCGCCTAACGGCTAGTAGCCTCAAGTTTGACCCCCAAAATCTGCTTGGAATACCTTCGTTTTTGAGTTTGAAGTTTTTGCGTTCGATATTATAACTTCAAAATGAGCGATTATCAAGCGTTTTCAGCTGTTCAATCATCGATGCAAGCTATGATGAACTATGATAATGAAATCGGAACAACTCAGAAAGTTCCTGAATTACTTCGATTGGAAGATTATCATAACTGGAAGCAACGATTTAAAGCATATCTCAATGCACTTGATGTTGATCTTTGGATACCAATTGAACAAGAATACAAATATCCTAAGAAAAATGGAGAACCGGTCATGCAAAGTGATCTTGATGAAGATGAGCAGAAATCTTATGCACGAGAAAAGAAAACATATGGAAATCTCACTATGGCATTATCAAGAGAACTTTTGCATCATTTAAAACTTGCACAACTTCTAAAACTTTGTGGGATGCATTAAAAGATAGGTGTGCAGGAAACGATCAGTATAAGAAAAGTCGAAAGAAAGTTTTGTTAAAAGAATTCGACAACTTTCAGCATTGTGAAAAAGAAAGTATTTCAGATTTGGTTTCTAGAATTTCACATCTTGTTACTGAACTTGGAGAACTCAAAGTTGCCAAAGATGATGAGGTTTTGAAAGAAAAGTTTTTGGAGGCGTTGCCGAATAGCTGGGAGAATTATGTTCTGTTACTAACACATGATAATGACTATTCTAAATGGTCTTTTCACAAATTAACTGGAAAGTTGCAAGCTCGTGAGTTAGAAATGAGGGTGAAAAGATCTGCACCTGCTCTCAATCAGAATCCAGAATTGTATTATGGAGATAATCCAGCCACTGTGAATGCTAAATCAAAATCACATTCTGATTCAAGTGTTAATCCACCATCGAAAGCTTTTCTAGCTGGAAAGTCTGAACGTTCTAGTTATTCTTTAGGTCGCAGTTTTACTATTCCTGATAGATCCTCAACTAAGTCTACTCCTGCTCAAGAAACCGAAGATGTAGCTGTTTTGTTATCTGCTTTCATATCATCTTCTTCTGGATCGGTTTTTAGTCAAATCGGTCAATCTATTTTGTTTGGAGAAGATTTAGATCATCTGGATGAAGATCAATTGAATAAACTTGATCTGGAATGGCAGTTTGCTATGGTAGTGGAGAGAGGAAGGAGATTCATGAAAAAACATGGCAAGACATCTATTCTTCAAGGAGGAAAGCTTCGTTTGGATAAATGAATGATTAAATGTTTTAAATGTGATAAATATGGACATTTTGCTCGGGATTGTCCTAAATCGTCATCTGAAAAGGGTACTTCTGATAAGAATGTTAAAGATAAAGAAGTTAAAGCTATGATATCTCAAACTGATGAAGTTTATGATTGGGCTAAAGATTTTCCGGATGAATCTGCATTTTTGGTTCACTCGCCAGAAAATTATGCATTAATGGCTACTGTGCAAGTGGACTCGAGTGATTCTGAGACAGAAGTGAGTGGTTATGAATCAGTGTGTGAATTTTGTTCACAAAAGGATACTCGAATTCAAGAGTTGATAAAGGAAAAGGAGTGTCAACTTGCTAAAATCAAAAGAAAAGAAGACGAGTCGGAAGGTTATGTCAAGAAATGTCAAGGATTTGATGAACTTTTCAAAACAAATGAGATGTTACTCAAAGAAAAGAGTTTGTTGGTTGAAGAACTAGCAGATATTCAGAAAAAATTGTCAGACGATTGTATTCATAATGATCACCAAAAATCACAACTTCAACATCAGAATGATGAGTTCATGACAAAAATTGTCAAGTTAACTTCTGCTAATGAAAAGTTGGTCAAGGAGGTTGAAGAATATAAGTCTCAAGCTAAATATGTGAGTGAAGATTTTGAAAATCTATTCCAAAAATCTACAGCAAGAGTAGAAGCACCTAAAACATCTAATGTTGAACTTCAAAAAGATTTAGATGTGGCTACTGCTGAAAGAACTCAATATCAAATTGTTAAGTCTGAATTGCAAGATAAGATCACTACTCTGAAGAAGGACAAGATTTTATTAACAAAAAATATTGAGATCTATAAAGAAAGAGTGGAGAAAATTAGAAAAGAAGTTCTTGCTGCTCATGATGGTATGCGAAGAGAAAAATCTTAAGTTAATAGCACATCTGAGAAATTGATTCAGTCAGAAAAGATTGTTGCTGAAGCTCAAAAGACAATAGCAGATTTGAAAATTGAAATCTTAGATCTCAATCATCAATTGCATAATTTGCAGAATTCTCATTCTTTTGCAAGTTATTTGTGTCAGGATGATAATTTCAAAAAGGTGTTTGGAGGCGATGACTTTAATCAAATTCCACATCCGGTGATTCAAACGAAAGCTATTGTTGATTTGAGTCCTTCAAATACAAAGCACGATTATTCTGAATTGGCTGTTGTATATTCTGACTTAAAGCCATCAAAGAAATCAAAGAAGGTGATAGAAATGGAGGAATGTTTGGTTGATAAAACACCACCATCGTTTGTTTCTCGTGGATTTATGTCAGAAGTGGGTGTTATTTCTACTGGTGAAAAGATTGAGAAAGATGAAAATAAATTGCATGAAGAAGTTATTGCTGCAAAGTTGGTTGAAGTTAACAAACTAAAAGATATCAAAGCTTCATTTAATCAAGCGACTAATGCTGGGTACTCGGATTCTCAAGTTGATCTGACAAAGTTACTAGGCTACAAAGGTTCAGGTTTGGGAAGCCAGGGTATGCAATTTGTGAAGGCAAAGAAGAAGAACATGCCAAAGAAGGTTAGGAAGGAAAAGAAAGATACAAGTTTAGATCAAATTTATCATCTGGCCCAGGTGTTTATTTCTACCATGGAGAAGGGATTTGGGGGAAAGCAAAAGAAGAAGTTTTCTTCTGAAAGTTTTCCAAAAGAATCTTCTTCATCTAGTTCTAATGCTACACCTCAAAGTACTACATCTAAATGGGTACATTCTAATCAATTTCAAGATTTTGATGATATTTCTGATGATACTGAGTTCCCTTCTACATGTCATCCAGTACAGGACAAGCTACACTCTAAACGATCATATCGTTTGTGTTACCAATGTCACCGAAAGGGACATATGGCCCATGATTGTCTCGTAACTGTCAAAAGAATGTTTTTTGGAAAAACTGCCACAATAATTCATGAATTAGGCAGAATTTTTACTGAGTCACCATCGTCATTTTTTAAATCGAAAAGTAAACAAGTTTTTAAAAGTGATTCTAGTGTTGGTGATTCATCACAAGCTGGCGTTTCAGTAAAAACTGCACCTGCAAAAATGCAGTGGCGACCTAAAGTGGTCAGCAAGGCTGCAACTGATTTTGTGGAAGACACTGGTCGACTATATGCTGTGTGCTTCGGGTCGTTTGAGTACTAATTCTTTAAAACCAGTGTGCAGGTACTTCAAGAAGACCTGTTGGTGATTGTGAAGTTCAAGCTTCAAGCAGTTGCTGATAGTAGAGTTTCCTGCTTAACTTAAATTGAATGCTCCATATTTTGAAATGAACGTTTTTCTGAAAGCTAAAAATTACTGAGGTATCAGTATCGATTGGTCAATTTTCTTTCTTTTACATTTCGTTTGTAGTTTAGGGGGAGAATATTGAAAAAGCAAAAATAGTGTCTTTGTGTTTTGTTAAAATGAAAATCCAAAAATGGAGTTTTTATTTTAAGGGGGAGAAAAATGAGAAAGAAAATTCAAAAAACATTGAAAAACAGAAAATACAAAAATTGTGAAAAATGAGAATTTGTATCCGACATATTAGGGAAATGATGGTACATTGGCTTACATGTCTGACTTGTGGATAAATTAGATGAAAAATCCATAAGATCATTGTTGATGTGCTTGGTAGGCTCCGCATTAAATCAGAAAGTATTCAGATGTGATAAACACATTAAATACAAATGCTTAACCAAGTGGACAACATCTTGATGCGTATCTCAAGATATTAAAGAAAAGATATGTGGAAAAGAAAAATGAGAAGTCACTATGTATACATTGAAAAACATAAAATACAAAAACATTGAAAAATGAGAAATTGTATCCGACATATTTGAGAAATGATGGTACATTGGCTTACGTGTCTAACTCATGGATAAATTAGATGAAAAAACCATAAGATCATTGTTGATGTGCTTGGTAGGCTCGGCATTAAATCAGAAAGTATTCAGATGTGATAAACACATTAAATACAAATGCTTAACCAAGTGGACAACATCTTGATGCGTATCTCAAGATATTAAAGAAAAGATATGTGGAAAAGAAAAATGAGAAGTCAACTATGTATACATTGAAAAACATAAAATACAAAAACATTGAAAAATGAGAAACTGTATCCGACATATTTGAGAAATGATGGTACATTGGCTTACGTGTCTAACTCATGGATAAATTAGATGAAAAAACCATAAGATCATTGTTGATGTGCTTGGTAGGCTCGGCATTAAATCAGAAAGTATTCAGATGTGATAAACACATTAAATACAAATGCTTGACCATGTGGACAACATCTTGATGCGTATCTCAAGATATTAAAGAAAAGATAGGTGGAAAAGAAAAATGAGAAGTCACTATGTATACATTTGTTCATTTTGCAAAAATTTAAACTTGTTTGATTTTCTTTATTTTGTCAAACGATCGGACTTTCTCTGCGTGTCCACAAGACCGACCTGATTGTTGTTCGTTTAATGTTCTGCTTTATTTTCTTTGGTGTTTCGTATAACTCATCGGACTTTCTCTGCGTGTACGGGAGTACCGACCTGATTGTTGTTGAGTTATACAATTTCAACTTGTTTTTATTTTCTTATTTTGTTAAATCTGAGGCCTTATCTGCGTATCGAAAGATCGACCTTAAGGTAGACGATTTAACGTTCTTATTTCTTTTTGCATGGAACACGGTTGACTATATCATGAATACAATAATTATGTGATTAAATCACGAATTAAATCACAAAATGTGATAAGCAAAAACATATCTGAGTATGTCTGATAGTGTGGAGTACACTGGTCAATGCAATCTAATCAATACAATAACATATCTAGATGTTATGAGTATGATTGTGCCTGAGTTTAATATGGACCAATTATACCAGCAATCGACATGACTTGTGTGCTGAAGTTATTGAAATTGAAGTGTAGTTCAGCATGTCATGACCAGTATGATCCCAAGTTGTGATCTTTGTCGCAAAAGACAAAAATAGTGTGTGATTCAGTATTTTATTTCTGTATTGCATTTATGTTTTTCATCTGAAAAATCCAAAAAGATTTTAGGTGTGTTTTAGCATAAACTTAGAAAAGTCAAAAAGCTTTTTGGTGTGTTTTGATATAAAGTTACAAAAAGCCAAAAAGATTTTGTTTCCTATTTGTTTTTGACCGATCGATACAAGATACAAAATTGTGACTTCAAAACTATATCTTGGATTCTCGAAGAGAAGTTTTGCGCCAAGATTAAATTAAATTTCAAAAGAAAAAGAAAGTCGCGTTTCTGTCTTCTGAAATTGCAGGTTCTGTGTGACAAGACTTAAGCATGGTGAAAGGGGGAGTATGTAATATCTTTCACAAGTGGATCTTGAAGTTCAAAGATTGTTCAAGATTGATCCAGCCATACAAGCTCTATTTCGGACAAGATTTCATGTTAAAGATCGGATGCAGCAATGCTGAAGATTGAAGACTGAAGTTTAGTTAGATAGATAGATACATAGATACACTACACGTTAAGAGGGAGTTTGTTAGAGCATATTCCTATGCTACATTTGTCTCGTGTATTGTATCTAGACTAGAGCATCTTTGTAAGTCATATAGTCAACATACCAAGATGGTTGTACCATATGGTCCGCCGTACCAGTTGGTATGGGCGTACCAACTGGTCCACAAGGTGGTACGCCAGTTAGTATGTAAGTGACTATAAATAGTTCGTGTTAGAGATAATTGTTTAGTAATGTCATTTCTCTATCTCTTAACTGTGTGTATTGAAGGTGTTTCTCTCTCTAGCTTATAACCTCTTTGTGAATCAATAAAGCAAAGCTTTATTTACATCGTGTTTGTTCTCGATTAACCGAATCATGCAGTAGTAAGATCCATTTCATGGTTTTACAAACTTCGAAGTCAATCTTCAAAAACTGACTTGTACCCAAAAATTCTTCTCCTTGACTTACTTTTCGAAGGATTTGATACCTGCATTCACATCCTTTGAAAGAACATTCATGTTAGTCATGGTGACTTTCACATGTTTAAGATCTTCCCAATCCTGTTCATTCCACTGTTCTTGAACATTTATTGCTTCATGAGTGGTGAATGTGATGTCTGCCCTATGCACATAGAATAGCTTTTCTTCTTCTTCCCAGATAACAAATTTTATCTGACTGGTAGACACTTCTTCATTATCATCATCGCCCTGAGCTTCAGAAGTGTAAGGAACTTCAAGTTCTGAAGAATTCCGGCTGAACTACAGTTTTGTCGATTCCGTTTGAAGTTGAAGCGGAACTCCCACTTCAAGCGGAACAACAAGTTCAAGCGGAAAGAAGCAGTTTTGTCACTTAGTGAATATTCCGGGTGAACTCGATTATCCATCAGATAATGAGTTCAACCTGACTTTTCCTAAGATGTCTTTTCAGCAGTCCCATCCTGCAAAAACTTCTCGTATGCTTCTACATCCGCCCAAGCCGCTCTCCTAAAGTAGATTGTTGCTGTCAACACGCAAGTCATTTCAAATGTCGAAGTTTATTCTTTTGGTAGCTTAGATTTGACTTTGTATTATACGATCTAGATTAGATCGCATGAGATCAATGGCTGTGATTGATCTCATCTGCACTATATATAGCTTGTTACCTCTTAGTTTACAGATCGTGGTTATCACTTGTAATAGTGTAGCTTTGAGTTAATGCAAATAGTGCCGAGTATTTGATACTTTGTTGTTACTACTATTCTGCAAATCAAGCATTTACATTATACAAGAATTCGACTTTGCTTAAGTTAAGTGAAATATAACTTTAATTCCGCAGGGTTATATTTGCAAGTAAAGGGCTTTGTTTAAGTTTAACTTTGACTTATAACGATCCTACAATTGGTATCAGAGCTTTGGCTCTCTACTTTGAAGACTTCTAGTGCTTCAAAGTTGATACTTTACTTGCTTACTTAATTTTTAAGTTTTTTTTGTTTTACAAAACTGTTTTTCACAATGACTGATTTAACTCTTGGTTCACTTAATGGTAGCTCTAACAAACCACCAATTTTCACTCCTGATGACTTTGATACTTGGAAACTCAGGATGGAAGGTTTTGTTAGAAGCCTAGACAGACGCATTTGGAACAGGTTGACTGTAGGTCCTTACAATCCAACTGTTCAATCTGCTGACGATGCCCAAGTGCAAATACCAAAACCACTAGATAAATATGTTGAAGCTGATTATACTGAGCTTGAATATGATCACAAGGCCTACTGGACACTCCAGGCTGCATTACCTAACTCTATACTTGTAGGGTTCAAGGGATATAAGACAGCACATGGCTTGTGGAATGCTCTCAGTGAAATTTATGAAGGGTCTAGTGAAGTTAAGGAAAACAAGAAAGATGTTTTGAAACAAAGATATGAAAACTTTACTTACAAAACTGGTGAATCTATGACCAACCAGTATCTTAGATTTGTTTCACTTCTTGATGAATTGCAAAAGGTAGAAGTAAAAACTGAACAGGCTGATGCCAACAAGAAGTTCTTGAGATCATTACCTCCAGCTTGGACTGTCTACACAGTCAGCATCAGGGAGTGCAAGGATCTCAAAAAGCTTAAACTAAGTGAACTCCATGGAGTCCTTAGTGCTTATGAAATGGAGCTTAACTTTAAGCAAAACAACTTTCCTGAAACATCACCACAGTTGCAAACCATTGCTTTGGTTACAACTGATTTTCAAAAGATCTCAAATTCATCTCAATATCACTCACCCTCAGTCAGTTTTATTGAGTCACCTAGAGGCTCAGAGAGTTCTTCAACACTGTTTGACAACTCCCACTCTGCCTATGTGGCAACTGACTCATCTCAAGGCTTCACACATGAAGACTTGGAATGCATAGGGGCAGATGATCTAGAAGAGATGGACATTTTAACTCAATTAGCTATGGTTTCTGTAAGGGCACAAAGATTCTATAAAAGAACTGGAAAAACTTATAAAGGGTCAAAGGGATCATCAATTGGATTAGATAAATCTAAAGCTAAATGTTATAATTGTCACCAACTTGGTCATTTTGCCAGGGAATGCAAGCAGCCAAGGAGAGATGGACAGAACAATAACAACAATGTGCAACTGAGATCAAATCATGGAAGCAACAACAGCAGCAGTCAACACAACAACAACAACAACAACAATAACAGCAATCAGCAGCCAACTCAACCAAAATCACTTGGAAATCAAAATGTGGTGGCAGCTGTAGCTAACCAGACTGAATGCTATGAGTGGGATGACTTTGTCACTGAGTTTGAGCCAATCAACCATGCTTTGATGGCTAAAGAAGATTCAACTAAACAGGTAAATGAAATTCCTGAAAAAGTTTTGGAAAATCTGTGCAGCCCTGCCTGCATAGAACAAGTGTCAAAATACAGGAAACATAACACTGATCTGATTGATGAAATTTCTAACTTGAATGAGTTAAAGAATTGCTCTAAAACTGAAACTGCATACATCACCAAAATTGAAAATTTAAACAAAGAATTTGATGTTTTGAAGCAAACTAACTCCATTTTGGAAACACAATTAGAGGATTTGTTGAACAAGCTAACTATTTCAAGACAAGAAACAAAAGATGCAAAAGCAGAAAATGATATTCTTGAAATTAAGCTAAAAGATGCCTTGTTCACCTGTGACAAATTCCAAACAGCTAACAAGAAAGCTGAGAAACTTTGGAATGGGGCAACGCATGGGAAAACAGGTATTGGGTACAACAATGTTGAACCACCCAAGGAATACTCACCTGTTATTGCTCCAATCCAAGCTCTTCAGAAGGAGTGCAGTGTGAGTCTAATTGTTGACAGCAATGCATCTTCCTCATCTGAATCAAAATCTGTTGAATCATCTTCAAATTGTGAAGTCAAAGATGCTAGCACTTCAGCATCTGTTGACCAATCCAAGGTTTTAAAACCAAAAGTTGCTTTTCCACCACCAACTATTTATGAGCCAAAAGACTCAAAAGTTGGAGGCAAACTACCTGAGCAGCCAAAACCAAGTGAAACTGAAAGAATGGGTAAGCTTACTTACCACCAGGTCACTAATGAAAAAATAACCGAAAACACAGATTCTTACCAAAGAAAAATGTTTGAATGTGTTTTCTGTGGTGAAAAAGGACACATGGCTGCAACATGCAAATTCAATCCATTAAGCAAAGGTCAAAACTTGTTAAAACCCAAAAACGTTTTTACTCAGAAAAGATCTACAGGTAGAATCTCACCTGTAAGAAGTAACACAATGAAGTATTTTGATACTGAGTCAAACAAAATTTTAATTGGGAACAACAAAAATGGAAGTTTTTCAGTCTTAAAATCAAACAGAGTTCCGACTGAACTTCAACCGGGAAAATTTTCAACCGGAAGAGAAGTTCAACCGGAAATCTCCAAAACACTCAGATCAGTTACTGCACCTAGACAACGACCCAGGGTTCAGTTCACTGATGAGTATGATCATTTTGAAGGTCAATATAGGAGAAACCCATCTAGAGGAAAGACCTTCTCTAGAGAAAATTTTGTGAAAAACAAGCAAAACTCTCAACCGAACGTTCCTTCTAGCTCAAATGGAAGTGCAACTGCTGCATTCCATAATGAGAGATCTAGCCAAACCAACAAATTTTCAAACTTTAATGCTAGAATCTCACCAGTGACTAGAGTTGATCAGACCTACACCTCACCCGGTGAGTTGCCAAAGGTTTTGACCAACAAACAAAAGAAGTATAGGGAATATAGAGAGAAGAAAATTGCTGAAAGAAGGCTTAGCAAAACTGACAGGCAATGTCAATCAAGTGCATAATCTGAACACTTGAATATTGACCAAGATGACCTGTTGAATGAGGATCCAATATTAAATACTTTAGTACTTAAAGAATACAAGTATTATGATGCTTCTGGCAAGCCCAAGACCTCAAAGGCTTGGGTTCCCTTTAGAAATTAATCAATTTCCTTTGTGTGTAGGTGCATAATAAAGGCCAACAGAGCCTATGGGTAGTTGATAGTGGATGCACTTGCCACATGACAGGAAATAAGCATGTATTGGAAAACCCCAAAAACATAAATGGAGGTCCTGTAGCCTTTGGGAGTGCAAAAGGACACATTACTGCACAAGGTGCTGTCAGTAATGGGATGCTTACCTTTGACAAGGTAAATTTTGTTGACACATTAAATTTCAATTTACTTAGTGTCTCACAAATGTGTGACAAGAATTTGAATTTGATGTTTACTGAGAAAGAGGCCATAGTCTTGAAACCTGGTGTTAAAATCCCTGAGGAACTTGTATTGCTCAGAGCACCTAGGAGAGAAGGACTATATATTTTGGATATGTAATGTATTAATAAGCGATACCCATGCTGCGGGTTGTTTCATGCCATAAATAAACTCGAACACTCAAGAAATCTGTTGGTGTCTGCTGCCACTCCAGCCAGTGGAATTGCATGCTTTATATCCAAAGCCTCAGTGGATGAGTTTGATTTGTGGCATAGGAGGTTATGTCATGTTAACTACAAGAACATGAACAGAATAGTGAATCTCAGCTTGGTTAAGGGTCTTCCTAACAAGCAGTTCAACTATTCTGAACACTGTGTTTCTTGCCTCACGGGTAAGCAACACAAGACCTCTTTCAAGCCCAAAACTGAGTCTTCTATCACTCAACCTCTTGAACTTTTGCATATGGACTTGTTTGGTCCAACTAGAGTGATGAGCATAGGGAAAAGATCATACTGCTTTGTCATAATATTGATTACTCTAAATATACATGGGTGTTTTTCTTAAAAACAAAAGATGAAACTGCTGAATTGTTGAAAACACTAATTGTATCTTTAGAAAATCAAGCAAAACTGAAAGTTAGGACAATCAGAAGTGACAATGGCACAGAGTTTAAAAATCATGTTTTGAACTCATTTTGTGAGAAAAAGGGAATCCTTAGGCAATTCAGTGCTCCTAGAACTCCACAGCAAAATGGTGTTGCTGAAAGGAGAAATAGGACCTTGATTGAGGCTGCTAGAGCAATGCTAGCAGATTCTAAGTTACCTGTGATAGTTTGGGCAGAAGCAGTAAACACTGCCTGCTATGTCCAAAATAGGACTTTGATTGTTAAGGGTAAAAATAAAACTGCTTATGAGCTTTGGAGAGGTAGAAAACCTAACATTTACTTCTTTAAATCTTTTGGTTGTCCTGTTACTATTTTGATAACTAATAGGTTGTTGCCTAAGTTTGCTGAAAAGGCAGATGAAGGATATTTTGTTGGATATTCGGGTGTGTCAAAAGCATTCAGAGTATACAATAAAAGTACTAAAATTGTTGAGGAAACCATTAATGTGACTTTTAATGAGAAATCTCTTAACAATTTTGTATCTCAACCAGACTGGCTATTTGACATAGATGCACTAACCACTGCTTTCAATTTTACCATTGAGAAGCCATTGAGTTCAACAGTGCAGGAACAGGAACATAAGCAAAATCACATAAGATCAGCTGATGATGTCTGGCAGATAAGCGCCAAGGAACTGAAAATGCATCCTACCTTCTTTTCATCCATCAGCACCAAGCCTGTGAAACCCAACAACTCAAAGAAAACCTCTGAAATTGTTCTTGCTGATGCAGAAGTTTATCCGGCTGAACTTCCGGTTGAAGTTCAAGCGGATCCTGTAGCAGTAGAATCTCCGGTTGAAATTCAACCGGAAAACAATTTTTCAGTAAATTCTGAGAACAATGAATCTAATGACTCAACTGATGCTAGTTCAAATGAGTATAGTTTTGAGCATCTGATTTCAGATTCAGTCCCCAGTTCTCATGAAGCAACTGAAAGTTCAGATCCTGTATCACAAACCAACAATATTGAGTTATTACCTCAACTCAATATTCCTCACAATGGAAGAAGCCATGAATTTCCACTATTTCCTGATAGGAAAATTGATAAGAACCATCCAAGGGAGAACATTATAGGAGACTTGTCAGCTCCTGTGCTGACAAGAAGCAAATCTATTGATGCAAACATTTGCCTTCATGCTGCATATCTGTCTCAAGAAGTACCCACAAAGATCAATGATGCATTGGAAGATGAAAGTTGGGTAGAGGCAATGCAAGAGGAACTGTTTCAGATCAATAAACAAAAGGTTTGGGAATTGGTTGACTTACCTGAAGGTGAAGAACCAATTGGAACTAAATGGGTATTCAGAAACAAGAAGGATGATAGGGGAATAGTAATAAAAAACAAGGCCAGACTTGTAGCTCAAGGCTACAAACAAGAAGAAGGCATTGACTATAATGAAGTTTTGGCTCCTGTAGCCAGGCTTGAAGCAATCATAATATTTCTTGCCTATGCTGCATTCAAAAACTTTCTGGTATTTCAAATGGATGTTAAATGTGCCTTTCTGTATGGTCTTTTGGAACAGGATGTGTATGTCAAGCAACCTCTAGGCTTTGAAGACCCTCATTATCACAACAGGGTCTGCAAACTGATTAAAGCTTTATATGGTCTCAAGCAAGCTCCTAGGACATGGTATGCGACACTCTCAAACTATCTCCTAGTGAATGGCTATAAGAGAGGAGCTATTGACAAAACACTGTTTGTGAAATCTGATGGCAAAGATACTTTGATGGTACAAATCTATGTTGATGACATCATCTTTGGTTCATCCATTGCTGCCTTATGCAAAGAGTTTGAGAGTTTGATGCAATCTAAGTTTGAGATGAGTTCAATGGGAGAACTGAACTTCTTCTTAGGATTGCAAGTGAAGCAAACTGCAAATGGAATTTTCTTGAATCAGTCCAAATACATTCAAGATATGCTAAAAAGGTTTGATATGCAGTCTGTATCAACCTCAAAAACTCCCATCTCCACTTCTCATAAGTTACACAGTGATTTAAGCGGGAAACCAGTGGATGTACACCTCTATAGGGCAATGATTGGATCACTGCTCTA
The DNA here is from genome assembly GCA_039602395.1 of Deinandra increscens subsp. villosa. Taxonomy (NCBI): domain Eukaryota; kingdom Viridiplantae; phylum Streptophyta; class Magnoliopsida; order Asterales; family Asteraceae; genus Deinandra; species Deinandra increscens. The sequence continues at coordinate 8,985,447 of JBCNJP010000006.1, read as the reverse complement.
TCTCACAGCCAGCAGACCTGACATCATGTTTAGTGTCTGTTTATGTGCTAGATACCAGTGTCAACCAAAGGAATCACACATGTTAGCTGTGAAGCGAATCTTTAGATACCTTAAAGGACAACCAAAGCTTGGGTTGTGGTATCCAAAGAACTCAGATTTCTCCTTCAAAGCTTACACTGATAGTGATTATGCTGGTTGCAACTTGGATAAGAAATCTACTTCAGGAGGATGTCAATTTTTGGGAGAAAGACTTGTGTCTTGGAAATGCAAGAAGCAAACATGCGTGTCTACTTCTACTGCTGAGGCTGAATACATCGCTGCATCAAGCTGCTGCAATCAAGTCTTATGGATCCAGAATCAAATGTTGGATTATGGCATCAAGTTCATGGAGACTCCTATCCTTGCAGACAACAACAGTGCTATATCAATCACAAACAACCCCGTTTAACACTCAAAAGCAAAGCACATTGATATCAGGTACCATTTTATTAAAGATTGTGCTGAGAAACACTTGATTAGAATGGTCAAAGTTCATACAGATCAACAATTGGCTGACTTGTTTACCAAAGCATTTGATGAAGCTAGATTTTTCTATCTCACTAGTGCCATTGGTATGATGAACTTTGACTGATTAAGATGTTTTCACAATTCTAATAAAAAGAGGGACATGTGCTCTAAAGCCCGTCTCTTGATACAAAAATAAAAAGAAAATGAAAATCTTTAGTGTTAATCAGACTACATTTCAATTCATAGTCAGCAACTGTTGATAAAGCTATGAATAATTAACACAAATTTTCAATAAATCATGTGTTTTGGATTTCCGGTTCAAGTTCAGGTTCAACCTGAGAAGACAACTTTTGAAATTCACCGGGTGAACTTCAACCGGAAAAATGCTTTAAAATGATGTGGAAATTTATTTTGAAAACAATTCTTTCAAGCGGAAAAATTGTCCGCTTGATGTTCAGACGGAAGAATTTCTGTTTTTAAAATAAAGGAGAAAATGGGTTCCGCTTGAACTTCCGGGTCAACAAAGTCAAAGTCTCATTTAATTACCCGGAAGGCGCACTTTTCTAAGCGGATATACATTTATTTACCCATTAAATTTTTAACTGATTAAAATCCGAGGTTTCAGTAAATTAACTTTTGGATAAGGACATGCTTTAACCAGTTGTACCATATAACCCATAAAGCACCTGTCTCATCAGTCACTGAACCGTCGATTTTTAACCTCTCTCCTCCACGTCAGCGTCGTAAAAGGTTTAGGCCCTAAATTACCGTCACTTTCCCATTTTCATCAAACCCCACTCCGATTTTATTCCAAAATTCCTCTCATCTTCTCTCCAATAAACCTCCGTAAACCGTCAACCTGCGTCAACAATGGCTCCTAAGGGGAAGGCAAGTGGCAAAAGGCCCGTAAGTGACTCCAAGTTTCCAGTAGAACACAATCTTGTGGCGTATCTAGAGCCACCGAGCAAAACCGACATCTACATTGGAATGATTGACTTTATAAAAAGTTCTCATCTTCACCATGCGCTTACTGTCGAAGCAGAAATTTTTGAAGAAGTACTAGAGGATTTTTTGGTCACACGCTAGGGTTACTGAAAGGGCAAATGGTAGTGAAACAATTCTGTCAACCGTTCAGGGGATTGAAGTCGAAATCGACGATGCTAAAGTTAGAAGAGTGCTGAAACTAAAGGATGATGATGGATATGAGATAGTCGATTCAAAGAAATATCTTCGACTATTCAGAGATCTAGGGTACGGTGGTTCACTGCAAAGCAAAACCATCAAGAAGGGGCAGTTACCATATAAATGGAGGTTCTTGGCTCACACAATATTGGTATGCCTATCTCCAAAGAAGGGTGGATTTGATGAGCTTGCCAGCGAACAAGCATCTGCCTTCTATTCGGTGATAAAGGGTGAGAATTTTAATTTCTCTAAACTCATTTTTGATGCCCTAAAATCAAATGTCCAACCTGATTTTATCTACTTATACCCACGGTTTTTAACTTACATTCTCAAAGAAGAGTACCCCCAAATTGTGTGGCTTGGTACAATTTTGCATTCCAAACTTCTAAATGAGAAAAAATTTTCTAATCATGCTGTAAATAAGTCTGCATTTCTTGGAAGGGACACTAACTATCCCCTACCAACTCCAAGGCAGTTTCCTGATGAACCTGCTAATCCTGAGGTTCAAACGGAAACTGCAGCAGCAACTGAGCTCCCTGCTCAAGATCACAGAGCTGCAAATCCCACAGTTTCTGATCCCACATATGTCCCTGCTTCCTCAAGACTAAAAACCTTTCAATCTAAAAAGAGGAAAGCTCACAATCAATCTACCATTGCCACTGAAACTCCTCCTGTCATTTTTAAAAGACAGCGACAAGTGGTCATTAGGTCTCCTCCACCTAGTGCCACAACCCAACCCGAAGCTTCTAACCCCGCTCCAGGAAAAAAAGCCCAAGCGGAAACTGGTCAAATTGGGATTCTCTCTTAGGGATGAACCTTCGTTTAAGGGGGAGTCATTAGAAGCAGATGTACAATCCCCATCTGAACATATTTCACCCCTTCAACACCAATCACCTAGGAATGACAGTGCTATCAATCTTGGCTTATGTGAAGGTGTTATTAACTCACCTACCACATTACATGAGAACATCCTGATAAGCCAGGACCCTGCAGCACTAAACCTACACTTCTCACCGGAGGTGAATCTCGGGAGTTTTGAAGAGATTCATGCGGAAAGGGCTGCTGCTGCCCAGGGATCCTCACTGGACCTTGGGGTTAGCAGTAACATCAATAAGACCTAATCTGCGGCAATCTTCTCTGAATCAGCACTTGAGGCTCCTTTATTGGAACCGAGAGTTGTTGTGACAGATGAAGAGAATCCCAGGTGCCAAGAAGCCATGGGTACCACAGCTGATCAATCTAGGATTGATAGCTTGGTTTCGTCCAAGGATGCTGGTAAAAAGCCAGTTGAGGACAGTTTTACACTACCAGAATTGACGAACTTGTACCTATCTCTCCAAGCACAGGTTGATACTCTAAATGCAACTGTTGCTAAACTGGTGAAAGCTAATCCTACTGATGCTGAAGCAGGTCCTTCAACCCTTCACAGAGATGCTGATGAAGCTGTAATAGCTGAAGAAGCTGATACTGTCAAATTGGGGGAGAAAATGCCCTCAAGGCCTGTCATTACTGAAATTGAAGAAGATCAGGGGATACCGGCTGAAGTGAGAGCCACAGCTTGTCAAAGGATCGGTATAAATCCCTTCGATGTTGAAGAGTGTTGGGCCAACATTAAAAGCAGTCAACTGATTGCTATTTCACCTTTTGAGGATCCCAACCTCACAGAGCTTGTTTAATCTTCAATGTTGATTGCTGGTGCTCTACCTGAGCACATCAACATGATCACTACACTCCTAAAAGATGTCATCTTACCGGCTGAAAGAGCCAGTGATCACAGCAAAGCAACTGAAGAAAGCACTGCAACCACTGTAGTTGCTACACTCACCGAAGGAGAAGATGAGAATCCTATTGGTGAAGATGAAGGCACAGAGGTGCTGGAGATTGCTGACATAGAACCTGAAGTCACCAAACCTCAGATGGTGACTGAAGATCAACCTACTGTTCAAGCGGAAGTTCAGGCGGAACTTCAAGCGGAAGTGTTTGTGGAAGCTGAAACTATCGTTCAACCGGAAACCCAATCAACTGCCCAGGTGGAAACTTTTGGCCCTGGCAACTCAATTTTTGGTGTTGATGGGTCTGCTGAACCAACTGTGGTTCAACCGGAAGAACAGGGTAATGCTGAAATAGCAGACATGGCTGAAACCCTTATAACCTTAAGGAGCACAGAACCAATTCAAACTGAAGAACCTGTTCAAGCTGATTTTCCTAAAACAGTTCAACAGGTGGTTCAAACTCCAGAGGCTGAAGCTATACAGAAGATGGTAGAAGATGCCAAAAGGATAGCAGAGGATGAGAGGATAGCAAAAGAACTTCAAGAGGAATTTGATCTATACATGCAAAATTCCATCTTTGAAAATTTACTGGAAGAGGCAAAGACTAGGTCTTTCAACTGGAGACTGAAGGATTATGATTTGGATGCTGTGACTGAAGCTGATAGGCAGAGGTTAATTTCTATTGCCTCCATGTTGCCAACCAAGCTAATCAGAAATGATGAGAACTACAAATTGTTGAAGAAGGTCAAAAGGGCAATTGTGGTCAGAAACATAAGAACTGAAGAAGAGGCAGCTCAAATGCAAGTCAAAGAACTGTGCCGATTGATTGATTCAATCTTTCATGAGCTAAAAGGAGATATAGCTGCTGTCAACCCAAAGCTTGTGATGCCTGCACCTTCAGAGCTCACCTCAGGTATGTCAACTCATATAAATGTTAAACCTGAGATCACTGATGATGTAGGTATCCCTCCTCCACCTTCCTTCATATATGACCCAAATCCCATGCCTACATCTGTTCCATCCCTTCTACAGTCACTAGCCATCATACCCTATAAACCACCCTCCATCTCCAAGAAAGTAGCAACCAAGCTTGCCAACCCGAGATATAGAACACCCATTATTCCTTTCAAGAAGAAGCCTCCACCTACTATAAACTTTTCCGATATCTTTCCACCAACTCCACCTTCTAGCCCAACTTCTGAAGCCAGTAAACCACCACCACATACCTCCCTTCCTCCACTCACCATCAAAGAACCTTCCACCACCTCCAAACTTACTCAAGATCAACCTGATCTCTCTTCTCAGTCCTCAAAAGGAAAAGCTCCAAAAGTAATAGAATCAACTGATGATTCTAATGAGGAAAACAAATTGAGAAAGAGAAAACTGCTGCATCATAAAAGAAAAAGAGAGCAAAGGCCAAGGAAAAGAGGCCCACCCCGGTAAAACAAAATTGTTGGGTGGACAGTTAATGAAGACACATTCAAATTCCAGTGCCTAAGTGGGATCACCAGAGTAGTGAATGCTCATCTCGCCACCAGAATGCTTGACATCTTCTAATTATCAGACATCTATGCGAAAATGCAAGGGATAATGAGTTTGTCCAGAGCTGAGCTCCTGCTAAGAATGAGCATTGAACCAAAAGTGCTCGAGCATGGACTGTTCTCTGAAACTCAGGTTGATGAAGACACTGAAGAAAACACAACCAGTCCAATAAAGTTTGTGATTTGGGAAGAAGAAGAAAAACTCTTCTATGTACACAGGGCAGATAGTAGCTTCACAACCCATAAAGAAATTAATGTTCAAGATCAGTGGAATGAACAAGATTGGGAAGCTCTGCAACATGCTAAGGTCACCATGACCAGCATGAGTGATCTCTCAAAAGATGTGAATGCAGGGGTTAAGGTCTTCGGCAAGTAGGTCAAGGAGAAGAAATTTTTTTGGTACAAGTCAATTTTGAAGATGAACTTTGACTTAGAAGAATAATTTGACAGCATCAGCTTAGGGGGAGATTGTAAGGAACTTCAAGTTCTGAAGAATTCCGGCTGAACTACAGTTTTGTCGATTCCGTTTGAAATTGAAGCGGAACTCCCACTTCAAGCGGAACAACAAGTTCAAGCGGAAAGAAGCAGTTTTATCACTTAGTGATTATTCCGGGTGAACTCGATTATCCATCAGATAATGAGTTCAACCTGACTTTTCCTGAGATGTCTTTTCAGCAGTCCCATCCTGCAAAAGCTTCTCGTATGCTTCTACATCCGCCCAAGACGCTGATTGTTGCTGTCAACACGCAAGTCATTTCAAATGTCGAAGTTTATTCTTTTGGTAGCTTAGATTTGACTTTTTATTGTACAATCTAGATTAGATCGCATGAGATCAATGGCTGTGATTGATCTCATCTGCACTATATATAGCTTGTTACCTCTTAGTTTACACATCGTGGTTATCACTTGTAATAGTGTAGCTTTGAGTTAATGCAAATAGTGCCGAGTATTTGATACTTTGTTGTTACTACTATTCTGCAAATCAAGCATTTACATTATACAAGAATTCGACTGTGCTTAAGTTAAGTGAAATATAACTTTAATTCTGCAGGGTTATATTTGCAAGTAAAGGGCTTTGTTTAAGTTTAACTTTGACTTATAACGATCCTACAAGAAGGAATTCCATGCTCGAGCACTTTGGTTTCTATGCTCATTCTCAGCATGAGCTCGGCTCTGGTTGGACTCATAATGTCTCTCAATGTGGCATAGATATCAGTCAATTGGAAGATGTCAAGCATTCTAGTGGCAAGATGTGCATTTACCGCTCTGGAAGTGCCATTCAGAAGCTGAAATTTGAAGTCAAAGTTATCTTCATTGACTGCCCACCCAACAATTTTGTTTTTCCTGGGTGGACCTTTCTTCCTTGGACTTTATTCTTTCTTTCTCTTGTGATGCACCAGTCTCCTCTTTCTTATTTTGTTTTCCTCATTGGACTCATCTGCTGATTACTTTTCAATTGGGGCTTTACCCTTTGATGAGGGAGAAGAGGGACCAGGTTGGGTATTAGTTGGTTTGATTGGTGGGATCGGAGTGGTGGTGGTAGAAGGTTCTCTGATGGTAAGTGGTGGTAGAGATGTTTGAGGTGGTGGTCTACTAGCTTTGGGTGTAGGGCTGGAAGTAGCTGTAGGTGTAGGGTTTGGGTTAAAGAAGAAGGAAGGTGGAGGTAGGATATCTGCATCATCAGTAAATTCTGGTTTGACATTTAAGTTAGCTGCCATGCCTGAAGTGAATTCTGAAGGTGGGGGCAGCACCAGCTTTGGATTTACAGCAGCTACATCTCCTTTAAGCTCTTGAAAATTGAATCAATTAAGTTGCACAGTTCCCTAACCTTCATCTGAGCTACCTCTTCCTCTGATTTCAAATTTCTGAAAACCAGGTGTTGATACATGTTCCTGGTCGTCATGTGAAGTATCGAATATAAGACGAAGACATGCAAGATTAGGTCTGGCCGAACCTTGGCCGAACCTGGAGTTCGGACAGGGCCGAACAGGTCCGAACCTGAGGTTCGGATCAGCGGGTTTCAATGTCTATAAATAGTAGTCTTGTAATAGACTTTAAAAGGGTTCCGAGTCATATCTTCTTTGTGTACTTTGTGGTCATCTCTGTGGTTAATACAAGTTATTTGTATTTACCCTTTGTGTTTCATCTCGTATCACATTGATTTCATAACGATTAAGTAGACGATCCACACGCTCAAGCAATTTCAAGTGGTATCAGAGCTTTTGGTTTGCTCTACTAATCGGAAATCACTGTTTTCGGAGTTTTGAGTCAAAATTCACGTTTTTGTGAAAATAAGTTGCATTTTTGAGTTTGTTTGATCTTCTTCAGTGTGCTTCACGTCAAAAATTTCATTCCTAATCCGTTTCTATTGAGTTTGTTTGAATTTCAGTTGAAAATTCCAGTCAAAAACACAGAAATTTGAGAAAATGGTGTCGAGTGAAGTTTATCTCGTCTGAGGTTTGGACAAGTTCGGTATAACCACTCCGAACTCGAAGTTCGGACGGAGATCAGTTCTTTCTTGTCTCGGAGAGAGTTCGATGAGAGATCGGTGCAAGTTCGGACAAAGTTCGGTCATCGTTCGGTGATAGTTCGGTCCAGTTTCTGTTTGTTCTTCCGAAGGTCAGGTTCGGAGGAAGTTCGGTGTTTCTAAGTTCGGACGAAGTTCGGAGGTAGCTCGGAGGAGGTTCGGTGAACAGTGTTTAGATTTTGAGTGGTTTACAAAAACCGACGTAACTTGAGAACCGTAAAGAGTTACGGGAGCTAATACCAGTCAAAACGTTCGTCTCAGAAAGATCTATACTTTTACTGGCCTAACATCTAGTACCCTCCATTTTGGTACCCAAAATCCACTTCTAAGACCTTCGTTTTTGAGTTTGAAGTTTTCGTATACAAGTTTGCGGAAAAGATGTCCGATTTTCAAGCGTTCGCGGCTATTCAAAATTCGGTTCAGACTACGATGCAAACGATGATGAACTATGATAATAAAATCGGAACAACTTAGAAAGTTCCTAAATTGCTCAAATTGGAAGATTATCATAGTTGGGTTACACGGTTTGAAGCATATGTCTCGGCATATGATATTGATATGTGGTTATCATATTCTGATCAATATGTTTATCCTAAGGGTGAAGACGGAGAATCAATTCTTCAAAGGAAGCTTTCCGGTGAACAAAAGAAAGCATATAAAGCTGAGAAGAAAGCCTATGGTACTTTAACAATGGCATTGCCTACAGATTATTACATTAATTCTCAAGTAACTACACAGCAAAGAGCTTGTGGGATGCTTTAGAAAAGAGATGTGAAGGTAATGACCGATACAAGAAAAGTCGACAAAAGGTGCTGAAGAAGGAATTTGATAGTTTCAAACATTATGAAAATGAATCGATTCCAAATCTGATTGCAAGGTTTGCTCATTTAATGAGTGAAATGAAATTGGTGAATCTTACAAAGGATGAAGCTGATAAGAAAGACAAGATCATGGAAGCTCTACCAGAGAAATGGGAGAATTATGTGATGATGGTCTCACATGATAAAGAATATTCAAAATTGTCATTCAATGATCTAATTCAGAGAATCCAAGCTAGGGATATGGAGCTAATGGTGAACAAGTCACCACCTAAGCAAGTTCAAAATCCTTCGGTGTATTATGGTAACAATGATTCAACCTTGAATGCTGGAAAATCTAATATTCTTAGTTCTGCACCTCCTACAACATTTCTGGCAGGTAAATCTGAAGCTCCAAGTTATTCTTCTGCTGGTTATACTGTTTCGTTTCCTAGTTCTTTAACTCAAAGTGCATTGTCGGTTCAAACTATCGATGATTATAATTCATTGATGTCTGCGTTAGTATCTTCATATTTTGGTGTTATCACTGGTGTTGTGAGTAATGCTGAATTGGCAAATGAAGATTACGATCAAATTGATTATGATCATTTGGAGGAAATGGATCTGAATTGGCAGTATGCTATGTTGGTTCGAAGAACGAAGAAATTTTTTAATAGAACTGGTAAGAAGAGATTGAATCAGGATGGTAAAATTGGTTTGGATAAATCGAAGGTGAAATGTTACAAGTGCTCAAATTATGGTCACTTTGCTTGAGAATGTCCAAGTTCAATTTAGAATAAGCTGAAGTCTGGTCAACATGCTCATATGGTTTTTCATTCACCAAGTGAAACTTCTAAGAGTGAAGAAAAAGTTGTTTCTTTTAATGAGGAATTAAATGAAGTGTACGCCATCCAGATGAATTTACTTGGAATGCAGATTCTGAAGCTAAAAGGAAAATTACTCCCATTACAATGGCTTTAACTGCTCGTCATAATGATGATGATAGTTTTCTGACTGATTCTGATTCTTATTCAAGTGAATCATTGGTACAAGAAAGTTTACCAAAAGTTACTGATAGTTCAAAAGTTAAAGAATCTAAATGTCTTACATGTGTAAAATTACACAAGAAGATTGAATGGTTTGAGCAGAGTTCTAAAACGTTAACTGATGAAATTGCTGTGCTAAAGAAAGAGTTGGAAGATTTTCAAAAGAAATAGTATGAATTAGTTCATGTTCATGAAAATTTTTGAAAGAAAAAGCTCAATTGGCTGAAGAATGTGAGAAGGCCAAAGCTGAAGCTTTAGATGCAGCTCAAGATTTTGAGAATTTATTTGAGAAAAGTTATCCGGTTCAGCAAAAGTATGAGGAAGCTACTGCTCTTATTGCTAAAACTACTGTTACTGTTGAGAAGGTTCAAAATAAGATTTCTATGCTTCAAGATGAGAATGTTCTTTACACAGACAAGAATGAAGTTTTAACTAAAGATGTTGAGATTTATAAGCAAAAGAGAGAAAATGTGCTTGAGGAATTGTTTGCTAAATGTGAGATCCGAAAGTTACAAACTTATGAATATGATGATCTTAATGCAAAATTCATCAAGTCACAGAAAGAGGTATTTGAGGGTCAACAAAAGATTAATGATTTGAAATTAGAAATTTTGGAGTTGAAGAGGCAAGTGAAGAATTGCAATTTGTCACCGACATTGCTAAACTTCTTATACAAGCAGGATAAGAGTTCGGAGAATTCTAAGGAAGCTGATGTTCACTTGGTTCCTCAACCAGTGGATTTAATTGAAGTTACTTCTGCTCCGTTTGATTCTAAAGTTGAAGAACATGATTATTCAAAATTTGCCACTCCACCCAAGAAACACAAGGCTAAGTCTAAGAAGAAAGAGAAGTCTTTGGGTGAAGCTCCAAAATTTATATCGAAGTCTGTTTTGTTGGAAAATGAAAATGTGTTTGATAAAGTTGCTTCGAGTTCTTCATCCGCAACCGAAAAAGAGAAAATTTTGATTAGGAAGAACAAGTTGAAGGATATCAAAGCCAAATTCACTAGCAAAGCTAAGGCAAGAGAAAATTCGGGTTCTTCTTCAAATTCTTTAAAGGTTTCAGGTTACAAACACAAAGGGTTGGGTTATCAAGTGAAGAAAGAGCCGACTCAAGCAAAGAAACCAGTGAAAGCTGCAAAGGTTCCTACAGCACAAGTTGCAAGGAAATTATCATCTCAGAAGGAATTTTCTTATTATTCTGGAAGATCGTCATCTTCAGGGAGTACGTCTCCATGTATGATTCTTCTGATGGTTTCTTTGATAACTTTGATTCTGAACATTCATCTGGTTTTCAAAATTCAAAACAATTTTCAAATACTTTTAGAGAACGACTTTGTTATGTATGTCGTCAACGGGGACATCTAGCTGCTGATTGTCCAACGACTGCCTATATCCACAAAACTGCAAAATATGTGGATAACAAAGGTCAAATTTTTTATGAACCATGGTCCCCAAAGATTAAATCAACTCGTAAATCGTCTTATTCTAAACCGAGTACGTCGGTTGAATCTGATTTCGGTTCCGATCAAAAATTAAAAGTTTTACAAATTTGGAAAGCCAAAGTTGTTTCCAAGGCCAACAATGACTATGTGGAAGACACCGGGCGACCCGACGCTGTTGAATCGGGTTGGTCCCTAAGCAACTAATGTTTTATTTGGTGTAAAACAGGTATTTCAGGAAGACCTTTCGGTGATTGGGAAATTGCTGATTGTGAAATATCTGTGCTAACTTACACTGACTTTCAAAATCAAATTTTATTTTCAAAAAGCTAATCTGCAAGTATTCGTGTTGGTTGATCAATTTTTCCTTTGTTTTTCACTCCGTCTCAGTTTGAGGGGGAGTTTGTTTTTGAAAAATTCAAAAATAGTGCGTTGTTTTTTAAATTGTAAAAATGAAAATCTATAAATAGAGTTGTCATTTTTAGGGGGAGAAATTTGAAAAAGACAAAAACATTGAAAAATGAGAAATTGTATCCGACATGATTGGGAAATGATGGTACATTGGCTGACATTGTCTAACTCATGGATAAAATAGATGAAAAAGCCATAAGACCCTTTGATCGATGTGTAAGGTAGGCTCGGCAAATCAGAAAGTATATAAATGTGATATACACTAAATCTGATGCTTGATCTAGTGGATAACATCTTGATGCGTATCTCATGATATATCAAGAAAAAGATATGTGAAAAGAAAAATGAGAAGTCACTGTGTATACATGTGTTCATTTTGCAAAGATTTAAACTTGTTTGGTTTTCTTTATTTTGTCAAACGATCGGACTTTCTCTATGTATCGAAAGATCGACCTAATCGTTATTCGTTTGACGTTCTGCTTTATTTTCTTTGGTGTTTCGTATAACTCATCGGACTTTCTCTGCGTGTACGGGAGTACCGACCTGATTGTTGTTGAGTTATACAACTACAACTTGTTTTATTTTCTTGTTTTGTTAAATTCGAGGCCTTATCTGCGTATCGAAAGATCGACCTTAAGGTAGACGATTTAATGTTCTTATTTCTTTTTACATGGAACACAATGGACTATATCATGGTTACAATCATTATGTGATTAATATCACAAATGAAATCACAAAATGTGATAAGCAAAAACATATCTGAGTATGTCTGATAGTGTGGGGTACACTGGTCAATGCAAAACTAATCAATACTTTAACATATCCAGATGTTATGAGTATGAGTGTGCTATAGTATAGAGTTCTCAAATTATATCTGCAATCGACATGGCTTATTTGCTATAATAACCGAAATTGAAGTGTAGTTTAGCATGTTATGACCAATATGATCCCAAGTTGTGATCTTTCTAGCAATAGACAAAAATAGTGTCTGATTCTGTAATGCATTTATTTTTGTTTTCAGAAAATACCAAAAAGATTTTAGGTGTGTTTTGATATAAAGTTTCAAAAAGCCAAAAAGATTTTGTTTCTGTTTTGTTTTCGATTGATCAACATGGAATACGAATTCATTTTCAAAATCAAAATATCTTGGAGTCTCGAAGAGACGTTTTGCACCAAGATTATTTATGTTGGCAGGTTTCTAAGTGGAAGAGAACATCACAACTTCAAGTTTTCTGAAGATTGTTGATAAAGAGATTACACACGAAGCAATATCAAGTATTTAAGATTGAACATTGTCAAGATTGAGGAAGAGTTTAATTTAAGATACAAGATACAAGTTTTTATTGAGGAGATGATACTGCACATGCCGAGGGGGAGTTTGTTGATACATGGTCCTGATCGTCATGTGAAGTATCGAATATAAGACGAAGACATGCAAGATTAGGTCTGGCCGAACCTGGAGTTCGGACAGGGCCGAACACGTCCGAACCTGAGGTTCGGATCAGCGGGTTTCAATGTCTATAAATAGTAGTCTTCTAATAGAGTTTAAAAAGGTTCCGAGTCATATCTTCTCTGTGTACTTTGTGGTCATCTCTGTGGTTAATACAAGTCATTTGTATTTACTCTTTGTGTTTCATCTCGTATCACATTGATTTCATAACGATTAAGTAGACGATCCACACGCTCAAGCAATTTCACCAGGACCCTCTTTACCTTTGTTAACAGCAAGTAGTTCTCATCATTTTTCACCAACTTGGTGGGCATCTGAGAGGCAATAGAAATTAGCCTTTGCCTTTCAGCTTCAGTCATGGCATCCATATTGTATTCCCTCAATCTCCAGTTGAAGGACCTCTGCTTTGCTTCTTCAAGTAAGATTTCTACAACCCAGTCTTGTGAAAATAAATCCAGTTCCTCTTGAAGTTCCTTTGCTAACCTTTCATCTTCAGCAGCCATTCTGGCATCTTCCACCATTTTATTTACAGCTTCTGATTCAGGAGTTTGAACAACCTGCTGAATAGTTTTGATGTTAGCAGGTTGAACTAGCTCTTCAGCTTGAACTTGTTATGTGCTCCTCATAGCTATCAGTGTTTCAGCTATGCCTTCAGCTTCATCACTCAACTGTTCTTCCGGTTGAACCTCAGGGAGTTGATCAGACCCAAATATTGATTGACCAGGGCCATGTACTGGATCAGGGGTATTTTCAACGATCAGAATGGCTTCAACCTGTGTTTCCGGTTCCGGTTGAACTTCCGCTTCAACTTCATGTAGACCTTCAGTCACCACCTGAGGTTGGGTGACTTCAGGTTCTTTATCTGTCAACTCTAACACCTCAGTTCCTTCTCCTTCTCTAATCATATTCTCATCACCTCATTCAGTAATAGTTCCCACTGCCAATGTTTCAGTGTTGTCTTTAGGATTTTCAAGTGTTGCCTTGCTGGTGGAAGCAATGCTCTTCTCCGCTTGATCACTGGCTCTTTTAGCCGGAAAGATGACATCTTTCAACAGTCTGGTGATCATGTTTAGGTGCTCAGGGAGAGCACCAACAATCAACATGGAAGACTGGACTAATTCAGTGAGATTGGGGTCTTCAAATGGAGATAGAAATTAACTGACTGCTCTTCATATTGACCCAACTTTCTTCAACTGTGAAGGGTTTGACACCAACTTTCTTGCAGGCTGTGGCTCTAACTTCAGCCGGAATTCTGTCAGTTTCTTCTATTACGAATATGGCAGGTGTTGAAGTCAGCTTCTCCCCCAATTTGACAGTATCAGCTTCATCAGCATCTCTGTTTCGGTTTGAAGGACCTGCCTTAGCTTCAGTAGGAGCAGCCTTTACCAAAGTAGCAACAGTGGCATTCAGAGAATCAACCTGTGTTTTGAGATTTAGGTATAGTTTTGTCAATTCAGGTAGTGTATAGTTGTCATCAACTAGCATTTTACCAGTATCCCTGGACAAAACCAGGTTATCAATCCGAGATTGATCAACCCTGGTACCCATGGCTTCTTGACACCTGGGATTCTCTTCTGCTGTCTCAACAACCCTCGGTTCCAATGAAGGACCCCGTGGGTGCTGATTCAGAGAAGTTTGCCGCAGTTTGGGTCTTATCTATGTTACTGCTAACACCAAGGTCCAGTGGGGACACCTGGGCAGCAGCCCTCTCTGACTCCTGAGATTCACCTCCGGTGAGGAGTGGGGGTTCAGTGCAACAGGGTCTTGCTCCATCAGAATGTTCTCATGTAATAAGGTTGGTGAGTTAATAACACCCTCATTTGGACCAAGAATGGGTGCACTGTCACTCCTAGGTGATAGGGGTTGCAAGGGTGAAAACCTTGAGGATGGGGATAGTATCTCTAATGACTCCCCCTCAGAAGAAGGTTCATCTCTAAGAGAATATCCCATTTTGACAAGCTTCTGCTTGGGCTTTTTGCCTTTTGCGGGGCTTGAAGCTTTAGGTTGGTTGGTGGTAATAGGTGGAGGAGACCTAAAAACCACATTTCGTTGTCTTTTGAAAATGACAGGTGGAGATTCGGATGAGGAAGTTGTAGTGGTGGTAGTTTGAGTGGAAGCTTTCCCTTTTTTGGAATGATAGGTTTTTAAAGTAGAGGAAGCAAGGACAGATGTGGGATCGGGAACTATTGGTTTTATAGTCCTGTCATCCTGAGCAGGTTGCTCAATTGTAGCAACAGTTTTCGTTTGAACCTCAACCTGAGCAGGTTCATCATGAAACTGCCTTGGAATTGGCAGGGGATGGTCAGTGTCCCTTCCAAGAAAAACTGTTTTATTTAAAGAAAGATTAGAAAAAGTTTTCTCATTGAGGAGTTTTGGTTGCAAAATTGTACCTCCCAAGACAATTTGGGGGTATTCCTCCCTGAGAATACAATTCAAAAACCTAGGATATAGATAGAAATAATCAGGTGAGATGTTTGTTTTAAGGTCTTTGAAAATTAATTTAGAGAAACTGAAGTTCTGACCTTTGACCACAGCATAGAATGCTGATGCTTGTTCAGCAGCGAGTTCATCAAAACCGCCTTTCTTGGGAGTTAAGCATACCAAGAGAGTGTGGGCCAGAAACCTCCATTTGTATGGCAGTTGCCCCTTCTTTATGGTCTTGCTTCCCATTGAACCGCCGTAACCAATATCTCTAAATATAGGTAGGTATACTTGTGAGTCAACAAACACATACCCATCTTCATCCCTTAGTCTCAATACTTTTCTAATTTTGGCTTCATCTATCTCCACTGTTGTGCCTTGAATCGTCGACACAATCTTCTCACCACCGTCATCACCTTCAGCAACCCTAGCATGTGACCAGAATTCCTCCATAATTTTTTTGAAGATTACCGCTTCAAATGTCAGCTTGTGATGAAGATGACAATTCTTGAGGAAGTCAATCATGTCGTTGTAAATGTTGGTTTTACTGGGTGCTTCAAGGTAAGCCACCAGGTTGTGTTCCACAGGGCAGGCTTCTTACCACTTGAACTCGCCTTGGGAGCCATTGTTGATGTCGAATTTAAGAGAAATTTTACGGTTTTTGGGAAGTTATGGAGAGAGTTTGGGAGTAATTTTGGAGTAGAGTTTGAGAGAAATGGGGAAATGACGGTAATTTAGGGCTTTTTACCTTTTCCGTCGGTCACGTGGAGGAGAGAGGTTTTAAACCAACCGTTCAGTTAACTGATGTGACTGGTGCTTTATGGGTTATACGGTACAACACGTTAAAGCATGTCATTATCCAAAAGGATATTTACAGAAACCTCGGATATATAATGTTTAAAAAGTAATGGGTAATTAAATGTGTATCCGCTTAAAAAGGTGTGTCTTCCGGGTAATTTAATGAAAAGTGACTTTGACTTGTTGACACGGAAGTTCAAGCGGAACCCATTTTCTCCTTTATTTATAAAAACCAAATTTCTTCCGTTTGAACTTCAAGCGGATAATTTTTCCGCTTGGAAGAATTGTTTTCACCCGGAGATTTTCAATAGTTTTGTTCTCGCAGGTTGAACTGGAACTTGGACCGGAAAACCAAAACACATGATTTTTTGAAAATTTGTGTCAATTTTCCATAGTTTAGCAGCAGCTACTGACAACGAACTGAAATGTTTTCTAATTAACACAAGAAATTTTCATTTTTCTCGTCAGTTTGAATCAAGAGACGGGCTCTTCAGCACATGCCTCTCTTTTATTAAAATTGTGAAAATTTTGTGTTAGTCAAAGTTCATCATCCCAATAGCTGTCATGAGGTAGAAAAATCTTTCCTCATCAAAAGCTTTGGTGAACAGATCAGCCAATTGATTATCAGTATGAACTTTGAATAATTTAATCAGATTCTTTTCTGCACAATCTCTAATAAAATGATACCTTATATCAATGTGCTTTGTTTTGGAGTGTTTGACTGGATTGTTGACGATGGAAATGGCACTGTTGTTGTCTGCAAAGATTGGAGTTTCCATGAAGGTGATTCCATGAAGATGCAGCATCATTGGAGTTTTCAGGTTCATTTGACCCGGAATCAGTGTTCTCCACAGTTTCTGAAATTGAGTTTTCTGGTTGAACTTGAACCAGAGAGATTGGTTCCGCTTGGACTTCAACCGGAACTATCTCATCATCGATTTGAACTATTTCAGACGGTTTCTTTCCATTGTCTGGCAAGATAGGCTTGATACTCATTGAAGAGAAGAAGATTGGCTTCTTGATTCCAGCTTGGATGCTCTTCCAATGTTCATCAGCTGACCTATAAGAATTTTGTTCTTGCACTGATGAACTCACAAGCTTATCAACATTTATGTTGAAAGCAGTGGTTAGAGCATCGATATCGAATAACCAGGTGGGCTGAGACTCAAAATTGTTAGGAGATTTTTCATTAAAAGACACGTTTATAGTTTCTTCAACAATTTTGGTTCTCTTGTTGTACACTCTGTATGTCTTAGACAAACCAGAATATCCAACAAAATATCCTTCATCTATCTTTTCTATAAATTTAGGCAATAGCTCATTGGTTCTCAATATAATGACAGGACAACCAAATGGCTTAAAGAAATAAATATTTGGCTTTTTTTTTCTCCAAAGCTCATATGGTGTCTTGTTCTTGCCTTTAACAATTAAGATCCTGTTTTGGACATAACAGGCAGTGTTCACTGCTTCTGCCCAAAATATCATAGGGAGTTTAGAGTCTGCTAACATTGACCTAGCAGCTTCAATCAGTGTCCTATTTCTCCTTTCAGCAACACCATTTTGTTGTGGAGTTATAGGAGCACTGAATTGTCTAACAATTCCTTTTCCTCACAGAATGAATTTAAAACATGATTTTTAAATTCAATGCCATTGTCACACCTGATTGTTTTCACTTTGAAATTGGAATGATTTTCTAAATTTATCACAAGAGTTTTTAGCAATTCAGCAGTTTCATCTTTTGTTTTAAGAAAGAAGACCAATATGTATCTAGAGAAATCATCAATAATGACAAAATAGTATGACCTTTTTCTCAAACTCATTACTCTAGTTAGACCAAAAATATCCATGTGCAACAGCACTAGAGGTTGTGAAATAGAAGATTCAACTTTTGGCTTGAAGGAGGTTTCGTGTTGCTTGCCCTTGAGACATGGCACATAATGTTTAGAACATGTTAATTGCTTGTTAGGAAGACCCTTAACTAAGCCAAGATTTACAATTCTGTTCATGTTTTTGTAGTTTACATGTCCCAACCTCCTATGCCACAAATCAAATTCATCTAATGAGGCCTTGGATATAAAGCAAGTAGTGCCACAGGGTGGTGCAACAATTGACATATCCAAAATATATAATCCATCTCTTCTGGGTGCTTTAAGCATGATTAGCTCATCAGGAATTTTCACACCAGGTTTGAGGACTATAGCCTCCCTCTCATTAAACAACAAATTCAAATTATTGTCACACATTTTTCAAACACTGAGAAGATTGAAATTTAATGTATCAACCAAATTGACTCTATCAAAACTTACCAGTCCATTGCTCACATCTCCTTGTTCTGAGATGTGGCCTTTAGTGCTACCAAAGGCAACTGGTCCTCCATTGATTCTTTTTGTGTTTTCTAGTATATGCTTATTCCTTGTTGATGTGTTGCAAAACACATAGGTTTTCCTTTACGTTTTTCAGTCGTTTTGTGAGTTTTTTGAGTCATTTTCCTTAGGTTTTTAGTTAATTGTGAGTTTTAGTGTCTTAATATGTGTTTCGTGGTAAAGTTGCAGTTTTGGTACATTTCCCGAGAGAAACGAGCATTGGAGAAGATTGAAGATCAAAAGAGCCAAAATTGCTGAAAAGAAGGCTGTAGGCGTATCGCCTAGTGATCCTGAAGTTCCAGGTGATACGCTTGTTTCGTGAAAGTCAAAGGCGGTGTAAAAAAACGTTGACCTGACTATTTTGTCACTTAGTGGGTCCAGGCGTATCGCCTTCTGTTCGAGAGTCCTCCAAGCGATACGCTTGGAGGCTAGTTTTCCGGAGAAACCCTAATTTTGCAATTATAAATAGAATCCGATTTCTTCAGTCGAGGATCTTGAACACAGCCGCGACTCAGAGCTTTAGAAGGCGATTTTCGGAGCAGGAACTCAGTGGAGAAGCATCTGGAAGCACAGGATCGAAGCATTCGACATCTAAACGCTTTCCCGGGTTCTTAATCTTTCATTTTAACACTTGTTTTTCATAGACCAGATTGTCGTCATGATCATTATTACTGTTTTTATGATGAATTCAGATATGTTAAGTGTTATTGGCTAAATCTTTTGTACCATCTAGACCAATTGATGATTAGTTAGTGTTTTCCGACTTTTTCTTGATTGTGATAATATTCGAATGTGTTGATAATCTATTGAAATTCTTATAACCTGCTGTGATTATTGCGTATGCATATTGTGATTAGGGTTTTGATTGTTTATTGGTGTTTGTGTTGCCTTCGAATGTCTTTCGGGTCGGGTAATGCATCTAAAGGTGTTAGCTTTAGGGTTTTCATCTAAAATAATAGTTTAGGAGATGTCCCGAACTAGAACATTGGTTTATAATTGACTTCTTGATTGCTTTATTCTGCCTTGGTTAGAACTTAAAAGGGGATAACCTTGTCAATTAGTTGGGTTGGTTAATTGTCTAGATTAGGATTGTCTCAAAAGGAAGTCCCCTAGATTAGTTAGCTAATTTGCTAGTTGTGATCTTCATAGTGGTTAGAGGTAGCTCCTATTGCCTTAAGGTGCCTTAGATTAGTTTCTTGGGTGGTTAGGGTAATTGAATTGGGAAATACTCAAAAGGTGAACCAATTAATCGAGCGGTAGAATTATCGGTTAGGATGTACTTAAAAGGTGAACTAACTAATCAGTGAGCGTTTTCCAACCGTTAGGATTCTTATCAGTTACGTCCTGAGAGGGTTTTGGGGGCTCGTAGGTTTCTTATAGGTTGTATCTTTAGAACCTGATTAAATCTGAATTGTCATAGTCAAGGGAAGTCGTTAGCATTAACTAGGATTCTAGGTCTAGGTGGTATTTCTCGTCATATCTGGTTTTCGTCTCTAGGGTTTGAGTTTGTGGTTTGCTTTCCATTTTTAGCAGTTTCTATTTTTAGTAAGTTTAGTTAATTAGTTAATTTTAGTTAATTTAATTAGTTAATTGCTTCTTCAAATCAAAAACCAATTTTCATCAATTAATCAGTAATTTATTTTTCTTAGTTAATTTTGTCTTTTTAGTGTCTCTAGGGTTCGACCCCGGTCTACCAATAGTTATTCTACATTCGATAGGTTCGCTTGCCTGTTGAGTCGGTCTAGTTTTAGGTTAATTGGGTTTAATTTAGTGTGTCTAGGTCTAGGATAATTTAGGTTAATTTTGTAGATCGATTTTTGCACATCAAGTTTTTGGCGCCGTTGCCGGGGACACTTGGCAATAGCAAGATTAACTTAGGTCGTTATTAGGAAATTTTGAGTCTTTTTTTTTGTTTTTCCGTGTCTAGAGTCTTAGGATTTCTTTTCAGTCTAGATTTTAGTTTTCTTCTTATTTTTTTTAGTCTTTTATTTTTATTTATTTTTTAATTTTTTCTAGGTTTTTGTGTCTAGAGTTTTAGGTATTGTACTTTATTTTATTTTGAGAATCTACAATTGTAGGTTTATTTTTCTTAGTTGTTTTTATTTTTTTAATTTTTCTTTTACTTATGCCACATACCCACTACTAAGTACCATCTGAACCTTTTGCTGCTATGAAATTTCTTGATTCTTTTATATCTTGTGTGGACCAATGTGTTAATTATATGTGTGGAGCTGATTTGGTGATTAACACAGGTCTAGAGGGTGAAGATGTAGAAAAAAATAAGTGTGGGGAGAATTCCGGGGGTTAGATGCCTTAGTTGATACAGTTACCATTTTTGCCCCATTAGGAGAACCCGATGAAGTGGTTGAGTGTGATAGAGAAGTTTTAGTGGTTGAGATTGAGAGTAGGAGAGCCACACTTGGGGATCTAATTGAGGTTAGTGAGAATGTAGAGGTTGGCCTAAGTGTGGGGAGGTTGATGTTAGTTGCTTGTGTAAACGACCCTAAATTGAGCTTTTTCCGACTAATTAGGTTTCGGTCGGGTCGATTTAAGCATTGGAAAGTTAAAGGATTTGAGCTTAAGTGTAAAAACTGGGTAATTACCGGTAAATTAGTGCTGTAGGATGTGAAATCCAAACCTCCTGATAGTCCATTTGGAGGTTGGTTAGTGTTTTTTTTTTAGCTAAATGTGTGCACAGGTTGTAAAGTTTGTATCTTTGGTTTGATTTTGCATTTTCCTGGTTTTGTGTTTTTCGGTTCTCGGTTTGTCTTTTTTTTGTGTTTGCAGGAAACTAAGGAGTTTAGAAGGTAATTTCATGCGCCAAACGCATTCCAGGTATGTAATTGGTCAACTGGTAAGGCTGGAACAAAATTTGGTGATGGTTGGGGTTGGACTAAAAAATTGAAAAAAATTCTAAAGTGTGAAAATCCGGGTTTGATCCCTGGAATTTTCGTTCCAAGCGTATCGCTTGGGATGAGGCTTTCTCCAGGTGATACGCTTGGAGGTAAGGTTTCTCGGTTTTGGTTGTTCTAGGCGTATCGCCTTGATTGGCTGAACCAGTAGACGATACGCCTAGGGGGGAGTTCCGGAAAAAGTTTTGATTTTTAAATTTTAATTTTGATCACCAAATTTGTACCGAGCCTCTTGCATTTTATATTTCTAATCTCCGAGGTTCTAGGTAATCGCGTTTCACTTATTTTACTTTATTTTTGTTCTTATTTATTTTTATTTTTCGTGATTAACTTTTGTTTTTCGTCGAGTGTTTGTTTTTTTTTTTGTGTCTTTCTTTACAGGTTCGATGATATTCGCACAAAAGGATTCTCATAAACTTCAATGGAGGACCTGCGGATACGAGCTCGCCTGCCATTCATCCAAATCAATAATCAGGGGAGTGCGTTCCGGTTTATGTTCTTTTCTTTTAATTTTCGTTGCATTTTTATTTATTTTTTTTATCGTTCGCATGTGTTATTTTTATTTCTATTTTATTTTATTCCCATTCCACACATTGGGGACAATGTGTCGTTTAAGTGTGGGGATGGGAGACTTGCGTCTCGAGTCTGTTTAATTTTAGTGTGTCTTTAAAAAAAATCCAAAAATATAAAAAAAATTAAATTTTTTTTAAAAATGTCCGAGATTCTGGCTGTAATTAAATGGGAAGTGATAGTACAACCGGATTTGGCTTTCTAATTTTGTGCTTAAATGTTAAATATATATAATAAAACTTGAAAACATTTTCGGTTAGTGATGTATTGGTAGGACCAGCTGACTTAGTAAAGCTTAATTATCCCATTGTGTTTATTTGTTGTATAAATATGTAATTAATCAGTCTGTTAGTGGGTTCCCAATTTAGGAGTGAGAGGGATACTAAAACTGATGAGTAGGAGGAAAGAGACCACTTTAGGCTAGATACTTCTATGTCCTTAGAATAACCTGGCACACCAATGCGGTGGTGCCCCATTTTTCCATCATGAGCATATTAGATAATAAAGTGGTTAATACTTTTAGAGTGAAGGGGCAGAATACTCATGTACGAACTAAGGATAGTATCCCGTGGTAAGTGCCTCTGATGATGTCCTGGATCTCGCGGGCAAAATACTCACGTATAATTTTGGGGTTAACATCTCGAAAAGAATGCCTCTGATGATGTCCGTTGGTAAACTTAGTTAAAATTGACCAATTAAAAAAAAGAAAATGAAAAAGAAAAAAATATGGTAGATTAGAAAACAAATGCTCAAACACTTCACATTCCATCTAATTCCATCATTCTTTGGACATCTTTGTATCTGATTTAAGGGGGGTGGGAAAAATTAAAAAGTTATATCTTTATTACCCTTTATTCGGACTGAATATGATTCGGGATTAGGTTGAACTTGATATTTCTAGAGTGGGTCACATAGGCAGACTGAACTATATCCGGTAAATTGTAAACACCTTGGGGGTTCAAAAGTTGGTGGTTGAGTTTAATCGGATCGAAATATCGATAATTACTACCGGGATGTAAGTATGCTAATAGAAATAATAAATCAATGAGAAATGATAAGTTAGAAGTTGAGTTCTGGTTATGATTCCATTGCAGTATTTTTCGAGTACGAAAAAAGAGTAAGTGTGGGAATGTTTGATGTGTTGCAAAACACATCTACTTTCTTGTGTATTTTGTATCAATGTAGAGTCGGTTTTGAGTCATTTTTAATGTGTATTTATTTACTTTTGTTTTTATA
Organism: Deinandra increscens subsp. villosa; assembly: GCA_039602395.1. Classification (NCBI taxonomy): domain Eukaryota; kingdom Viridiplantae; phylum Streptophyta; class Magnoliopsida; order Asterales; family Asteraceae; genus Deinandra; species Deinandra increscens. The sequence goes on along the minus strand of JBCNJP010000006.1, from coordinate 8,962,473 downwards.
GGGTTTATGAGTTAAAGAGATAGAATGATTTCATTTTTGTCATGTAAGATTAATTATCTCTAAACTCATTTAATTTGTGTTTTGTGAAAGTTAGATAAGATTCAAGAGAGGCATAAAACATATAAAAAATTTGTGATGAATGCTATTAAATTAATTATGAGTTAGGTTGCTAAATTTATAAACTTAAATGCTTACATCAATTGCAACTCAATATTTTGAGGTGGTGCTCACGTGAATTTCACAAAGGAAAAGAAAGAAAACAATTGGAGATTTAATAAAAGATCATGAACATTTGTGAAGTTGGTTTAAAACTCACGTGGGTTTTAGAAAATTATAAAGAGTGATATGTGCTAATTTGGGCTTTAAGAATTCACGTGACAAAGGAAACGGAAAAAAAAAAGGAGAACAATAAAAAGGTAAATATGTCAACAATTGGAGAATGGGTAGACTCGGACGAAAATTAAAGATAAAAAGAAGGCTTGCACGTGAAGAAAAGGCCCTACGCAATTAATTGAGAAGGGGGTCTGACACATTAGAACCCTACGCAAGGGTTTTGAGACGGCAGAACAGAGGGGAGACTTCGAAGAAAAAAATCCCAGCCGGCAGAGAGCATTCTTGGGACGATTTTCGAGCGTGAGGTGCCTAAGAAACAAGAGGGGATCAACCCGAATCAACCATTCAATTAATATTATCAATTCGTGTTCTTTTCTTTATTTGTTTTCTTGATTGATTGTTCCCTTCTGAACAATATTATTGTTTTTATTATGATTTCTGTTAGAGACATGGTAGTAGGCTAATCCTTCAAGTGCCACCTAGACTATATGATGATTGATTAACATTTATGACTTGTTCGGTGTGTGACAATTTTATGATGGGTTGATGCTCTATTAAACTCCTCTAATTTACTACAATTGGTGCATATGCGTATTGAATTTAGAGTTCCAATTAACAATCAAGACTTGCTTAATCTGCGGATGTCTTTCGGTTTGGGTTGGGTAATTAATTCGTGTGACTGTGTGTTTGCAAATTAGTGTGATTAGCTATACCTAGTTGATCATTGGATTGATTGTTACTTGTTGCTTTGAACTTAATATTCTGCCTATCTAAATAAGCTCAAAAGGATGATAGTTTTCGGTTAGTCGGGTTAGTTAATGAACTAGGATAACATTGTCTCAAAAGAAAATGCCCTAGGAATTTAGCTAATTTGCTAGTCGTGTCAGTTGTAGGAATTAGAGGTAGCTCCGGCTAGTCTAGGGTGCCTTAGATTGTTTCGAGGGTGGTCTAGGGTAGTTGAAGTGGGAAGGACTCAAAAGGTGAACCACTTATCCGAGCGTTAGAATAATCAATTAGGAAGAACTCAAAAGGTGAACTAATAAACCGGTAAGCATATTCCAGTCTTTAGGTATTCTATCAGTAACATCCGGATAGTGATTCGGGGGCTCGTAGAGTTTTTATAGGTTGCGTGTTAAGATCCCGGTTCCATCAGAATTGTCATAGCCGAGTGAGGTCGTTAATATTAATTAGGATTCTAGGTCTAGGTGGTACCTTTCTCATTCTTGAATTCATCCTAAGTTTCTCATTCGTCGGTTATTAGTTAGTTAATTTACTTAAGTTAGTTAATTTGTTTAAACATTTCAAAAACCCAAATTCAATTACTCAGTATTTCCAATTCTTAGGTCTAGGTTAATTCTTGTTTTCGTAGTGTCCTAGGTTCGATATCCGGTCTTACCTTAGCTTTAGTATAATCCGACAGGTTCACTGCCTTGGGGTTCGGTTCGGTTTTAGGTAGTTTCGGTAAAATTTAGGTGTGTCTAGGTCTAGGTTAGGTCTAGGTTTTAATAGTTATTTTTAGGTACAAAATTAACCTAAATTATCCTAGACCTAGACACACTAAATTAAACCCAATTAACCTAAAACTAGACCGACTCAACAGGCAAGCGAACCTATCGAATGTAGAATAGCTATCGGTAGACCGGGGTCGAACCCTAGAGACACTAAAAAGACAAAATTAACTAAGAAAAATAAATTACTGATTAATTGATGAAAATTGGTTTTTGATTTGAAGAAGAAATTAACTAATTAAATTAACTAAAATTAACTAATTAACTAAACTTACTAAAAATAGAAACTGCTAAAAATGGAAAGCAAACCACAAACTCAAACCCTAGAGATGAAAACCAGATATAACGAGAAATACCACCTAGACCTAGAATCCTAGTTAATGCTAACGACTTCCCTTGACTATGACAATTCCGATTTAATCAGGTTCTAAAGATACAACCTATAAGAAACCTACGAGCCCCCGAAACCCTCTCCGGACGTAACTGATAAGAATCCTAACGGTTGGAAAACGCTCACTGATTAGTTAGTTCACCTTTTAGTACATCCTAACCGATAATTCTACCGCTCGATTAATTGGTTCACCTTTTGAGTATTTCCCAATTCAATTACCCTAACCACCCAAGAAACTAATCTAAGGCACCTTAAGGCAATAGGAGCTACCTCTAACCACTATGAAGATCACAACTAGCAAATTAGCTAACTAATCTAGGGGACTTCCTTTTGAGACAATCCTAATCTAGACAATTAACCAACCCAACTAATTGACAAGGTTATCCCCTTTTAAGTTCTAACCAAGGCAGAATAAAGCAATCAAGAAGTCAATTATAAACCAATGTTCTAGTTCGGGACATCTCCTAAACTATTATTTTAGATGAAAACCCTAAAGCTAACACCTTTAGATGCATTACCCGACCCGAAAGACATTCGAAGGCAACACAAACACCAATAAACAATCAAAACCCTAATCACAATATGCATACGCAATAATCACAGCAGGTTATAAGAATTTCAATAGATTATCAACACATTCGAATATTGTCACAATCAAGAAAAAGTCGGAAAACACTAACTAATCATCAATTGGTCTAGATGGTACAAAAGATTTAGCCAATAACATTTAACATATCTGAATTCATCATAAAAACAGTAATAATGATCATGACGACAATCTGGTCTATGAAAAACAAGTGTTAAAATGAAAGATTAAGAACCGGGGAAAGCGTTTAGATGTCGAATGCTTCGATCCTGTGCTTCCAGATGCTTCTCCACTGAGTTCCTGCTCCGAAAATCGCCTTCTAAAGCTCTGAGTCGCGGCTGTGTTCAAGATCCTCGACTGAAGAAATCGGATTCTATTTATAATTGCAAAATTAGGGTTTCCCCGGAAAATTAGCCTCCAAGCGTATCGCTTGGAGGACTCTCGAACAGAAGGCGATACGCCTGGACCCACTAAGTGACAAAATAGTCGGGTCAACGTTTTTTTACACCGCCTTTGACTTTCACGAAACAAGCGTATCGCCTGGAACTTCAGGATCACTAGGCGATACGCCTACAGCCTTCTTTTCAGCAATTTTGGCTCTTTTGATCTTCAATCTTCTCCAATGCTCGTTTCTCTCGGGAAATGTACCAAAACTGCAACTTTACCACGAAACACATTTTAAGACACTAAAACTCACAATTAACTAAAAACCTAAGGAAAATGACTTTAAAAACTCACAAAACGACTGAAAAACGTAAAGGAAAACCTATGTGTTTTGCAACACATCCAATATCCCCCCACTTAACCTTTTTTTGTCCCCGAAAAACCTGCAAATGGAATCATAACCTGAGTAATTGGCTTCCAACTTTTCCAATTTCATCAATTTCAATTCAATTTGCCTACTTACATTCCGGTAGCGATTATCGATATTTCGATCCGATTAAACCCAACCACCAACCTTTGAGCCCCCAAGGTGTTTATAAATTACCGAATACTTTTCAATCTGCCTATGTGTCCCACTTTAGAGAAATCAAGTTCAACCTAATCCCGAATCATATTCAGTCCGAATAAAGGGTAATAAAGATATAACTTTTTGATTTTTCCCACCCCCCTTAAAACAGATACAAAAATGTCCAAAGAATGATGGAATTAGATGGAATGTGAAGTGCTTGAGCATTTATTTTCTAAACTACCATATCTTGTCATTTTTTTTTCTTTCTTTTCATTTTTCCATTTTATTTAGATAATTGGTCAATTTTACCTAAAATTACCAACGGACATCATCAGAGGCATTCTTTTCGAGATGTTATCCCCAAAATCATACGTGAGTATTTTGCCCGCGAGATCCAGAACATCATCAGAGGTACGCACCACGGGATACTATCCTTAGTTTGTACATGAGTATTTTGCCCCTTCACTCTAAATATATTAACCAAATTATTCCTAGTATGCTCATGATGGAAAAATGGGGCGCCGTTATTTCTCGAATTTGCTTTCGCAAAAAGATCATAACGTGCCAGGTATTCTAAGGACATAAAAGTATCTAGCCTAAAGGGGTCTCTTTCCTCCTAATCCTCGGTTTCAATATTCCTATCACTCCTAAAACGGGAACCCATTAGCAGACTGATTAATTACATATTTATACAACACATAAACACAATGGGATATTTAATCTTTACTAAGTTAGCTGGGCCTACCAATACATCACTAACCGGAAATGCTTTCAACTCTTAATTATATTTGTCATTTAAGCCCTTAATCAGACAGCCAATCCTCGGGTTTTACCTATCATCTTCCAATTTAAACTGCAGATTTAATCATAAACTTTTTTTTTCAAAAGTTTTCAAAAAAAAATTTTCAAACAAAACTCACACTTTAAACAAACACACTAAAACTGACTCAACTAACGAGACACGACACGTAATCTCTCCATCCCCACACTTGAAACTCACATTGTCCCTAATGTGAACCGAGAAACAACGCAAACAAATAAAAGAAAAAAAACAGAAAAAATAAATAAATAAATAAAGATTGAAAAATAAAAGAACAGAAAAATGGAACAGACTCCCCTGATTGAATCGACATGAATGAAAAGAATCTTGTTCCTCGCCCTCCAATTCGAACGTGATATCGAAAACTCACTAATTCCAGAATTGCATCAAAAATCGTCACGGACGAAAGCGGCGACTAAAAAACCATATTCTAACAACCGCAGCAAACCAAAATCACAGCAGCATATATATATCAAACAAACCACCCAACCGGTTAACCCCGTATAAATTCCCAAGTATCAGAATATCATAATATTAGTACAGACCATGATAATAAAAACAAAAATAAAGAAAAAGTACAAGGATGTGAAATAACCGATCAAAAGGCTGCTGCTGTGACAATACTGCATCCAACTCCCTACTCCTCAGCATCATCATCAGAATCATCAGGCGCGTCATCGCCAGCCTCAGGCTCACGGAAGAAATCAGGCACCTCGAACCCCTGGGCAATGAACAAGCTCCTAATGGCCCTATCCTGCAAATCCATCCTCATGATCATCTCATCTCTAACCGCCTTTAATGTCAACGGCTCAGCTCTCGGCGCCCTAACAAGCCTAGCAACCGGAGGCCTCTCAGCCCTCTGCGGAATCCTCCTCCTCGCAGGGGCTCCAACCTCAACCCATCTCGGGGGATCATCAAACGGACAAAAACCAGCCTTCCGCATATCCAGTAAACTATAAGGCAATGTCGGTGGTCCAGCAGTCAAATGCGAAGGCCTATACCTCTCTAATACTCCTAAACGATCAGCCAACCTACCAATGTACGGGCCCAGATCCAACCTCGCCTCCGGCCCACCCTTGCGGGGCCGGGAAACTGACTGAATGAAAACCATAGCGAGGTTGGTCGGGTGTCTCTCCACCAACGACCTCAAGCAAAACATATCCAACATATTAATCTTCTCAGCCCCAGCCCGTCTACCAATCAGTGAACATGCCAAAATCCTATGAACATACCGCAGAAACGGATCCCTAATAGCAGAAGCAACCAAACCGACCGTGTACGGTGTATCAGAAATCGTCTCCCAGAAAGCTCTCAAGTGACCATCAACAACATACAACTCCTTAGCCTTCTTGGCCGTCCCTCTCAAACTCCTCCTAAACTCAGATGTGGCGACCTCCTCCTGTGTGTAAAAGCCTAAAGCGACAGCAAACTGAGGCACGCTCATCTCGAACAATCTCCTCCCAAGTGCAAATGAAACACAGACCGGAGAGTCAAACTCCTTAATATCATATTTCCATGTCGAATGGAACTCCACGGTCAGCTCCCGGTACTGGGGCCCATCACAAGCTAGGACTCTCCTCCATCTCTCGTCCAACATCTCCTCTAACCTGGCCCTCGCTCCCATCCTATCCAGAAGATCCCAATCGAATGTCATATGCTGGAGTAAGTCTAGGCGTACGAATGTCTCACATCTCTCTCCCTCATAGGTACCCTCAAACTGGAGCAGGGTATGGTCCTCAATCCGACGCTCCTCAACCAGAGGCAACTCCACCTCATAGTCCGGTAACACCTCCTGTGCTAAATATCGGATCCTCGGCCTATTATGGATTATCTTTGTCGTCTTTTGTTTCTTTCTCGACCCGCTACCAGAAGCATCCATACCTGCAAAACAGATTCAACAGTGATATCCAAGCAGCAAACAATCACAAACTATTTTTGGATTTTTTTTTGAATATTTTTTGATTTTTTTTAAAAATTAAATTAAATATAACTGAAAGAAAACGGGATTAAAAACTAAAAACAAATTACTTGAAACAAAAAGAAAAAGAAAAAAACAAAAAAAAATTCAGAAAAATCGGGCATGACCCGTTCGTTTATCGAGCAAAACCAGTTCTTCACAAAACCTGTCAAAAGTATAGATTCAACCAAACCAACACAAATACCAACCCACTGCCAACATGAACCAACGATGAACATATAGATATGTCATTCGAGCCTAATTCACCAAATGAACGTGGTAATTCAAATCCAAACCTCACCAAAACCCGACCGATGGCAACCCACAACAAACGATTAATCACTAGCTATTAACATTAACACAAGCAGGGTTGCCCACAAATAAATAATCAGAAAAATGAAGGCAAATCAGGTACGGGTTCTTCATCAACTCAAGCAATATCCAAACCAAACTAAACAAGCGGAAATTCCTATCAAATGTGGCTAACATGAAGTTCATTCTCATCAATTAACTCACAGTTACGGACCAAAACATAGCAAAACAACTGAAAAATAAGCAACATAAGAATGCGTAACAGCAAGAAGGCCTAAAAAAATAACAATTAACCAACTAAAACAAAGAATATGGAACAAAACGCAACAGGGGAACAAGAGTAACGTACCTGGAATCGCTAATTGCTAAAGAAAAAAAATGAGAATGGGTGAATTGTGATGGCGGCCTCGAATCTGCAACACCACCGGCGGCTTGCCGGCGCTCGAACAGTGGCAGTGGCTGTGTGGTGAAATCTGACGGCGGTGGTGGTTCGAGGAAGGCGGAGGGTGGCGGTGGGTGGTGACAGTGGGTGATGGAGGTGATGGCGGATGATGGTGAATGGGTGGCCGGCGGTAGGTGAGGCGGTGATGGTGGCGGAGGATGAGGGTTTTGGTGGTGGCGGTGGTCGGGGGTTATGGTGACGAGGAAGGTGGTGAAGGGAGAGAGGCGGCGGGAGTGTGGTGAGTGGTGAAATCGGGGGTGGGTGAAGGGCGGTGGTCAGTGGCAGCAGTGGTGGCGTGGGGGGGTGGCGGAGGTGTGGGGGTTGCAGAGTTTTAGGGTTTGAAGGGAAAAGGGGGGTTTTTAACCCGAGATGTTTTTTCTCGATCGGCTACCTGCAAGCGTATCGCTTGCAGATAAACACTCAGTAGGCGATACGTCTACAGCCCGTTGACGACCTGTTGACCCCCTTTCTTAAGCGTATCGCTTGGAGTAATGCTCATCCCAGGCAATACGCTTGGAACGAGATTTCCAGGGATTTTTGAGATTTCCCATACTTAGTCAAATTTTCGATGTTTTTTTTTTAAAAAATTCTCATCACCCTGGATTTTCAAGCCCTGTGAATTTATACTAACCAATACATACCTGGGACTCCATTTTCGCATGAATTCGCTCTTCCAGACATCTTCAATTCCCTGAAACATCAAACAAACACAAACACACGAAAATAGATAGAAAACAACCAAGTAGCTATTATACAAACTCTACAACTCGGATTTTCACCGAGAACTTACCTCCTCACTCATTCTTCATCAATGTTGTGGAGAACCAAGTTCTCCTCATCCGTCTCAACCGGCCCTCCTATGTAGTGCTTCAACCTATGACCGTTCACTTTCCAAACTCCACTATCCGACTCTAACTGAACCGTTCCATATGGGAACACCTCCTTCACAACATAAGGTCCTCTCCACCGGGATTTCAACTTACCTGGAAAAAGTCTAAGACGCGAATCGTATAGCAAAACTCTATCCCCACACTTAAACTCTTTCCTACCTCTCAACTTACTATCATGTAACGCCTTTGTGCGTTCCTTATATCCCCAAGACCTCTCATACGCCTCATTTTTAAGCTCCTCTACCTCATGAATTTGGAGAAACCGGTTCTTAGCCGCCTTGGCTAAATCAAGATTAATCGATCGAATAGCCCAATAGGCTTTGTGCTCCAACTCAACCGGCAAATGACACGTTTTCCCATAAACCATCATGAAGGGTGTGGTTCCTATGGGTGTTTTGAACGCAGTACGAAAAGCCCATAACGCGTCATCTAACTTGTCGGACCAATCCTTGCGATTAGCTCCGATAGTTTTCTCCAAAATTCTCTTCACCCCTCTGTTAGCATTCTCCACTTGACCGCTTGTTTGTGGATGATAAGCGGTCGATGTCCTATGATTCACTCCATATCTGGCTAACACCTTCTCCATTTGGGCATCGCAGAAATGCGTGCCCCTATCAGTAATCAACACCTTAGGGGTTCCAAACCTACTAAACAGTGTCCTCAAAAACCTCACAACCACTCGCGCATCATTAGTAGGCAAGGCTTGAGCCTCAACCCACTTAGAAACATAATCAATCGCAACGAGGATGTACCAATTCCCCCGGGATGTGGGGAATGGACCCATGAAATCAATGCGCCAAATATCGAACACTTCAACACCTTGGATAGGGTGTTGGGGCATCTCATTCCGGTGTGAGATGTTACCTGCTCTCTGACACGCATCACACTTCCTAACCAACTCATGAGCATTCTTAAATAATGTCGGCCAATAGAAACCTGAATCTAACACTTTCCTAGCAGTATAGGTAGGCCCGAAATGTCCACCAACTAAACCATCATGACAATGCTTAAGAATTTATAACCCCTCTTCACGACTCACACATCTCCTAAAAGAACCATCTATCCCAACCCGGAACGAATAAGGATTATCCCAAATGTAATGCTTAGAATCATTAAGGAATTTCCTCCTCTGTTGGGTCGTTAAATCGTCTAAAATCGTACCATGAGCCAAGTAATTAGCTATATCAGAAAACCATGGCATGCCCTGTTCCTCAACACTCGTGACTCCTACAAACTCCGCACTAGCAACCATCACACTCTCTAACGGGAATGTATCTCCTATGCTCTCCTCACTCAACCTCTCTCTCTCGGGGTCCTCAAGGCGTGACAAGTGGTCGGCCGCTACGTTCTCCGCCCCCTTCTTATCCCTAATCTCAAAATCAAACTCAATTAACAAAAGAATCCACCTAATCAGACGAGGTTTCGCGTCCTTCTTCGCAAACAAGTATCGCAATGCAGCGTGATCGGTGTAAACGATGGTTTTGGAAAGAACGAGGTAGGAAAGGAATTTGTCGAATGCGTAAACAACGGCGAGAAACTCCTTTTCCGTGGTCGTGTAATTCTCTTGAGCGTTATCCAAAGTCTTACTCGCGTAGTAGATGGGCTGGAAGTGTTTGTCCCTACGTTGCCCTAAAACTGCCCCTACCGCAAAATCACTAGCGTCGCACATAAGCTCAAACGGTAAACTCCAATCGGGGGCTATCAGGATAGGTGCACTCACTAACCTCTCCTTCAGAAACTCAAACGCCTTCAAACAACTCTCATCAAACTCAAAGGCAACATCCTTCTCTAAGATACGGGTCATGGGTCTAGTGATTTTGGAAAAATCCTTAATGAACCTACGATAGAACCCTGCATGACCTAAGAAACTCCTAACAGATTTGACATTAGTGGGTAGCGAAAGTTTGCTAATCGTCTCATTCTTAGCTCTATCAACCTCAATTCCTGCACGAGAAATCTTATGACCTAAAACTATCCCCTCGGTGACCATGAAATGACATTTCTCCCAATTAAGCATCAATTTGGTCTCTATGCACCTAGCTAACATCCTCTCCAAATTCCCTAAACACTGATCGAAAGAACTCCCGAAAACAGAAAAATCATCCATAAATACCTCCATGTAAGTCTCGATCATATCCTGAAAGATGGCCACCATACACCTCTGAAATGTGGCCGGAGCGTTACATAACCCGAATGGCATACGGCGATACGCGAAGGTACCGTACGGGCATGTGAAGGTGGTTTTCTCCTGATCCTCGGGTGCAATAGGAATCTGGAAATAACCGGAAAATCCGTCGAGAAAACAGTAATACTGCTGACCCGACAAACGCTCCAACATCTGATCGATAAAGGGTAATGGGAAGTGGTCTTTCCTAGTGGCATCATTAAGCTTACGGTAATCTATACACACACGCCATCTTGTGACGGTCCTACTCGGGATCAACTCGTGTTTCTCATTCATCACAACCGTCATACCTCCCTTCTTCGGAACTACCTGAACCGGGCTGACCCATGTAGAATCGGAAATCGGATAAATCAAGCCTGCGTCCAGTAGTTTGAGAACCTCCTTCTTCACAACCTCCTGCATGTTTGGATTTAAACGCCTCTGAGGTTGGACTACAGGTTTATACTCATCCTCCATGAGTATGCGTGCGTGCAAAACAAAGGGCTTATGCCCTTGATATCGGACAATCTCCACGCAATCGCCTGCTTGTGCGCTCCCAGAACCTGTATCAGCTTCCTCTTCTCCTCCTCCGTCAAAGTGGCAGAAATAATGACGGGTAAACGGGACTCATCCTCTAAGAATGCGTACTCTAGATGAGAAGGTAACTCCTTAAGCTCTAAAACCGGTGGTTCCTCTAAAGATGGTTTCTTGCCTAAATCCTCAACTCCACTAACCTCAAAAACCTCAGAACTCTCATCTACTACCTCAGTCGAGACATGCTCCTCGTGAGCCTCATCATCGACCCCCCGGTCCTCACTCGCCAGGGCCTCACTCTCACTCCTAACCAAATCTGCTCCACAAATGTAGTCAAGGCATCGATCCATATGAGAAATGAAAGTATCAATGAAGTAGACTGAATCGTCCTGACCTACAGAATATTTCATGGACTGCATGATATCGAATGTGATCATCTCATCCCCTACACGAAGTGTAATCTTCCCGTCATAAACATCGATCAATGCCTTGGTGGTGCGCAAAAAGGGGCGTCCTAGGATGAGTGGACATTTTTCATCTACCTCCATGTCCATGATCACAAAATCCACGGGGAACACAAATCTATCAACCTTCACCAACAAATTCTCCACAACTCCCCGTGGATATTTAACGGATCGATCCTCTAATGAGATGCTCATGCGCGTAGGGATCGGATCTCCGAGGCCTAGCTTCTCGTAAATCGAATAGGGCATCAGATTGATGCTAGCGCCTAGATCCGCCAACGCATGGTTCATAGTCGAGCTACCTAACAGACACGGGATCGTGAAAATGCCCGGATCAGTCAGTTTCTCCGGTAGCTTGTTCTGGACCACCGCAGAACATCGTTCATCGAGAGTAACGGTCGAGAGCGTTTCCAGCTTTTTCTTATTGGATAGGAGATCCTTTAAGAATTTGGCATATTTGGGCATTTGCTGGAGCGCCTCAACGAATGGAAGATTGATTTTGAGCTGTTTGAACATGTCAAGAAACTGACCGTACTCTCTCGCATATTTCTGTTGGATGAGACGGGCGGGGTAGGGGACTCGCCTCAAATCCTCAGTAGTTATCTCCTTTGGCTCGAACTTCTTCTTCTTCTTCTTTGCTGCCTTAGGTGCAGGAGACTCGGAGGTTGGCACGGTACTTGCTGGGACTAGCCTCGGGTGCGCCCTCCCATCCGGAGTCTCCATCTCGATCTCCTCATCCACCGGCTCTTCCTCCTGTGCCGGTGGGTCTTGCTCTCCGCCTCTACCGCTACGTGTTGTCACAGCCTTAAGGGTCGCATTAGGGTTTGTTTGTGTACTACCAGAAAATGACCCCCCCTTACCTACCAACTCAGAAACCTGTTTTCCTATGTCTCCTACGGAACACTGTAAATCTAGAAAGGCCGACTATTGGTTCCTAAAGAGTGTGTCGTGTTCCTTCAACTTCTGCTACGTCTCCTGATCACGTGTCACGACCTGATTTAGCAATTGCATTTGTGCAGCCAACATTTCCTCAATCTTCTTCATACTCGACCCTGCATCACTCCCGCTATCCTGGTTCTGACGCGATTGAAAACCCGAGGGGTTCGCGCCACCCCGCCAACCAGAATTGGGGTTGGTCCTACACCCTGACTGAAAAGAGTTACCGAACTGGTTTCGGTTAGAGATGAAATCCACTTGCTCCTGGCCGGCAAGTGGGCAGTCGATCGTGTCATGACCTCCACGACATAGTTCACATATAGCCTGCTGTTGAAGTTTAAGGTCGTTGATTTGTTTCTGCAAAGCATCATACTGGGCCTGAGCAACAGTGTCAGAACTCATGTGGTGAACTCCCCGAGATGTAGAAAGTGAAGATTTCGTTGGAGTTAAAGTGGCCCTACGATCACCGGGGTTCTGCTGCTCAGCTAAGGCAAAACTCTCAAACAGGTTCTTGAATTCCTCAATACCCAGCTTCTCCATCATGTGGCCCCCTGCAGAAATGTTGAATTGTTTTTGCGTTTCGTAGGTGAGACCGTTGTAAAATTTTTCAATGATTGCCCAATCAGTCAAACCGTGTTGGGGGCATTTGCTCAAAAGAGTGTTAAAGCGCTCGTACGCAAGATAGTATGGCTCGTCAGGGTCCATGCGAAAAGAGTGAATCTGCTCCCTCATACGTGCGGCTTTCGCGGGCGAATGATACTTTTTCAGGAATTTTTGTTGGAGATCGGCCCAAGTGGCAATCGAGTTTGCGGGAAGGGTTTCAAGCCACTGGGCAGCACGAGCGGTGAGTGAAAATGGGAACAAGCGAAGGTAGACGGTTTCAGGTTGAACACCATTGAGGCCAAAAGTGGCACAGATACGTACGAATCGAGATAAGTGAGCGGGTGCGTCCTCCTCATCTAGGCCATGGAATTGAATGGTTTGGGTTAACGTGTTCAGGACATGAGATGGAATTTGCCAGTTGGCAGTGTTAGCAATGGTGGTGGGTGCAATGAAAAACCTAGCATCTACGACTCCGTCACTAGCTATTTCATGAACAGTGCGTCTAGCAGCCATATTCAAATCAGGAAATGGGATGGGCGGAAGTAAACGAGAAACGGTTTTAGGGGTGTGTACCTTACTACCGCGAATGGACTGGAGACGCTCACGAAGCTCACGAATGCGCTCGTGGATATCTCTCTCGGGTTCGGACGTAGCAGAAAATTCAGGCGATCCTTTGGAACGGGTATGGGGCATAAACTAGAAAAACACACAAACAATTTAATTAAACCTAATTTACTAAAGCACACAAAATAGAGCAGAGAACAATTAAAAGACACAATAAAACCTAAGGCAAAATTAATTAAAATTAAATTAACTAAGCACGCAAAGAAAAAGAAAAACACACAATTAATCCTAATCTAAAAATCAAAGTTAATTTCGCTATTACCACTTGTCATGTGGCAAGTGCATCCACTATCTACTACCCATAGGCTATGTTCGCCTTTATTTTGCACCTGCACATATTAGATTTGATCAGTATCTATAGGGGACCCAAGCATGAGTGCTCTTGGGTCTGCCATAAGCATCGTTATACTTGTACTCCTTGAGTACTAAAGTATTCACAACTGGAGCATCAATAAGCAGATCATTATTATCAAGGTTCAAGCTCTCATAGGGAGTGCTTGTTTGACTTAATCTCTCACTCTTGTTGTTTTTCCTCTCAATAATTTTTCTTTCAAGGTATTCCCGGAATTTTTTCTGTTTATTGGTCACTTTCTTTGGTATTTCACTAGATGAACAGTGAGCTTGATTGACCAATTTAGTTCTTTTAGGTGATTGGGAAAACCTTTGAGAAAATTTTTCAACCTGATGTGGAACACAGTAACTTCCACTTAAGCTAGCAAATAATTCCGGTTGGTTCGGTTTCTTGCCTTTTGAAAAAACTTTCCCTTGAGGTGGTCTTTCCTCTTGAGGGATTTCTTTTACCTTGGCTTTCAAAAAGTTCAAACCCTTCAGCAAAGTGTACTTTTGGTCTCTGCTTGGGAGCAGTAGCTGATCTGGGCTGCTTTTTTTTTCGGTTAAACTGAAGTTCGAGCGGAAAGTTGTTCCGGTTAAACTTCAGCCGGAAAATGATTTTTCTTTAAAACAGAAAAACTTGCATTTCTTTCATTTCCCACAAAATCCTGTTAGACTCAGATCCAAAATACTTCATTGTTTGGCTTTTCACAGGTGAGATTCTACCAGTGAGCTTTCTTTGGAAATCAGTTTTTGGTTTTTGAGCAAATTTGGGTTTTTATTTTTTTAAAGTTGTTGAACTTTACTCAATGGGTTGAATAAGCACATGGAAGCAAGGTGCCCTTTTTCACCACAGAAAACACATTCAAGACTTTTTGCTTCATAAAACTCATTTTTCTTGGGAGACTCATTTTTGGTAATTTGCTTGTAATTTAATTGACTAAGTCTTTGAGTTTGACTTCCCTTTGGTTGTTCAGGTTGTTTCCCTCCAACTTTTGAATCCTTTGATTCATAAATAGTTGGAGGTGGGATGGCAATTGATGGTTTCAAAATTTTTCATTGGTCAACTAATGCAGATGTGCTTGCATTGTTGACTTCAGGCTTTTTGGTTTCAACAAATTTTTCAATGCTTGACTGTGATGAGGTATCATCAACAGTGAGACTAATTTTACATTCTATTGACAAGGCTTTGATTGGTTCAATTGCGGGTGAGTATTCAATTGGTGGCTCAACACTGTTATAGCCAACACCAGTTTTCCCATACATCCCTCCCATCCATAGTTTCTCAGCCTTCTTTTTTGCAGTTTGAAACTTATCACAGGTGAACAAAGCATCTTTTAGTTTTATTTCAAGAACATTAACCTCAGCCTTAGCTTCTTTGGTTTCTTTTCTTGATTTTTCAAGTTTTGACAACAAATCATCCAGTTGTGTTTCAAGAATGGAGTTGGTTTGCTTTAATTGTTCATATTCTTTGTTTAAGTTGTTAATCTTAGTGATGTAAAATGACTCAGTTTTATTAAAGCATTCCTTTAACTCCTTTAGGTTTGAAACTTCATTAATCAGATCTGTGTTGTGATTTCTGTACTTTGTTACCTGTTCAATGCAGGCAGGACTGCATAAGTTTTCTAGAACCTTTTCAGGAATTGAATTTACCTGATTAGAAGGAGAATCTTGCTTGGCCATCAAAGCATGGTTGATAGGCTCGAACTCAGCTAGAAAGTCTCCCCATTCAACGCATTCAGTTTGGTTTGCTACAACAGCAACCACATTTTGATGGTTTTGACTTCCGGCTAGTTTTGGTTGGGTGGGTTGTTGTCCTGAACTATGAGCAGAATTGTTGCTTGAATTGTTGTGGTTGTTTCCACCATGATTCTTCATCTGAGTTTGACCCTGATTCTGTCCTTCCCTTCTTGGTTGGGGGCACTCTCTTGCAAAGTGACCAAGTTGGTGACAATTGTAGCATTTCACCTTGCTTTTGTCTAGGCCAATGTGAGCACCTTTTGCTCCTTTGTAAGATCTACCTGTTCTTTTGTAGAATCTTTGGGCTCTTACAGACACCATAGCAAGTTGGGTCAAAATATCCATTTCTTCTAAGTCATCAGCACCTATACATTCTAAGTCTTCAGGAATGAAGCCTTGGTATGAGTTAGTTGCTACATAAGCATTGTGAGAGTTATCAAAGGAATTTGAAAACTCTCTTGACACCTTGGTGTCTCAGGGAAACTGACTATAGGTGACTGGAAAAAAGATGAATTTGAGGATCTTTGGTTTTGAAAATCAGTAGTCACTAGAGCAGTTGAAAACAACTGAGTTGATTCAGAAGATAAGTTTTGCTTAAGATTTAATTCCATTTCATAAGCATTGAGTATGCCATGAAGTTCAGTAAGCCTCATCTTTTTCAAATTTTTACATTCTCTGATGCTTACAGTGTAAACTGTCCACACAGAAGGCAAAGAACATAAAAACTTTCTGTTTACATCGACCTGATCTAGTTTTACATCTACTTTTTGCAGTTCATCAAGTAAGGAAACAAATCTCAAGTACTGGTTGGTCATGGATTCACTAGATTTGTAGGTAAAGTTCTCGTATTTCTGTTTTAAAACATCTTTCTTGTTTTCTTTAACCTCGCTGGTTCCTTCATACATTTCACTTAAGGCATTCCATGGGCTATGTGCAGTTTTGTAAACTTTAAACCCACTTAAAATGGAGTTGGGAAGTGCAACCTGTAGAGCTCAATATGCCTTATAGTCAAATTCGAGAGCAGCATAGTCAGATTTAACATATTTATCTAAAGGTTTTGGTATCTTGACTTCAGCGTCATCAGCAGATAGAACTGTGGGAGAATAAGGACCTTCAGTCAAGGATTTCCTTATACGGCGATCTAAGATCCTAACAAAACCTTCCATCATGAGTTTCCAGGTACCAAAGTCATCAGGAGTGGACATTGGTGGTTTGTTAGCACTACCGTTTGAACATCCCAAACTGAGTTCATTCATTTTGAAAAACTTTTGAAAGACAAAGACAACAAAGCTTGTAAAGTAAATGACTAGATTATCAACTTTGAAGCACTAGAAGTATTCAAAGTGAGAGCCAAGGCTCTGATACCACTTATAGGATCGGTATTAGTTAGACTTTAACTAAACAAGAGCCCTCTACTTGTAAATATAACCCTGCGGAATTAAAGTTATACTTCACTTTACTTGAGCAGATTTTAGTTCTCTTGTATTAGGTAGTGTTTGATTTGCATAAGTATAGTAACAACGAAGTAAGAAATACTCGGCACTGTTTTCATTAACATAAAGTTACACTATTACAAGTTGATCAAGAACCGTGTGTAAACTAGAGCTAACTAATGCTATATATAGTGCAGATGAGATCAATGACAGCCATTGATCTCGAACGATTTAATCTAAACCGTTAACTACAAAATCAAATACAAACTACCAAAAGAATAAACTTCGACAATTGGAATATCTTGCGTGTGAACAGCAACATACTACCTTAGGAGAGCGACTTTGATAGATTTGGAAGCAACCGAGAAGCTTTTGCAGGATTGGACGACTGAAAAGACATCTCAGGAAAAGTCCGGTTGAACTCGTTATCTGGTGGATAATCGAGTTCACCCGGAATATTCGCTAGCTAACAGACAAAATTGCTTATTCTGCTTGAACTGCCAGTTCCGCTTGAAGTTGAGACTTCCGCTTCAACTTCAACTTCAGCCGGAACACATCAAAAATGGCTTTCAGACGGAAATCTCCAAAGTGATAGACCTTACAGTTAGAGATGAAAGAGGATATCTCATAGAGTTTGGACCTTACTTCCCACCAACAAAAGATTATTCAGAGGATGTTCATGTAGTTCCTTCAACTCCTGTGGAAGATATAGTAAGAGATATTTTGGCCAACTACTGGGCCAAATACAAGCCAGGAACAAGTGAAGTAAAAATCAATCCACTGCCGCCATTTGTCAAAAGAGTTTCCATCAGTAACAAAGTCATAACCTACCCTACTGACAATCCAAATCTTGGGAAGGGTAAGAAGAAAATGACTAATGATGAGAAGAAGTTCAAACCTGCCTACAAGAATGTGTCAACTCCTAAAAACAAAATTGACTATTCAAGAACAGTATTTATTCCTATTCTTGACACGCATGGTGAAGATCATGATGGGAGAAAAGAATGTGAGAAAGCATTATCAAAAGAATTTAAGAAAGAATGATGAGTCACATCGCTCAACAAAAGAAATTCAGTGAATTGAAAAGAAGAAGCAGAGAAGGTGTAAAGATTCCTGCAAAGCTATTTGAAGTAAAGAAAGCAAAGGCCACATAACCTACAAGGCTTCTGGATGGGCAAGAGGCCACCTTACCTGATAGTGATGTAAGTATGATAAACTCTTTACTTTAAGCTGATATACTAGAAAGAATGGAACAAGAAAGACTGGATAGAGATATGGCTGAAGCTTTTGTACTTCAAGACAACCTACAAATTTATCAAAACAATGAAGTTGTCTTTAACTTGATAAAAGAAGCAAAAAGAAGGTCTATGGAAGAGAAAATGAAGAAATTAGACCAAGCCAAGGAAAAGAGGCATCAGTCATCTGCCAAAGAAGCTGATATTGAAGTAAATAATGAAAAGGAAAAGATCAGGCTAGCTGCAAATGATGCCAACTGGGAATTACTAAAAAGATGGAGAGACATAATCTTAGCCAGAGGATGGATCACACCAGAAGCTATTAGCTTAACCTCTGCTAATGACTTATGTTGATTAATGTCAATGGTAGTAGAAGAAGAAGGAGATCTCAGGCTCAGTCAAAGACTTGAAGCAGACAATTCCATCTATGAGCAATTAAAAACTGTTGAAACATATAAAATTGCTAAAGCTCCTCTTACCAAAGCAGAGGAGACAAAAGCACTCAAGAGATATTTCATAGAAGTCTTAGGAGAAGAAAATAAATCAATAAATCCATGTTCTTTGAACACTCTAAGAGAAAGATATGATGAGATAAGAAAGGAGCAATCAAGGACATCAGAAAGAACAAAAATTCCTAGACCTCCAGGAGCTTTCTCAGGTACACCTTCTCTTCCTCCTAAACCTATGAGTATCCTAGACTGACATCTTGGAAATACACCCTCTAGTCCACCTACTACTACACAAATTCCACCATTCCTACCAAAAGAAACCCTCCCAGGGCCAGCAGGCCTCAATTCTCAAAACCACCAGCCAAAAGATCCAAACCTAGCAAACCCATTCCACCAAAATTCAGAGCTGATAACTTCACCCCATTGAACCTCTCATCAAACCAAAACCCACAACATCCCATATTCCTTCAATCCAAAAATCAACTCACCATTCCACACAACCACCTTCTGCACAACCAACCTCAGCACCCACTGAAGCAACCAACCATGTGAACCCACCAGAATCCACTACAGGTACATCAAGAAGAAAGAAATCAATGGCAAAATGAAAGAGGTCTCAAGTCATTTCCTCTAGCTCTGACTCATCTTCAGAAAAGAAAGAACCTAAGGATATGCATACTGAGAGAAGAATAATTCTTTCTTGGAGATTTGATTAAGACTCAAGTCTCTACCTGTTCACTACAACCACCAATGAAGTTCTAAGACTCAGCAACAATGAAGTGCTTACTACTTTATCTGACTTAGAACTTGGTGATGTAAGAAATTCTGCTGGTGATGGCAAAAGATTAAGTTCTCAAGAGCAGTCCCCTCATGATGAAGATAAGGATGCACTTTGACACAACTACAAGGGAAACTTAATCTGCTGCACCTATCAGAACTGACTGTCCTGTTACTCATGTGGAATTGGATCTAGCTACTGACAAATACATTGTATACAGAGTTGATGGATCATTCACATGACACAGAGAGATAAATCAAGGTGAATAGAACTTCAATGATCAGAAAACTATAGTGGATTGTATGCTCACAACCAGGCTGTTCAGATCTGATATGACAAAAGATCAGGAGAAGAAGTCAGTTTTGCTGAAGACGTTAGTTGTTTTTTGGTTCAAAATAGTTTAAACCGTTCTGTTGTTCATTTAGTATTGTATTCGGAAGATTTTGGAAGCATCATCTTAGGGGGAGATTGTAAGGAAGTATTTCTCCTAAAGAAATGATGTTGATCGGCTAAACATGTTATCTAGGAAGAATAAAAGGCCCGAGATAAGTTACCTCAGAAGAACAAACTGCCCGAGATAACTTATAGTTACCTCGGAAGGTCATTTTACCTTGGAAGCCTATTTTACCTCGGGAGCACAGTTTTATCTCGGACAGTGGATACGCCCGAGGTAACTCAAGTTACCTCGATAAGCCAAGTTATCTTGGACATCAACTTAATTCAGTTTCCCGCCATTCTTCTGACATGAAGCTGACATGATTATCTTCTAGTTCATGTATCTTTACTTTACGGTCGAGATGATCGTTAGAGAAATCAAGGGTTCTCCTGATTTCTTAGGGCACTATATATAGACACTTGTAACTATGATTTAAACAAGCAAAGTGCAAATCACTCTGATATGTACTTCGAAATTTGCAAGTTATAATACAGTGCTCAGTTTTATTCATATTATTGTTATAGTTGTCTTATATTTGATTTCATATTATCCAGTCAGCTTCTAGAACCAAGACTCCCATCTCCACATCCCACAAGCTTACAAGTGACTATAGTGGTGAACCTGTGGATCAGCACCTTTATAGAGCAATGATTGGATCCCTGATATATCTCACAGCAAGTAGGCCAGACAATATGTTTAGTGTTTGCCTATGTGCTAGATACCAAGCATCACCAAAGGAGTCCCACATGTTAGCAGTTAAAAGGATATTCAGATATTTGAAGGGTCAACCTAAATTAGGTCTGTGGTATCCTAAGAACTCTGATTTCACCTTCAAAGCATTAACTGATAGAGATTATGGAGGCCGCAATTTGGACAAGAAATCAACTTCAGGCGGATGTTAATTTCTGGGGGAAAGACTTGTGTTATGGCAATGCAAGAAACAAACCTGTGTTTCTACTTCTACTGCTAAAGCTGGGTATATTGCTGCTTCAAGCTGCTGTGGACAAGTCCTGTGGATTCAAAATCAAATGCTAGACTATGGAATCACATTCATGGAAACTCCCATCTGTGCTGACAACAATAGTGCCATTTCAATTACCAACAACCCAGTGAAGCACTCCAAAACAAAGCACATTGACATCAGGTATCATTTCATTAGATGTGCTTAAAAGTATTTGATTAATATTCTTAAAGTTCACACGGATAACCAATTAGCTGATTTATTTACCAAAGCTTTTGATGAGGCAAGATTCTTTTACCTCATTACAGCTATTGGTATGATGAACTTTGATTAAATGTTCTCAGAAACCTTTAATAAAGAAAATTTTGTGTTAAAGAGTCCGTCTCTTGATACAAATAGAAAAAGAAAAAGAAAAACTTTGTGTTATTAGAAACAATTTCAGTTCATAGTCAGTAACTTCTGTCCATCTATGAAAATGAACACAAGTCATTTTCAAAAGTCATGTGTTTGGTTTTCAGTCTCAAGGTTCCGGTTCAACCCATGAGAAAATAAAATTTGAAAATCTCCGGGTGAACATCAACCGGAAAAATGCTTTGTAATAAACGTAAATAAATAAATAAATAAATTTTTTTAAAAACAATTCTTCGAAAAGGAAAAATTATCCGCTTGAAGTTCAAACAGAAGAAATTTGGTTTTTAAAATAAAGGAGAAAATGGGTTCCGCTTGAACTTCCGGGTCAAAAGGTCAAAATCACTTTAAATTTAATTACCTGAAGACACATCTTTTTAAGTGGATATGCATTAAATTACCCATTAAGTTTTTAACCATTAAATATCCGAGGTTCAGTAAATATCCTTTTGGATAAAGAGATGCTTCAGGGGGTTGTACCGTATAAACCCTAAAGCACACGTCACATCAGTTACTGAACGGTTGCTTTAAAACCTCTCTCCTCCACGTCACCCACGTCAAAGGTAAAAAGCCCTAATTTACCGTAATTCCTCACATTTATCTTAATTCCCACACCCAAATTCCTTTCATCTTTTCCATAACCTCCAAGAAATGACTCACATTCTCTCTGAAAGACCCAACAAACGATGGCTCCAAAAGCTAGCAGGAGTGGCAAGAAGCCTGCCAGTGATCCCAAGTTCGTTGTCGAACACAACCTGGTGGCATATCTCGAGATCCCAAGCAAAACTGATATATACTCTGGCATGATAGAATTCCTGAAAAATTCTCATCTTCATCACCCGCTGACAGTTGAAGCGGTGATTTTTGAAGAAATCCTAAAAGAATTTTGATCAACTGCTGAAGTAATCAAAGATAGTGACGGTGGTGAAAGCATTATGTCAACAGTTATGGGTACAAAGGTTGAAATTGATGAGTCAAAGGTTCTGAAATTGAAGGACGAAGATGGTTACATATTTGTAGATGCCAAGAAGTACCTGCCAATGTTCAGAGCCATAGGCTACAACGGTTCTCCCACCAGCAAAACAATCAAGAAGGGGCAACTTCCATACAAATTGAGATTCCTTACCCACATGATACTGGTGTGTCTCACCCCAAAGAAAGGGGGCTTTGATGAACTTGCGGGTGAACAAGCATCGGCATTCTGAGATGTGGTAAAGGGTGAAAGTTTTAATTTTTCCAAGCTAATTTTTCATGCCCTAAAGTTAAATGCTCAAACTTTTAATTTTTACATATATCCAAGATTTCTAACCTGCATTCTCAAAAAAGAGTACCCTCAAATTGCTTTGGGTGGTATAATTTTACATCAAAAACTTCTTAATGAGAAAACCTTTTCAAACCTGGCTATCAACAAATCAGTATTTCTCAGAAGGACACTGACCATCCCTTGCCAATTTTGTGGCAGTTTCCTGGTGAACCTTCAAATGTTGAGGTTCAAACAGAAACTATTGTTGCAACTGAGCAACCTGCTCATGATAACAGGACGTACTACTAACCCAATAGTTCCTAAGCTCACATCAGTCCCTACTTCATGTACCCTTCAAACTTACCAATCCACAAAGAGGAAGTCTACCACCACAAGCACCACCCTTTCCAACTCATCATCCGAATCCCCACCTATCATTTTCAAAAGACAGAAATTTGTGGCTGCTAGGTCTCCTCCACCAATGCCCACTGACCAAACCCAAGCTTCTAGCCCCGCTAAAGGCAAAATGCCCAAGCGGAATTTAACCAATATGGGATTATATCTTAGGGATGAACCTTCATTTGAGGGGGAGTCATTAGACAAGGATACACAATCCCCATTCAACAGGTCATCACCCCCACTTTCCCTATCACCTAGGAGTGACAATGCTTTCAATCCTAATCCAAATGGGGGTGTTATTAACTCACCCACCTAATTACATGAGAACATACTGATGGATTTGGACCTTGTTGCATTGAACCCCCACTCCCCATTGGAGGTGACTCTCATAAAGGAAGAAGAGATTTATGTAGAAAGGGCTACTGCTGCCCAGGAGTCCCCACTGGACCTTCGTGTCAGTAGTAACATAGCTAAGACCCAATCTAGGGTAATCTTCTCTAAATCAGCGCCTGCAGGTCCTTCACTAGATCCCAGGGTGGCTCAAACAGATGAAGAGAATCCCAGGTGCCAAGAAGCCATGGGTTTGGTGAGTAGGTTCAATTTGAAGAATTGGTTCACTGTGGTTTCACTTACCTTGGGAGCTATCACGTCTCTATAATTTTTCAAAACATCTTCTATCTGTTCATCAGTGATATCCATATCAACTTTGTATACATTCTCATTGATATCTTGAAAATTCTGATTTTTATCAGCAGTGTCTTCTTTTAAAACACTTTGAACCTCTTCATCATCTTTTTTTCCATCACAATTATCATCATTATTATCATCATCATCTTCATCCATCACTTTTGTCTCAGCATCAAGATCAACTCCTTCCTCTTTAGCAATTGCCCTCATTTCAGGGTAATAAAGTCTCTTTCTATAATTTGTTGAAATTCTCTGATAGAAGCAGGAAGAGCTCCTGCGTCTATCATAGTGAAGAGAAATAGTTCCTTCAGGTTGTCTTTATGTGGGGCCACAGAAAGGATGTCAGTTATTGAGACTTCTTTCCATGCTTCTTCAATTGTAAATGGCTCTCTTCCCACAGACTGAAACAACTTCAATATAACCTCCTTGGGTACTCTTGTATACCAGTTATACTCAGTGAAATCTTCCTCTTTATAGGCCCTATACCCCTCCATTTTGGTAGCATCATCTTCATTTATACCAAGTTCTTGTAGTGGAGTGGTGGCTTTAGATTTGGAATCAGTAGAACTGGTAACATTTTCTTTTACCTGCTGATGCTTGACTTCCTTCAATTCTTCACCCTTCAATTTCACAATGTGTGAAAGGAAAGTGAACTGTGTTTGTAAATTTTGGTACAAAACTGTTAATTCATTTAGTGAAAGCTTGCTCTCCATTGGTTTAAAACCAATATCCTTGAGCATAGAAGAACCATCAAGCCTAGCTCTTTCATGTTCTTCACCCTGGTTTTCTTGGCTCCTGGGATTCCTAGTCACATCCTTATTTACCTCGGGCGCCACTAAAGGTGCCTTTGGGTTAGAAGATGGTCTAGTTGCGATGAATTGGGTCTTACTTATGTTACCACTGTCCACTGGATCCAGTGGGGATTCAAGTGTAGTGGCAACCCTTTTCACATCAGCCATGTCTATACTCCTATGGCTAAACTCCTTACCAAAGTGTGGTTGGGGTGATTTTTCCTTGAGACTCTTCAACACATTTCCTGCAAATAAGGTTTCTGAGATAGTGTATCATGAGAAGTACAGAAAATGTCATCACCTTCACTTTGTGGTGTAAAATGGCTTGGTTTTGTTGGAGTTTTACTAGTGAATGAGGGATGTACATTCAACCCTATAGGATTATCTCCTTTTGGAGAGTACCTTTTGCTTGGCTATCCCTTTTGGCTCTTTTCTGCCTAAGGACTTTGTGATTGGTAGGGCTTAAAGTCTGGGTGGCTATGGGTTGCATAGGTGGAGTAGACCTTACACCCTCTTTTCAGGATATTCTGGATCATTAGTTGGGGATGAAATGACTGTAATGTTTTTAAATTTTGAGTGTCTCTTCCTCTTTTTGGGTGGTACTTGTTTGGAAGGGGAAAGATTTGCAGTTGGGGGTTCAACCTCTGCTGGTAACACAGGGTTGTCAACTGAAGCAATAAGCTCAATATTTGCCTGTGGTTGCACCATTGGTGCAGCCACTGGAGGTCTTGGCATAGGTATGGGATGGTTAGTGTCCATGCCTGTATACCCTTTGTTCCTTTCATTGCTTGATAAATAGGAATATAATTTTTTCATTTGGTACCCTTAACTGATAAACTTTATCTGAGATTTTTAAATTGGGTATCAAACACCTTAGAATGTGCTGCAAAAATTTGGGATAGATATGAAAGAAATGGACACTGTTTGGTTATAAATTGTCCACTATTCCATCCAGCACCATTCTAGAAAAATTAAAATTTAACCTTGTACCAGTCCATGAAAAGCTGAGGCCTGCACTGAAGAGAGTTCATCAACACTCTTCTTTGAGGGTAGATTTGCCAATATCACATAAGCCAGAAATCTCCATTGGAATGGAAATTGTGACTTCTTGATTTTCTTATTAGATCCTCCATACCCTACAGCCCTTAAGGTTGTAAGATTCTCAGAGGAGGGCACTTCCTTGAATCCTCCTTGGTCATTGAACTTTAGATGTGTTCTTATGACCTCTTCAGTGATTTTTACTTTGTGATCTTGAACTGTTAAATGTACTTCATACACTCCTTCAGCAGTCTTTGTACTTGAAGCATTTTGCCAAAATTCGGTAATCACAACTTCGCAAATGTTTGGGTAAACTGTAAGAGCGTAGCAAATGTGTAATGCTTTCAGAAAGGCAATCATTTCATGGAATACAGAGCTTTTCTTTGTTTTTGAAGGTAGTGCCACTGTATTGTGGTCAGCATGGAACAAAGCATTTGCATCTGAAGATGATTCCCCTTTCTTTGCTTTGGGAGCCATTTGTTGATGTTGGTTGTAAAATGAACATAATCGGAGAAGTATGAGTAGGTAGTGGAGAAAAGTGAATGTTTGGAAGTATATGAGGGTGATGGTGATTAACTGCGTGCAGTTAATTTGTGGAATCGTGGGTTTTAGGTTACCGCTTGTCACTTTAAATTAAGGATGTGTAAGGGACGGTTATTGTAAAAAAGCACAAGTGGGTCTGGTAAAAGAGAAAAAGGTGGGTTGATGTTGCGTCTTCTTGTTGGACCAACGGTTGTCCCATCGGACAACTTGCATATATTTGTTAAAGAATATAATCTCTTTCTTAAGTCATTAGTAATAATTTATCTCGAAAGACAAATTTTACCAATAACCAAGGTAAAATTTTATCTCGGGTGAAACTACCTCGGGAGCACTTTTAACAGAAAGTTTTGTGGCTTAAGGATTTTTTAAAGGTTTTGACCCGGGATGAGTTATCTCAGGAAAAAAAATTATTTTCTTTTTGTATCAAGAGATGAAAAAGTTTGTTTTTTATTAGATTTGATAAAATATTAATCAAAATTCATCATGTCCATGACTGTGATAAGGTGGAAGAATCTAGCTTCATCAAATGCTTTTGTAAATAAATCAGCCAATTGGTTTTCAGTTGGGACATGATGAAGTTTGATTAATTTCTTTTCAACACAGTCTCTAATAAAATGATACCTGATCTCAATGTGCTTTGTTTTTTTAGCTTTTTACTAGATTATTGGTGATGCTGATGGCACTTGTGTTGTCAGCATGCATAGGAGCTTCCATGAAGTTTATGCCATAGTCCATAATCTGATTTTGAATCCAAAGTACTTCTCCACAGCAGGCTGAAGCTGCAATGTATTCTGCTTTTGCTGTAGAAGTTGACACACATGTTTGCTTTTTGCATTGCCATGATACAAGTCTGTCTCCTAAAAATTGGCATCCACTAGATGTTGACTTTTTGTCAAGATTGCATCCTCCATAGTCACTATCTATAAAAGCCTTCAATTTGAAGTCTTTAATTTTAGAATACCATAACCGAAGCTTTGGTCGTCCTTTTAGGTTTCTAAAAATCTTTTCATAGCATTTAAGTGTGATTCCTTTGGTCCAGCCTGATATCTAGAACATAGGCAAACACTAAACATGATGTCAGGTCTGCTTGCTGTAAGATACATAAGAGAAACAATCATGGCCCTATAAGTGTGCTCATCAACAGGTTCACCAGTTACATCAGATGTTAACTTGTGTGATGTAGATATAGGAGTTTTGGCAGTGGAGGATGACAGCATGTCAAACCTCTTTAGCATATCCTGAATATATTTTAATTAATTCAGAAAAATGCCTTCTTTTGTTTGCCTTACTTGAAGACCTAAAAAGAAAGTGAGTTCACCCATTGAGCTCATTTTAAATTTTGCTTGCATTAGGGTTTCAAACTCCTTGTAGAGAGCATCTTTTGTTGAACCAAAGATTATATCATCAACGTAAATTTGTACCATTAAAAGATCCTTATCAACAGTTTTAATGAAGAGAGTTTTGTCAATAGCTCCTCTTTTGTATCCATGTTTAGTTAGATAACAAGAGAGAGTCTCATACCAGGTTCTTGGTGCATGTTTAAGACCATATAGAGCTTTTATCAGTTTACACACCTTGTTTGGATGATGTGGATCTTCAAACCCAGGTGGTTGACATACATACACTTCTTCATTCAGTAATCCATACAGAAAAACACTTTTGATATCCATTTGGTAGACATGAAAATTTTTGTAAGTAGCATAGGCTAAAAATATCCTGATTGCTTCTAATCTTGCTACTGGTGCAAAAACTTCACCATATATAGTCTATTCCTTCTTCTTGCGTAAAGCATTGAACTACTAACCTTGCCTTGTTTTTTACCACAATGCCCCTTTCATCCTTTTTGTTTCTAAAAACCCATTTGGTTCCAATTAGTGGTGGTGCATTCTTTGGCAAATCCACCAATTCCCATACTTTTTGTTTATAGATTTGAAGTAGTTCTTCTTGCATGGCTTCAATCTAACTGTTTTCTCTCAAGGCTTCATGTATTTTCTTTGGTTGCTCCTATGACAAGAAGCATGCATGTAGACACATGTAGACAAATGTTTGCATCAGTTGATTTGCTTCCTGTGACAACAAACATACTATCCACCTTCAAGGGACCACTTAGAAATTGTTCATGTAGTCCCAACTACTCCTGTGGAAGACATTGTAAACAAGATTTTGGCCAACTACTGAGCCAAATACAAACTAGGAGGAGGTGAGATAAAGATCAACCCACTGCCAAAGCATGTTAAAAGAGCTGCCATCAGCAACAATGTCATAACCTACCCTACTGACAATCCAAATCTTGGGAAAGGTAAGAACAAGATGACAAATGATGAAGCCCTACATGCAGAATATGAGAAAAGATTCAAACCTGCTTACAATAATGTTGCTTCTCCTAAAAACAAAATAAACTGTTCAAGAACAGTATTCATTCCTATTCTTGACAAGTATGGTGAAGATCGTGATGGGAGAAGAGAATGTGACAAAGCACTAAGCAGAGAATTCAATTCAAGAATGATGAGTCATATGGCTCCATTAAAAGAGTTCAATGATATGAAAAGAAAAAGCAGAGAAGGTGTGAAGATTCGGTTTAATGGAGTAAACTCATTCATTAGCACTAATTCTAGTATTTCTAGCGAAGAGGGTGATTCTTGAACATCTTGATTTTGTGAGTCAACAGCCTCAATGATTTCTTCATAAATGTCATCAACAGGAGTAGGTGAGCTCAAACCTTCAGGTAAAGTTGAGGTTGAGTTGCTACATCCTATCTGATTTTTTCTTGAAGCCTGTGATTGGTTGTTCAGATCATCATTGTTTCTCTGGTTCCCAAGATGATAGCTGCATTTTGATATGTCAACAGATGATCTTCAGCTGGTTCTTTTGATTTAATTGCAGTTTGAAGTATGGGTGTTCCATCACAATTGAATTGAATAACATCTCCTGGAGTCAAGTTGAAACTGGTTGTTTGGACAAAAGGTCTTGTGCTGACAGATGAGAAGAATGGAGGATCAACACCTTTGAACCTGCCATTTGTAGCATTTTGAGGTACTTCTGTCTGCACATTTTCACTAAGAGGCTAATCAACAGTTATATTGAAAGCAGTGGTTAGTGAGTCAATATTATAAAAACCATGAGGGCTCAGTTTTAAAAGTGTTCTTTGATTTTTCATTAAATATGACATTTATGGTTTCTTCAATAATCTTAGAACTGGTTTTGAATATCCTGTATGCCTTAGAGACACTAGAGTATCCCACAAAATAACCATCAATAGCTTTTTCAGCAAATTTTGACAGTTGCTAGTTGGTTATTAGTATTGTAACAGGACAACCAAATGATTTAAGAAAATAAATATTTGGTTTTCTTTTTCTCTAGATCTCATAAGGTGTCTTGTTTTGTCCTTTTACAATCAAAATCCTGTTTTGCACATAGCATGCCGTGTTTATTGCTTCTGCCCAAAATGTTACAGGTAATTTTGATTCAGCCAACATAGATCTTGCAGCCTCAATTAGAGTTCTATTTCCTCTCTCAGCAACACCATATTGTTAAGGAGTTCTAGCTGCACTGAATTGTCTAGTGGTTCCTTTCTCTTCACAGAAAGAGTTTAAAACATGATTCTTAAACTATGTACCATTGTCACTTCTTATTGTTTTAACTTTTAAGTTAGACTGATTTTCAAGCTGAGTAATTAATGCTTTTAGAATCTCCGAGGTTTCATCTTTGGTCAAAAGAAAGAATACCCAGGTGTATCTTGAAAAACATTAGTTATTACAAAACAATAACACTTTTTCCCTAAGCTCTTTACTAATGTAGGACCAAATAAATCCATATGTAGCAATTCTTAAGGACTTGAGATAGAGCTTTCCAATTTGGGCTTATGAGAATATTTGTGTTGCGTACCTTTTAGATAAGCAATACATTGTTCAGTGCATATGAATGTTTTATTTGGTAAACCTTTGACCAAACCAAGTTTTACGAGTTTGTTCATAGTTTTAATGTTCACATGACCATATCCAGAGTGTATAGACCACCCTTTCTAGGTGCTTTAAGCAAGATCATTTCATCAGAAATTTTGATACCGGGTTTAAGGATGATAGCTTCTTTCTCATTAAACAAAACATTCAACTTCTTATCACACATTTGTGAGACACTTAGAAGATTGAAGTTAAGCACATCAACAAAATTTACCTTATCAAAGGTAAGCTTCCCATTGCTAACTGTACCTTGTCCAGAAATTTTTCCCTCAGTGCTTCCAAAAGCAATTGGTCCTCCATTAACTCTTTTTGTATTTTTAATAGGTCTTTATTTCCTATCATGTGTCAAGAACATCCACTTTCTACAACCCAAATACCTGTTTTTGATTATTTGAAACAATTTTAGTTTGATTAGGACAAAACTATTGTTTACAGCCCTAGAGTTCTTTCCGGAGTAAATATTGTCATCCGAGGTAATTTTTACCTCGGGTACAAAAAAATGATCTCCCGAGATAACTTTTATCTCGGGTGCCCTTTTTCTTTCATTTTGACGCTTTCCAGAGTGATTTTTGTCCCTCCGGGGTAATTTTTACCTTGGGATCACGAATTTTGCTTTCTGAGATAAGTGTTATCTCGGAATCAAATTTTCTTCCTCTAGGAGCAGAATTACTCCTAGGTTTTTGTTTCTTCTGAGTTTTAGTGACAAGAAACTGTTCTAATTTCATAAAGTCATGATTGCTGAATTTTTCAAATCTTTGTTTGTTTACTGAGTTTAATTTTGTCTGTTCTGAGTGGTATTTATTTTCACTGTTTGATTCTTCAGAGTTGACTTTTTCAAAATTTTCACAAACAAATTCTGATTTAGCTTCTCCTTTTTCAGCTATTTGACTTTTGACAACTTGACTAATATTTAAAAAAAGGACTGTGATGACAATTGATAGCAAGGTGACCAATTTTTCCACATATCAAAAATTCCTTTATCATTTTGGTCTTAAATTCAAAAAAAATATTGAGACTGAAGGTGTTTTCTCATTTGAAGAGTTTTTAGAGGAACGAGATTCAGTTTCTTTGGTGTCTTTCAATTTCCAGAGAGTTTTCTTGTTTTAACAGAGTTGGTATAAATCTGAGGTTCATTTGTAACAGCAGTTACAGATGATACCATTTCAGCTTTCAACTCAGACACATCATTGGATTTTGAAATTTCTTTTCTTGTGTTGATAATGGGATCAGGTGTAAATTGAACTTTAGTTTCTTCATTCTTACACTTTTTCACACACTCAGTGTATGAATCAGGATAAGTGGCCTTATTGTACACAATTCCATTATTCAAATGATTTCCTGTTGCTTTCTGACTTTGCCACAGTTTCAAGTGTTTATCATTACTTGCATGTAGTTTTTCACAATCAGCAGTAGCAACTGAAAATTGAACTTCACAGATGCTCAATTCAGATTTTATTTCCTTATTTTCTTTGTTTGCAGTTTCTAATTGAGAAAGCAGATCCTTGATTTGAGTAACAAGATTGGATTTTTCAAGTTTTAAAGCAATGATGCCTTTTATTAGTTCTTCAATCTTATTGCTGTAAGCAATATCAGCCTTTCTAGAATATTCTCTGATTTCTTTTAGACTTGCCATTTCCTCAGTGAGTTCAAGGTTATGTTTTCTATAATTTTCTATCTGCTCAGCACATTCAGTTTTACAAAGAAGAGAAAGTACTTCATTTGGGATTTCATTATTTACCTCATAGTTTGAAGACATATCCATGGATGAAGTAGATGAGTTCTCAGTAGAGTAAGAGATTTATTTAGCCATTAAATCATGATTGATTGGAGTTGCATGATTTCCAATCAACACAACTGGTTTGATTAGTAAAAACAGCAGTTGCATGACTTTGTGGCTTTGAGCTTGATGAGGGAGCAGTAGGACCATCAGTGAATACACTTGATGTTGATGGTTTTGTTCTTGAGCCTATTTCATATGTAGGGTAGGTAATTGGTGTGTATGTACTGTGAGGTTTCTGATACTTGTTTCCTCCATCTTGGCTTGTGTTTTCTCTTCTGGGCTGCTTGCATTCCCTAGCAAAATGTCCTAATTGGTGACAATTGTAGCATTTGGCTTTACTTTTATCAAATCCAATTTGAGCATTTCTATCTCCATTGAATTTTCTGTCTGTTCTTTTGTAGAACCTTTGTGCACGTAAGGAGATCATTTCTACTTGTGTATTGATGTCCATCTCTTCTAGGTCATCAGCACTGAAGCATTCTAGATATGATCTAGTGAGCTCACTGTTATCTGCAATATGAGCGAAGTTGTTATAAAAGAGAGGCATGATTTCATTACCTCTGGGTGATGTAGGATAAGTGATCAAAGGAGCATGTTCACTGTAGTGACTTTTATCTTCATAAGCAGTGATAAGTGTAGTAGATGTTGGAATGATTAAGTTCACTGGTTTGTTCAGAACACCAGACTTTTCGTTGATTTCCATTTCATGTGCACTGAGCATTCCATGAAGTTCACTAAACTTCAAAGTTTTGAGATCCTTGTTATACTTGATGCTTACATAATATATGTCCAGACATCAGGAAGTGATCTCGGAAATTTTCTGATCACATCGCCATTTTCCATCTTCACATCATTTCCCTATAATTCATCAAGAAGTTGAACAAAACGTAGATATTGAGCATTCATACTTTCACCATTTTTGTGAGAAAATTTTTCATATATTTGTTTTAGAACATCTTTCTTAATTTCTTTTACTATCAATTCCTTAATACATTTCATGTAGTGCTTTCCATAGATCAAAAGCTGTTTTGCAATTTTTGAAACTTACGAGAACAGAATTTGGAAATGTTGCCTGTAGCCCATAGAGCTTTGTGATCTCCCTCAACCAACTTGTGGTCATCATAGTTATAGTCAATAACAGCTTTTACTATATCTACACTTGGTGTAGTAGCAGATTTTGCTGTAGGGATAGTAGGGCCATACATAACAGATTTCCACATTCTGTAATCAAAATGATGAAGATAACCTATCATACGTAATTTCCATGTATCAAAATCGTCGGGCATGAATGATGGTGGTTTGTTAGAACTACCATTTCGTGATTCCCCCATGATTAAGGATGAAAACGTGGAAAGAGTGACTTTTTACTAAAAATAGAGTATGTGGGTAAAATAGAGTTTTAAGAACTGAATATGAGTTCAAGTTTTAAAACACGAGCCAAGACTCTGATACCACTTGTAGGATAGAAATCTGGTTACAGAGTTGAACCAATTACAAGGTTTTACTTAGAATTAACCAAGCAGAAACAAGTTAATTCTTATGCTTTGTTTGAAGTAAAGTAATATGAAATAGAATACAAGACAAGTATAACAAAAATATGAATAAAACTGAGCACTGTATTATAACTTGATGATTCGAAATACATATTAGAGTGATTTACACTTGCTTGTTTAAAGTATGTTACAAGTGTCTATATATAGTGCCCTAAGGAATCAGGAGAACCCTTGATTTCTCTAATGATTATCTAGACCGTCGAGTGAAGATACATGAACTAGAATAATATTAAACTAGTCTAGAAGATAAAAGTGTCAGCTTCATGTCAGGAGAAAGGCGGGAAACTGGATTAGATATGTCAGAGTCAAGTGGAGTAGGTCAAGTTGATGTCTGAGATAACTCGTCTTACCGAGGTAACTTGAGTTATCTCGGGCGTATCCACTGTCCAGATAAAACTGTGCTTCCGAGATAAAATAGCCTTCCGAGGTAAAGTGACCTTTCGAGGTAACTACAAATTATCTCGGGCAGTCTGTTCTTCCGAGGTAACTAATCTCGGCCTTCTATTCTTCCTAGAAAACATGTTTAAGCTGATCAGCATCATTTCTTCAGGAGAAATAGTTCCTTACACATGATATAACGAAATCCCAGTACTATTAATTAAATCCGATTAATTATACAAGAAACGATGATTCGTGAATTGATCAATTGGGTTACTGCTCCTGCCCGTGAGTGGTCTCTCCAATCAAGACTCACATTCTATAGTCACCAGGTACATTTAGTTATATTAGCCTTCGGTATTGTTAGACAGAATACCATGAGTGAGTAAATAGTTAGTCTCTGAGTTCAAGGTTTACGGTAATAATATTGTATTATCTTAACGGGAATCAGACTAAGTTATATTTATCTAAAACAAACCTTGCTATCAATCATGCATGCTTTTTAAAATTGTGAACTCACCAACTTCGTGTGGAAACCTATCATGCCGGACCTACATCGTGTATCTCTCGAGTTATAGTCGGCGGATAACTTATTTTGAAGATTTCATAGCATAAAATCAATGATGTCATGTTTTAAAATATTTTCAAACTAATGGTTTGTAAAATACTATAACAAATCACCTACTTATGTTTTTCCGTTGCAACATAATTTATGAACTCTCTTTTGACAAGTTTAAACGGCTCTAGTTGTTTAAGCATCCAGAGGTCGTACTGTGTATTCTTCACTATGATCCATCCGATCATGCCCGACACATATGTTACAAGGTGTGACACGAATACAATTGGATAAGAAGGATACGAGTTTATAGAGTGTTATCCAAGCCCAAAAATATTTATCTATAAATAAAAAGTCACCAAAAATACGAGAGACGGAGTGAATAGTAAATATTTAAAATATAAATAATTATTTTAATTATTCAGAAAAATATTAAATTCTCATAATAAAATACTCGTGTCTAAGTATTTAGATAAACACATAGATGAAATTCATTTTTGAAAACATTAAATTAACACGTGATCGTAGTTAAACTAGATTATATAACGGATAAGCAAAAGTGAATTTTTTTGCGGTTGTTACATTTCACACCCGATTATCTCATCATATTACATGCTCTCATTTTTCAACCAACTGTTTCAAAATGAGCTCCGGTGATGTTGAAAGTGCTCAGCCAAAGAGTATTTTATAATTCTTCAGACAACAATTTCAAAGTTTGCTTTCCGATGTTGTTGAAGATCTCATGATGCAGTTGTTTAATATTCGAATGGACTACTTGCTATATAACAAAGATGTTTGGAGAAGAAGCAAAAGAGAATAATGAAGAAACCATCACTGACGAATCAATTGAGGATGAGAAACAAAGGAGATTAGAGGAAGACCACTTTGAGGCACTCAACAACGAAGCAACTCGAATGCTGTTAAAGATTAGAACAAACAAAGTAAGGAGATATCCGTATTTATTCCATGTGTTATTAACATGATTGTGTCACGTATCTAGATTTGCTAAATATTATGTGCATTGGGGCAATGGAAGAGGAAAGAATGAAACAAGAATTTAATAATCTTGTAAAATGGTTTATAAGGGATTATACAAAATAGAAGAAACCATTACTTGTTGTTCTTAACGGGAATAAACTGGATCTTTATAATTCATACATGTTAATACAAACATTTGGTGGATGCAAGAAGGCAACAAAAGATCAAGTATGGCCTTTAATCACTCACAATCTGGACTTCACTTAACTTATACCCGAGAATCTCGAAATTATCTATCTAATGTATCTAGCAGTGCTGGAATGGCACTCCAAACCGATCAATGAAAACAAGACTAAGATGTTGGATGGACTATTCAATGTTGTTGGGACCAACGGTCAAGCAAAGGAAGCCAAAAGAAAGTTCGACCTAGACCAAGAAGGAAAAGGCTGCAAGAGTGGGGGAACCAATAAGAAGAAAGTCTCAGCAGTTCTGGACAATGTGGTCTGACTACATAGAAGAATTAAAGATCGTCGATCAAGTTTAGGAGACAATATGTTGGAAGATAAACTTAACCCATTTACTAGAAGCATATTTAAGTGTCTGTGTACATAAATAAAGTTTCACATTTCTATTAGGGTAGTTGTGAGCGGTTAAAATTTATCTGGTATGTCCGTTAAATGTGGTAGTTATTTGGCGTGAAACTCTAGTATAAATAGGGCCATTGTCATCATTTTATGTAATGCAGGCATGATCTTGTCTTTGCTACACACAAACAATTATGCAATCAAGGGCGGACCTACATATGGTCCAGATGTAGCTTGTGCTACTCCTTAAATTCATACGCGAAGTGGAAAAAAAATCTAGAGAGCCTGAAATTTTCAATATTTTCTTATGTAATTATTTGACAGATACAATTTTGTTAAATATTTTGCAACAGTAAACATGTAGATCAGATTGCAAGCGCATTATGTTTAAAACATTGGAGGTGGTGGAGCCTGGTAAACCCGGGTTCAATCCTTTTTGACGGCTTTTTTTAAATGAAGTTTTAAAAAAATATTGAAGTAAATTAATGTAAAGGTTTTTTTCGGGATCACCATTAGATTGGAATGTTACTAAATAGGTGGG
Organism: Deinandra increscens subsp. villosa; assembly: GCA_039602395.1. NCBI lineage: Eukaryota > Viridiplantae > Streptophyta > Magnoliopsida > Asterales > Asteraceae > Deinandra > Deinandra increscens. The sequence goes on along the minus strand of JBCNJP010000006.1, from coordinate 8,926,157 downwards.
TTATTCAATTTACGACGTATATTACTTGATAAAATCATGCGAACGAATGAACGTTCATGCGAATATACATGCGTGAGCCAAAAGTTTCCAACTTATTTGAAGAACTTAAAAGTAATTTACCAATTCCACTAGAATGAGATATTACTAAATGTACGACTATATTTAAAATAATATTAATAGGATACATTAAAATTTTTAAATCCAAAATTATATTGTATTTTACTTCACATTTTTAATTCCAAAGATTAAATAATTATTTATCAAATAATAAATATATTACCAAAAATCATTTTTTAATAACTAAATACATAATAATATTAGTGTTAATAAACAAAAATGGTTTCATTCGATTGGCAACCGTCCAAAGTTAGGCCTCTCGTGTCGCACGAGCGCTGCCCCCGAACCCCTATCAAAAAAATTTACGCTATCTCATAAAAAAAAACTTTTAGTTCCCTCCGTGGGTGCAATCCGTAGATCAGAAAATCAACATTATGTAGATAAAAAGTTCACCAAGTACTACGAAACAATCTAGTACGTAGAACAACTTTGGACAAATATATAAGCAGTTTAAGATTTTTATATTTATATTTAATGCAACAATAGTGTTATCGTTAATCAGAACAATTATGTTTGAGATTGCTTTTAATAATTCTTACGAAAATAAGTTCTCTTTCGAATGCCTAGGTAGGTTATGTGTTATGATCATTTACACACACGTAATGTTTTCACAACCCGGCCTATGGTTGTCACGTCAAACTTTCATCACAAGGTGACACCGCTAGCTTGCCACATCATCACCCTTAAGCCGCAGAAAAGGTATAACACAATCACTATATATACATATATATATATATATATATATATATTTCACACATATATACATATGTTGATATGTATGTACTTGCTATCGATCACGAGATGTTTGCATACGAATGGCCGGCTGCGGAAATACATGAATGGCGATAAAACAGACATTGATCTTCTTCGATCTTCATTTGCTTCCAAGTGACATCAATTATCTCCACTCCCCTAGACTAGACAAATCAAGTACATACCCCTCCCCTCACATGTGTGCATTAATCATTACAAGAATACAATTCTCTCCATGCAATCTCATATTTATAATTCCCTTCATTTTCTCTTTCTTTTACCACCTATTTCTTTGTTTTGTTGGTTTTTAATTGTTTGTTGGGTGACCGGTTGGGTGTAGTGATAATTGGGTATGAGGAGTTAGAGTAGCTTTCTCTTCCCAATTAAAGGTTTGATATCTTAGATTTTTTTGATGTTACAAATTCTATCCTATATATTCTAGGTGGTATTGTCTAAAATATATATATTTCTTTGTTGTTTATCTCTCTCATATAACTAAGCAAGTAAGATCTAGTGCATACATTGTGCACTGTGCACATATACGTAATAATAAGTCGAGGGAGTTTGAGGGTGTGTAGATTGAACGACCGATGCACATAAACCGTATCACAGATGGTACAAAAAAAGTTATGAGCTTATTAATGCTTAGATTTTGGATACTAGGTCTAAAAACTTATGATTAGACGTATATAAAATAGAGACAGATCCACATGTGATGTAGGAGGCCTACGTGGCCCAACTCTATTTTTAGTAAGAAAAAAAAGGAATCAAAATAGATATTTGACCATAAATAAGGGATATATATATATATATATATATATACTAGTTTTTGATACCCGTGCGACGCACGGGCGGTTTTAAAAATCGAATACAAAATTTAACATGTTATAAAAATGTAATTCGATAATTAGAATTAAAGAAAAAAATTAACATTCGACAATATAAAAAGTTATAAATTTTTAAAAAAAAGTATTCATATCCTCATTTATTATGAATCAATTTCATTTAATTTCAGTTTTTAAATTAGGATATGAGATATGCATTTATTGTCAATTACTTTGTTAAAAAATTAGTTAATGACTTTGTCAATTATTATAACCAAATAGAAAAATATAAATAAGGCAAACCATTTGAGCGGGAAAATGAAAAAAAAAGATTGTTGGGATGATGCCATGTGGCATTCAATCTTTTCATATATATATTATATAGATATAGATATATATATAGTGAAAAGTTCATTGTAGACACCCCCATAAGTGTAGACAGGTAGACACCCTTTTTCACCATTAGATCTCTTGATCTATTGGTTGTGACTAATTTTCTTTTTTCTTTTTTTCTTTTTTCTCATTAATTAGAAACTTTCACATGTGAAAAAGAGCTATTTCACATACGAAAGTGTCTACAATGAACCTCACCCTATATATATATATATATATATATATATATATATATATATATATATATATATATATATATATATATACGAGATGCTTACCATTCTGCGCGTTGATGTGGTTTTGAATTTGTATACTAAATGAAAGTCAACAAAATTAAGTGGTATAAAACGTAAAAGTTTAAAAGTCTCGTGGTGAAAGTATAAAACTATAAAACTATACTATAAGCGAAAGTAGTAAAGTTAAAATTTTCTTTGCAAAAGTAGAAGACAAAAAAACTTAAAACAAAAATAAAAACTTTAAAAGTTAGAAGGTTAAAAAGTTAAGGAGTATAAAACGTAAAAGTTTAAAAGTCTCGTGGTGAAAGTGTAAAACTATAAAAATATACTAAGTTAAGGGGTATAAAACGTAAAAGTCTAAAAGTCTCGTAGTGAAAGTATAAAAACTATAAAAGTATACTAAAAACGAAATTAGAAAAGTTAAAAGTTTCGTGGCTAAAGTAGAAAACAACAAAACTTAAAACAAAAAAAAAACTTTAAAGTTAGAGGGTTAAAAAGTTAAGGAGTAAAAACGTAAAAGTTTAAAAGTCTCGTGGTGAAAGTATAAAACTATACAAATATACTAAGTTAAGGGGTATAACACGTAAAAGTCTAAAAGTCTCGTGGTGAAAGTATAAAAATATAAATATAAAATTATACTAAAAACGAAAGAAGAAAAGTTAAAAGTTTTGTGGCCAAGTAGAAGACAACAAAACTTAAACAAAAAAAACTTTAAAAGTTAGAGGGTTAAAAAGTTAAGGGGTATAAAACGTAAAAGTCTAAAAGTCTTGTATGAAAGTAAAAAACTATAAAAATATACTAAAAATTAAAGTAAAAAAGTTAAAAGTTTCGTGGCCAAAGTAGAAAACAACAAAACTTAAAACAAAACAAAAAACTTTAAAAGTTAAAGGGTACAAAACGTAAGAGTATGAAACATATGTGACTAAACTATGAAAATCAAAAGTTTACTATTTCATTAAAACAAAGTGTTTAAAAGTTTGTGGCCAAACTATGAGAAATAAAAAGTCTCCAATTGATCGCCCAAATTTCATTGTATAAAGTATATATATATATATATATATATATATATATTATAGATTTGGGGTAAATTACATCATGTAATTTCCATACAACATGTGCGGCTTAATCTCAACCGTTCATCTCACGTTTTTTAATCTAATCACTAATTTCGTTAATAAATCACACGGAGGGGCAATATGGTCCAATTAATTATTTTTAAGTTTTACCTCTCATTTACTTCCGTAACTGCATCAGCGTGGTATATGGAAAGAGAACACAATCTATTTTTAGGAGTTTGTCAAGGTGTATTTCTTATCAGATCAGAGTTTTTATTCAGTTTTCGATTGTGATTAGATCGTTGATTTTTAGTTTTGGAGTAAAATTGAGATGGAGAATTCGTCTGATAACTCGATTGAAGGTAATATGTTTTCGTTTTTAGTTTATTTCCATACATTCGATGCGCGATCACGCGATCAACGTTTTTTTTGAATTGATATACAGTGATCGATATATAGTTTTTGGATCGCGATACGTTTTTTATGGAGGAGTTGTTTGAATACGATTTCATTTTATACTTCATCTGTACCTTTCTGCACTTCGTATGATTTTTTTCTTCGATTAATTTAGTTGATTACGTGTTGTTGATTCATCTGGTAGAGGTTATACGAAGTTTCATGAATCATTCATAAATTGTAATTTTTAGTTATCCACACAGCATGGCGTTTTATTTTAAAATCATAAATCAGTTGTGTTTTGTTTGGAGGTTTATGATTTGTGTATGTGTAATAGATCGTTTTGAGTTTTTAACAGGTTGTTAATTATACATGATTATTTTGTTATGATGTTCATTTTACTAACGTGATTTTGGGCGTTTTTTTGTGTTTTCTGTTTTTTTTATGTTGATAGATCTGTATGTGCACAAGGTTGTTGGTATTGAGGTGACGTCACCTAATTCTGGTGGAAAATACTATATCCCTGATGTACCAGTGAAGAATAAACCGTATGAAGGAACGTTATTCGTCTCGCTTGATCATGCATTAAACTATTATCAGTATTATGCTAGACTTTCTGGATTTAGTGTGCGTAAGTCTACAGAGAGGCATGATCGATTTGGTGTTAGCACACAGAAACAGTTTGTATGTTCTCAAGAAGGTTTTAATAAAAAAAATAAGGTTGACACACTTAATGACACTGCTAAGCAAAAAGCATCCAGAATTAGTGTGTCTAAAAGAGTTGGATGCAAGGCAGAGATGTGTGTGATGTTTGAATGCAATTTGTGGTATGTGAAGAAATTTTTTGAAAAGCATAATCATCCTTTTGTTGATGATCAGGTTATGCATTTCCTTGTAACATCTAGGAAACTGACCCATTTGCATAAACACATCATTAACAGCATGTCTAGGATGAATGTTGGTCTTGTAAGAGCCTTTAATATGATGAGGGAAATTTATGGTGGTTTTGAGGAAGTTGGTGCATCAAGGGAAGATTTTAAAAATTATAGGAAGAAATATAACAATTTGATTGGCGAGTATGATGCCGAAATGGCTGTAAATCATTTAATGAGGAAGAAAGAGTACTTGCCAAACTTTTCATGTGAGTATTTTATTAATGATGATAACTGTTTAAGGGGTTTGTTTTGGGCTGATGAGCTTGGGAAGAAGAACTACCATATTTTTGGGGAGGTGATGTTATTTGATGCAACTTACCGCTCGAACAAGTAAAAACAATTTATGGCGTTTTTTTGTTTTGTTTTCGTGAATACTATTATTTCAATCAGCTAGAGTGGTTGCATTTTGTATAGGTACTCTATGGTGTTTGTACCATTCACAGGGATTGACAACCATTGTTGCAATGTAACATTTTGTGGAACCTTACTTGGCTCAGAAACAACAGAATCATATGTGTGGCTGTTAAGGTGTTTTCTGAAAGCATTTTTCAAACAACCTAAGGTGGTTGTGACAGATCAAGACCCTGCCATGACTAAAGCAATTGATTTGGTTTTTAAAGAATCAAGACATCGGTTTTGTATGTGGCATATTATGAACAAGCTTTCGATAAAGGTATGGTGTTTTTTATAGGCAGCTTTTGTATTTTTTTATGTCTTTTTCCAGTGCTAGTTATTTTTTTTTTCTTCTGTTTTATATATATTTTTTTTCAGGTGGGTGTACGGTTGTGCAACTCTACAGATTTCAAAAAAGACATTTGCAATATTGTGTGGACTGATGCAATATCCTCTGAAGGGTTTGATGAAAAGTGGCAGGAGATTATTGATGAGTATAATCTAAAAGACAACAAGTGGTTACACGATATGTTTGGCATACGCAAATCATGGATTCCTGCGCACAATAAAGATGAGTTGTTTTCTGGACTGATGAGGACCACATCTCGTTCTGAAAGTGAAAATCATTTCTTTGGACAGCTGTGCAATTCCAGGTGTACGTTAGTTGAGTTTTTGTCACACTACGAATCAGCTTTGGAGTCACAGCGTCATACACACCGGAAAAACGACCATGATTCTCGGTTCACTAATCCTGAGTTGAAAACTATATGGTGGCTTGAATCTGAAGCTGCAAAAATATACACCAGGACAACCTTTCTTGATGCTCAGCATGAAATGGACATGATGAGGAAGCTCATGTGCCAAACGTACACACCTGAAGGTGACTTCGTTAAGTACTATATCAAAGATTGGAGCAAGTGACCACCAAACCATTTGAGGTATGGTGTTTATTTATTATGGTGATCTATTTTAACACTATGATGTTTTTAGAATTCATGGTGTTTTCTGAAAATGCAGGTGATGTATCGTGAGTCCGACATGACTATATTTTGTGAATGTAGACGGTTCGAAAGTTTTGGTCTTTTATGTAGGCATATATTCTATGTTTTAGGGTAGATGGACATTAGGGAATTTCCCAAGAAATATGTTCTACGACGTTGGAGACGTGATGTGGTGCCTAATGGTTCTAATCGTAACGATGATTCATCTGTTGTTCCTGCACTTGAGGATGGTGGTCGTGCTTTGTTGCGTGATATAATGTATGCGAATGAATACATTTTAAACAAGCTATCGGATAACATGGAAGAGTTGTCTTTGTACAAGGAACACGTTGAAAGTTATATGCAAAAGGCTGACAACATTGATTTTGTGCCACCCCCACCGGGGAAAAGAGATAGGTATGTGGCGTTTTATTATTATTATCTTTTTTGTATTTTTCGTATGTAAAGTGTTTCATAACAATCTACATTTTATATGATATGGTGTTAACAGGTTTGGTGAGTTGACTGGAACGTCTCAAAACGATAGGTTGCCTGTTAGGGTACCTCTTGGTTATAAGACTAAAGGTTCTGGTTCACATAAGCGTATTAAATCAAAACAAGAAGAGCCCATAATCAAAGCTGGTAGGAAACAAAAACAGTGTCAGAACTGTTTTGAATATGGCCATTATGCAACAACGTGTCCAGAACCTCAACAGAAGAACAAGGGCGCTGAATCTGTTAACATCGTAAATGTCGTGGACAAGAGCAAAAAGGGTAAAGGTGTTGAATCTACACCACAGAGCAGCGTTATTGGATCATCCAATCGCGTATTGAGGTCGCGCGTTAACAAACAATAAACAATATGGTGTTTTCATGACAGTTTGGTGTGTTTTTTGGGTTTTTGGACTTGTTTTTTTTCTTTGTTGAGACTATACATGATTTGTCAGAATCTTCTTTTAAATAATGCATGGTGTTTTTTCTAAGAAATTATATTTTGTTATATATACAACTCTTCATCAATTATATATTTCTTTGACGTGATGTTTTTTTCCATCAAAGTGAAAGTTAATGATATTAATTTACTTTTTTTATGTGATAAAGGACATTTTTATATTTTTTCCATGTAATATTTTACCATGTTACTGATATTATAATTTAATGGTGTTTGTTACAACATTTTTATATTAAAGATAATCGAAACTAAAATATTGTTTTCCAACCAAAATTGTGGTATTCATTACTAATAATAACATAACTTACAAAACTTTCATAATATGATATTAAAACTATATTTTAATAATATCATAAACGGAACATAGACAAAAAAAAAAAAAACACTAAACAAGAACAATAATAATACGCATATAACTTAACCGTCCACCTTCTTCACAATGTCCACAACCGCCATGTCCCTTCTTCGGTGCATGTTTTCCTCCATCTTTATTGCTTTCTGCAACAAAGTGTTGATTTTGTCGTCTAACTCCTCCTGCTTCTTCAGGAAATCAATTGTTGCTTCTTGACGTGGCGTTTTCGGTAGCGGCATAGTCATCAGCCTCATCCTTGCGTCTGCAACCCCGTTCATTCCGGCCAGACAATGCAGTTTAATAAGGTCTGAACGGACCTGGCGATGGACACCGGAGATTTCATCTTCGTGGTGTTTAACCACGATGTTCTTCACTTCGTTTCCAGATGAAGACGCCATTGCAGATAAGTTTAATTATTTTTTTATCGTGTGTTTGGGTGTAAAATTGTGTGGAGGGTAATGGCGTTTATGCAGTCTGATTATATAGGAATTGTAAGTCGGTGTAATTTTACCGAGGCAATTAATCCATAGAATTAATTTTGGCGGTAAACGAGGCAAACCTTTTCGATTCCCTAGCCGCGTGTCATGCTTACGGTATGTTTACAACTGTAATTATTAATTAACATTTTAATTTACATTTTTATTTTTTGGCGGTTGAATGACGTTTCGTTCTCTTTTACCGAGGCTCATGATGCCTATATAAACAGGTTTAGGGTTAGGCTCTTGATCATATCCCCATCTTCTCAAAAGTTAATTTCTACTTTTTTAATATTTAACTTATTCTCTCTCTTTTTTTCTTTCATGGCGTCTTCATCATCTGTGGATTCTGGCGTAATCGACTTTTTTGATTGGGTTTTAAATCAGCACAAGATCGACCAAGATATGATGGCATCTGTAATATCCTTGAGAGATCTGCTCAAGGCGTCTGATGTTTTCCGCAATCAAGTCAAAGGAATTTTATCTGATCTTCCTTCCAGCGCTGTCAAGAATAAGGCGATTGAGCACAAAATCCAGGAGAAGATTGAAGATCAGCAACTTATGGATCTTCTATTAGAGGTAATGAAGACAATCATTGCTTCGGAGGAATTGAAGATGGAGTACTTGAAGTCATTTGCTTAGTTTGTTTTTTTCTTTATTTTTGTTTTATATTTTTCAGTTGGTATGGTGTTTTTTATATTCCTGTTATGTTTTTATATATTTTCTATTTCAAGCTGTTTTTTGTCTAAATGAATTTGCATGGTGTTATTTTTAGCTTTTTATGTGATTGTGATGTTTTTAGATTTGGTAGACAGGTAATGATTAGATTTACTTACTGTATAATATTTATTGTTTCTTTATACATTTTTCTATAAAACTATAATGTAAATCTATCAAAGTATTAAACTATTATAATTTAAGAGATCCAAAACATTAAACAAATTATAATCATCCGAATGTAGTGATAACACCCCAATAAACACTATTGTGCTTCATTAACAAAATAAGATGGTGTTGTAGTTAGCTGGTGGTGTTTTTATGTGAAATTCAATTTCAGAATTTGTCATGCAATATTTTCTGCAATCCTAGACTCGATTTTTTCGTTAGCTACTCGGTGCAGTTCCAGCTTCACAGCCGCTGGTAGCCTCAAATATTTCTTCATGTCTTTGATTACAGCTTCTTTGTGGGCGTTTGCTGGGTGCAATAGCATTTTTGCTGTGTATTTTATCCTCAGCCTATTCAGCTGTCTTTGTTGTTCTTTACCCTCTTCCAACAATCCACAATCCCAACCATTCACTCCTGTACCAAAATACGTCTCTAGGTGCCTCATTACAAACACACCAC
>JBCNJP010000006.1:8652744-8910244 GCA_039602395.1 Deinandra increscens subsp. villosa | reverse complement strand
CATCGTAAATCACAGACCTACCCTGCAGCTCTTGGATCCGCCGGTCAAAGATCCGGCCGAGCTATTTGCAGAAACGCCGACAGTCAAATTAGGGCAATAAATCCTCAAAATCCTCCGTCTAGTCCACCAAGCACCGGCCTTAAACTTAACCCTAGCCACCATCATCAAATTGAAATCCACCGAACCATGAGCCCTATCGCTATTGATCCCGTTCCGATCGTTAAAATACTCCGACAACGAAACAAGCGTCGCCGTAAACATCGTCTCGTTCTTCTTCCCCTATACAAACGGTGGCAACGTAGTAACCACAATCGACTCGGATTTGTAGAACACGACGGCTTCGATGTGGTCGTAGTAGAGCGTGATCTTCGAGTTAGGGTTACGAACAGTGAATCCGGCGTGCCAGTTGCCGGAAATCATGGAGTTGGATGTTAAGTTGAAGTTAGCTAGGGTTAGGGTTTGGACGCGGGGGCGGAGGACGAGCCAACATGATGAAGACTAATTTGGGGCTAAATCTTTTTAAGGGGTTATAAATAAATGACAAATAAAAAACAAATACACCTCATTTAAAATGCCAACTAGACAAGCCTTGTAGGATGCCACGTAAGCTAGTATTAACGGGGTTAAAAAACTTAACGGAAGGTTTATTAGAAAAAAATAAGTGAATAGTTGGGACTGCCAGAAAGAATTTCTCCAGTTGGGATTATTGTACGCCAACAAGTGATAGTTCGGATTATTTAAATCCAATTTTCCATATATATATATATAATAAATGAAAAGTTTTTGGCACCACAATTTGCTATGTGGCACCACCACATTCATTTCAACAATTTTTTCCCGTCAATAAACATTCACAAGTGGATCTTCTAATTTGGATATATATATCCATTATTTATTTATTGTAGCGGATCTTCTAATTTTGGATATATATATCCACTATTTATTTATTGTCTTCTAAATTATTTAATAACTAATTATTTAATTACTTAATTTAATATATAATATAGTTTATTAAGTTATATCTTTTTATATCTATCTATACTCTATACTATATAATAAACAAAAAGTTTGATCATAATGTAATTAATAAAAAATGAAACTTGACATCATCACAAAATTTTGAATTAACCCGTGTAACACATGAGGATAAAAAATTAGTTTCAGATAAAAAAAAACTTATTTTTAATAATCGTTTAGAATATTCAAAATTTCACAGACAATCTATTAATATTAATAAGATAAAAATGTTTAAAAATTGCTAGAAACATGAGAAGGGTATAAGAACTGATGGATCATTGATGAAGTAAAACCAGTGACTGATAAATTCATAGCAAGATAAACGTTAGTTATGGACTTATCACTTATGGATGCGAGGGTCAAAAGGAGGATCGATAATCACGTACAATTGGACATTGCCGTTAAAAAAAAATTAAAAAACGTACAATTGGACAACTGGTGACCTTTATAATGTTTCTAACATTTATTAACGTATATAATTTTTATATTTGTTAATCTGTTATGTAGAGCAGCTCAATTAGGGGAGGTGGTATGGTGATCACTGGCGCAGCTTCAATAGGGCCGGGGGGGGGGGGGGGGGGGGGCGACCGCCCCCTCGGTTTTTCCGTCCGTAACTACCTATTTTCTCGATTTTATGTTAAAAAAATTGTATTTGTGGAGTATCGCCCCCTCGGATGTATTGATTATCACCCCATCGGTCGATCTTTTGATCCCCGCCCCCTCGGAGATCTCTCTCAAGCTCCGCCACTGATGGTGATTAAGCCAGGTCGCGATTCCAAAGGTAGTCGCATGGCTCCGCCGGCTCTCCATACCATCTACACCGGTTCCCCCATCCGGCTCCCCTTCTTCAGTTCCAACCGGTTTTCACAAGCCCCTGCAAGCCGGCCCAATTTAACCGTTTGACATAGCGTTACAACGGCTGATAGCCCAACAGCTACTAGCAACATTCTTTTTTTCTTTAAACATATTACCTCTATAAATAACACCATATGTTTACATATTTTGATCACACATCTTATTCTTTCTTCTCTACATTCTTTCACCATGAACAAACTAGCATGTGTACGAAAAGAAAAAAAGAAAAGTGATCTCGAGATTATCCATTGTATTGAAAACGCGGAAGAATACGGATGGATTGCCCTTTTAAGTTGTTCTATTTTATAAAATATAGTATTGTTTTAAGTTTTTTTTAGATTTCTTTATAATTCCAAGTATTGTATGGTTCTTAATTACTAGTGTAATTGTTCCTTTTTTTTAATAAAAGTTGTTGTTTTTGAAAGTTGTTTAAATTAAAAAAAAAAAACTTGTAGGAATCGGTTGGATTTGAAGCCACACCACCACCATACCATGTGGTGTGGCTTCAAATGGCTTCAAAAACATCAGATTTGAGTTGGCGGATCTTGATTGGTTGGTGAGCATGACTTCACTAAGCCATCCAACCACGATACCTCTCCCCTTAGTAGAGGTGTAAAACTCTTAAATAGAGATTATAAGTGATCATAAGTTCAATCCTTAACTTTTAACAATAGTATTTCTCGTCTAATATAAGTGTAGATTAGTGACTGTGTATTTGTCCTTCAAAAAATATAATTTTTATAGATTTTTTTTCCCATATGGGTGTTGGTGGGAATTTTATTTACTAAAATGGGTGATTTAAAAAATATAATTTTCGTGAGTACGCATAGTAACAAACCGAAGTTTGATGTTCGAGGCTATTCTTGTATTCGTATATTTACTTTTAATATAACAAATAATATTTAGTACAAACACATAAACGATGGTCGTTTTATTTATATATTCATTCGTTACGAATTAAGGATGTCTTATTGAACATTTTTATATTATAAAAGGAAGATACAAAGTTTTTTTTATAAACTCTCAATATATATAAATGAACACAAAATGAAAAAATGAAAAGAAAACAATTTTTTGATTGATCATGATATTTCTCGAAAAAGAGTTTTTTCTTATTTTTTATTTTAATTCTTTATTAAACGTGTTTCTATATTTTCTGAGTAACGTATAAAAAATAATTAAAAAACGTTTAAAAATCATTTTGATAATTATTTTTCAAATCACTAATTTTGATAAATAAAATTTCCACCAACTCCCATTTGAGAAAAAAGAAAAAACTCAATTTTCATATGTGTTGGTTTTTTTTTAAATTTATACCATAAGATGAGCAACTTTTTCTGGTATAATATTACTGTTTTTTTCAAATCTTTTAGTAAAAGGATTGATAAGCTAGTGCTTACAAAGATGTGACGCGTAAACTATTTACACAGTACGTTTAATTACAACGTGGTGTATTTAACTTAGGGTCTTCAGTTTTCGAACCCGACTCGAATAATTCGAAATTCGATTCGATTCAAAAATGAGCCGTTCAAAATTCGGTTCGAAATTTTAAATTCGAATTCGATTCGATCCGACGTTCAATATCGCATTTCGAATCGAATTAGGATTTGAGATTTTGAATTCGAGTCGATTCGAAATTCGAATTATAAATATATATATATATATATATATATATATATATATATATATATATATATATATATAGGGTTAGATTCAAATGAGAACTTTTTATTTTGAGAACTTTTGAGAACTAAATCTCAACCACAAATTTCAGGGGGGACCACTACAATTCATGAGAGGGGGGATACATGTAATAAACATGTGGCTCAAATTAGTTCTTTTTAGTTCTCAAATCAAATTGGTTCTCAAATGATCCTCTCCCTATATATATATATATATATATATATATATATATATATATATATATATAGGGTTAGGTTCAAATGAGAACTTTTTGTTTTAAGAACTTTTGAGAACTAAATCTCCACCACTAATTTCAGTTGGGGACCACTACAATTCATGGGAGGGGGTATATGTAAATATAACTAGTGGCTTAAAATGGTTCTCAAAAGTTCTGTCAACCAATTATTTCTCAAATGATCCTCTCCCTATATATATATATATATATATATATATAATTAAATATAATATTGCTAATTTGAATGTTATTATTTTGAATGTAAAGTTGAACTTTGTTTGATTTGGATGTTACTATTATGAATGTTAAACTATGATTTTGGTCTCTTTTGGATATTTTATAGATTCGTTTTTTGTTTTACTAAAAGTTATTTAAGTTTTTACTAGTTTTGAAAATAAGATAAAAATGTTGTTTTGTTCAATTCGAATTGAATTCGGATTCGATTCAAATTCGAAAACTGAATTTGAATCGAATCGAATTCGAATGGATTTCTATTTCGAATTCGAATTCGAATCGAGTTGTTCGAAACTACTTCGAATTAGAATCGAATTCGAATTTAGGTTTTAAAAATTGAAATTCAAATAATTCGATTCGATTAACTCGAGTATTCGAAATTCGATTCGTTGAACACCCTTAGTTTAACCCAGTGTGTTTGCCTCTTGATGCTAGATATTTATGTTTTTCATTGAACGCATTTAGCCTCTATCTACGGTAGATGTCAGTATGTCACCTCTCTTAGATTATATCTCAAGAATATGTTAGTTTTCTACTTGTGTGGTGGACTGGTGGGTATATGTTAAAAGTGAAGGTTTTATTAAAACTCAAAAACTAGAAGCAAATAATTAAATATGTATATTTTTCTTTTAATTTTCCACATACTTTGTTAATATATATTTATAGGTGAAAGATCTTGTACAAAGGTTTTTTTCCGTGCGAAGTGTGCGAAGGGGGGAGAGAACGACACGTGATGGATTTTATTTTAAGAGGAGGGACATTTGTGTCTTTTTTCACACAAACCCCGTGTTTTACAGCGTGATTTTTTTAGTGCGTTTTTTTATTCACGCATTCTTTTTGCGTTATTTTTAATAATACAGATGTAACATTTTTTTTTTCTAATTGCGTGATATTTTACAAGCGATAAAGGCGCTGGAGGAACTGCGCAACAGAGAAGAAACGAAAGGCAATATCATGCATAATTCGCTCGGAATGATAGTCGGTCTCACCTCCAATAGCATCGAAACTTATACTTCAATGCTTGAGGAGGTTGTTAATCATCCTCCCAGTGAGATACAGAGTGCTGCTACGGAGTTCATTATGGATCAACTGCGGTTGAAGCAGGAGATCTACGAAATGTTTCGTAGGTTGATAGATAGAACAAAGAAAAAAAATGAAAGATCGAAATGATTCTCTAAAAGAGATGAAGATGTTTTAGGCATCTCTTCTCTATTTTTTTTTGTTAATCTGATTTTTCTGTAGTTTGAATTGAATTCAAGTTTGTGTTTTTATTAGATGCGTGATTTTCAAGATTAACTTTGCGTTTATTTTTTGCAGTTAGTAAAGTCTAATTATAAATTGTAGTTACAATGACTTATGTAGGGTTTTTTTTTTTTTAATTAAGCATTAATTGTCTGTGTTTTCCGGCGGTTGCGTGTGAAGGCTAAAATAACGCAAAGCAGAAACAAACAATTAATGCATATTTTTTTAAACACGCAATATATAATGAAAAACTTTTGCCAGATGGTTTTTGATTTTATGCATGTAGGTTTTTCTGGTCTATGATGTTGAGACGTTTGCGTTATTTTTAACATGTATGCGTGACAATGATAACCTCTGTGAGAAAATATAAATCTGCTTGAAAGTTTTTTGCGTGATTAAACAGTGCGTGTCTATTACATTTGCGTGATTAAATTGCTGCGTGATTTAACACATATGCGTGATTAAACAAGTGCGTTATTTTTTTTATTGACATGCGTTTTTTTATGCTGACACGCTAATTTAATTTTTTTTTGTGAAAAGACAAGGGTACCCTTTCTATTAAGTTTAATGAACTGTATAGATTTTTTCCAGCGCATATAAACCTTATCCGTTAGATCGTTTTTATTGTTCTCAATTGGCGGCTGAGATCCCTTCGCACGTTTCGCATGATTTTGCCCCTTTATACAATAACTTCCCCCTATTTTATAGATTTCCATAGAGGAGCAGATAAACATATATGCCGAAAACATGCGAAATATAATAAACCATTTACTTTTATTTTGAAATTTCAAAAGATATAAAAAAATTTATTAAAATACTACATTTATTAGTATATCATGCAAAATAAACTAATTTCTATATAATACATTCAATAACTCGTAGTTTTATTTACAAAAATACTACAAAAAAATATTTATATTATATATTTAATGTTTTGAGGTTTTACACTATTTATATTATCTATTCAACAACTCGTAGCTGTATTTACGAAAATGTCACAGAAAAATATTTATATTATATATATAATGTTCTGAAGTTTCGACGCCTTCCTATCACCGGGAGTACTTGGTTTCGATTCCTGCCAGCCTTTTTATTTTTATTTTCTCACAGAAAAGATTTGTATTATATATATGTAGTTCGAAATTGATTCACACTAGGTATCTAGCGCAACTGGTTTGGTGGGTCATGACGATTAACCGGGAAATGTGCAGGTGAATGTTGCACTAAATGTGCAGGTGAATCTGGCACTATACATGCAAGTGAATATGGCACTAAACATGCAAGTTATTGTGTCATTTTGTGCATACTGAACGTGAATAATGAATGTGTCTCTAAAATCAAATCTATTTACATTATTCTGATTCTGGTTATACTGAACTGAATCCTTCTTGTAGGCTTTCTGTAGCGATTTTAACTCCGCTATAATTGATTCAACCGGAATAATTCAAGTTAAAATTTTAGTATGCCCACATTTTCAAATGTCCACCGTTGCAATGCGCGGTTCGTTGCGTACTAGTTTCATTTACTTACATAACCTACATGCATGCAACTCATGTATATATTATATTGCACACACATAAAAAGTGGATAATTATTATATGAATATAGGTGAAAGTTTAAATATAAATTTTACCTACAAACAATAAGGACTAGTTCGACTAGTTGTATAAATAGTCAATAATTAGGGATAGTATAGTAAAATTTTATTAGTTATCTAATTGAGTTAGTATTAGACTAGAATTAAGTTTGGTTATTTAATTAGTTTTAGGTTTCTTATCTTTATAGTTTGTTTAGCATAAATATAATGTGTGTTTAGTATTGTAAAACCTTTTTGAGGATCGTTTCCGGGTCAAATACACAACATATTATAGACGGAAGCTTGTCGGTATTATTATTAGTGTCAAATGATTACAATACCGAATGATTAGTTCTGGGAGAGGTCGAGCATGACCCTTCCTCTCTAACAGAACAGAGTCACCGAATGAAACACTCCTCCTAAAATAAACAAACTTGACAAATGAAGGAAATCAACACATATTTATACTAAAGTTCATTTACCGAATGAACTCATTCGGCACTCATTCGATGACACTCATTAGATGGTCATTCACCATCACCTAATGAGCCTTCACCCTCCTCATGTTCTATGCACTCTGTCTGTCTGCTTCAATAGTAACAGCCACGCCAAAAACTTGCATTAACAAATTCCCCCTTGGATGTTACTGTTGATAGTCAAATAGCAATCTTCATTCAATCTGCTTCAGACGCCTCTATGTTCAGCAGACTACCCTTGAACTGAACTTCAGACATGCAGGACACATCATTCGCAATCTTGTACAGTTACCACAACCAATAAAATTCCCCCTAACTTCAAGCACCTCCGCATCCTTTGATCGGCATATAATATCGGTTCACTTCTATCAGTCGTCCCATAATCGCAAGACATTTGCAAACATCGCAACATGGGCAGAAATTTCCAATCTTCCTAAATTGTAACACATTATGATCTTTATGAAAACCGACATGAACAGAATCTTCAGAATAGGTAGATGTGTTTTGCGTTTAAGAAGACAATAAGACTGTGGTTTATACGTGTGTTGTTGTTTGTTTGCTAAAGTTTTATCATTTTGTTTGCGTTATTATCGGATAAATATCCATGTTTGCTCGTACACTTTAGGTTTTTAGACACATGCGCGGTGTATTTGTTCACATTTGCATTATGGAAGCGTTAAACTTTGCATTTATTTGGTAGCGCTTGATGTATGATTGTCGTTAGAAGAACACGTGTCTGGCGACTCGAAGTACTTTTTTGAAGTTTATTAGCCACTAAGGAAGTGTTTAGTTTAGTTTGAGTTATGTATATAGTTGTAGGTAGCCGTCGTGGGCGTGTTTTACATCGTTTGCGTTAGGGATCATAACCGTGAGTACATATGCATGTGTTTAGTTCGATTATTTTGTTTGTTTATTGATTGGATACAACCCAATGGCGCGCGTAAATAGTGTGCTATACAAGCTCGTAGCCATTCGTTTGTTGCGTCTAGGATTCTACCCTCGGGACACTTCCTAGAATCCGTGTGTATGACAATTTCACGATTACACGAGCTCTTATGCAATCGTCAAATTGTTTTACAAAACGTGTTCTATTGATTCCCTTAGTAAATCCGTGGGTCATCGCGTTTTGTTCATTCTTAAATATTTTTGTTCTATGCGTTGATTTATTGGTCAGTCATTATTTTTTTTTGTTAGTTAGGTACATCTGCGTTCGGCCGCCTAAAACCTAAGGCAAAAGTAGTTTTTTTTTTCTAAAATATTGGATTTATGTTCTAACCTAAGGGGCATACAAAAGTTTGTTGTTTCCAAGTAGTTGATGAGTTTCATGACACAATATAAGCTCTTAGAAAAATAATTTATTCTCGTTTAGAGGTGTGAGCATGTATAGGCCTAGAGTTGTTTATGTGGCTACCACACATGTCGTTGTAAATCGTTTGCTTGTTTAAAATTAGCGTTTCAAATTGCTTGCCAAAAAGTTTCATTTTCAAAGCGTTAATCGTTTAGTGTTCACAATTGCGGCTTAAGAGATGCGTTTAAAACGCCAAAAAGTTTCATTTTCAAAGCGTTAATCGTTTAGTGTTCACAATTGCGGCTTAAGAGATGCGTTTAAAACCTTAAATAAATTTCAAAATTTTTTCAAAATATTGTTTCGTTAAGGTTACCGAAAATTTAGTTCTCAATTTGCGTCTTTCAAGGATAGTTGCTTAAAATAATGTTTGAAAATAAGATTGCAACCTAGTAGCCATGATCGATGGATGATCATTTGGGGATTTCCTATGCTCAACGTGGCGTGTAACTTAGATAGAGTTTCAGTTTCGGGTTCCTATGTTGTTTCAGGAGTTTTTAGCGTAAGCGTGTTATCTCCTATGTACTCATTTTTCCTTTTAAACGTTGGCTCTGATACCAATTTGTCACACCCTAGCTCTTCGGGAGTCGAAATCTCAAGGATCGTATCCGTTTAACAAGCAAAAATGAATACTTCTATTAATTTTTAAGAGTACAAATTACAAACTAGGAAATAAAATACAACATTTTTTAGTTAAATTTAAAACTAAGGCGGAAGCTATTTTTCCTCTAACGGTTTCTTCATGCGCGCGCCAGCCAATCTACGATAAATCTTCTAATCAAGTTTTCAAGAAAAGCTAGGTATATGATACAGAGTGAGGTTATTGTGAGAAATTTAGTTTGGATAAGAAGGATAAAAAGGAATCATAGCTAGTAGATCTTCAATTAAATGAAGATCTATGGTCTAAAATTTTTCTGTGTAGAATTAGAGAGAAAAACTAATGAAAAAAAGAAAGATGGAAGGGCATTTTTGACTTTTTATCAAATTCACCACATTTTTAAATATTCATAACTCTTAGATACGACATTATTCTTTTTTTTAAAAACTATACCATAAAAACGAGCATTTTTTATCTTTAAAACGCGTACAATGTTGTTATACATAAAATTTAAAAACTTTTTACTCTTTCAAATGTTCAGATCATTGTGTCATTGTGTCAAAATGTTTAGATCATTGTGTTATATTGTGTCAAAAATGTTCAGATCATTGTGTCATATTGTGTCAAAATGTTCAGATCATTGTGTCATATGGTGTAAAGAACCGAAAGAGTATTTAACTTTATATATAGAAACACTATATATACTTTTGACACAATGACTAAATGATCTGAAAATTTTGACACAATGATCTGAGCATTGTGTCAAAAACCGAAAGAGTAATTTTTTAATTTTTTTATATAGCAACACTATACGCGTTTTAAAGATAAAAAATGCTCGTTTTTATGGTGTAATTTAAAAAAAAAATATCGTATGTGAATGTTATGAACATTTGAAAAAAATGGGGTAAGTAGGTAAAAAGTCAACAAAGATGACTAAGACTAAAATAGTCCTCCTTTCTTTTTTATTAGATCGAGCTCTAATGACTGAAATTGCTTCTTATCCTTCTTACCCAAACCAAACTTCTCATATGAACCTCTCCCACATGATACATGCTCAAAGAGATTTTGTGTCAAGTAATAAGTTGAGTGAGTTCATGAGTTTTGTTAAAAATAATCGTTACGTATAAAAATGTGTTTAATGTAGTGTTGCCAAAATGAGTTTATCGTTGCGTTTATTAAAAATATGTTTTATCGTACATTTACCAAAAATGTATCTCGTTTAGATGGTCCGTCTACCGTGGGATGCTATGGTGTCAAAATATAAGTATGTTTCACAACCAACCATCCTCTACCTGTCGTGGTCCTTACCCGATTGTTATGCGAGCGACCACTTGCAATAGAGTTTTCCCGTAAATAAATATAATAGTGAACCTAACCATGGGTTTGCGATGTGTCAAAAGTAGTATGTCATCCCTTGCGAGGGAGTCCCATCCGTGGGCACAAGGATGTGGGGGCATTATCTCAAATAGTGCTACCTATTCTAACCGCGGTTTCTATACCAAGAAACTAAGATTGTGTACGTGTGTAACTTACCGGGGAAAGTACCACTAGTCCGTAAGTAAGCGTTTCATGTATCGAATTTTCAAATAAAGTTAAAGTACAATAAATAAGTAAAGGAAATACGGTGAATGTACCACCTCAAAAGTGAGTGGGGGAAAAGAGCAACATCACTCACCTAAGCGTTTGTGTTTCTAAAATAGTTTGAAATCATTTGTTTTCCAACACCTTGCACCTACATTACTGACTTGAACAAATAAATTATAGATACGGGTATACAACCCATACTTTGCGTTTCCAAGTTCGATTATGATTCTAGTTGGTTTTAAGAACGTTCTATGATTCGATTTGATTAACTTTGAGATAGGTGATTTAAGTTCATAAGTGTTTTCAATAGGTTGATTCAAACCCGATATAGTTTCCAAATGTGTTCGGTTAATTATTGTGATATCCGGTTATAGTTGAAATGCGGTTTGGGCCTTAAGCCCAATAATGAAATACAAATTATGTGATCGGTTCAAGATGTCAAAACTGGGTCATAGGCCTATTGGGTATAACAATAGTTTAAGTGGCTATGGTTTAGTTAAATAAAAACAGTGGGCCTCGTGGCCCATTTAGCCGTGATGGTGACGGTTAGTGGACTTAGTCCACTAACTTGGTTTTTGATCGAAAAAGTGTTAACAAGCCCGTTTATAATTTATGGGGTCTGAACCCGACCCGAGTATATGACTTGACCCAGTTGCATTAAATTAAGTTTAACCATATGTAAAAATACTAAGTTGTTAGCAAAGATAATTTTTATAGAAAAATCCTCAAATAAATCTTCGGGTCAAAATATTATGTTTAAACCGTTTGTTCAAGTTTGTAGAAATGGGATTTATATGAGTCTTGGCCCGATTTGTATAAAAATGTGGTGGGCCTTAGGTTGGTTCGGTCCGTATCGTTTTTATGTTTTAGTTTAAAAAACAGTGGGCCTCGAGGCCCATTCGAGTATTCTAACTGTTTGGCTAGTGGGCCTAGTCCACTACCTTAATCCAAATTATTTCCATTAAACCGTTTGCTCAAAATGGGTAGACCCGACCCAATAATGTCCAAAATGAGTTTGATCATTTCTAACCTTTATTTAACCACAAAAATTATTTTTAGTACAAGTCTCGGTTTTTTACCCTTTTCCCCAAATCGTTTGTAGATCAAGTTTTTAACCATGTTTCTCAAAATGAGTTGTCAGTTCAAAATCTTTGTGGTAAACATAGCTGGGGGTATTTCCTTTGCATGTCTACCTCCGATTCCCATGTGATATCTGGTCCTCGTCGAGCATCCCATTTTACTTTTACCATAGAAATTTGTTTCCTTCTTAGCTTTTTACTATCCGCTCCAAAATTTCTACGGGTTGCTCTGTGAAATGAAGCTTTTCATCAACCCGAATATCTCCTAGTAGGGTTATTAATGTTTCATCTATTACACACTTCCGTAGTTTCAAAACATGAAACACATTGTGAATCCCACTGAGCCCTTCAGGTAGTTCCAATTGAAACGCAACGCTACTAATCTTCTTAAGGATCTTGAATGGACCAATGTAATAAGGACTCAATTTCCCACGTTTTCTAAATTGAATCAACCCCTTCCAGGGTGATAACTTTAACATTACTATGTCCCCTTATTCAAATTTCAAGGGCTTCATACGCTTGTCTGCGTAACTTTTCTATCTATCCTGGGCAGCCTTAAGCCTTTCTCGGATTTGTTTAATTCTTTCTGTCATTTCTAAGACTAACTCCGGTCCTGTCAGTTGTGCTTCGCCAACTTCTGACTAGCATACATGCGGGCGACATTTCCGACCATACAATGCTTCGAATGGTGCTGCTTTTATGCTTGAGTGATAACTATTATTGTAAGAAAATTCCATCAAGGATAAGTGTTTATCCCAGCTACCACCGAATTCGATAACACATGCTCGCATCATATCCTACAATGTTTGAATTGTCCTTTCGCTTTGTCCATCCGCTTGGGGATGGTATGCTATACTTAAATTTAGGTGTGTCCCCATAGTTTGCTGAAAGCTTGTCCAGAAGTGAGATGTAAACCTACTGTCTCGATCTAACACTATCGATTATGGCACTCCGTGCAAGGAAACAATTCTTTCCACGTATAGTCTGGCCAATTTATCCGTTGAACATGTTTCCTTTATTGGCAGGAAATGAGCTGATTTTGTCAGGCGATCTACGATGACCCATATGGCATCCTTGTCATTACTTGTTTTGGGAAATTTGGTTATAAAATCCATTGTGACCAATTCTCACTTCCATATAGGTAGTTCCAGCTGCTGCAAGTATCCTAATGGTTTTTGATGTTCAACTTTTTCCTATAAACAGGTGGAACATCTTGCCACATATTCTGCTATTGACTTTTTCATATCCGACCACCAATAATTTTCTTTCAAGTTATGATACATCTTATCACCTCCGGGGTGCATCATATACTTGGACTTGTGAGCTTCCACTACGTCAAAATTCACCTTTGGCCACGGAAAAAAACCGTGACCAAATGTGTTTGGTCACGTTTTTTTTCCATTCCAATCGACACCAAAGGTCCCGTCACCTTATGTACCCTACGACCACGTTACAATATCAGTGGCTGAAGCCACATATAAGCGTGGCTAAAGGGTACCAATATTTATTGTTGTAATCAAACAATTCTTCTGGAAAGCGTGACCAAAGGGTCCCAACGGCCACATGTGTTTGTTTAACGTGGTCTTTGGTATTATATGGTCACATTATTTGTGTTTTAGCCACATACATTATAAAAATACGTGGTCAAAGGGTTGCTGAAATCGTACATTTTGTCACAATATGCGTGGCCAAAGAGTGGCAACGGCCACATTAAAATATCAAAAGCGTAGCCTTTGGTATTATATGGTCACGTATATTTGTGTTTTAGCCACATATGTTATAAAAAAACGTGGCCAAATGGGTTGCTGAAATTATAATTTTTGTCCCAATACGCGTGGCCAAAGGATGGCAACCGCCATGTTAAAATATGAATAGCGTGGCCTTTGGTATTATAAGGTCACATATATATGTGTTTTAGCCACATATGATATGAAAAAACGTGGCCAAATGTGTTGCTGAAATCATACATTTTGTCCCAATACGCGTGGCCAAAGGGTGGCAACGGCCACACTAAAATATAAAAAGCGTGGCCTTTGGTATTATATGGTCACGTATATTTGTGTTTTAGCCACATATATTTGGAAAAAGAAAGTGGCCAAAGGGTAGTTGAAATAAGATATTTTGTCCCAATACGCGTGGCCAAAGGGTGGCAATCGCCACGTTAAAATATGAATAGCGTGGCCTTTGGTATTATATGGTCACGTATATTTGTGTTTTAGCCACATATGATATGAAAAAGCGTGGCCAAGTGGGTTGCTGAAATCATACATTTAGTCCCAATATGTGTGGCCAAAGGGTGGCAACGGCCACACTAAAATATAAAAAGCGTGGCCTTTGGTATTATATGGTCACGTATATTTGTGTTTTAGCCACATATATATGGAAAAAGAAAGTGGCCAAAGGGTAGTTGAAATCAGATATTTTGTCCCAATACGCGTGGCCAAAAGGTGGCAACGGCCACGTTAAAATATCAAAAGTGTGACCTTTGGTATTATATATCTTCTTAGTTACAATTAATTAAACTGCATATTAATTAATATAGAGAAACCTTAAAATCATATTATAATTAAAAATTAATGTACATACACTAATCGAATGCCATACAAAAAATAACATACACTAATCAAAGTTTAATTTGTATAATAACTAATTATAATTTCTTGTCCGTGCTCATCAGCTGCTTCTGCTGGTTCCTTGTAATAAGTTTTCTGTTTATCAGATCTTGAGTCAGCTGGTTTTGAGTTAAGTACACTTTCGGCATCTTTTTCCGATCATTATTTACCTGGAAAATGACAAATTAAACCGATCATATATATATATATATATATATATATATATATATATATATATATATAGTTAATTAATTATAGCGGATACGATTAACTAATGTAGTAATTACCTGTGGTTATTCCGGTACTTTTTGAACCGTAGAATGATCAACCGGCTGTGATTTATCTGACTTGTTATTAGAATGAAGGATCATTCGTTTCATCGGCCATGCAATAATATATTTATTTTCAACTTTCAGAAAGCGTTGTTTTACCATCTACTGGGAATGGTAAAAATGTTGCACCCTTCTTGACCTGATAAACTTTAATTCTACGGCAACCAGGAGGTAATGGACTTCCATGAATCTTCTCATCTTTTTGTTTTGGTAATAATTCAGCCATTCCCACGACATTCATTGGATCCCTCTCCATGTGCAACGTTGCAGTTTCGCACTGCTGATCAGAAGTGACATAGTAATAATAATAATATTAATTATAGCATATATATATATTAACAATTAATTAATTAAAGTCAAAAAATAGAATAAAAAAATTGTGGTATATACTAATCTATATACCTCTTGGATTATTGGCTGATCGATAGGAGCTGCAATGGCATCATAATTATTTGGTTTTTTCAACCGATCACTCTTCTTAGGAGGTACTTTACGAGCTGCAGGTTTTACTTGTTTTGCATGTCTCTTATTCTTTTCCTAAATTGACACCATGTAATTAATTGATTAGTAACATATATATTAATTAACAATAACGTCAAAGCGATTTCTCAAATCCTTAATTATATATATACCACTTCGTGCTCTGATGCCCCAGCAGTACTGGCTGCAATAGCTGCTGCTTCTGTTATTTTTCTCTTTGTCCCCTAATTAAGATAGCATCAGCATTTAATTAAATGATCATATAGCAATTAGTTATAAGGGAAGTACACAACTGTGTAAATTAAAATACTTACCCTTTCTTTTTGTGACGCTGTTGTAGATGTAGGAGTGTGTTGTGATAGAGTCGCAGAACAGACCTACAATTCAAATAATAAATAAAATCATATCGATCATAACCGGCTAAACATTAGTTAACTATCCAGATAACCATTCGGATGAACTACAAACTTATTATAGCCGGAACAGTTAATTCTTAATTATATTCCGGAACAACTCTAACTATCCTGATTAAGTTTAACTATCCTGATGAACTTTACCTATACTGGTGAACTTTAACTATCCGGATGAATTATAACCAACACGGTGAACTATAACTAGAGACACATGTTCATCCAGATGAACTAAAATCTTCCGGATCAACTCTAACTATCCCGATGAACTCTAACTATCCTGATGAACTTTTTACTATCCTGATGAACCTTACCTATCCTGAGGAACTTTAACTATCCGAATGAACTCTAACTATCCGAATGAACTATAACTAGAGACGCATGTTCATCCAGATGAACTAGAATCTTCCAGATCAACTCAAATTCAGAACTGTTTCAAATCCGTACCTTATCGACCGACCTTTGAGATGAGTTTGATGGAGTAGATTGTTTCCGCGATATATTGTGCGCGGAATTGATCATGTCTTACGTACAATTAATTTAATTAGTTAATTAATTAATAAATATGCGCTCATGGGAGATTGATCATATCAGCAATAATATTTAATTACCGTTGTATTTACATTGGAATGCTGATCAGAACTGTTTTTAGATCTTACAGTTGTAGGGGCCTCCGCGGACTTTACCTACGAAATGATTTAATGATTTATAATAATTAATTGATAAGAAGTAAAGTATATATAATATAATTAATTATAGGTATATATATATATAATTTTTCCCTTACAGAATTTACCGCTTTAGCTTGTTTATCTTGAATCATGAGTTGTATAAACTCCGTAAGCTTATGTAAAAGCATGAGACGATCTTACTACAGCATGATTCGGTAATCGGATAGCAACAAGATGTAAATAAAGCTTTGCTTTATTGATTCACTTAGAGATTACAAGTAGAGAGAGAAACACACTCAGTTTACACACAGTTAAGAGTTGTAGAATGACAGAACTGGTAACTAGCTCTCTCTAACACAGACTATTTATAGTCACTTAGTCGTAAGCCAGCGGATCACCAGCAGACCATCTGGTCCGCCGTATCAACTGGTCCGGCGGATCATGTGATCCGGCCAGATGACTAACTAACTCACACAGAAGCTCTTCACTAGATACAATACACGAGACACAACGTTAGCATAGGAATATGCTCTAACAAACTCCCCCTTAACGTGTAGTGTATCTATATTCCAACTAAACTTCAGTCTTCAATCTGCAACATTGCTGCATCCGATCTTTGACTTGAAATCATGTTAGAAACAGAGCTTGCATGGCTGGATCAATCTTGAACAGACTTTGAACTTCAAGATCCACTTGCGAAAGATATAACATACTCCCCCGTTCACCATGCTTGAGTCTACTCACTCAGATAACCTGCAATTTCAGAAGACAGAAACGCGGCTTTCCTTTTCTTTTCAAAATTAATTTAATCTTGGCACAAAACTTCTCTTCGAGAATCCAAGATATAGTGTTGAATTTTTAAAGTTTGTATCAAGTATCAATCGGTCGAAAACAAATAAGAAATAAAATCATTTTGGCTTTTTGAAACTTTATATCAAAACACACCGAAAATCTTTTTGAATTTTCAGATATGAAACATAAATGCAATACAGAATCAAACACTATTTTTGCCTTTTGCGAGAAAGATCACAACTTGGGATCATATTGGTCATGACATGCTGAACTATACTTCAATTTCAATTACTTCAGCACACAAGTCATGTCGATTACTAGTATAATTTTTCCATCTTAAACTCAGGCACAATCATACTCATAACATCTGGATATGTTATTGAATTGATTAGAATTGCTTTGACCAGTGTACCCCACACTATCAGACATACTCAGATATGTTTTTGTTTTTTTATATCACACTTTGTGATTTCATTTGTGATTTAATCACATAATGATTGTAATCATGATTTAGTCAACTGTGTTCCATGCAAAAAGAAATAAGAACGTTAAATCGTCTACCTTAAGGTCGATCTTTCGATACGCAGATAAGGCCTCGGATTTAACAAAATAAGAAAATAAAACAAGTTGAAATTGTATAACTCAACAACAATCAGGTCGGTACTCCCGTACACGCAGAGAAAGTCCGATGAGTTATACGAAACACCAAAGAAAATAAAGCAGAACGTCAAACGAACAACAATCAGGTCGGTCTTTCGACACGCAGAGAAAGTCCGATCGTTTGACAAAATAAAGAAAATCAAACAAGTTTAAATCTTTGCAAAAATGAACACATGTATACACAGTGACTTCTCATTTTCTTTCTCACATATCTTTTCTTGATATATCATGAAATATGCATCAAGATGTTGTCCACTTGGTCAAGCATTAATATTTAGTGTGTATCACATCTGAATACTTTCTGATTTAATGCCAAGTCTACCAAGTACATCAAACAATGATCTTATGGCTTTTTCATCTAATTTATCCATGAGTCAGACACGTAAGCCAATGTACCATCATTTCCCAATCATGTCGGATACAATTTCTCATTTTTCAATGTTTTTGTATTTTTCCATTTTTCGATGTTTTTGTATTTTTCAATTTCTCCCCCTTAAAATGAAAACTCTATTTTTGGATTTTCATTTTAATCAAAAAACACAAACACGCTATTTTTTTCTTTCTGGTTTTTCAACTTTCTCCCCCTAAACTACATACGAAATGTAAAAGAAAGAAAATTGACCAATCGATACTGATACCTGTCAGGTTTAGCTTTCAGAAAATTTCAGTGTGGAAAATGATATCACATGTAATTTAAATTAAGAAACGCAGAATACTCCTCCATCAGCAACTTTGCAATCACCAACGGGTCTTCTAGGAATACCTGCACACCGGTGATAAAGATTAGTACGCAAATGACCCGAAGCACACAGCTTCTGGTCGACCAGTGTCTTCCACAAAGTCAGTTGCAGCTTTGCTGACCACTTTAGGTCGCCACTGCATCTTTGCAGGTGCAGTTTTCACAGAAACATCATCTTGTGATGAATCACCAACACTAGACTCACTTTTGAAATGTTTTGATTTAAAATGTGATGTTGGTGAGTCATTAAAAATTCTGCCGGATTCATCAATTATCGTGGCAGTTTTTCCAGAAAATTTCCTTTTAACAATGACAGGACAATTCTGTGCTATATGTCCCTTTTGGCGACATTGATAGCACAAACGATATGAACGTTTAAATTGGGACTTGTCCTGAACTGAATCACATTTATTAGACAACTCAGACTCATCAGAAATATCATTAAAAACCTGAAATCGGTTAGAATGTACCCATTGTGATGTAGGACTTCTAGGTGTGGAATTGGAACCCGAAGCGGAAGATTCTTTCGGAGAACTTGTAGATGAATCTTTCTTCTTTATCTTACCTCCGAAGCCTTTTTCCATTGTGGATACAAACACCTGCGCCAAATGATATATCTGTTCAAGACTAGTATCTTTCTTCTCCTTAGGAGTCTTCTTTGGCTTGTTCTTCTCAACTTTCTGAACAACTTTGTGATTATGATTACCCAAACCAGATCGTTTATAACCAGGTAACTTTGATAAATCCATTTGAGACGTAGAAGAACCAGCTTGAGCAACCTCAGTAAATTTAGCTTTAATACCCTTCAAATTATTAGCTTGAACAAGCTCAGCAGCCAACTTTTCTTCAGACCCTATCTTCTCATCTGTTCCAACATGCTTGATTGAACACTGTGATTCCCTCTTCTCACACTTAGCAGATACAAATTCAGAATAATCTTTGTTTACCACTGGAGTGTTCAAATCAACAACAGAATCTGTTTGAATCACTGGATGAGGAATTTGATTAAAAGCATCACCTCCAAATACCTTCTTGAAGTTGTCATCTTGACACAAATAACTTGTAAAAGAATGAGAATTCTTTAAGTTATGCAATTGACGATTGAGATCGAGAATTTCAACTTTCAAATCAGCTATGATCTTCTGAGCTTCAGCAAGAACTTTTTCTGATTGAATCAATTTCTCAGATGTGGTGTTGACTAACGATTTTTCTCGTCTCATCCCATCATGAGCAGCAAGCACTTCTTTGGTAACTTTATCCACTCTTTCCTTATATATATCAATATTCCTTGTTAATAAATTTTTATCTTTCTTCAAAGAAGTGATTGTATCTTGCAATTCAGACTGAAAAATCTGATATTGAGTTCTATCAGCAGTAACTTCATCCAATGCCTTCTGAAGTTCATCATTCGATGTCTGAAGTACTTCAACCTTTTTGATAGATTTTTGAAATAACTGTTCAAAATCTTCACTAACAGCTTTAACTTGAGACCTATACTCTTCAACCTCCTTGACCAGCTTTTCATTGACCGAAGTAAGCCTGACAATTTTTGACATGAACTCCTCATTCTCATGTCGAAGTTGTGACTTTTGTTGATCATTCTGAATACAACTTTCTGACAATTGTTTCTGAACGGCAGCTAATTCCGTTACCAACACACTCTTTTCTTTGAGTAATTCTGCATTTGTTTTGCAAATTTCATTAAATTCCTGACATTTCTTGATGAAACTCTCCAATTCTTCATCCTTTCGTTTGATTTCAACAGATTGACATTCTATTTCCTTTATCAAACCTTTAATTCGACTATCCTTTTGTGAACAAAATTCACACACAGATTCGTAACCACTCATTTCGGAATCAGAATGACTTAAGTCAGATTTACTGGTCTCAGATGTATACCCACTCGATTCAACCTCAATATTTGCCATCAATGCATAACTGTCTTGAGAATGAACCACGAATGCAGATTCATCTGGAAAATCTTTAGCCCAATCATAACCTTCATCAGTTTGAGATATCATAGCTTTAACATCTTTATCTTGACCATTCTTATTGGAAATATCCTTGTCAGATGACTTGGTAGGACAATTGCGAGCAAAATGTCCATGTTTGGCACATTTAAAACATTTAATCATTTTTCTATCCAAGCCAAGTGTTTATCCTTGAAAAATAGATGTCTTACCATGTTTCTGCATAAATCTCTTTCCCTTTTCCGCGACCATAGCAAATTGCCATTCCAAATCGAGTTTATTCAATTGATCGTCATCCAGATTATTTAAATCCTCGCCATACAAACAAGACTGACCAATTTGATGAAATATAGCTCCAGACGAAGAAGATATAAAAGCAGATAGCAAAGCAGCTAGATCTTCGGTTGCTTGATTAGAAGTTGACTTGCTTGATGATTTATCAGGAATAGTAAAACTACAACCTGAAGAATATCCACCATTATCTGACTTTCCAGCAAGAAATGCTGTTACTGGTGGATTACTGCTTGAAATAGAATTTGATTTAGCTTTAGCATGGGCAGTAGCAGAATTCTCTCCAAAATAAACTGCAGGATTCTGAACTGATGGAATTGCTGATTTCTTTACAAGTAACACCATTTCTCGAGCTTGTAACTTGCTTAATAATTGATTGAAAGTCCAACTTGAATAATTTGGATCATTAGCAAGCATCATAACAAAGTTCTCCCATGTTTCCGGTAAAGCTTCCAGAAATTTTTCCTTCAAGTCATCTTTTTCTTTCTGGACTCCTACAATATCGAGTTCATTAATCAGATGAGAAAATCTAGAAATCAAATCTGCAATACTCTCTTTTTCACAATGCTGGAAGTTATCAAACTCCTTTAACAAAACTTTCTTTCGACTCTTCTTATATTGCTCGTTTCCTGCACATCTATCCTTCAGTGCATCCCATAATGTTTTTGAGGTTGTGCAATTTTTGAATTGATGCAAGAGTTCTCTTGGTAAAGCCATTGTGAGATTTGCATACGTTTTATTTTCTCTGGCATACACTTTCCTTTGATCTTCATCAAGATCACTTCGTGGAATTGGTTCTCCATTTTTCTTAGGATATGTATAATCTTGTTCAATAGAAATCCACAAATCAATGTCAAGAGCATTAACAAATGATTCAAATCGTTGCTTCCAATTCTCATAATCCTCCAATCGAAGTAACTTAGGAACTTTCTGAGTTGTTCCTATCTCGTTACCATAGTTCAATATGGCTTGCATTGATGATTGAACAGCTGAAAAAGCGTGAAAGTCGCTCATTTTGAAATTTCAATACCGAACGCGAAAACTTAAAACTAAAAAACGGGTGTCTTCCAAGCAGATTTTGGGGGTCAAAACTTGACGGTACTGGCCGTAGGCCAGTACACGTTCTAGATCTCTGAAAGACGAACGTTTTGGCTGGTATTGGGTTTCGTAACTCCAAACGGTTTGCAAGTTACGTCAGTTTTAGTGAAGATCACTATTCTGCCAGCGGACCAACAACTCCAGCGGATCAAAATATTATCAGCGGACCAGTTCCAGATCAACCTAACCAGGCGGATCAGATTTGTACTAGCGGATCAGATCCGGATCAGATTTCGTCCGGCGGAGCAAATTTCATACGGCGATTAGACTTTGGTACGGCGGATCAAAACTGGTACGGCGGACCAGAATTTTCAGCGGATCACACTGGTACGATGAAACTGTCGCGGATCAGACTGATGAAGATTGCTGGGCGGACCAAACGGCGGATCAGATTTTCAACCGGCGGATCAGATGCAGAGAAACACAAAAATCGACTGATTTTCACAGATTTTGACAATTGAAGCTAGATACTGGATCAGTATGATGCGAAAACACTCCAGGAACATCCAGAAATCATTTTTATCCACGGAATCACTCAGAAGTATGAAAAATTGATGAAAAACGTAGAAAACCCAAACTTTCTCTCTCTAAAATTTCGAAAACTTACCAAATCACAGCAGTAGAGCAACCTGGATGGCTCTGATACCACTTGTAAAAGCATGAGACGATCTTACTACAGCATGATTCGGTAATCGGATAGCAACAAGATGTAAATAAAGCTTTGCTTTATTGATTCACTTAGAGATTACAAGTAGAGAGAGAAACACACTCAGTTTACACACAGTTAAGAGTTGTAGAATGACAGAACTGGTAACTAGCTCTCTCTAACACAGACTATTTATAGTCACTTAGTCATAAGCCAGCGGATCACCAGCAGACCATCTGGTCCGCCGTATCAACTGGTCCGGCGGATCATGTGATCCGGCCAGATGACTAACTAACTCACACAGAAGCTCTTGACTAGATACAATACACGAGACACAACATTAGCATAGGAATATGCTCTAACAGCTTATCAATTTTTTCATGCTGTGCTTTAACCATATCAGTGAGGTGCTCAACCTCTTGATCCTTTTTCTCACGCAGCTGTTTTTCATTTTTTAGTTCCGCCTCAAGTTTTTCGATCTGTTCTTTCGATCGCCCTTTTGGAGCACCCTGCCAATATCCACGGGAAGTCACTCCATACCCAATACCTTTTAGGTATCCACCCCTTTCCTTGCCAAGGACCAATGTCAGGGCATCCGTTCCCGGTTCTACATTCACGGATCCCGCATTTATTTTTGTTTCATTCTCGGCCTGCAGTAATTAAATTTAGTTAATGTAGTGAGGTGCTGTTAATTTTTAACATGTGAATAATTAGGTATATATATAGCAATTAAACTTACTATAACATCTGCTACGCCCTTCACCACAGGCGTTTGTATTCCCCCTCTTTATTTACCCTTCCTTTCCTCCATATAAACGCTCGAGAGGGGCAATCATCAGCTGGAATTTCTTTGTTTTGTACCTTGTATTATAATAATAATATATATCAGACTTGAAACATACATTGCACGTTCTTAACCATGACTGGGTGTAACACACTTAGCTTATTACCAGTTTTTCTTGCAGATAGATGTATCCTCCCCGTTCCATTGTATGATCATAAACATACTGTGCTCGAACCTCTTTTGCACTCTTTGACACAACCTTTCCAAAAGAACAGTAGGATATATAATTATAATCTCATTAATTAACACTTAGCCTAATTAATGAAATCTGCAGTTTGAATTGAATAAAAACCTTAAATTCGTCAGATTTTATATATGCTACAAATCTGTCCCAGTGTTCTTTTTTCACAATACCGCGATACATCTTTGGAACTTTCTCAAGCACGGTGGGTTTTGCTAGGTTGGGACAAACGTGTTTCTTGAACATATTTCTTCTAAAAGTCCTTAGCAACCCACCAAGCCGTACCTTTATAGGACCCCTTCGACAGTCATCAATTTCGAATAATTGCTGAAAAAATAACATATGACAGGATGTTTTAGTCACATGTATGGAATTCAATAACTTAACAAACTTAATATGAGAAGATGTTTAATCTGTTTCATAACCTGAATCCCTGCCCACATCTTGTTCTTGTCCTCTTTTGGCACCTTCTTCCATTTTAGATACCTCAATCCAACCTCTAACCTTGCAATGTCTCCCAAAAACTCGAAAATTTTGGTCTATGCACCCCGCCAACCCTTCCCAGTGCATCAAATGTTAGTGGCCATTTTTCCCCAACATTTTTCTCAAATTTGGCACGCCACTTTGCCAACCACGTCAACCCCCTCTTGTTTTCTTGGGGAGTAGAGGTTGTAGCTTCCTCATTCTCAGTAACTTGAGCATCAATGTCGACTTGGTCATCATTGTCGAGTTGGGCATCAATATTGTCGAGTTGGGCATCATTGTCGACGTGGGCATCATTGTTATCCATTTCATCTTCTTGATCAGTCGAATAATGATCATCATTGTTATCCATTTCATCTTCTTCACCCGTTTGTGATGAATCATCATTGTATTCGCCTTCACTGTTATAATAAAGATCATCACCTGCTTCATGATCCATTGTTAAATGAGCTAGATGCTTCTTGAAATGAAATAAATAGAGAATGAAATAAATGCGATGGAATAATAATTAATTAGATGAAATAATTGATATGAAACAAATGATCTCCTGAAGATGACAATGAAATTAATACTGACGGGAATTAGGTAGTGATCTCCTGAAGATGATAGTGTGATGAATCCTGTAGAGGAATTTTTAGTGGTAGGGAAGAAGAGAGTGATGAATCGTTTTGGTGATAAAATTTTGCTGAGAGGGAATAGGAACTGATCAATGAATTTGGGTTAGTGAAATTTTTTTGGGAAAACTTGAAAAAAATGATGGGAAGTAATTTAGGGATTAATCCGGGTGAAAATATCTCAGCCAATAAGACGTTAGCATTTCTCGGATTTAAAAACTCAATTAATTCTAAACATAGATAATAGTATTTTAAACATACCTTTAAAATGATCTTTAAATGGAAAATGGAATGTTAAGCAATAAATTTAATGATAATAGTATCCTAATGAATTTGTATACCTAACGTGAAAATAAAAGATGTCAAGTACTAAAGACACACCACACACACACACACACACACACACATATATATATATATATATATATATATATATATATCTTTCAATGTGTTCTAATATATACATTATCGGTTATATATATATATATATATGTATATATATATATAGGGTGAGATTCATTGTAGACACTTTCGCATGTGAAATAGCTATTTTTCATATGTGTTCACATGTGAAATTTTTCGAATAATGAGAAAAAAGAAAATTAATCACACCTTATTGGGACTCATTGGTCCCAACTGACCCTCGTTTCCCCTAAACACACCTTATTGGGTCTCATTGGTCCTAAACACAACTTATTGGTTACATACACACCTTATTGGGCCATCATTGGTTCTACACACAACTTATTGGTTACATACACACCAATTGGGCCATCATTGGTCCCAACTGACCCTCGTTTCCCCTAAACACACCTTATTGGGACTCATTGGTCCCAACTGACCCTCATTTCCCCTAAACACACCGTATTAGGCCATCATTGATCCAAAACACAACTTATTGGTTACATATTGGGCCATCATTGGTCCTAAACATGCTTACTGGTTATATACACACCTTATTGGGACTCATTGGTCCCAACTGACCCTCCTTTCTCCTAAACACACCTTATTGGGTCTCATTGGTCCTAAACACAACTTATTGGTTACATACACACCTTATTGGGCCATCATTGGTCCTAAACATGCTTATTAGTTACACATACACTTTATTGGGACTCATTGGTCCCAACTGACCTTCGTTTCCCCTAAACACACCTTATTGGGACTCATTGGTCCCAACTGACCCTCGTTTCCCCTAAACACACCTTATTGGGACATCACATGGTCCTAAACACAACTTATTGGTTACATACACACCTTATTGGGCCATCATTGGTTCTAAACACAACTTATTGGTTACATACACACCAATTGGGCCATCATTGGTTCTAAACACAACTTATTGTTTACTTACACACCTTATTGGGACTCATTGGTCCTAAACACATCAAATTGACCCATTAGACCCCAAATTGACCCATTATTTAATTTTTATCTTAATTCTTTTTATATAATTTATTTAGAATTATAATTCCCCAAAATTTAAGGTTTTTGTAGATCCGTTCTATTTTTTGTGTTTAGGGTTTTTGATCGTCTCTGCATCAGTTGTTGATCGGATTGCAATTGTTGATCGTGTCTGTTTTCGAGGATTGGGGTTTTTGTTTAACGGAATGGAGATTGTGCGAACATATTACCTTTTTTACCTAAAATTATGCATGCATCAGTTGTTGATCGGATTGCAATTGTTGATCGTCTCTGTTTTCGAGGATTAGGGTTTTTGTTTAACAGATTGATTTAATAAACAAAAATAGACAAACAAGTATATAACAAAAAGTGGATTTCATACTACTTATTCCAATTCCATACACAAAATTGTTTCCTAATTTACATGTTCATTCCTAAAAAAAACAAAAGATAGAGCAGTTGCGGGTTGAGGTTCACGGGAACCTAGATTCCATCTCCTCCATCAACTCCAAATGCCTACTCATAGCTTCTTGCCTCTGTTGAACCAACATTTGAAGCATGGCATTGGAGACGTGTATCTCTTCTACCAAAAAATTTGCCATCTGGTATCTTGATGGACTTGGTGGCTCTGTAAGTACTTGGTTGAGCAGGGCCAACCCGTCTAAGATACTCTGTCTCTCTGCCCCGATAATCACCCCGTACCGGTCCAGGGTAGCAACAATATTCGTGTGCAAATAATGATCAACTAATTCTTTCAAGTTTGCCATTTTGAGAAGGATTTGAGGGTTTTGAGAAAGGGTTTGATAAGGATTTTGAGAAAAGGTTTGATAAGGATTTTGAGAAGGGTTTGATAATGGAGGTGAGAAGTTTCTGATTACTGATCAGGTGGTATGGTTATATGTGCAAATCACTTGAGTATGCCTAAGCTCAGATGTCTAATCACTAAAGTATACAAAATGTCTTATTTTATTGAACATTGCACATTATAATTGTTGGACTTTTGGTTTTCCTACAAATTAGTTTCACACGTTCTCCATGTTAAACGGAAATTTCTACACGATATCAAAAAACCACTAAAATTTTAATCACACGATCTGAAATTATCCGAAATTACTTTCACACGATCTCAAAAATCAAATTAACAAGTCAAAATTAAACGAAGAAAGTTAAAATTACCCACTGAGTTCTCTTTGCATATGCTGTTGAATGTTTTGATTTTCTGGTAATCAAATTAACAAGTCAAAATTAAACGAAGAAAGTCAAAATTACCCACTGAGTTCATGAGGATTGAGAGAAGATGAACTAGAGTTATTCAGTAATAGAGCCGGATGAACTAGAGTTCTTCAGGATCAAGAGTAATTATTCAATAATAGAACATGATGAACTAGAGTTCTTCAGGATGAACCGGATAAACTAGAGTTCTTCAGGATGAACTATATATAATATAAATAACCAAAGTTGTTAGTAATTAAGGAGAAATCAGAAACCCTAGGGAGAGAACTAGAATTCATTAGGGAGAAGATTTCATCCGGACCGAGAGAAAATGAACAGAAACGGATGAAAATACATTACATTAAATTAAAAATCAATTCATTACATATAATTAATTAGTAATTAATCCCAGAACAATTTTCAAACCAGAACAATTACTCTTAATTCATCCGGAACCCTAAAAAGGTTAATCATTTCCCACACCAGTAGAAGCTTGAAATTAAGAAAAATTAAGAAACGTACTAAGTAAGGGAGGGTTTGTAGGCAACACATAGTCCCTATACTTTACGTCCAACCAAGCTCGGTACAACCCCAGTTCTTCCTGCTGGGTCCATTCTTCTGCCATATTGGAAGAGTATAAATTGGATGGGGAGAACGAAGAATGTGTGAAAGTGGTGGTCTAATTTAATGGTTAATTGATTAACTTGTTTATATAGCATGGTTGAGGGTTTTGAAATTTAAAAACAAACAACGAAAAAGTGAAATTAGCCGTTACTAGTTACATCACCTGTTTGGGTTTTTAAAATTTCAAAAATAAACGGTAAAAAAGTAGCGAAAAAAGGATTCGAACACGGAACATGGTATGTTAATCTAAAGAGCTTCTACCACCTGAGCAGCACCCTGAGTTAGAAGCTGCTTTTCATTATAATTTATTTAAATATGATTCTAACTTGGCCCGCTAAATTCTAAAAGAGGCGGGATAAATTAATGAGGGAATTCAATTGAAAATTTCACATATCACTTTCGAGTTTCCCAATTCCCCGCTCCCCATTTCTCCATTGCTCATTATTACTTCTCCAATAAACAGGTTCACAGTAAAGATTAATGAAAATTAGGGTTTTCAGTATTAGCAAAACAATCGTTTTTAATAATGTTTGCTGTTGTATCTGTTAGCAAAACAAACATGGATAAGTCTTGGATGCTAACCAGTAGAACCTCGAAATCATATGAGGATGGAGTTAAATCATTCTTAAAGTTTGCAGTTACAAGTTTGAAAAAAAACGGAAATTCCATGTCCCTGTGTTAATTGTCTAAACCATTACTCTTATAATGTTGATGATGTATATTATCATTTGTTTTCAATGGGATTCGATCTGACTTATACAACGTGGACTAAACACGGAGAGGAAGACGAGCCCGCAGGAGATGAGCTTCACAAGGAATCATCTTTTGATTCCGGAATGCCATTCGATGCATATCAAACGATAGAAATGGTCAGAGCTACTGAAGATAATTTCACTGAGGACCATGAGAAGTTCCAAGAACGACTAATGGATGCTAAGAAGCCCCTATATGAAGGATGCCATACCTTCACAAAGTTATCTGCCTTGGTTCAACTACTGAACTTGAAGACTAAGCATGGAGGATCAGATAAGTTTTTTAATGAACTTTTAGTTTTGCTGAAACCTATGCTACCTGAAGGTAATGAAATTATGAAAAATACATATGAGGCCAAGAAGATTTTGAAGTCAATGGGTGCAGGGTACACCAAGATACATGTGTGTATCAATGATTGTATTCTTTACAGGAAGGAGAACAAGGACCTAACTGTATGTCTAACTTGTGGTGAGTCCAGGTGGAAGGTGGATGAGAGGACTAAGAAACTATATAACAATACTCCTGCAAAGGTAATGTGGTATTTCCCTATCATTCCAAGATTGAAACGACTGTTTCAAGTGAAAACCACAGCGGAAGATCTGAGATGGCATGCCACTAGTTCCAAAATATCCGGTGTGTTACGACACCCATCCGATTCACCGGTATGGAAAGCCATAGATGACAGATATCCCGAAATCGCTGACGATCCTAGAAGTCTTCGTCTTGGCATTTCAACTGATGGGGTCGACGTGAATAGAGGCAACAGAAATGATAGTGTGTGGCCGGTTCTATCTGTCATTTACAACCTTCCACCATGGTTATGTATAAAAAGAAAGTTCATCATGCTTTCGTTGTTAATATCGGGAGCGCCTGGAAACAATATTGATGTGTTTTGGAACCATTAATTGATGACTTAGAGCTGTTATTTGAGGCAAGTGTGGAATCATATGATGCGTATGCGCAAGAACAGTTTACTATGCGTGCAGTTGTTTTATGGACGATTAATGATTACCCTGCACTTGGTACACTTTGTGGTTGCCCGTACAGTGGATTCCATGGTTGTGTGGTATGTCGGGAAGAAACTAAATGCATTAGGCTTCCTTTCTCAGCCAAGCAGTGTTATGCTGGTCACAGAAGATATATACCATATACACATGCCTTCCGAAAGCAAACAGAGGCCTTCGATGGTAAACAAGAGTAGAAAGGTGCTGCAGTTCCTATGACTGGGGAACAGATATACAACGAATTTCAACATATCAATAACAAATGGGGAAAGGGATTAAGGTGTACTGATTCAGAAATCCCAGGGACCTCAACCGGAAGAGGGGGGAAGATTGATAAGAGAAAAAGAAAGAACAAAGAGAAGCCACCATATTGGAAGAAATTCAATATATGGTTTCGAAGACTTGGATATTGGAGGCTAATAGTGTCCAACATTGCATTGATTTCATGCAGATTGAAAAAATTGTGGCTGAGAGTCTTGTTGGAACTCTGCTCAACCTTCCAGGAAAGACAAAGGATGGACTGAATGCTAGAAAGGATCTGAACTTTGTGGGGTAAGACCAGAGTTGCAGCCTAAACAGAACAAGAACAACATAGTACTTCCTACAGCGTGTTACACGTTACAAAAAGATGAAAAGGAAAAGTTTTGTGACACGTTGTATAACTTAAAGGTTCTACAAGGCTGTTGTTCTAAATTTTATAGTTTGGTTAGTCTAAAGGACAAGAAACTTGTGGGGCTCAAGTCACATGACTATCATATGCTGAGGCAATAGTTCCTGCCAATTGCAATTCGGTCAGTCATGCCTCAACCGACAAGATATGCTATTATCAGGCTCTGTTTTTTTTTTCAAATCAATATGCAGCAAAGCGATCAACGTCGAAGAACTAGATAAATTGCAAGCAGATCTTTGTGTCACACTATGCCTGCTTGAGAAATATTTCCCGCCATCATTTTTTGATGTTATGCTTCATTTGACGGTGCACCTTACTAGGGAGGTAAAATTATGTGGCCCAATATGCTTTCGTTGGATGTATCAATTTGAAAGGTGTATGAAGGTAATTAAGGGCCACGTGAGAAACAAAACTTATCCAGAAGGGTGCATTGCTGAGGAGAACATTGTAGAAGAAACGATTGAGTTTCTCAGCGAATACTAAAAAAGCATCATAACTATTGGTGCTCCAACTAAAAAGCATAGCAGTGCTGATGGAAGTCCTGGGTCAGCTGGTAGATCAGTTGAAGTCTCTCCAGAGCTCCTATCGAAAGCGCATTTATATGTGTTGCTAAATACGCCTGAAATTGAGCATTATATCGAGTAAGTAATTTAGATTATTAACCTTTTTGATCTGTTTAATTATTTATAAAGTTTTATAGATAACTTCAATTCATGTAATTGCAGAGAACACATGAAATTTTTGGAAAAGGAACATCCTGGTAGTAGACTAAATGAGCTGACTAAGAAGCAGAGCACAACATTTGGTAAATGGTTACGCAACAAGGTCAGCTAAATTTGCTTATTGTTTTAATTCCGGATGAACTGTAACTTTCCTGAACAACTGACCTGAGTTGTCCGGAAGAACTCTATTTTCTATCCGGATGAACTATAACCTTCCTGGTGAACTGAAACTATTTTCTTATAGTTTTAATTCCGGATGAACTGTAACTTTCCGGAACAACTGACCTGAGTTGTCCGCAACAATTCTATTTTCTATTCGGATGAACTATAACCTTCCCGGTGAACTAAAACTATTTTCTTATAGTTTTAATTCCGGATGAACTGTAACTTTCCGAAACAACTGACCTGAGTTGTCCGCAACAACTCTATTTTCTATCCGGATGAACTATAACCTTCCTGGTGAACCAAAACTATTTTCTTATAGTTTTAATACCGGATGAACTGTAACTTTCCGAAACAACTGACCTGAGTTGTCCGCAACAACTCTATTTTCTATCCGGATGAACTATAACCTTCCTGGTGAACCGAAACTATTTTCTTATAGTTTTAATTCTGGATGAACTGTAACTTTCCGGAACAACTGACCTGAGTTGTCCGGAACAACTGACCTGAGTTGTCCGGAACAACTTTATTTTATTTTTGGAAGAACTATAACCTTCCTATTCCTAATGAACTCTCCTGATGAACCTACTATGAATTTCAGGTTGAAAAAGAGATAGCGGAGTCCCCCGAAACTATATCAGAGACCGTTAGGTGGATTTCACATGGTCCGCACAGGAGTGTGAGGAAATATGAAGTATATGACATCAATGGCTATTCATTTCGTACAAAATCTCGAGACGGTAGGGTTTACCAGAACAACGGGGTTGGTGTAGAGGTAAATGACATGCACATCTCTAACGAGGTATTAGCCTATGGACAAAAACCTTACTATGGGGTTTTAGAAGAGATATGGCTACTAGAATACCATATTAAAAGCATCCCTCTATTTATGTGCGACTGGGTTGAGAATACACAGGGGATCAAAAAAGATAGTCTTGGTTACACTTTGGTCAACCTTAAAAGACTAGGTCACAAGGAGGACCCGTTCATTTTCGCGTCACAAGCACGACAATTGTTTTATGTCAAAGACCAGCTGGATAAAAAACTGCATATTGTCTTTATGACACCTCCCAGAAATTACAGAGATTATTATGAAGACGATGCCAATGAAGAATTTAGTATGGTAGTTTTTCCTCACAACGATAATGTATTGCCACCCGTAGATACATGTGATAATGTTTACCATAGAGCTGACTGTACTGGAATGATATTACGTAAAAACGATTAATTGATCATTGTAATGTTTTTGAATCTTAGCAAATTATAGTATCAACAATATTTGTTTTTTTTTCTTTATGTATTCTGGAATATTATGGATCTTAATTTTGAGTCAAGTGTTTCCTTTTTTTGATTGTGCCTGCAGGTCTCCTCTCTTTGACCATACCAGAGTTAATAAAAGTAAAAAATAAACAAACAAAATCAACTGCTGCTTTAACAAATACAATTACATACATGATCCAAAGGGTATGATTCCATTAATACATTGATCTATAAAATTACAACTGAAAAACTACTAACTTAAAAGGGAGAAGAAGCGGCTGAAGAAAAATCCCTCTTTGTTTCTCACATGCACTTGCTTCTGATCAAGTGAAAAGAGAGAACAAGTCCCTCCTTGCTTTCTCAGATGCACTTGCTTATGATCAACTGAAAATGGTGAAGAAGTGGCTGAAGATAGATCGGCTTCATGGGGCCAAAAGGGAGAAGAAGTGGCCGAAGAAAAATCAGGCTCGTGGGGCCAAAAGGGAGAGAAGCACTTGAAGAATACAAGTGCTGAAAACCTCAACATGTGCCCTTACTGCTGACTGTTATAAAATTACACAATAACTTAAAATCTGCTCACAGTAAAGCATTTGTATGAACCATTAGAGACTCCTCGTCTCCATGGTTTCCACAATAACTTAAAATCTGCTCGCAGGAGATACAGAGTGCAATCTTTCCCTGCACAAGAAAAACTTACCAAATCTGAGAGGAAAATTTCAATCGAATTTCAGTGGTGAAGATGATAACTTACCGTTTTCCACATACGGATGACGCCAATTCCACATTTTTTGATGGCGATGATGGACGGAAAACAGAGAGAGAAAGACTGGGAGAAAAGGGTCATGGTGGAGATGATGATGAAAACTGATACAGAGATAATTAAGTATATATCGATACTCGAGGGGCATGGTAGATGGAGATTTGAAAGATAAAGTAAATGAAAAAGTAAATGAAATAGTAATGATTACAAGCGCCGTCCACTGTTGGTATTCTTTTAGCCATCTAAAATTAATATACCGTGACCATTTTTCATAATTTGTCACGCAACCAATGTTTAATATGAGTGGCCATATCATAAGATAATCAAACATGATAAACATATATTATAACCATCATATATTCAATTATAACTACCAATATCATAACTAAATAAACATATACAATATTGTTTTTAATTTGTTCATAATTGAACATAAACATCCATTAATTAATAATCCGGATCACTGCAATCTTCGGATATGTATGATCCTGAACTTGCATCGTCCTCATCATGATCATCATCATCATC
The DNA here is from genome assembly GCA_039602395.1 of Deinandra increscens subsp. villosa. Lineage (NCBI taxonomy): Eukaryota > Viridiplantae > Streptophyta > Magnoliopsida > Asterales > Asteraceae > Deinandra > Deinandra increscens. The sequence continues at coordinate 8,876,398 of JBCNJP010000006.1, read as the reverse complement.
ATCTTCTTCATCTTCTTCATCTTCTTCATCTTCTTGATCTTCTTGATCATCTTCTTCATCTTCTTCATCTTCTTCGGATTCACATTCATTGAATTTTGTATCAAGGACACGGAATAATTTCGTTACCTGAACAAAGTAGGCAAAACAATGAGGAATCTTCTGTGCATGGAGTTGCATTAGGATGTTCTCATCGTTGTGTTTAATCACAGATTTGTGGGACTTGAAGGATCTTCTTCTCCTGTTACTGTAAACTAAAAAAATACGGTTATTCTTCACATACCAGTAATTAAGGGAGCGTTGATTATCGGCCATTTGATATCAGAATTGGTGTAAACGAATTGGTGTAGAGAATTTGAGATCAAGAAAGGGATGGCGGTAAAGGAAAATAAAAATGATGATGATATATAGGGTAGCAGATTTTAACCCGCTCGAATTGGTAAAATTGAAAAAAAGCGCGTTGTTTTAGAGGGAAACAAATCGTCTCTTTTTCGCCACGCGTTTAATATTTTACCGTGACGATAATATTGATTTTTGTCACTCACAACCTACCATTTAGTCACGGTTAATATATGTGGCTATAGGTAATAGATTTTTGTCACTCACAACCTACTATTTAGTCACACAACCTAATTACAGTGGCCATATGTACTAGCTTTTAGCCACATAACTAAGTAAAAAGCGTGGCCATTGCTCACATTTAGCCACGCATAATATATGCTTAATAGTCTTGTTTTCTTTTAATTTACTAAGTAATAAAATCTACTATTTCGTCACATAACATTATTTAAGCGTGGCCATACATTCCTTTTTGGTCACACGAATTAAAAATCATAAAAATTTCGTGGCCGTTTGGTGCATTTCGCCACTCTTTTTTAAGCGTGACAAATAAGTGCCACATGTTTTTGTAAAACAGTGGCTAAAGCCACTGCACCTGATTGTTGTTGTCACATAAACAAAATAATACGTAGCTAAAAGGGTCCAAAGACTATATATTTGGCCACGGGTACAAAATATGTGTGGCTAAAACTAGTATTTCTTACCTTTGGCCACGTTTTTTACAAAACAGTGGCTATGCGTTAAAAAAAAACCGTGGCCAAAACCACTTTTTGACGTAGTGTTCTTTAAGGATTACGTCCCGTAAACCTCCTTCTTTTGGTATCTGTATTCGGTTCCCTAATCGTAATATTTTGTCTGGCCCTTTGGTCAGATTCTATTCAACCACACTTCTTTCCTCCTTTTCCAATTCTGGGTTCGCTAATTGATCCCTCTGGGTTTTCAAATGTCACCAATCAAGTCTACATGCACATCAAATCTCATGGCACGTACTCGGAGAGGCTTAACCCTTTTCTTTTCTACTAAGGGAATCGGCCACCACATTGGCTTTTCCAGGACGATATTTGATCTCACGATCATAGTCTCTTAGTGTTTCCATCCAGCGCCTCTATCTCATGTTTAACTCCTTTTGATTAAATATATGTTAAATACTTTTATGATTGGAATAAACCACAAATTTGGTGCCGTATAGATAATGATGCCATATCTTAAGGGAAAAAATTACTGCTCCTAGTTCTAGATCATGTGTGGTATAGTTTTTCTCATGAGTCTTCAATTGTCTAGATGCATAGGCAATGACATTTTCCTTCTATATGAGTACACAGCCTAATCCATTAATGGATGTATCACAGTAGAGAACAAAATCTTCAGATCCATTTGGCAGTGAAATGATAGGCGCGGAACTTAACTTTTGTTTCAACAACTCGAAAGCATCGGTATGCTTCTGCTTCCATTCAAATTCCGCCTTCGTTTGGGTTAAAGTCATTAAAGGTATAGCGATTTTCAATAAATCTTGGATGAATCTTCTATAGTAACCAGCTAACCCCAAGAATCGTCTAATTTTGTCAGTGATTTGGTTTGTTCCCATTTCATTACCGCTTCTACTTTAGCTGGGTCTAACTGAATACCAGATTCACTCACCACGTGGCCCAAGAATTGGACACTACGCAACCAGAAGTCACATTTTGAAAATTTCGCATACAACCTTTCTTTGCGAAGCAACTCCAGTACCTTCCTTAAGTGTCCACCGTGCTCTTTTTCACGTTTGGAGTAGATTAGAATGTCATCAATAAATACTATCACAAATTTTTCCAAATAGAGCTTACATATTCTGTTCATGAGGTCCATAAAGATTGCTGGTGCATACGTTAATCCAAAGGGCTAACCATAAACTCATAATACCCATATCTTGTTCGGAATGCAGTTTTCGGAAATATCCTCTTCTTTCACTCTTACTTGGTGATATCCAGATCTCAGATCTATTTTAGAGAAGTAGCTCGCTCCTTGTAGCTGATCAAACAAGTCGTCTATTCGCGGTAATGGATACTTTTTCTTGACACTGACCCGGTTAAGATCTCAGTAATTGATACACATTCTCATCGATTCATCCTTCTTTTTCACGAATAAGACTGGTACTCCCCAAGGCGATGCACTAGGTATAATAAGTCCTTTGTCAAGCAATTCCTGAAGTTGGCTCCTTAATTCTTGCATTTCTGATGGCGCGAGTCGATAAGGTGCCTTACCAATTGGTGCTGTTCCTGGTACTAGTTCAATTGGAAACTCAACTTGTCGTTTAGGTGGAAATCCGGGCAGATCCTCAGGAAATATATTGGCATATTTCAAAACCACTGACACGTCTTCCAATCTTTTCTCTTTGGTGATCTCCACTAAGCTAACTAGAAGCGCTTGGCATCCTGTATTTAAGCATTTTTCCGCTTTCAGCATGGATATAATCCTTGTAGGTGTTGCGGGTTGGTCTCCTAGCCGAGTATAGTTGCTCCCATTCGGTGTCTTAATTACTACTGTTTTCTCTTTCCACATTATTCTTGCTTTATGCTTAGCTAACCAGTCCATTCCTGGGATTATATCAAATCCACTTAAAGTTATGGGTAGAAATTCTAACTGAAGTAAGGCGTCTTCAACTCTCAACAGACAATTCCTAGTTATTTCAGGGATACTAATTATAGTCCCGCTAGCAGTCTCTATGATGTACGACCTACTCAACTTATGTAAGGTACATCTTAATGTAGTAATACATGTAGAGGATATAAAACTCCTATTAGCTCTTGAGTCGAATAGTATACTAACATAATGATCATTAATAGTGAGCGTACCAGAAACAACTTGATCATCATTTCGCGCTTCATCTGTATTCATGGTATAGATTCGAGTAGTACCTTTAGGAGGAGCTTTGTTCTTTTCCTTGTCTTTGTTCCATCCTTCAGTTTGGGACAATTGGGCTTTTTGTGTCCTTCTTGATTGCATTCATAACAAGTAAGTGGCTTCTTGCAATCTTCAATAGCATGACCCATTCTTCCACAACGCCTACAACTCTTATAGTCTTTGGCCCAGTGACCTTCTTTATGGCAACGATTGCAGGCTCCTGTTCTCGCCTTCTTGTTTCCTTTCTTATCTCTATCCTTCTCATTTCGGCGGCCATCATCCATCTTTCTCTTACTACCAGACCATCCTTTACTCTTCTCAGAAGTTCGCACCCATTCATCAGCAAGAGTGCTTGTCAAGTTTATTGCAGACTCTAGAGTGTGGGGTCTAGCTGATCTCACATTGGCTCTTATCTCGGGGCTCAAACCCCAAATGAACCTACGAATCTTCTTTGATTCCGTGTCTGCCATGTGAGGTACTAAAGTGAGTAACTCATTATATGGATTAATGTAATTCTGGTAATCTGCAACCGTCATTTCGATATTGAGGAATTCGTTCTCCAACTTTTCAAGCTCATTTTCTGGAATAAATTTCCTCATCACTATTTCCCTGAACTTCTTCCATCCCATCCTGTATGCTCTATCTCTACCCTTGCTAGCCAAGATAGTTTTCCACCAGGTTAGTGCATGAATTTTAAAGGAATGGGATGCAACTTTCACTTTGTCCCTATCTACACAATCACTGATATCTAGCACAACTTCAACTTCATCCAGCCAATTTGAGGACTTCTGTTGCACCCTTATCCCCTTTAAATACATTGGGCTTGCATGACATGTACATCTTATAAGAACAACCCTTCTTCCTTGTAGAGACCTAGAATTTGAGACTTTGTCCCTATCTACACAATCGTAAACCCTTGTTTCAAACATCAACCATTGTTTCAACCATTGTTTCATGAGTTGGAAATATCGATTTGTGAATTACGTCAATTACAATGACCCTAAGATTATGCGATCTGTTAAAGTGGATGACTTCATTCTAAAGACAACTCCTGCAGCCGGTGAGGAGGGAGCACCCAAACCAAAGGCTGAATGGATAGTGGCTGACTGGGAAAAGGTTGAACGAGACTGGAAGGCACTGGCTGCATTAACCATGGCATTGTCCCCTGAAGTTGCAGAGGCATTCAAAGAATTTAATTATGCTAAAACACTCTAGGATGCCCTCATTGCTGCTTATGAGGGTAATGCTGACATGAAAGAGTCCCGACGGGAAAATCTCAGAGAGCAGTTCAATGAGTTTAGCTATGTGCCCGGTGAGAACATAGAGACCCAACTGCAGAGATTCATCATGTAGGATCGCGATTAGTTCAAGTAAACCAAACAAGTTGCTTTGAAGAATTCGAATAGTAAAGGCGAAATCAATACAGTTTGTGTTTAAGTTGCTTACTAAAGTGTTTGATCCTTAAGTAAACAAAAGAAGTAAGTGTAGAAAGTAAGATGAACAAGAGTTATTAATTCCAAGCACTATGCTTATATTACTTCTCATGAGTGTTTACAATGTAACAGTACAGAATACAAATTACAAAAGGATCATCTGTTACAATGAGAGAACTAGTATATTTATAGTGCAAGGAGGAATTAAAACAAAGTGTTTTAATTCCTTAATTAATCAACTTGGTTAATTAAATAGTAATATCTAACAAATATCTGATATTCAAGTTGTGTTGTAGCCTATGGAACTCTGAAGCTTATCCTGTCGGGTTCTGATAATGAAGTCAGCTTATCGGCAAGTTGAGCTTCTATCTTGGAACTTGAACCACAGGAATCTTCATGTGTAAGCAACACGGGTTTCTGGAGTAACTGAGAAGTTCCGGAGTAACTTCCTCAGTACTAGGGAAAAGTTCCGGAGGAACTTCCCTTGGAAAGGACTTAGGGAAATCTCAGGATGGTGATTTCCCAACAATCTCCCCCTAAGATGTTGCTGCCAAAAAGCTTGTACTAGATGTTGTGTTCTTCATGTATGCTCGTGCTCATCATCTACTCAAATCAACCTTGAACTTTTTGTTATAAAAAACCTTGATAATTTCTGTTTGATGCACTTTGTTCCATTCTTCTAGCTTTAACTGATTTCCCTCCAAGACTTCACCATTGCTCATACGGAAGAAATATTTCTTTAATCTGTTTATGAGCTCAATCCTGGTGATTTTAGCAAGTGGCTCAATTGCAGGGTTAGCAGGTTCTGATGCATCATCTTCTTCATCAGAAACCTCTAAAATCAGTTTCCTTCTTCTCTTAGGAAAAGGTTCAGAAGATTGTGGTTTGTCAAAAAGAAGTAAGGTTTCAATTTCTAACTGAGTAGGCATGGTTGGTGATGACGGTGGTGGAGATGGTGATTCAAGTGGTGATTGTGGTGGAGGAGAAAGTGGTTGGCAGGGAGTGTTTGATGTTTGAGCAGGGGTAGGTTCAGGTTGTGAAGTAACAGGGACAGGCTGTGATGTAGAGAAGGAAGGGTTGGAAACAGAGTCAAGAATGCCTTGTATCATGCTGGTTCTAGGCATTTTGACTGGGCCAGTTGCAGTGGCAGGGGCTTTCCTCTTCTTGGTTCTCTTGAAAGCTTCAAAACCATCAGGATGCTCAATATCAAAGAGATCATACATACCTAGTGGAGGGTGTTCACCAGCAGCATTTGCCTTGGCAATCTCTTCTCTTCTGATATTGTCATAATCATCCCTGAAAGTGGCATACTTTCTTGAGTTGATGCTTTTGGCATATCCTCCTCTGATTTCAACGAAATACCATCTGAGGATCAGCAACTCATCTTCTTTAGAAAGCTTCTGAAATTTGGTGCCATGCCTCTCTTGCTACAAGGCTCTGTCAACAACTTTCTTCTCTTCCTTTGCCTTGATATTGTCAGCTGCAATGCATTGAATCATGTACATCTAGTTGAACAAATCTGGAGCTTGCATCATATGAACTTCAGCAGCGGGAAACCACTTCTTAGTTTTAAGTAGTTCTCTGAACTGAGACATGAGAATTCTGTTCTCTTCATTTCCCTTCAGCCTAATCTTTCTGTAGTTGCTCTCCAACACAGATATATGCTTTTCAACTTTGTCTAGGTGACCTTGTTGTTGAGCTTTAGCAATTCTCCATTCAATATAAGCATCAGATCTTCTCCTTGCTTCAGTAATAAATTTCAGTAGGTCTTTGTTCTTAGAGACTTGCTTGTAATAGCCTTCTTCAACAATTACCTTCTTCCGCTCTTCAAAAGATGTAACCTCTTGCTTCTCTAGTTCCTCCTTCTGTTTCTGAACTAGCTCAAGATCCTCCGTCACCATTTTATTAATGAAGGCAGTTGATTCAGGGTCATCTCCTTGAAAATGAGCACCTGTGCCTTGGTTATCATTATCATATTTCATTGAAACCAGAGATATCACTATCCTCTTTGTCTTTAGCATCATCAGTTGCAGCCGCCATGGAAGACTCAAGGAGTGAGGTTGCAGCACTGTGACTGGCTTCCGATATAACTTGCTCAGGAATAGTCACATTGCTGACTTCCACAGTAACCAAATTGGGACTGGCTTCCGAGGTAACTTCCCTTGGTATAGTCACAACTGGTTGCTCTGGAGCAACTTCCGAAGTAACTTCCCTCGGAACAATCTCAGTAGTGAAATTTTCCTCAGGAATAACTTTTCCTCCTGGATCTCAGCAGTGGGCAAATCTTCCGGAGTAGCTTCCTTAGGAGATTCTACAGGAAGCACTTCAGAATGCACATTGGTTGTAACCTGTGCAGAAGTAGGTGCAGAAGCTTGATTAGCAGATAAATCAAGTAAAGCATGTATTACCTAAACTTCTACAAGGTTTGCATCTGATACTGGTTCAGTGATTGCAACAGTGGTTGCAGCAGTTATTGTGATCTCTTCTTCACCATGTTCTCTTGTTATTGGTGCTGTAACTTCATCACCAAGTTCTATTTCTCCATCAAACTCATCACCTTCAGTTGATGACAAATCTTGACCTGTCTTTAGATATTTTTGCTCATTGGACAGATAGGCATCTTCCATATATGCTTTGACCTTCTTGATGTTGTGAGGGTGAGCACCAGACAGAGTCATTATATACCTTGTGAAGGCTATATAACTTGTTTTGAACTCTTCAGGTGTTGTCTGCAGCAATTGATCCATATGAGTGGAAAGCAAACCTTCCAAAGAGTTTAAGGGCTTCACACCACTGGCTCTGAACAACCTTTGTCTTAGATCTTCAGGCAGCCTCTCTTCAATGTCAAATTCCATTTCAACATCAGATTCAGATGATTTAGCAGCAGCAGCATCTAGTATTTGTGAAGAACTAGCTATCTCCCCCTTTTTGGCAGCATCAGCTTTACCAAGTGGGTTTGAGGCACTAGCCTTCTCTGCCTTTAGCTTCAGAATGAGGTCATCCCGCTCTTTGATGGTTCCAAGCAGGGACTGCAATTGTTGCTGCAGTATAGTTTGATTTGTCGTCAATTCATCAAGTAACATACTGCCCTCAACTGTTTTACCAGTATCATGGAGCAAAGAAGAATCATCAAGCCTAGCATGATTAGATTCAACACCCTGGTTTTCTTGGCACCTGGGATTCCCAGCAAGCATAGAAGTCCCCTCAGGTTCCTTTGCAGGTTCCCTTGGTTGTTTATGGCTGCTAGTTGCCATAGAATGGGACTGATTTATGTTACCACTGACCAATTGTCCCATTGAGGATCCAATTGTAGTGGCAGCCCTTTCTATATAGACATTTTCTTCACTCCTAATGTTTATCTCTTTATTAGTAGAGTGGGGGTGATCATCTTCCATTGTGGGGTAAGTGAAGAGATTATCAAGTGGAGAATGAGCAGGGTTACCTTCTTCACTCATGGTTATATTTTGGTTTAGGTTTGAGGAGTCTAAGAAAGTGAATGGGATTTGTACATTCAAATCAGATGAAGGTCCAGCTCCAAGTGAAGCAGCATCTTGTATTAGGCTAAATCCTGGCTTATGATGATGAGGTGATAGTGGGTCAACCTCATGGCTTTCGGTTAGGCTAGGTGGAGGTGACAAAGGTGGAGCAGACCTTGTCTCCCTCTCTACAACTTGTGATATTTCAGTGTTTATGGGCATGGAAGTGGAGGTGGAAAGTTTTGGTTGTTTGACCCTTTTACTTGTGTATTGGAATGTAAAAAGTTTAGGTGCAGGGTCAGTAATAGTTGCAGTTGTGGGTTCAACACTGGTTGGGGCGTCTCCAGTGTTGTCAACTAGGGCAGAGTGCACATTCTGGTCTTGAGCAATTTGCTCAATTGGAGCATTTTTCTCTGCTTGGTCAGGAGCATTAAGCTCTAGAGGTTGCTCAACAGCAATGACCTCAGCTGCTGGTTCTCCTTGCACATTTTGTGCAGGGATATTCCTTGGAATAGGTAGTGGATGGTCATTTTCCACTCCAAGGCATCTAGCAGCAGCCTTTTCAGATGAACAATATGAGAACAATTTTTCAGAAAGTGGTTTTAGGTGGTAGATTGTGCCACCTTGAGGAACAACAAGGAAATTTGTATTTAAAATGTGTTGAAGAAACCTGGGGTACATGTAAAATGGTTTCTTCATATTTTCCCTCATTCCATTAAAAAATCATTTTGGAAAAATTGTAAGACTCACCTCTGATCAAGGCATGCATAGCAGTGGCCTGAAGATCACTCAGCTCTTCATGTGATCTTCTGGGTGTAAGGCAAGCAAGGATGGTGTGTGCCAAGAATCTCCAAACTGGTGGTAAGTGGCACTTCTTAACAGTTTTGCTCATCGGGTTTCCTCCATAGCCTATACCCATGAGGGTGAGTTGATACTCCTTCAGGGGAACAACAGTTATGCCATCGGCATCTCTTAACTATAAACTATCGCTGATCATCTGTTCAGTCACATAGATTCGCATAACAATTTTGCCGCATTCATCTCGAGCACTGACATCAGCATAGTGCCAGAAATGCATAATCGCCTCATCATATATGGTGGGGTTCACTGTTAAAGCAAAATTCAATTCAGAGGCAGTTAGGGAATCAATCATACCGTCAAAGCCCACTGATTTGGCCGATTTCACCAAAAGCGCCCTCTGATTGTGTTCATCAACAAACACGAACTTCGCCATGTGTTCTTAAGTTGAGTAGCAAGCTTGAAATTGTGGATGAAATTGAGATTAGGGTTATGAACGATGATGGTTTTTGCAGTTGGAATTGGGAGAGAACAAAGAGAAGTTGGGAATTTTGTGTTTAAGGGTTTCGTGAAATGAAGGATTTCAAACGGAGTTATAGGTATATGAGAGAGAGAGAGAGAGAGGGAAAACTAACGAAAGTGTTGATCGTGTGATTGGTGGGCCTGGGCGGTTAGCCGTCACTGTTAGTGCATAGTAAGTTGTACCGTGCAACAGTTTAACGCCTGGGTGGGGTCCATTAAATCTAAAAGATTTAATCACTCATTAAAGTTCCTCCGGAACTTTTCCTCAGGAACAAAGAGTTTCCTCGGAATATTTAAGTTCCCTCGGAGCTTTCTTCAGTACTTGAAAGTTATCCTCTTCAATTTCCTTTGGAACACTTCCCCTGGAAATTTTCCTAGGAAGCATAATTACTCCTGGAATACTTATAAAACACTTTGAAACAGAATTAGAAGATTGAGAGAGTTCCTCAGGAACATCTCTTCATGAGAGAAAATACGGGAATAAGTTACCTCGGAACTTTTCCAGTAGGAAAAAGTTTCTCAGGAACTTATTCTGTAATAATAAACAAGCACTAAGTTCTCCTGGAACTTAATCAAAGGTGTAGAAACATAAGAAAATCACATAACTCAATAGTTTTGACAAATTTTGATCACTTTAGTTATGAACAGATGATTTTCATGTTTTGAAGCAATGGATTTAAGACTTTGAAAGCGCACAGTTGATATGGCAAAAATGTAGACAGAAAACAGCAACTTAAGAGCAAAAATTTATTCAAAATTCATCATTCCAATGGCTATGATGAGGAAGAAAAACCTAGCCTCATCAAATGCTTTAGTAAAAAGATCAGCCAGTTGAAGATCAGTATGAACCTTTTGTAATTTGATTAAGTTCTTTTCTACACAATCTCTAATAAAATGGTACCTTATATCAATGTGTTTGGTCTTGGAGTGTTTGACTGGATTGTTTGTTATGGAGATGACACTATTGTTATCAGCAAGAATGGGAGTCTCCAGGAGTTTGTGTAAAACACGTATATGATCTTGCTAATGCATGATTGTAATCGGATTCGGTACACAACAAGGTAAATAAACGATTCTTCAATAGATCACAAGCTCGTTTACAAGAGAGAGATTACAGAGAGAACACACTTGAAAACACACAGTTAAGCAACAACTCTCACAATTGAACTCTCTCTAATCGAACTTAACTATTTATACTAAACCTGTCCAGTGTACCAACTAACCAACGTACCAGATGGTCCGTGCGTACCATCTGGTCCGCCACTGGTACGCTGAGACCAGTTTAAACAAAACTATTAAATACATAGACAAATACCTAGACCTAGCACTAGACATCAAAACATGCTGTAACAAACTCCCCCTTGTCTTGTGCTAGTCTTCAGAAGCTTTTGTCTCAGTCTTCTTCCAATGCTGTGTTTGATTGTTTCCAGCATGAATTCCAAAAGCAAAACACACTCTAATCACTCGTTGAAACTGTAAGGCTTGCTCAGCATGCTCAGCTTTATACAAAATGTTATTGTGATAGAGTTTGTCTATATCATCTTTGGACAAGTTGATCAACCACATTTGATCATAAAACCTGACCACTTTGTTCTCCTCTTTGACCACCACCACTGCTTCTCAAGTATTCTCATCATAATACCACCATCTTAATGTCTTCATAAAATCTTGCTCAAGCTTCTTTAATGGTATTTTCTTCATCTGAACCGACTTCTTGTACTTTAGAATCACAACCGGTCTTCCAGTTTTTGGATGAATATCAGTAGGATGTTCAGAATACTTCGGCCTTTGAGGAATTAAAAATCTGAATTTGCCTTGACATTCTTCTATCAATTTGTTCTTGAAGAACTCTGCCAACTTATCACTTCCATGATTCAAAAATGGTTTTCTTGACAAATCTCGAACATCACAAACTGGCAAAGTGCTAAATCTTGTAGCATGCTTCAAGTACATAACTCCAAACTCTTTCTTTATAGCATAGCACTTGAGTTCTGAATAAAACATCCAACTGATTATACTACCAGTAGCTTCTCCACCTTTCCTGTCAAAGAATTTCTTCTGATCAACAACTTTTGTCGGTTTCACTATTGGCAGCTTCTTAGCTCTCTACTCTTTCAACCAGGCATCAAATAACCTTGTTCTTCTGACAAATTCTCAGACTCAGTTGATTCTGGTTGTTTTTCAGACTCTTTCTTCTTTGTTTCTTCATCAACTTTATCTTCATCTTCTTTGCCAAAGAAACTGAAACCTCCAGACTGATCATTATCAGAAAAATTTCCATAAACTTTAGGATCATCTGGATACTCTTCAGCAGTCATATCCTCAACTTCTACATGTTCCTCTTCATAATCAATATTATCATCTGAATCTTCTTCTTTGTATGGATCAGCAAAAGGACTTTGTCAATATCATCCACATTCAAAGCAAAGATAGCAGCTAGTTGCTCTTTCAAATATGGATTTATAAACTCCCCTTCTCCTAACTCAACCCTGGTAATCGGAGTTACATCATAAATCTCTTTTTCAGACGACTCCCCCTGAGATGCAGCAGATGTTCCGGCAGCAGCAGATGTTCCAGCTGCACCAGCACCAGAACCAATTCCACCAACAATTCCTTCAGGGTTAGGATCCTCATTCAAATATTTCAAAAGATCATCATCTTCTCAACAACTTTCCTCAGGATTTGGTCTTCTCTCCCCCTGAGCAGGTAAGGCTTTGAGCAAAAGATTTAACTGCTCACCCAGAGAAAGAGAAAGTTGTTGTAATTTAGCAATCTCACGATCTTTTAACTGATCTCTAGACACCATTTCCTATACCAGATTCTTTAAGCCTCTAATTTCATCAGCTTGCTGACGATTTGTTGATTCCAACTCATCAAGTCTGGTTTGATGTAATGCAAGCTTCAAATCAGTAGAAGAAATAGTAGATGTTGTAGAAGCAGCAGTGGTTGATGCAGAAACAGAAGTAGAAGGCTTTCTGATAATCAGCTTTCTAACAGGTGGAATACTGGAACTTTGAACATTAGCAGATTTTGTGGTTGGTTGATCTGAAATTGAAGACTGATTTGTCACCTTTTGCTTCTTACTAGGTGGATTGCTACCTTCTTTCCGAGCATCGGAAAGGAATGAACCCTGCTTCACTGTCATGTTTGGCCTAGCCAAACGTTTAAACCGCTTGCCAATGAACAACATAGGAGCTTTCCCTTTATCTGCAGTCTTTATCTTCCTAACAGGCTCCTCCATAGCAGGAGTATAAGACGGATCATCATTATCATCTCTATCTTCAGCCTGTTTGGTTCTATGTTCATACTTTGAAGTATCCAAATTCTTTGACTTCAAGTATTCAATATGTTGTTTAGAACCTTTCTTTACTTGAATACCTTTGGTATTATGCAAGATTTCCACATAATCACCAGAATCTGAATCAGTATCAGACGAACTCTCACTAGCATCATCTCCAGAAACATCAGCATCATCAATCATCTCATCATCCTGAACATTAACAGCCTCAGGTTTAACAACATTCTCTTGATTAACTTGCTCTTGATTTTGGTGAGGTACAGGGTCTTGATTTACAGGTTGTTGCACATTGGGTTCTTGGTTTGCTGGTTCACCTTGATCTTCTTCCTCATTCTCATCTTCCTCAACAGGATAACCTCTGTCATCATACTCTAATTCATCATCCGAACTATCATCATGTCTTACAGCACCATTCGCAGGAGCTACACAATCAGGTCTGGCCAAATGACCAATCAAATGTTTAACTGGAGGAGGTACATTCGCCAGTCCTTTCCTCTTCTGATAAACTAGTAGCTTTCCCATAGCAACTTCATTTATGTGCTTTAAAACCAAGATAGCTACTGGATTCTTTGGAAGATTTGGATGTAGATCATTTAAGATCATTTGTAGAAACCTTGGATACATGACACTCTTGTTTTGTTTTGACAAGATATTCTCTTTCATGTAGTTGAAGATCCATCCAGAAAAATTTAACTCTCGGTTCATCACCAAAGCATAAAAGAAGGATAGAATCTTCATGTCAAACACATCATGACCCCTTAAACGATTTCCAAAACATTTGATAACCACGTGCATCAAATATTTGTATGGAGGACTCAGATCCAACTTAAGAAGCCAAGAATCATATAAGTATCCATCATACCTTATTCTTCGTAGCAACGCCACCAAGCCAATTTCATCAAATATTGTCGGAAAAGTCGATTGATCGTTTAATCTCAAAACTCTACATACATCTGCTTCAGATACAGTCACGTCAGTTTGAAGAATTCTTGCACGAATTACAGAAGGTTCCACAGAACAGTCCACTTGAGTAGTATTCCAGAACATTATGAGTAAATCCTTGTACGGAGTACATTCATGAGTGGCAGCATAGTAAATTCTCGATCTTTCCAAAAAATCAAATATGCCAAGAAAATGTGGTTTCCATCGAGCAGATGCACTTAGATAAGCACAAATATTGTGTTCATCATTTGATTTTAACGCCATTTCTGAAAAACATAAACACGAACAATCATTAAAATCATGAGATAGAACCAAAACCGTTTACAACTGATTCTAATTCAATTCGAAACGCTCACACGATTAACTTTTTGGAAAAATTTACCAACGAACCATTCACGGACCAAATTGGTCATACGAACCAAATCTGGTACGGCGAACCAGAATCGTTGACCACGTACCAGAAAGGTCAAACGAACCAGATACGGACCACTTTAGGTCACGTACCAATCTGGTACACCGCGTACCATGTGGTACGGCGGAGGAACAATTAACCGAAGAGACAATTTCAATTTTGACAATCCAAATCGTTTTTGTGTTGAAATCGATCAATTAGGTTTTGTTATAGACCAAAAACCGACCCAGTACATGTGCTTAGAATGGATTGAGATCAATGATAAGCCATTAAACCAACCCCCCATTCGATTTAGCGAAAAACCGAGACTTTAATCTCAAAAATCATGAAAACGAGATCACCAAAATGCAATCCAAGACCACCAGATGATTCGCAATCACAAGATCTACCTGTAGCAACAAAAATCTCGAGCAGAGGTTTGTTATATCTTGAGAAATCGAAGAAAAACTACAGAGGTGATTTTAGGGTTTTCGGAATAAGGTTCGGAGCTGGTACGCAGGTTATGCGTATCACGAACCAGAAAATCCCTTTTATATGTGAAATGGTTCGCCCCATGTACCATATGGTATGCCGGACCACTTTTTACCATTTTGCCCCTGTTCATTTAACTTTGAAATTTTTCTCCAAAAAATCACACTTTGTCAAATTAAGATTTGATGAGCTGATTTAAGCAATGATTTTGGTTCGATCAACAACAATTTGCCATATCTGAATTCAGTTGATCCAAAATAACGCAGAATGAAAATCTTTTTGACTTTTATCAAATTTTATGTCAAAACACACCAAAATCTTTTTGATTTTTCGAACTTAAGCTAAAACACACCAAAAATCTTTTTGGAATTTTCAGAAATAACAAAACAACTGAAACTAGAAATTTGAACGCAATAATTTATATTTTTGTGAGAAAGATCACAACGTGAGATCATACCAGTGATATGCACATAACACACTTCAATTTCAATGTATTCAGCATGCAAGCCAAGCAGATCACAAATACAACATTTTCATGTTTATTTTAGTCAAATCAAATCAATTTTTACTGCTTTCTGATATGACTTAGGTATATCTATCAACCATAGAAATCGTGGCACCCACAAATCCAAGTAATTTGAGAATCTGATTTTATTATATTTTTGATTTTTCTTTTTCTTTTATTCATTCATGAATATTTACAGATATAAGTCGTTTGTAGTGTTTCATGCAAAAAGAAAGCAGAACCCTAAACAAACAACAATCAGGTCGATCTTTCGATACGCAGAGAAAGTCCGATTGTTTAGGAAAATAAGAAAGCAAAAACAAGTTAAAATTGTATAACTCAACAACAATCAGGTCGGTACTCCCGTACACGCAGAGAAAGTCCGATGAGTTATACGAAACACCGAGAAAAGAAAGCAGAACGTCAAACGAACAATGATCAGGTCGATCTTTCGATACGCAGAGAATGTCCGATCGTTTGACAAAATAAAGAAAATCAAACAAATTTAAATCTTTCAAAAGAACGCATGCGTACACTAGAACACTTAGTTATTCTATTTTTGCATTTTTCATCTTTTATCAAGATTACTTACCCACGAGAATTATGTTACACCACAGATTTCAAGCAAGCATTATGTTTATATCATACTGGCAAGTATCAGATATTGATTGACACATTCAATGAAACATACAAGAACCTACAACTTTTTAATCTATTTTATCCATGGTCAGTAACATTCACTGATGTACCATCATTTCTCACAAGGTTGGATCACATTTATCCATTTTTGATTTTTCCATTTTTTTATGTTTTTGGATTTTCCAATTTTTTTATGCTTTTTCATTTTTCAATACAGAAAAACACATAATTTTGTATTTTTTCATATAAATCTCCCCCTAAAAAGCAGAAAACAAAGGAAAAAATTAACAAAAATGAAAAATGATCAACTGAAACAGTTTAGTTGGCATTCAATCTAGTAATCCCATTGATTTGCAACAAAAATTTAAAACAAGTTTTGTCAAAAGCTTTTGTGAACAAATCAACTTGTTGAAGATCTGTAATAATTTTCTGCAAATCAATTAGTTTCTTCTCATAACAATCCCGGATAAAATGATATCTTATGTCAATATGCTTTGTTTTCGAATGCTGAACAGGGTTTTTCGTGATAGAAACAGCAGCCGAGTTATCAATGTAAATTGGAGTAGTTAGAAAATTCAAACTGTAGTCACGTAACTGCTGTTGTATCCATAAAACTTGTGAACAACAACTTGAAGCAGCCACATATTCTGCCTCAGCAGTAGATGTTGCAACCGAGGTTTGCTTCTTGCATTGCCAAGACACTAATCTCTCCCCCAAAAACTGACATCCGGCAGTGGTCGATTTAAAGTTGATTTTGCATCCGCCATAATCCGAGTCAGAATACGCCGATAACTCAAACTTATTATCATTAGGGTACCAGATGCCAAGATCCGGATTACCCTTCAAATAAGCAAAAATTCGTTTTACTACTACCATATGTGAAGCCTGGTACCTAGCACATAAACAAACAGTAAACATAATATCAGGACGAGATTAGGTCAAATACATAAGAGAACCAATCATAGCCCCAAACAATGTCGGATCAACATTTGCACCGGATTCATCTGGTTCGAGACCATGTGAAACCTGAATTGGGGTACTTGGAATCCGAACATCGCCAATCTTGAAACGGGCCAAAATATCAGACACATATTTCGTTTGGTGCAAAAATATGCCTTTGGCAGATTGATGGACCTGAAGACCTAGAAAGAAACCCATCTCCCCCATAGAGCTCATCTCAAACTTACTTTGCATAACCCGCTCAAATTCTTTATATAAGCTGTCGTTTGTGCTTCCAAAGATAATATCATCAACATAGACTTGAACAAGCAATAGATCCTTCCTGAACTTCTTAGAAAATAGAGTACAATCCACCTTGCCATGCCGAAACCCATTATTAAGCAAGTGTGTAGAAAGCGTCTCATACCAAGCTCTTGGAGTTTGATGCAGACCATATAAAGCCTTGTCTAACTTGTACACTCTATCAGGAAACTCCGGATCATAAAAACCAGGCGGTTGCTTCACATAAACTTCTTCACGAATCTTTCCATTCAGAAAAGCACTTTTGACATCCATCTGATACACCTTAAATCCGTGATGTGCCGCGAAAGCTAGAAATATCCTGATAGCTTCAATTCTTGCTACAGGAGCATACACTTCGTTGAAATCAATGCCTTCGATCTGGGAAAAACCTTGAACCACTAATCGTGCCTTGTTTCTAACAATGACACTGCGATCGTCTTTCTTACATTTGAATACCCACTTCGTACCACAAGGTTCTTTAGAATTGATAGGTAAATCCACGAGATGCCAAACACCCAATTTTTGAAATTGTTGCAACTCTTCTTGCATTGCTTCAACCCAAGAAGCATCTTCCAACGCTTTATCAACATTGGTAGGTTCCACTTGAGATAGAAAACACGAGTGAAAAACTTCATTCTGAACCCCTGAATCTCTAATTTCTGCAATTAAAGCATCAACATTCTCTGA
The DNA here is from genome assembly GCA_039602395.1 of Deinandra increscens subsp. villosa. NCBI lineage: Eukaryota > Viridiplantae > Streptophyta > Magnoliopsida > Asterales > Asteraceae > Deinandra > Deinandra increscens. The sequence goes on along the minus strand of JBCNJP010000006.1, from coordinate 8,858,757 downwards.
CAATTGATGTCGTGTACGCACTCCCGAATTCGGATCTCCAATTATGTTCTCTTGACGATGAATATTGTGAATCCTAAGATTTGTTGAATCAGAAACTTCAAGATTATCTGCCAGATTATTTAAATTTGCATCTGCGTCTTCTGAACTTGATAAGTCACCAATTTGTAAAGAATTTGGCACAGAAGAACTTGTACTTAGTAAATGAATTTGATCATCAACGGGTGCGATTCAGCTTCATGAAAAGTACTTTCATCATCATCAGAAGAACTCATTGTTTCTAAATTAGAAACGTTCTGACTAGATGACGCAAGAGCAGTAGAAGTACTTGAAAGCATAGGAATCCATGATCCTGGTCCAGGACTCTTCATTGTGTGTAGCAAAGCAGCTAAAACATCAGGATCCTCTTCATCAGAATCAGGTTGTGCAGCCGTGAAAGAATCAAGTAAACACTTGTAATTAAAAGCCCGAATATCAACCGATTTGGGTTGTAGAAAGGTATGTTTTTGACAATCCACATTCACATGATTCTTAATGGTCTTGGAAGAAGGAAAGTAAACACGTTTCATTGGATGATGATAACCAACAAAAATGCCGTCAATAGCTTTAGCTGCAAACTTCCCACCTTCCTTGAGAACTGTGCATAAACACCCAAATGGTTCCAAAAAGTTTAAATTTGGCTTTCAACCTTTAAGAAACTCATAACTTGTTTTGTTAAATCGCTTAACAATCAGAACACGATTGAGTACATAGCATGCAGTATGCACTGCTTCAGACAAAAACTTTATCGGTAAATGTGCATCGGCCAGCAAAGTTCGAGCCGTCTCAATCAATGTTCGATTCTTTCGTTCAGCTACCCCATTTTGTTGCGGAGTATACGGCACACTGAATTCTTGTTTGATTCCAAGGGAATCACAAAAAGCTGTCAACTTAGCATTCTCTTATTCAGTACCATTATCAGTATGAATGTGACAGACTTTGAACTTATATATCGATTCAAACTTGGATAATAGCTTCTGAATTGAATCTGGAGTTTCATCCTTTGAAGCTAGAGACACCACCCATGAAAACCGAGAAGAATCATCCGTAATGACCAAACAATAGAAACTTCCCTCAATACTGCGAATATTCACAGGACCAAAAAGATCCATATGAAGCAGTTCCAAAGGAGTTACAATTGAATTCAAACGCTTGGACGGATGAGACTTCTTCCTTTGTTTACCTTTCTTACAGAAGACACACACATCATTAATAGAAAACCTATTCTTTGAAACTCCTTCTACCAGATTATGGTTGACCAAGTAATTCATCTTCCGGTAGTTGATGTGCCCCATGCAATGATGCCACAAGATGGATTCTTTTTCTATAGCCTTTGATATAAAAACACGTAGCATATACCGCAGATGAAGTCTGATTCATATTCAACACATACAAATCACGAAATCTAGGAGCTCGCATAATGATCCAATCGTCAGGAATTTGAATACCAGGTTTCAGAATCAAGCACTCAGAACTTGTGAAAGTAGAAGTATACTGCTTATCACAAAATTGAGATACACTCAGCAAGTTGTGTTGCAACTCTTGTACAAATTGGACTTTTTCAAATGAAATCTTCTCGTTACCCATCTTTCCTTCACCAGTAATTCTACCACCTTTAGTGCCAGCGAAAGTAACGTTTCCTCCTTGAATTGGTTTGACGTCTGAAAGCAAGGAAATATTACCCGTCATGTGCCTGGATGCTCCACAATCAACGACCCAGAAGTTGTTGACAGCTGGCTTTCGAGCACCCTGCACATTTCAGCAAATAATTAGTGAGCATCTGGATCCAAGCTTTCAGCTTTGGGTCGAAAGGTGTCTTCAGAAAAATCCTCAGTGGCTTTTAAGGTCAATTTAGGCAGCCACTTTTGCCTTAACACTGGAGTAGATGAATCCGTGGTAACATCACCCGAAGATGAACTACCGAATGAACTTTGATGTTTGAAATTTTTTTCTCTTTTGAAATTTTTTTTTGTGACCACCTTTTCATCTATCTGTTTTGGCTCAGAAACTTTTTCAGATTTTTCATTACTAACAGCAGAAGCTCGTTTCTTTGCCAAAACCAGACATCTATTTCTTAGATGACCCTTTTAGTAACAATGATAACACCTCTTACGATCAACAAAAACCATAGAAAAACCACCTCCTGAATCAGTTGAGGTGTTATCAGCAGTCATTTGTTTAACCACTCTCCTTGGTACCTTAGCACTAAATCTTTGAGATTTGTGCTTTGGATGAGGTTTAAACAATGGACCAATATATCCAAATTGATTGTAAAAACCATAATCATCAACTCCACAATGATCAGAATATCCGTTGGGTTTGACACGGTTGTTTTTGTTTTTCTCAAATTGTCCAAAATTTTGTTCATAAGGACCAAAGTCATCATAGAAATCATAATCCTCACAAGAACCGTATGATTCATAGTCAAAACTGTTTGTTTTAGCAGAAAATTTACCTTAAGAATTGTAAAAGTTCTTAGGTGAATATTTTGAAGTTTTTGACTTTGATGACAACTTCTGATCTTTTGGAGTGTGAGACTTGTAAGAAATCTGATCATCTGGACTAGTTCTAAGTTTCAACAATGAACCATTTTTCACAGGTTCATGATCAGACACACATTTTTCTTCTGAATCAGCATAGAACACTTTAGCAACTCTTTTTGAGTCAACACAACATAATGGGAATGTTTCATCTGAGAATATGGTATCACTACCTTTGAGACAATACATTCTCACTTTCTGAGAAGATTCACCAATCTCAGCTTCACTTTTCAGTTTTTCATCAGAGTTCCCAAACTTGACAATTTTCTTGTCATTCTGTTGAACTTTCTGAGGTTTCTTTTGATTGACCGTAGAAACTTCATCAGGGTGTCCAAACCCGATGCCATTAAATTTTGCCGATCTCGACGGAGGCACCGGTATTGAGTTAACATCAGGTGTGGTTGTGTTGCTCACAGTTACAGAATCTCGTTCAAAAAACAAATCACGACCTTTTGCAAACTTTGCGTTTTCAAAATCTTTCATTGTTTTTTCGGTTTCAATGATTTTCTGAGCAGCCTCTAAAGGTGTAAGTTTTACACTTTTAGGTTTTTCAACCACCGAGTCATGAGATTCAGACTGTTTGGGAACCTCATTGGCAATTTTGGATACAAGTTTGACAGGCTTTCTCTTATGAGTGCCTTTAGATTTATCAGATGATCCCTCAGTAAACATAGAATAATCAAACACAACAGCTGGTTTGATCTCAGATTCATTTGGTCCTAGACCATGAACAATAGGTGGACGAACTGAAGTACAACCTGATTCTTTGAGCACCTCTTTCAAATTTTCATCTTTGCAAAGGAAGATGAATTTCTGAAATTTTCAAGTTGTCTTTGAAGATCTAATATTTCAATATTTAAATCAGAAATTTAGCATTTGCTTCTGTAAGTTTTTTCTCACAAAAAATATAATCTTCAGTTTTGTTATTTAATTCTATTTTTGTGCTCAGAATCAAGGCATGCTCACTTTTTAGTTCAGCCTTAACGGCCTCCCACCTTTGTTTGTAAATTTTGACATTTTCTTCTGCTAACATGTATTTATCATAATACATGCCTTTCTCATCAGAAAGTTCCTTCATTTGGTTAGCAGATGTCATGCAAAATTCACAGATTTTAGAATCTACCTGAATGTCGGCCTTAAAAGCTTGTTGGCCTTCAGCAAAGAAATCTTCACCAGGAAGATCAGTATCATCCTCAACTGTCACATTTCATTCTTCAGTACAAAAAAATGCAGATTCATCGGGAAAATCCGCAGCCCAATCATAATCTTCACCAGTTTGTGAGACCAAAGCTTTAGATTCTGAGTTTGACCCACTAGCATGTGCATTTGAACTGGATGGGCTAGAATTACTTCCCGATGCTTTGTTACTTTGAGCAACATACTTTTGGTATAACTTTGAAGTTTCTTGTTTCTTGACCTTGTTGCATTCTTTAGCAAAGTGACCATAATTTTGACAATTATAGCACCAAACCTTAGATTTATCAAATCCAAGTTTGCCTTCAGGATTGAGATCTTTACGGCCTGTTCTTTGCATAAACTTTTTGCCTCTTCTGACAAGCATAACCATCGACCAGTTGATATCCATCAATTCTAAGTCATCAGGGTCAATTTGTTCATAATCTTCATCTGTTAACTCAGCACTAGTCAATTTTACTGCTACCACCCCATCATATGAAGAGACCATTGCTGAAAATAGTGCCATAAAATCATTTGTGGTCTTAGCTAAAAATGCACTCTGATTTGATGTTGGAGTAGAAGATTATTAACTTGAGTAAACTGGATATGTCACTGCGGCTTTGGTAGTGTAGCTTTCACTTAAAGAACCCCGAAGCATATTTGCATGTCCACCTGAAGTATTTTCCACATAAAATGCAGTAATCGGTGGATTTGAGTTAGCTTTTGCTTTTGCATGCATAGTGGAAGAATTCTCACCAAAGTACACATCGGGATTTTGAACTTGAGCTCGTAGAGTTTTAACCCACTTCATATCTAATTGCCGAGCTAGCAAGTTTCTTGTTAAATCATCACAGGTAATATCATCAAATCCCTTATCATGTGTCAACAATAAAATATAGCCTTCCCATGATGCAAGTAGAGCATCTAACAACTCTTCCTTCAATTCACTTGCTTCTTTACTCACCCTAACTATGTCAAGTTCGCTTACCAAATGTGATAGTCTTGAAATGAGATCATTTATAGTTTCATTTGGAACATGACAAATTATCAAATTCCTTCAACAACACCTTTTTCTTACTTTTCTTGTATTGAGCATTGCCTTCACATCTGTGACACAATGCATCCCATAACGCTTTTGATGTTGTATGCATTATAAACTGATGCAAAATATATTTTGGTAAAGCCATTGATAAGTTTGAATAGGCTTTCTTTTCCAGCTTGAAAGATTCTTTCTTAACATCATTCATCTTGTTATACGACTGTATTTGACCAGCAAACTCACCAGTTGTAAACTTTGGAACTTGATAACCATCCAGCATTGGAGTCCATACTATAACATCCGTCACACCGATGTACGATTCATAACGAGTTTTCCAATTATGGAAATATTCAAATTTCATCAATTTAGGAACTTTGTTTGTAGTTCCTATCTCGTTATCGTAATTCAGTAAAGCTTGAACGGTCGTAGACATTGCTGCAAAAGCCTGGAACAGATCCATGATTGTAGAATCAAAAACTGATCTGGCGTACCAAATTAGCGATCGGCGTACTAAAATTCAACTCAACGTACCAAATTCTTCACGTACCAACACACGAACCAGAACTACAAAGACGTACCACCGGCAGACCACCTTTCAACATACCAAAAATATTGAACGAACCAAAATGGTACGTTGCAACTGCCACGAACCAGTCAATAACTACCACCAACCAGAATATGAAGATTGTCCTGCGGACCACTTTCCACGGACCAAATTTCTGATGAAGATTGCCGTGCGGACCAGTCGCGTACCACCCTGTTCTTGAGCCGTACCAGCAGCGTACCAAACATAATACGACTTATTTTCAAAAAAAATTAGTTTCTGGACGTGAAATCGATGTAGAACTTAAAGGAAACACTCACGGATCATTTTCAACATAAAATGTGTATCGTATGTACGTGAAACTGAGGAGAATTGATGAGATTCTTACCAAAAAGTTGTATCTCTCTCTAGAAACCCAAACCGATCAGAAATCATGAGCAAACCTGCTTTGATACCACTTGTAAAACACGTATATGATCTTGCTAATGCATGATTGTAATCGGATTCGGTACACAACGAGGTAAATAAACGATTCTTTAATAGATCACAACCTCGTTTACAAGAGAGAGATTACAGAGAGAACACACTTGAAAACACAAAGTTAAACAACAACTCTCACAACTGAACTCTCTCTATTCGAACTTAACTATTTATACTAAACCTGTCCAGCGTACCAACTAACCAACATACCAGATGGTCCATGCGTACCATCTGGTCCGCCACTGGTACGCTGAGACTAGTTTAAACAAAACTATCAAATACATAGACAAAATACCTAGACCTAGCACTAGACATCAAAACATTCTCTAACAGTTTGATTCCATAATCAAGCAGTTGATTCTGAATCCACAAGACTTGGCCACAACAGCTTGAAGCAGCAATTTACTCTGCTTCAGCAGTAGATGTAGAAACACAGGTTTGTTTCTTGCACTGCCATGAGACCAATCTATTTCCTAGGAACTGACATCCTCCTGATGTTGACTTCTTGTCCAAGTAACAGCCTCCATAGTCACTATCAGTGTAGGCTACAAAGGAGAAATCTTCATTCTTAGCATACCACAACCCAAGCTTTGGTTGTCTTTTAAGATATCTGAAGATCCCCTTCACAGCTTTCATGTGGGATTCCCTGGGAGCAGATTGATATCTAGAGCATAAACAAACACTAAACATTATATTAGGTCTACTAGCAGTTAAATACATCAAAGAACCAATCATGGCTCTATAAGTGTGCTCATCAACATGTGCACTATCTGGATCAGAATTCAAATTGTGAGATGTTGAGATAGGAGTTTTAGCAGTGGAGGAAGACATCATGTCAAACCTCTTGAGCATTTCTTGAATGTATTTTGCTTGGTTCAAGAAAATACCCTCTGCAGTTTGCCTTACCTGCAGACCCAGAAAGAAGGTGAGTTCACCCATTGAGCTCATCTCAAATTGGTCCTGTATCAAAGCTTCAAACTCCTTACACAGCTTTGAGTTAGTGGAGCCAAAAATGATGTCATCCACATATATTTGCACTAGTAACCTCTCCTTCTTCACAGTCTTTATAAAGAGAGTTTTATCAATTGAACCTCTAATATAGCCATTTCTAGGTAGGTAATTTGATAAAGTTTCATACCAGGTTCTTGGAGCTTTCTTGAGGCCATATAGAGCCTTGATAAGTTTACACACCTTATTGGGATGGTGTGGATCTTCAAACCCTGGTGGTTGACAGACATAAACCTCCTCTTTAAGTCTTCCATATAGGAAAGCACTCTTCACATCCATTTGGTAGATAGTGAAGTTCTTGTGTGCAACAAAGGCGAGAAAAATTCTAATTGCCTCAAGTCTTGCCACAGGAGCAAAAACTTCATCGTAGTCAATACCTTCTTCTTGTGCATACCCTTGAACAACTAGCCTAGCCTTGTTCTTGATCACAATTCCTCTCTCATCCTTCTTGTTTCTAAACACCCATTTGGTTCCAATCGGTTGAGCATCTTCTGGTAGGTCAACCAATTCCCAAACTATCTGTTTGTTGATTTGAAACAGCTCTTCCTGCATAGCTTCAACCCAGTGATTATTCTTCAATGCTTGTGCCACTGTCTTAGGTTCTGCTTACTGTGATAAAAAGCATGCAAATAGGCAAATATTTGCATCAGCAACAGATTGACTTCTGGTTAGAACATGGGCATTCACATTTCCAATCACATTCCCAATTGGATGATTCTTGCTAACTTGAGTGTTCTGGAACACAGGGAATTCATGGCTTTGAACTTGCCTAGCTGCTGGAATAACTGTTGGCATTTGAAAGCTAAGCACAGTTCTTGACCTGTTTTGTGAAGAAGATGGTAATGATGTAGTGGCAGAAGGTGAAACATGTTGACTACTCTCAGTTTGAGGAGAGTTGAAGTGCTCCAAAGAGATTGAGTCAAAGTAAGTTGACCCATGGGACACTTCATGATCAACAGTTGCAGTGTATGGAGAGTACTGCACACTCCCTTCATCACTTGTGTCTGAGACATAGCTATCCACCAGTGATTGTGATTTTGAACTTGATTCAGTTTCAACTTCAGTTGCTGGAATAGGCTCAGCATTTGGTTGAATCACAATAGTAGTTGATATGTCTTGTGGTATGTAGGGTTGTGGGTTATATGAGCAGAAAGGAATATAGCCATTGAGGTTTACATCCTTATTTGAAGTTGTTTGCTCCCCCTGAACCTGCACATTCTCACTGAAGGGCTTATCAACAGTAAAGTTGAAAGCATGGGTTAGTGAGTCAATATCAAACAACCAAGAGGGTTCAGAACTAAATTTATTCCTGGATTTTTCATTGAAAAACACATTAATAGACTCTTCAATAATTTTAGTTCTGGTGTTGTATACTCTGTATGCCTTTGACATCCTAGAGTATCCAACCATGTAGCCATCATCTGCCTTTTCAGCAAACTTAGCCAGGTTCTCATTAGTTATCAATATTGTGACAGGACAACCAAAGGCTTTTAGAAAAGAAATTGTGGGTTTTCTCTTCCTCCAAAGCTCATATGGTGTTTTGTCTTTCCCTTTGACCACAAGCACCCTGTTCTGAACATAGCAGGCGGTGTTCACTGCTTCTGCCTATAAGGTTACAGGGAGCTTAGATTTAGAAAGCATAGACCTAGCAGCTTCAATAAGTGTCCTATTTCTCCTTTCAACAACACCATTTTGCTGTGGAGTCCTAGCAGCACTGTATTATCTAGTTATGCCTTTTTCTTCACAAAAAGAATTTAAAACATGATTTTTAAATTCTGTCCCATTATCACATGTTATAGTTTTGACCTTACAAGATGACTGTTTTTCAAGTTGGACAAATAAAGCTTTTAATAACTCAGGAGTCTCATCCTTAGTTCTAAGGAAAAAGACCCAAGTGTTCCTTGAAAAATCATCAGTAATAACAAAACAGTAAGATTTCTTCCCTAAACTCATCACCCTAGTTGGACCAAAGAGATCCATATGTAGCAATTCTAAGGGTTGAGTTATAGAACTCTCAGTTTTGGTCCTATGAGAAGACTTGTGTTGTTTGCCCTTCAAACAAGCAGTGCAATGTTCATTACAATTAAACTGTTTTTGTGGTAAACCATTAACCAAACCCAATTTTACCAGTTTGTTCATGGTTTTGTAATTTACATGCCCAAGTCTCCTGTGCCATAGGTCAGATTCATCTAAAGAAGCTTTTGATATAAGATAAGTGTTCCCATCATTAAATGTAACAAACACTTGCCATATCAAGCAAGTACAAACCATCATGTCTTTTATCTTTGATCAAAATCATTTCATCAGGAATTTTATTTACAGGTTTAAGTACTATAGCTTCTTTGTCATTAAACAACACATTCAAGTTTTTATCACAAATTTGTGATACACTCAACAAATTAAAATTAAGAACATTCACAAGACTTACCTTATCAAAGGTAACACTTCCATTGGAGACATTACCAAGTGCAGTAATGTGCCCCTTGTTGCTTCCAAAAGCAACAGGCCCTCCATCATGTATTTTTGTGTTTTCAAGAAGGTTTTTATTTCCTGTCATGTGAGAGGAACAACCACTATCTATAACCCAGATGTTTCTTTGGGATTTATTTGGTGCCCCCTATATAGAAAAAAAAGATGGTCAGTTAAATTGTGGGACCCAAGCCTCTGTGGTCTTGGGTCTTCCCATGGCATCATAATATGTGTACTCAGTTAAAACAGCATTTGGTTTTTGGTTTTGAGTTATGGGCTCAGCATAATCAACAAAACTAACCTTTTTGTTATGACTTTGCCACTGTGGGAAACCATACTTTTTGATAACTGCCTTCTTTTCCCAATATTTTCTGTTGTTCCTCATTTTTGAATTTTCAAATTTGGGTTGAGAATTAACAACAATGGGAATCTCAGCATGCTGATGAGCTCCATAAGAACTCACATGTGCAGGATGGGTCTGCACATCATGCTGGTCAAAAACATTCTTTCTCTCACTAGGAGCAGATCTAGCTCGTGAATTACCTTGGAAAAGTGGATTGGTTTGATTTGTAAACTCAGTTGATTGAAAAACAGGTCTTTGTTTAGAAGAAGTTGTTGACCTGGTTGTTTTAACAGGTTCCGAGGGAACATAATTTCTTCCGGAGGAATGTTCTCCAGGAAGCAATGAGGTTCCCGCGGAAGGTAAATCAGTGTTAAAAAGTTCCGAGTGAACTTTACTTCCTCCTGAGGAATGTTCTTCAGGAAGAAATGAGGTTCCAGCGGAATAATTTTCAGCAGAAAACACACTTCTTTGACCCTTTGAGAAGCTCCCATGCTTCTCATTTCCTACCAAAATCTTTTGAGTTTTACCAATAATTTTATGATCACCCTGTGTCATGTCCTTTTTACCCTTTTTAGCACTTGAATTCAACGGGTTTTGATTATTCAAAATGACTTGTTTGAAAGGATTAAAAGCATAGTTAACTGCAACATGCCCAAACTCACCACAGATGATACATTCCTTTTCAGGTTTGTGGGAATCTTGGTGTTTTGGAGTCACTTGCTTCTTGGTCAACTTGGTGGTCAGATTGGTTTCTTTGAAAGCTTGTTTTTGAGTTTTCTCAACTTTTTGAGTAACTGGTCCTTGGGAAATAAGGTCAGTACTCATGGTTTCAGAAGGTTTTAAAATTGGTTTTGAAACCTTTAAAGTTGGTTATGAGATTTTTGGTCATCAATCTCAATAAATATGTTAGTAGTTGATGATGATGTTGTATCAGCAGTGACAGCAGGGAGACCAAAGAGTTCAACATTTGAAGGTTCAAATTCCTTTTCCTTATTTTCAAATTCTTTGGAGATGTCCTCAGTTGCATGATAGTCTCTTATTTGGTCAGAGGTTATATTTAGTGGTAGTGGTACTAAATTCGTATATGAATCAGGATCTACAACCCTTTTGAATTGTTTAACCCCCTTCCCTTGAGTTTGTGAGGCCCAAAGTTTTTCAGCCTTTTCACTGGAAATTTGATATTTTTCAACATCTTTTCTTGCAGTTTCCAAATGGATTTTCAAAGTTTCAATTTGTTGCACAAAATCTTCATTTTGTTTCTTAACAGTTTTATACTGTGCAACCACATCATCCATTTGGGTTATGAAATCTGTTTGTTGATGTTTTAAAAGATTTATTGTTTCTTTTAATTCATCAGTTTTGGAGGTATAAGCAATGTCTTCCCTCTTAGAATATTCTTTTAAGTTTCTCTATCCTTTTTAAACAAGTAGGAGTGCATGCAACAGTTTCAACATTAGATGAGGAAATTGAATTTACCTCAGTAGGGCCAATTTCCATCAGGGCATGGTTTGAGGGAGCAAATTCACTCATGACATCCTCCCAGTCAACAAAGCCTGTTTGACTTGCAATTGCTGCAGTTGAGTTGTTTGCAGCAGGATTTGGTGGAGATGGACCAGAAGAAGAACTGGCATTGGTTAATGCAGGCTTGTACTCAGGTTTCTTATCAGCCTTTTAGCCTCCTCCTTCTCTAGGTTGTGAGCACTCCCTGGCAAAATGCCCCAACTACTGACAGTTGTAGCATTTGACCTTTGACTTATCTAAGCCAATAGGAGCATTCCTATCTCCATTAAACTTTCTGCTTATTCTCTTATAGAACCTCTGTGCCCTCAGTGACACCATGGAAAGTTGGGTGGTTATGTCAATCTCTTCAAGATCATCTGCACTTATGCATTCTAGATTAGATCTTGTGAAACCTGCATAAGAGCTATTAGCAACATTGGCATAATTTTGAAAATATGAAACAAAATCTGGTTCACTCGACGACTCAGGATATATTTGATGGTCATAGTCAAACTGATTTTCAGTATGTGCAGTGACTAAGGCCAAAGTGCCTTTTGAAGAGGAAGATTGGTTATTTGATGAACCAGTCTTCTCTTGCATTTCTATTTCATGGGCACTTAATATCCCATGGAGATCAGCAAGTTTTAAGGTCTTGAGATCCTTGTTGTATTTGATGCTTACAGAATAGACAGTCCATTTTTCAGGTAATGATCTTAGAAATTTTCTAGTGATATCACCATTTGAAATTCTAACTTCTACTTCCTATAACTCATCAATGAGCTTAACATACCTTAAATATTGATCAGACATTGATTCACCGGTTTTATAACTGAAATTTTCATATCTTTGTTTTAATATGTCCTTCTTATTCTCCTTAACTTCCTCAGTCCCCTCATACGTTTCATTAAAGGCTTTCCATAATTCAAAAGCACTATTACATCTTTTAAAACCTATTAAAATGTTATTGGGAAGTGCAGACTGTAAAGCCCACATGGCTTTATAGTCACCTTCACATTTTTTAAGATCAGCATGTGAATAATTTTCATAATCCTTTGGAAGTTCAACCTCATCATCAAGTATAGATGGTGTTGTGATGAGCTGTGGCCCATGGATGATGGACTTCCACATTGTGGGTTCAGTGTTCTTGCAGACAATTTCCATCCACAGTTTCCATGTGTCAAAGTCATCTGGAGTAAAAGTTGGAGGTTTGCCAGAGCTGCCATTTCTTAATTCACTCATGTTTGAGATAGAAATTGAAACAGTCTTACCAAACAGTAATTAAACCTCTTCAAGCAATAAAAAGTTTTCAAAAACAATTAAAAAAATTTTAAACATAAGAGCCAATGCTCTGATACCACTTGTAGGGTCGCGGTTAGTTCAAGTAAACCAAATAAGTTGCTTTGAAGAATTCAAACAGTAAAGGCGGAATCAATACAGTTTGTGTTTAAGTTGATTAGTAAAGTGTTTAATCCTTAAGTAAACAAAAGAAGTAAGTGCAGAAAGTAAGATGAACAAGAGTTATTAATTCCAAGCACTATGCTTATATTACTTCTCAAGAGTGTTTACAATGTAACAGTACAAAATACAAATTACAAAAGGATCATCTGTTACAGTGAGAGAACTAGTATATTTATAGTGCAAGTAGGAATTTAAAAAAAGTGTTTTAATTCCATAATTAACCAACTTGGTTAATTAACTAGTAATATCTAACAAATATCTTATATTCAAGTTTTGTTGTAGCCTATGGAACTGTGAAGCTTATCCTGTTGGGTTCTGATAATGAAGTTAGCTTATCGGCAAGTTGAGCTTCTGTCTTGGAACTTGAACCACAAGAATCTTCATGTGTAAGCAAGAGGGAGTTTCCGGAGTAACTGAGAAGTTCCGGAGTAACTTCCTCAGTAATAGGGAAAAGTTCCGGAGGAACTTCCCTTGGAAAGGACTTAGGGAAATCTCATGATGGTGATTTCCCAACACATCAAGATTGTGACTGCAATGAAAGATGCGGGGGGTTACTTATACACAAGTCGAGGTGAACAAGAAGTTGGTAAATTCACTGCCACCAAACCGGGACAGCACCATAGAGTTGATTGAGAAGAAAGTGGAAATGGCAACTTCACCACTGAGTGAGCTAATGTCAACAATAAGAGCCTATGAAGAAAAAAACAGAAGAGAGCTAGAAAGCTTGGAAATGGAGCTTTGATGAATCAAGTCAACCAAGCCTTCATATCACAGTCAGCCACATGTCAAAGCGGTGCAATCACTAATCAGACGGCTTTTGTGTCTCAAGCCCTAGGGCCCTACTTATCTGGTTCATCTAACTTGATTTCTTTATATATAAATATTCTAACTAACGATCCTAGCTTTGCTCTTGGTGTGGGTATCATGAGTTGCTATCAGGCACTAGTGGCAGGCACCTAACTGCCTACTAATTTGACACCAGATGATGTGAATCAAGTTAATCCTGAAGATCTGGAACACATGGATATCTCCTATATATCAAATGGGGATGTCTGCTTTACGAGCAAAGTAGTTCATGGAAAAGACTGGGAAGAGAGATTGGAATATATGGAGGTAAAGGAATTAAGCTTACCTTCAACAAAGCAAACCTGAGGTGCTACAACTGCAATGAGTATGGCCACTATGCTAGAGAATGCACAAAACCAAAGGTGGAAAGGGAAGGTACAAAAACTGAAGAAAGGAAGGAGGGGATAAAGAAGGATGCTGTGAAAAATGACAGGGCACTGGTGGTTTAACATACACCAAGATATGATTGGACTACTTAAGTAGAAGATCCGAGCCAAAGCCTTGAATATGTGGCCCTGCTTGCTGAAGAAGAAGCTGAAAAGGAAGCAGACAAATCTGATCATCATGCCTTCATGGCTAACATCATACCAGGTTCTGAAGCAGCTATAACAATCATGAGGTATGTTTAAATTCTAAATGTCAGACTGTTCTTAAAGATTGTAAAGATTGGGAACATAATTTCACCAATGAAACCCTAAATCATAAATCAACTGCTAGAGACCTTAGGGAATATAAAGATAAGGCTAGAATATTTAGGGAGAAATTTGAGGCCATTAAATTAGATGTTACGAGCTTAGAAAGTCGACTGAGCGATAAGGGAACCTACCTAGGATTGCTAACACTAAAGTTGAAACTTTAACCAAAGAGGTAGAGGAACTAAGAGCCAAATTAGGAACTTCTCAAACTAAGATTGAACATACTGATAAAATTGTTTCTAAGATGTTGGAAGCTAGTTCCTTGTTTTATAACACCGATGTCGGAATGAGGCATGTCAAGGAAAATTTTGGTTTAGGTCTTGGTTCTGATGAAAAGGATGAAAAATCCCACACACAGTTCCTATGCCGTTGATGCATAAAAATATTTCTAATCATAAAACCTCTCAAACCACTTTAGAAGTTAAGGCTGAAATTGATAGGAAACTTGCTGCATGTCCTATTAAAATCTCTGCTCCTGTTTCTAACAATACTGACAATTCTACCTGTTGTGCAGATAAAGGTAATAAAGAAGTAGGAGTAATGGATCAAAAGGAGTGTCCTAAGAGTTCAAAGACTTCAAATTATAATGCTTTTTATAAAAACTTTGAATGAGAAAAATTTTAATCATCTGTTGAGTCCGTGTCAAAAACTTCTGAGTCTGTTTTGTTTAATAAAACTTCTGTGTGTGATGCTTTTAACTTTGGTAAATGTGATGCAAAGCCGGTGAAACCTTTAAGACCGGTTAAAATCTTAAGAAGAGGTAAGGGACCACAGGTTGCTGGTTTCAAACCCACTAGTGATGGTATGTTTAGTGTGAAAATTTATGACGTTAAAAATGATGCTGTTGTGAAAAATGTGTAGAAAGTACGGGACGCCAAACCTCATGATTTCGTCCCGTACCCAGAAGTCAATTCTGCATATGACCAATACAGACCGATACAGCGGGAGTATATTTTGACTACCAAGCCAAATGGTCGAACCCATTGGATTCATAAAAACTGTTCAAAACACTCTTGGCAATCCACTGTGCGAAACCAACCACATGCTCCCGCATATCCCAAGAAGCAATCTTGTCACGTGTGTGGAAAGCCTAGACACATGGTAAGAAATTGCTTGCACAGACCGTATGAGTCCTATTATCCTAAATGGGTCCATTAGAAGCCTTTCCTAAAGGGCCAAACACATGTTGGCCTAGAACAAAAGTCTGCACCTTCAAACTCCAATGTGCAGAAGCCTGTACCTCAAAAACCACAGGTACACAAGGTGTATCAAAAGCCCAAGTCACCTAAACAGTAAACCAAAACTGATTTCAAAGCAGCTAAAGTGGGTCACTCTTTTCATAAATCAGTAAACTTTTCTAGGTCTTTCAGTCCTCTTAAACCTGCCTGGATTCCAAAACCCGTTGGATGTTCAAAATCTATCTCAATACAGACCAGTGTTCCTAAGCCACCCATCCATCCAAAACCAGTTGGATTGTCAAAATCAACTGCCTGGCGAAAGGATGACAGGTGGAATGTGCCAAAGGTGGTAAACTTGTCTTTTAAGCCTATTAGAGTGTATAAAAAAGCACTACAAACATTTTAAAGAGGTAAAATTTGAAAATAAAAATGATAATAAAAATCTACCGAAAGGTCCTTAGGTACTTGGGAAAGAGAATCACCAGTCAAGAAAGGTCAACAACAGAGACATACCCAGTCTAACCAAAAGCAGCCCAACTTTACCCAGACCCATTAAGGTCTGGGTACCCAAAACTAATTGATCTCCTTTGAATGTAGGAACAACCAAGGAGGACTGTTAATAACCTTTGGTATGTTGATCGTGGTTGTTCCAGGCATATGACGGGCGACATATCTCTGCTACAAGACTTAGAGAAATTTGATGGAGGATATGTGTCATTCGCCGGAGGAGTTGGAGGTTATATCAGCCAGAAAGGAACAGTCAGAAATGGATATGTCAGCTTTCATGATGTCAATTATGTAGAGCAACTAAAGCATAGTCTCGTAAGTGTGTCACAAATTTGTGATCGGGAGTATCCAATGCTTTTCAACAACAAATAATGCTTAATTCTCAAACCTGGATACTCCATCCCAGATGATTGGGTGTTGATGCGAACACCAAGATATGGCAACTCATATGTCCTCAACATGAAAAAACCACCTATAACTGAGGTGGCATGCGTTCAATCAAAGAAAGTTGAGAACCATGCTCAATTGTGGCATAGACACTTGGGCCACACGATTTTGAAAAATCTGATCCGCCTTGCAAGAGGAGGACTTGTCAAAGACCTTCCCATTAAAGAGTTCGTGGTAAAGGAGAAATGTGTGGCATGTGCTAAGGGGAAGCAACACAAATGTCCACCCAAGCCAAAGATCTTCAACAAATTCTCCTCAGTGTTGGAACTGCTTCACATGGACCTCTTCGGTCCAGTCAGTATGTTGAGTCTTAATCGTTGTGCTTTCTGTCTAGTTCTTACTGATGATTTTTCACGTTTCACTTGGGTGTTTCTCTTGCATAAGAAAAGTGATGTTACAGAGGTGTTGAAGGCCTTTATCAATCTCATTGAAAACAAGCTGAACCTGAAAGTGAAGTCAATCAGAAGCGACTATAGGACAGAATTCAAGAATCAATTTATTGATGAGTTTTACGCAGAAAAGGGAATCGAGCATCAGTATAGTGCACCACATACTCCGCAACAAAATGGAGTGGCAGAACGACGCAACAGAACTTTAATTGAAGTCGCTCGCACGATGCTGCGCGATTCCAAATTGCCCACAATGTTCTGGGCAAAAGCAGTCAACACAGCCTGTTATGCACAAAACAGGGTTCTTATAAACAAGCGACATCAGAAGACACCCTAAGAGTTGATCTATCATGACAAGCCCAAAATTGGGCATCTTCGGGCATTTGGATGTCTTTGCACTGTTTTAATTAATAATGATTTGCCAAAATTTGCTGCTAAATCTGATAAGTGCTATTTTGTAGGTTATTCTGCCAGCTCAGCTTCCAGGGTCTTCAATAAAACAACTGGTAAAGTGATAGAGTCTACCAATGTAGACTGGCTTGAAGAAAACCCCTCGGATGGTGGAGTGGGTTCAACACAAGCATTTGACTACAACCAATTCTTTCTCCCATTTAGATTGGATCTAGTCATTGTAGAAGAATTGTTTGACGATACAATTTAAGACCGTCAATTGCCCATACCATCTCAAAATCCCTTGCTCCTGCCACCGACACGGATACCATGCCGGTGACAGAAACAAATAAAATTAGAGATGAGGAAGAGTCAGATAAAGACCCGGGCACAGGAGCTGTTCAAACACAGGAAGCTGAGGCAGAGGCAGAAACTGAGATTAATGAAGAACCCGTACAGGCTAACCTACCTCGAGAAATCCCGGTACAAGCAGTTGGCGAAACAAGAACTCATAAATATCATCCCTTGGACAACATCATAGGTCCTTTAGCATCTGGGGTGATAATAAGAAGCAAATAGGGTGACATCAACCACTGCATGTATTCATGCTTTATATCTCAAATTGAGCCACCAAACATCACAATGGCTTTACAAGATCCTAGCTGGCTGGAAGCTATGCACGAAGAGTTGAACCAACTCTCAAAGCTTCAAGTATGGAGGTTAGTTAAGAGCCTTCTGATAAGAAGGTCATTACAACTCAGTGGCTTTACAAGAATAAGAAAGATGACAATGGAATTATTGTCAGAAATAAAGCATGGATGGTCGTCCAGGGGCACAAGCAGATTGCGAAAATTGACTATGATGAAGTGTATGCACCAGTTGCCTGGCTGGAAGCAATGAGAGTTTTTCTGGCATATGCCTCCTACATGAACTTCACAGTCTATCAGTTGGACATGAAAACTGCATTTCTTTATGCAGACATGGATGAAGAGGTGTATGTCACTCAGCCTCCAGGATTTATTGATGAAGAGCATCCCTACCATGTGTACAAGCTAGAAAATCTCTTTATGGATTGCATCAAGCCCCATGGTCTTGGTACAAAACCTTGACTGGTCACCTTCTAGCTCATGGGTATACAAGGGAAATATCGGATCAGACACTGTTCAGGAAATAGGTTGAGAATGACATTATCATGGTACAAGTATATGTGGACGATATCATGTTCGGGGTCCATGAATGAGGAGTTATGCAAAGATTTTGAACATGTGATGAGGACGAAGTTCGAGATTAGTCAAATGGGAGAAATGGAGTTCTTCTTGGCATTGCAGTTAAAGCAAAGTGATAGCGGAATTCTGATACATCAAGTAAAATATGTGACACAAATTCTGGAAAGATCCAGAGGGTCAACCGGTCAGCGAGCACATGTATCGTTCAATGATCGGATCTCTTATGTACCTGACAGCCAGCAGACCGGATATCATGTTTGCAGTGTGCCAATGTGCACGATATCAGGCTAACCCTAAACTCTCTCATTTATATGCTGTTAAAAGAATTTTTAAATATCTAATGGGTAGGCGAAGGCTGGGCCTCTGGTACCCTAAGGATTCTGGGTTTAATATGTATGCTTATACTGATAGTGATTATGGTGGTTGTAAGCTTGGCAGGAAATCTACATCTGCTGGAGCTCAGTTCTAAGGAGACAGGTCGGTAGCATGGCAGAGTAAGAAGCAGTACACAGTGTCACAATCTATAGCTGAAGCAGAATACGTGGCTGCATCTGCATCTTTCTCACAGGTGGTATGGCTGCAGCATCAATTGGGAGATTACGGTTTGAATTTCTTTGACACTCCCATATACTGTGATAATTCTACTGCTTTGCAAATTGTTAAAAATCTTGTGCAACATTCAAAAACCAAGCACATTGATATCAAAACACACTTCATACGGGATTGCTATGAAGGCAAGCTCATTCACTTAGGACAGGTGCAATCGGATGATAATGTGGCGGACATGTTCACCAAACCCCTCCCTTGTGAAAATTTTGAAATTTGTCTCAAAGGCCTCAAAATGATAGCCTTTAAAGAGTAGTCTGACAACTAGTATCTGTATATCGTTTTCATTTAAAACAAATAAAAAAACTAAAAACTACAAAAATAGAGTTTATTTTTAGTCTGCGTGTGTTTAATTAAAAAAATCAATAAAAATTCCAAAAATAGTGTCTTTCTTTTCAATGTATGTTTGGAAAATCTAAAAGCAAGGGGAAACATAAAATAAACATCTTGATGTTTCCCCTAATTTTGTGTGCTTTTAGATTTTTTTAAAAGGTTTTGTTGACTAGGTTGGGAAGTGAAATAAATTTCCAGGTTTTTACTGACTGACACGTGTAACGTGGATGTGACAAGTAGTGATTCACTGTTAATATGCTTTGTAGGCTCTGTTGTCTATCAATCAAAAGGTATGGTTTGTCACAACACTTGAAGATAACATATGATGCTTGATAGGGAACACACACTTAGGTTAGTACAACCTCTATTTGACTGTGTACCAGGGTTCCTAAGACACACACCCGATTCTGAGTTCTTTGATGTCATGCTCAAAAATCTCATCCCCTCTGCTTTGCGAAAGAATGACCTGGGGATGTTGTACGTGAGTCAAGCCTCCTATGTTCTGCGGTAGCAGAGACCTAGAGTCTCCCTGATCCGCGTACATCTAAGATCACATTGTACAGTTCTGAGAAACCCAAAAGATGCCTTTGTGCACAATCAAAAGAGACCCTAAAGAGTCCAAACCCTCAGCCTATGTCACTGATGAGAGCATTAAAAATGCTTCAAAAACTCAGTTGACTTGTATATTATCCCCAAAATTCTCCGTGATTTTTTCTTTCTTTTCTCAACCCATTCTGGAGCATGGCATTAGGATTAAGGAAAGGTGTCGTGAGAAATGTCGTAGGGAAAAATCAGGTATACTTGATAGAATGTACAAATTATACCTAGGACTTATGTGTGTGACCTGGATAGATGTTCATAATTAATAAACCCTATAAGATAAAATATGTGACAAAACAGCCTGAGTAAGCGAAACTGGCACGAGTTTAAGTTAGACCAAAATATCAGCAATCACCTGAACACGCGAAGTAACGAAAATTGAAAAGGGTTCCTCAGTCACAAAGTATCTGGTATGATCCCTAATATGCCTTCTCATTCAAAACTCAGTCTGTCAAGTGGTAAACATTTTTTGTTATTGCTTAGTTTTATTTTTAATTATTTTATTTTTTTATTTTATTTCATTTATACTAAGTAATTATTTATTTTGTTATAAGTTGTCAGACGTAAAACTCGCGGGTTTGAGTTCAAGGGAAGCTTTCTGAAAAGAACGGATTTAAGCTTGACAAATTGAAGATTTTATTAAGAAAAACAAGTATTTGTTAAAGTTTTGGTTCGATGTGTTCATGTTTAAAACTTGAAGGGGTTAATATGTAATTTTTTTAAAAAATTAGAGAAGGGTAAAAGACCAATCGGTCTCCTCCTCCTCTTCACTTTTCTCTCTTCCTCCTCTCCGCTAAACCCTAACCACCACCCACCACAATCATCACCGCCGATCATCACCATCTGACTCCACTACCACCATTACCTCGTCCCTGTGACACCACCACCACCTTCCTCACATGAAAACCCCCATCGGAACTCCCCCATTACCTTAGTCGTCGCCGCCTCTGTCACCATCAATCCCACCGTCCGCCGCCGATTGTAAAGATCTGACCCCACCAAGGCTGTCGGAAATCGATATCCAACCTTCCCCCAGTGTCGATTTTGGGTTCTACAGTGATATGGCACCCTGTCTGAAGCGATCCGCGAAACCCCCAAAGGAGAAAGTTGGGTATGTGTTGTTTTCGTAATTATTTTTGGTCGGGACGACAAAGAAATCGTGTTTGGAGGTGTTTGTGATTAAAATCGAGTGTCAAACCAATCGAATATAGGTTTTTTGATTGAGTTGCAGGTCACACATGGAGAAGATGACGCTTTTCGATCGTTCCAGGAGCTTTTCGATCGGGCTAACATGCTTTTCGATTAGCCCTAACGCTTCTCGATCGAGAAATCTCGATAACTCGAGGCTTTTTTATGGAGGTCGGTGCTTTTCGATCGGGACATGGACTTTTCGATCAGCATGAACCGCTTATCGATCAGTCTTCTCGGTAACGAGAAGCTTTTCGATTGGCTGGTTAGCTTTTCGATCACGATCCTCCGTGTCTACAGGCTTTTCGATCAGCCATTCGGCTTTTCGATAAGGGAATTCGGTAACATAATAGCTTTTCGATTAGAAGGAGGTTCCTTCGATCGAAAAGGTACCTGATGATGGTTTTCACTTGGTTTCGTTCTATTTTAAGCCGTTATGCTGCCCGTTTTTCGAGAAAATTCAAAACCATAAAACTCTAAGGGCTGGATTATATCATAGTGGTATGTAATTGATGTGACACCCGAGAATTTCAAGGTTAACTTCCGTTAGACAAATCCGTTAGTTACGTTATAAGTGTTAACTTAGTAACTAATGCATAACTAGGCCGAATACGTCCACGACATTTGGTTGATCACCGAACCCGCCCATATGTGCTATGTGTCCATTTATGGTTGTCAATATGTGCAATGTGATTTAAATGCATGATTTAATATTATGAATAGCATGACAAATTGTAAATCCTTGATTATGTGACAAATTTGTATGTTTTAGGTTTCCAGCGAAACTACCGAGCGAAACTATAGTGTCGCCCGGTAGTTAGCTAAACTGCCTGATTTATTCATAATCAGAGCCAGTTTCGCCGGCCAGCGAAACTGCCAGCGAAACTAGCCTCTGATATAAATAAACTTAATAAACCCTAGTTTCTCCATTTGCCTCATTTCATCACAAACACACACACACTCCTCTCTGGAACCTGGTCAGCCGAGAAAGTCACCCAAGGACCAAGATCTCAGCCTCTAGGCCATCATCTCATCTCATCTATCGATTCTTGATATCAAACGTGAGTCCCAAAACTATGTTTTATGCTTTTCTATGTGTTTTCTTCTTAAAGCATGATCAAACCTTCATGAAAACTTGTATGCTTCTGAGATAATGCTTAGGAATGCTAGATCTATCATAAAGTTAGCAACTTTGCGTATGAAATCCAGCCATGATAGAGATTTATGCTATTTTAGCCATTTTAGGGTTTTATATGTATTTTGGGTGATTTGATGACAAAATGCATGTTTAAGGTGTTAAAGCTTGCTGATTTATGTTGGTAAATGCCTATGTATGCTAAATAATGAATTGCATGTAAGATCAGAAGCTGTTAGGTTGATTTTTAGGCAAATCCGTATGTTTTTCGCGACCAGCGAAACTGTGTGTTCTCTGGGCGAAATTATCCAGCGAATTTACTTGTTCATTCAGCGACACTGTCGAGCGAAACTATAGTGTCGCTAGCGAAACTGACCCGACCAGCTCGAACGAAACTACCGAGCGAAATACCGAACGAAAGTTCAAACCAGTTTCCCTGCGAAACTAGGCTAGCGAAACTGCGTCAGCAGTTTCGGGCGAAACTAGCCTAGCGAAACTGTGTCACCGGGCATTGCCTAGCGAAAGTGCTGCCCGTGCACCCAGCGAAACTGCCTAGCGAAACTGTGCTAGCGAAACTAAGACCTGACCTGAAAACCAAACTTGTGAAATTTGCTTAAGTGTTATGCCATGACTTACATGATTATGCCATGATGAAACATGCTTGATATCTGAATTATATGAACCCTTGTTTATGATCAACCATCGGTGTCGTGTGTCGATATGTCGTGTCTTAGCTTAACGTGCTATGTTATGGGCCATAGTGAACGTTGTTTGAAATGAATTAGACACAAGACTAATATATAAGACCTAAATGAATTATAGGTCTTCATTAAGAAATCAATCCAAGGATAATTAAGCAAGTCTAGCCGAGCAACCAAAGGTGAGTGTCACTAACCCGCAAGATACGATCCCGTTAGGGACGGAAAGAACAACTTAAAAACAATGCTGACAAAACTTACGAGTGCTGAGCACCGGACGAATAGAAATCAACTGTTTTTTTTTCACCAAAGTGTTTATGGGGACACTTGGGGAGGAATTCAGGTCGCTGTTTACGAAAAATAAAACTGATAAATGATTTCCGGGTCCGAAAGGAAACCCTAAGTGAAATGTTTTAATATGGCTAGCATAGGTTAAAGGCTTTAAACCAAATGATATCACATGATTTCTAAGGAATGTTTTTGGTTAAATAAAAAGTCCTCATAATTAATTGTGCCATTAATTCGTGGAAGCGAGGGGATGTTGGGTAGATCTACTGGAGTTTGACAAACTCTGCTCCGGGGCACTGGAGGTGCACGGGGAACAATATCAGCCTATTTGACACCGTGATCCCAAGAGGAGGACGCGGGGGAGGCAAAAAGAGCAGTGACGAAAGTCCGCAGATAAAAATAAATGACGGTGGAACACCGCAAATTAAATAGTCATGTGATATCATTTGGTTTAAAGCCTTTAACCTATGCTAGCCATATTAAAACATTTCACTTAGGGTTTCCTTTCGGACCCGGAAATCATTTATCAGTTTTATTTTTCGTAAACAGCGACCTGAATTCCTCCCCAAGTGTCCCCATAAACACTTTGGTGAAAAAAAACAGTCGATTTCTATTCGTCCGGTGCTCAGCACTCGTAAGTTTTGTCAGCATTGTTTTTAAGTTGTTCTTTCCGTCCCTAACGGGATCGTATCTTGCGGGTTAGTGACACTCACCTTTGGTTGCTCGGCTAGACTTGCTTAATTATCCTTGGATTGATTTCTTAATGAAGACCTATAATTCATTTAGGTCTTATATATTAGTCTTGTGTCTAATTCATTTCAAACAACGTTCACTATGGCCCATAACATAGCACGTTAAGCTAAGACACGACATATCGACACACGACACCGATGGTTGATCATAAACAAGGGTTCATATAATTCAGATATCAAGCATGTTTCATCATGGCATAATCATGTAAGTCATGGCATAACACTTAAGCAAATTTCACAAGTTTGGTTTTCAGGTCAGGTCTTAGTTTCGCTAGCACAGTTTCGCTAGGCAGTTTCGCTGGGTGCACGGGCAGCACTTTCGCTAGGCAATGCCCGGTGACACAGTTTCGCTAGGCTAGTTTCGCCCGAAACTGCTGACGCAGTTTCGCTAGCCTAGTTTCGCAGGGAAACTGGTTTGAACTTTCGTTCGGTATTTCGCTCGGTAGTTTCGTTCGAGCTGGTCGGGTCAGTTTCGCTAGCGACACTATAGTTTCGCTCGACAGTGTCGCTGAATGAACAAGTAAATTCGCTGGATAATTTCGCCCAGAGAACACACAGTTTCGCTGGTCGCGAAAAACATACGGATTTGCCTAAAAATCAACCTAACAGCTTCTGATCTTACATGCAATTCATTATTTAGCATACATAGGCATTTACCAACATAAATCAGCAAGCTTTAACACCTTAAACATGCATTTTGTCATCAAATCACCCAAAATACATATAAAACCCTAAAATGGCTAAAATAGCATAAATCTCTATCATGGCTGGATTTCATACGCAAAGTTGCTAACTTTATGATAGATCTAGCATTCCTAAGCATTATCTCAGAAGCATACAAGTTTTCATGAAGGTTTGATCATGCTTTAAGAAGAAAACACATAGAAAAGCATAAAACATAGTTTTGGGACTCACGTTTGATATCAAGAATCGATAGATGAGATGAGATGATGGCCTAGAGGCTGAGATCTTGGTCCTTGGGTGACTTTCTCGGCTGACCAGGTTCCAGAGAGGAGTGTGTGTGTGTTTGTGATGAAATGAGGCAAATGGAGAAACTAGGGTTTATTAAGTTTATTTATATCAGAGGCTAGTTTCGCTGGCAGTTTCGCTGGCCGGCGAAACTGGCTCTGATTATGAATAAATCAGGCAGTTTAGCTAACTACCGGGCGACACTATAGTTTCGCTCGGTAGTTTCGCTGGAAACCTAAAACATACAAATTTGTCACATAATCAAGGATTTACAATTTGTCATGCTATTCATAATATTAAATCATGCATTTAAATCACATTGCACATATTGACAACCATAAATGGACACATAGCACATATGGGCGGGTTCGGTGATCAACCAAATGTCGTGGACGTATTTGGCCTAGTTATGCATTAGTTACTAAGTTAACACTTATAACGTAACTAACGGATTTGTCTAACGGAAGTTAACCTTGAAATTCTCGGGTGTCACATCCTTCCCCTGAAATTGAAATTTTCGTCCCGAAAATTATTCTTGTGTCGTAGCGTTCGCAGCATCAGCTGTCGTCGTTGCTATCGTCGCTGGGAAAGAAAGCAAAAAGTTTTAGGGTTGTCACATCCTCCTCCTGTTAAGGAATTTTGGTCCCCAAAATTAAATTATACCTTGAGTTTCTGTGGACGTTTGCTCAAACAAGTGAGGATACTTTTTCTTCATCTGATCCTCACGTTCCCAAGTATATTCAGGTCCACGCCTTGAGTTCCATCGCACCTTGACGATCGGAATCTTGCTACGTTTGAGGGCTTTCTCCTCGCGTCCCATGATTTCTACTGGTTGCTCGATAAATCTCAAATGTTCGTCGATTTCCAATTCCTCCAGAGGAATTATTTCGATGTCTTCAGCCAGACATTTCTTTAGATTGGAAACGTGAAACACGTTGTGAACTCCATCGAGTTCAGCAGGGAGTTGCAATCGATAGGCCACCGGGCCTACTTCCCCAATTATTTCGAACGGACCGATGTAGCGAGGATTCAACTTCCCACGCTTCCCGAAGCGTATCACTCCTTTCCAGGGAGATACCTTCAACAATACTTTGTCACCCACCTCAAACTTTAGAGGTTTTCGGCGTTTGTCGGCATAACTCTTTTGTCGATCACGCGCTGCAGCTAGCCGTTGCCTGATTTGAATAATCCGCTCGGTCATATCATGGATAACTTCCGGTCCAGTGAGTCCTTTCTCACCCGTTTCGGCCCAACACACGGGCGATCTACATTTTCTGCCATAAAGTGCTTCAAAAGGTGCTGCACCGATGCTTGAATGATAGCTGTTGTTGTAAGAGAACTCCACCAGAGGAAGGTGAGTCTCCCAATCTTTCCCAAAGTCAAGAACGCAGGCTCGGAGCATATCTTCTAAGGTTTGAATGGTTCGTTCCGATTGACCATCTGTTTGTGGGTGATAGGCTGTACTCATATCTAGTCGGGTTCCCAACGCTTCTTGCATTGATTGCCATAGCCGGGAAGTAAATCGAGGATCTCGATCAGAAATGATAGTCTTAGGCACACCGTGAAGCTTCACAATTCTGTCGATGTACAGTTTTGTTAACTTATCCATATTATCACTTTCCTTCATCGGAATGAAATGTGCCGATTTGGTTAATCGATCGATGACAACCCAAATCGCATCCGGTTGATTTGATCGATGAGGTAGTCCCGTTACAAAATCCATTGAAATATCCTCCCATTTCCATTCTGGGATCTTTGGCTGTTGCAACAATCCTGAGGGCTTTTGGTATTCAATCTTGACTCTTGAGCAGGTTAAGCATTTAGCCACATATCGAGCAATGTCGGCTTTCATATTCGGCCACCAATAAAGATTCTTTAAGTCCTGATACATTTTATCCGATCCAGGGTGCACCGAATATCTTGACTTGTGAGCCTCGTTCATCACGAGCTCACGGAGATTTCCAAACAATGGAACCCAGATTCTGTCATTATAGTATGTGAGTCCATCGGACTTAACTTCAGAATGGCCATCTACACCACGCAGTGCTTCAGCTGCGAAGTTTTCTGCTTTCAAAGCTTCTCGTTGGCAGTCACGGATCCGATCCGGTAATCCTGAATGTATTGTAAGTTGAAGCGCTCGTACCCGTCGAGGCTTTTCGTATTCTTTTCTGCTTAGGGCATCTGCCACCACATTTGCTTTTCCCGGATGATATTTGATTGCCAAATCATAATCGTTCAGTAGTTCAACCCACCTTCTTTGCCGCATGTTGAGGTCTTTCTGATCAAAGATGTGCTGTAAACTTTTATGATCGGTGAATATTGTGCACATTGTTCCATATAGGTAATGTCTCCAAATCTTGAGTGCATGAACAACGGCTCCCAATTCCAGATCATGCGTTGTATAATTCTTCTCAGTATCCTTTAGTTGCCTGGACCCATAGGCGATCACTTTGTCTCGTTGCATCAACACGCAACCGAGTCCTTGGATTGATGCATCGCAATAGACTACAAAGTCGTCAACTCCATCGGGTAACGCAAGAATTGGAGCGGAACATAACATATCTTTAAGCGTTTGGAATGCGCGCTCTTCTTTCTCACCCCATCGGTATTGCACTCCTTTGTGCGTTAAGGCTGTTAAGGGTTGAGCCAATTGAGAGAAACCTTTAATAAACCTTCGGTAATATCCGGCAAGTCCCAAAAATTGTCGGATTTCTGTTGGCGCTCTTGGAGTAGACCAATTCTTTATAGCTTCCACTTTAGCTGGGTCGACATGAATTCCTTCTTTATTAACAATGTGTCCAAGAAACTGGACTTCGCGGATCCAAAAATCGCACTTTGAAAACTTGGCGTACAGCTGTTCCTTGCGGAGCAATCCCAAAATAAGACGCAGATGCTCCTCGTGTTCTTCCTTCGTCTTGGAGTAGATCAAAATATCATCGATGAAAACTATCACAAACTTGTCGAGGTACGGCTTGCACACCCGATTCATCAGATCCATAAATACGGCCGGTGCATTGGTTAGCCCAAACGGCATAACCAGGAATTCGTAGTGACCATACCGAGTTCTGAAAGCAGTCTTCGGTACATCCTCATCCCGAACACGGAGCTGGTGATATCCAGACCGTAGATCAATCTTTGAGTAGTAGCTTGAACCTTGTAGCTGATCGAAGAGATCGTCGATTCGAGGAAGTGGATACCGATTCTTGATGGTAACTTTGTTAAGCTCTCGGTAGTCAATG
Source organism: Deinandra increscens subsp. villosa (assembly GCA_039602395.1). Taxonomy (NCBI): domain Eukaryota; kingdom Viridiplantae; phylum Streptophyta; class Magnoliopsida; order Asterales; family Asteraceae; genus Deinandra; species Deinandra increscens. The sequence goes on along the minus strand of JBCNJP010000006.1, from coordinate 8,830,678 downwards.
CACATGCGGAACGTTCCATCCTTCTTCTTAACAAACAATACCGGAGCTCCCCATGGAGACGAACTTGGACGGATAAACCCCTTGTCGAGTAATTCTTGAAGTTGTGAGGAGAGTTCGTTGAGTTCACTTACTGCCAAACGGTAAGGTGCGCGTGCAATTGGAGCGGCGCCAGGAGCTAAGTCGATTCCAAACTCTACTTGTCGAAATGGAGGCAAACCCGGCAAATCTTCGGGGAATACATCTTGGAAGTCACGAACTATCGGGTAGTCGTTGATTTTACGCTCGGGAAGTGTCGAGTCGGTGACGTTTGCAAGAATCGCGAAGTGACCTTTACGAAGGCACTTTTGAGCTTTGAGGAACGAGATAATTCCAGTGACTGTCCCACCTTTCTCGCCTTGAACTGTTAGTACTTCACCTCCTTCGAGTGGAATACGAACCACTTTTTCTTGACACAAAATTTCGGCTCGATTTTCAGATAACCAGTCCATTCCTACTATAACATCAAAGCTACCAATCGGGAAAGGCATAAGGTCGATTCCTATCGTACGGCCAGCTAGTTCTAATTTACAGTCCTTAACTATCTGAGTCGTATCATGAAGTTTACCGTTCGCTAGTTCTACCACATACTTGGCATCTAAGTTAACTGGTTTAGCATTAATTAGTCTAGCAAACTTAGTGGAAATAAAGCTTCTTTCAGCACCAGAATCAAATAATACGGTAGCAAAGAAACCATTAAGAATAAATTTACCGTTGATCACGTTGGCATCATTGCGAGCTTCTCCTTGGCCCATTACGAAAGCTCGGCCTCTACCGTTTCCACCATTTCCACCATTGCCATTCCCATTGCCGTTACCATGGCCACCGTTGTTTCCCTGGTTGCCATTTCCTTGTCTTCTCAGTTGAGGGCAATCCCTCTTCATGTGGCCTTGGGCACCACATTCATAGCAACCATTGTCATTTCTTCTTGGGACTTCATTGTTACGATTCTGCCCATTGTTATTCCCGTTTCCCCGATTGTTACCATTGTTGTTGTTGTTCTGCCTCATCCGATTTTGTTGCTCAGGAATGACTGCCCAACAGTCGTTCGCCACGTGGCTTTTCTTGCCACACCTTCCACAAGTTAAACTTTTTCTACAGACTCCCGAGTGATGCTTGCCGCAGGTGTTGCAAGTGGGCAGGTTCTGACCATTTCCGCCCTGGCGGTTGTTGCTGCTATTGATACCAGATCGCTTACTTTGACCTTGGGAGTGATAGGATTTCCCAGAGCTGTTGGCCACACTTTGTTGATTCATTGACACCTTAGGAACCTCGTTTTCGGCCTTTCTTTTGCCACTCAAGGCTGTCTTCTCAGAAGCTTTCGCAGGAAGAGTTCCCTTCTCAATTTCTTGGTCAGTCAGCTTATGAGCTAGACGAATAGCTTGTTGCACAGTTGCTGGGTTACTAGCAGTCACCATTCCTTTAATTTGAGGCGCGAGGCCTTCCAGATAACGCTCAATGCGCTTGAACTCAGCATCCACCATTGTGGGGCATAGTACCGCGTACTCGTGGTAACGCGCAGTGTACTCTTCGACTTCAGACCCGGACATCTTCAGATTCAAAAATTCACCCTCTAGCTTCTTCACTTGATCACGAGGACAGTATTCCTCCATAATCAGGTCCTTAAATGCTCCCCATTCCATGTTATTGGCAGCATCTAACCCAATCATCTGGATTTCAGCGTTCCACCAGGTAAGGGCAGCTCCTTCAAAGGTACCAGTCGCAAATTTCACCTTGTTCTCAGCAGGGCAGTTACACATGGAGAAGACCTTCTCGGACTTCTCAATCCACCTGAGGAGTCCTACCGCTCCTTCCTCACCGGAAAACGTCATTGGTTTGCAGTCCATGAAGGACTTAAAAGTGCAGTGGTGGATGTTTCCTGATGCAATTAATGATTCGAGTTTTAAACTTTAACAGGTCAAAATATATTCGCTTTGCGCCTTAACCGGCTTAATAATTACCATGCGCGGCAATTGTAGCTTGGACGGCAGCTACGGCGGCTTGCACGTGCTCGTTGATCATCGCTTGTAGTTGCGCGGGCGTCAGGTTGATGTTGTTCCTTCCGGCTCTTCCAGACATTTTCTGGACAGTTTAAAGTAGGCCTCAAACGTAGCAAGATTCCGATCGTCAAGGTGCGATGGAACTCAAGGCGTGGACCTGAATATACTTGGGAACGTGAGGATCAGATGAAGAAAAAGTATCCTCACTTGTTTGAGCAAACGTCCACAGAAACTCAAGGTATAATTTAATTTTGGGGACCAAAATTCCTTAACAGGAGGAGGATGTGACAACCCTAAAACTTTTTGCTTTCTTTCCCAGCGACGATAGCAACGACGACAGCTGATGCTGCGAACGCTACGACACAAGAATAATTTTCGGGACGAAAATTTCAATTTCAGGGGAAGGATGTGACACCCGAGAATTTCAAGGTTAACTTCCGTTAGACAAATCCGTTAGTTACGTTATAAGTGTTAACTTAGTAACTAATGCATAACTAGGCCGAATACGTCCACGACATTTGGTTGATCACCGAACCCGCCCATATGTGCTATGTGTCCATTTATGGTTGTCAATATGTGCAATGTGATTTAAATGCATGATTTAATATTATGAATAGCATGACAAATTGTAAATCCTTGATTATGTGACAAATTTGTATGTTTTAGGTTTCCAGCGAAACTACCGAGCGAAACTATAGTGTCGCCCGGTAGTTAGCTAAACTGCCTGATTTATTCATAATCAGAGCCAGTTTCGCCGGCCAGCGAAACTGCCAGCGAAACTAGCCTCTGATATAAGTAAACTTAATAAACCCTAGTTTCTCCATTTGCCTCATTTCATCACAAACACACACACACTCCTCTCTGGAACCTGGTCAGCCGAGAAAGTCACCCAAGGACCAAGATCTCAGCCTCTAGGCCATCATCTCATCTCATCTATCGATTCTTGATATCAAACGTGAGTCCCAAAACTATGTTTTATGCTTTTCTATGTGTTTTCTTCTTAAAGCATGATCAAACCTTCATGAAAACTTGTATGCTTCTGAGATAATGCTTAGGAATGCTAGATCTATCATAAAGTTAGCAACTTTGCATATGAAATCCAGCCATGATAGAGATTTATGCTATTTTAGCCATTTTAGGGTTTTATATGTATTTTGGGTGATTTGATGACAAAATGCATGTTTAAGGTGTTAAAGCTTGCTGATTTATGTTGGTAAATGCCTATGTATGCTAAATAATGAATTGCATGTAAGATCAGAAGCTGTTAGGTTGATTTTTAGGCAAATCCGTATGTTTTTCGCGACCAGCGAAACTGTGTGTTCTCTGGGCGAAATTATCCAGCGAATTTACTTGTTCATTCAGCGACACTGTCGAGCGAAACTATAGTGTCGCTAGCGAAACTGACCCGACCAGCTCGAACGAAACTACCGAGCGAAATACCGAACGAAAGTTCAAACCAGTTTCCCTGCGAAACTAGGCTAGCGAAACTGCGTCAGCAGTTTCGGGCGAAACTAGCCTAGCGAAACTGTGTCACCGGGCATTGCCTAGCGAAAGTGCTGCCCGTGCACCCAGCGAAACTGCCTAGCGAAACTGTGCTAGCGAAACTAAGACCTGACCTGAAAACCAAACTTGTGAAATTTGCTTAAGTGTTATGCCATGACTTACATGATTATGCCATGATGAAACATGCTTGATATCTGAATTATATGAACCCTTGTTTATGATCAACCATCGGTGTCGTGTGTCGATATGTCGTGTCTTAGCTTAACGTGCTATGTTATGGGCCATAGTGAACGTTGTTTGAAATGAATTAGACACAAGACTAATATATAAGACCTAAATGAATTATAGGTCTTCATTAAGAAATCAATCCAAGGATAATTAAGCAAGTCTAGCCGAGCAACCAAAGGTGAGTGTCACTAACCCGCAAGATACGATCCCGTTAGGGACGGAAAGAACAACTTAAAAACAATGCTGACAAAACTTACGAGTGCTGAGCACCGGACGAATAGAAATCGACTGTTTTTTTTTTCACCAAAGTGTTTATGGGGACACTTGGGGAGGAATTCAGGTCGCTGTTTACGAAAAATAAAACTGATAAATGATTTCCGGGTCCGAAAGGAAACCCTAAGTGAAATGTTTTAATATGGCTAGCATAGGTTAAAGGCTTTAAACCAAATGATATCACATGATTTCTAAGGAATGTTTTTGGTTAAATAAAAAGTCCTCATAATTAATTGTGCCATTAATTCGTGGAAGCGAGGGGATGTTGGGTAGATCTACTGGAGTTTGACAAACTCCGCTCCGGGGCACTGGAGGTGCACGGGGAACAATATCAGCCTATTTGACACCGTGATCCCAAGAGGAGGACGCGGGGGAGGCAAAAAGAGCAGTGACGAAAGTCCGCAGATAAAAATAAATGACGGTGGAACACCGCAAATTAAATAGTCAGCTTGGTACAATCTTCCTTAGTGCATGAAACGACGGATTAGCTACCCGCGATATCGGTTGAGTTCTTTAATTCTTACAAGACTAAGCGCATATTAAATAATCGGTAATTGACGTTTAAAAGCATCGTCTTTCATAAAACAAATATTACGTATGTATATGTTGACAAAGAAAATGATTATGAGACCGGGCCAATGCATGACAAGCCCACCGTGAACTCACCAGCCTTTTGGTTGACACTTGCGTGGTTTTGACTTTTGCAGATCGCTGAGGAGTATCCGGAGCAGGTTGACATGGCTCAAGAAAATGTTTACTTTTATTTGAACTAACTTGGGAATTTATATAACAATTTATGTTTTGTAATTAAAGCACGCGGTTAGTGCTAAGATATTTATGTTTACATTCCGCTGCGTAACTTTTGAAACTGTTTTATTTATGAACATTTGGACTTTACTCTGATTCGTTTAGTATTTGTAACTAATGGTTGTGGTCCTGGTCTAGTCGCGCCCCTTAACGGTATAAACTCCGTTAGTGGTTAATTGGGGGTGTGACAATTGATATTTGCTTGTTTTGCTTTATCTTTTGGGTGATTGCAGGGACTTAGAGTTCATGAAGGATCACAATATTGTGGCAGATCTACTTGATCTTCCCGCTGAGTACAAAGAGAAGTACAAATCATTGATAGAAGGTTTGAAGAAGAGCTGTTTGCATTATGCCCTGAGTGCAAATCCAGTTATTTGCAAGAGGATGCAGCAATAATTCTGGAAGACTGCTATTTATCAAAGGATGACAAACGGATACTTACAGGGGTCCAGAACACAAGAGTGATGCTGACTGAAGAAATTTTTCGACAAGCACTCAGCTTGAAAGATGAAGCATCGGATCCAATTGTTCTGGATAAAGAGATTGTGACCCAGTTCTTGAGGGAGATGGGTTATAATACTGAATCTCCACCAACCATAAAAGCTCTTATCCTGCCTTACTGGAGAATGCTGGCACACTATCTGCAGAAGTGTGTCATTGCAAATAAGAGCTCTATAGATCAACTAAATCAAGTGCATACCCATGCAGTTGTGTCACTTGTCAGAGGGTTAAAGTTTAACTAGTCCAGATTGATTTTTGAAGATATAAAAGCTGTTGTGAAGAGGGAGAAGAAATATGATGCAGTTCCAAGATTTATTCAACTGGCATTGGACACCATATATCTGAATCTGAGAAAGTCTGGTGACACACATGATACAAAGCCTATGGGAATTGATATTTTTCCGATGATCAATCCGAAGAAGAAGTTGTCCTATAAGGTCCCCTTTGGTAACAAGTTTGGGGAATTTGCTGAGATTGCCAAAGAGGAGGTCCTGCCTCAGAGAAATGTTGTTATTGAAGAAGAACACAACATACCTCCTTCATAGAAGCCTGTTACTGAATTATCTGATAGTGATGAGTGGGCAGATGAGTTTGACCTAGAGGATGTGCAGATAAAAGCTCTACAGTTTGATGATCATGATGCTAATATCGACTATGACACATATCTTGATGACATTGAAGTAGAACAAGAAGAGACTGAGATTGCTGAAGAACCACTGACTAGAAAACAGAAAGCTATGAGCCCAAAATCTGAGATTGTTGTGCTCAGAGCCCAAAATGAAGCCCGGAATGAGGTGATTGCTGAGTTGCTTGATATACAAAACTTACACAATACCGAGCTGCAAAATCAGAAGAAGATCAACAGAGAATTCTTAGTATAAATTAGAGAATTACACAAGCTGGTGAGACAGCTTAGCTCTACAGGTAGCAGTGGTACTAATAAGTCCCACTCAAAGAAAGATGATAAAGGAGACCCTGGAAGTAAAGGAGGTAGATCGGGAGCAGGTGGTTCCTCATATGAACCGGTATTTGATTTTGAAGCTGATATTCCCGATGAACCTGCATGAGGTTCCATTCATCCTGAAGATGCTGATAAGGAGAATGATACAAGAAACCGAGACTATATGACTATGCCAGCTGTTGAATATGATGGAAGTTGGGAATCCAAGACCTTTGCATATCCTCCTAAGAGGTACTTAATTCAACTTAGTGACCATTATCATGACAAGAGAGGAGTTACTTGGGAACCTAAGTCATGGATGTTTGATGGAGAGAAGCACATGTTTGTGGTAAGAAGCAGAGGGTCGTGTCCATTGGAATACTACAGTTGCTGGACACAATTCTATTCATGGACGACGGTGGATTTCACCAAATTATATCATGCACCTTTCTTCAACCCGTCAAAGAATGAGTATGCTGATCACTTCTACAAGAAATTGAAGAAAGCTGTCCTGAGCAAGTTCAAAAACTTTGATTATTTTCCACATAAAAACTCTTATACAAAGAAGTATCGGGAGTTTTATGAGAAGAATTCCAAGAAGAAGTTCTCAAATGTGTTGTATCCTCCTACAGAGAACGCTAAGACTATCCCTCTTCCACTTAGACATCTTGAAGGTTGGTTGGATGATTTTCAGACTTGGGCATATAGTTAATATACTGGTGAGGAAAAAATCATTTGAAAGTCAAAGACTATGAGCGTAATGGAAGTACATGATCTGCTAAGATTTTATGAAAAAGACATCATGGTGTTAAGCAGAAATCAGATAGAGTGCACTCCTGAGAATGAGCAGTATGCTAAAGTCTACACTAGAGGAGTTGCCAGGACTGTTAAGGAAAAGCTGTTGTATGATCCTACATTGGTGCAGACTTCGAGAAGATTCAGGATGTAGAAAACAGCTAATGCTAAAGCCTAGGGGAAGATTATAGAGACCTAGAATTTGAGGCTTTTGCATTAGATGTATTTTGGGCTTGCAGATAATTGTAATAGGCTAACTATTATGGGTTATTGGGTTTCAAGGGGTCCATTCGATTTTACTAGTATATGGGCCGAATTATTGTATAGGTTAGGAGGTGGCTTGTTTAGCAAGTCGGTTATTTCCTATATACGGAACCTTATGCTTTCTAGAATAGGTTCTTGATTCTAAGGCAAAGGGACTAGGGTGTTCTCGAAATTCTCTATAAGGGAATTTCGAATCTGTGTATTGCAACCAGTGATATTAAAGTGTTTTCTCCAATCTCGGTTTGTGTTTTCTCATTGTTTAATCTATTGTTTCGTGATTATTATTGATTGTTTCTTGAATCACCAATCAAACCGGATTCCACACGGTCTTGATTGGATAGGTTTGTGTTTTCTCATAGTTTAATCTAATTCTTTCTTCCATATTTTCGTATTCAGTTTCACTTGAACTCGAATCATCATACTTATGGCGTCTCTCACGACCTCAGTTCGTCCTTTCCCTGTGTCTTTTCTGGTATTGTGATCTAGCGGTTTACTCACTCGTTGATGACTTTTCCTTTCGCGGTTCGCTTCTACGAGTTCGAATCCTTTTGGTCTTTTTGTAACTTGATTTACTTTGTTCTTCCACATTGATAGGTTTCTTAGACAACTTCTTTTCATAACCTAGCAAGTTAGGAAAAGCTCTCAATATACCTTTAGCTATTAGATTATGTAGCCTTTCGTTCTACGCTCTCTGTCGTAGCTTTACAGATGTCGGAAGCTCTCTTTCCTCAATAGGAATTGACTGACCATCATCATCATTCTGATTGTTACGAGCTTTCTGACGAGTTATGATCCTCGACTCATTAACTGTTTCTTTGCTGACTCCTACTTTCGTCATTGCCCGTAGGCAATTCATAGGGTTACATTAACTTTCATATATTAAGCTCTCATCTTGATACATTCAAGAGGTAAAATGTTATTGTTTGTATGTAGGGGATCTATTTAATTTGGTATATAGTTTTCTCCACCAATCGTTCACTTGATTGTGAGAACAATCTTTATACCTTCTCCACTACCATGCTTAACAGAATGCGAGAACATTACTGTAGTTTCCTTCGCCCTACATGTCCTAGAGAGTATGTGAACCTAAACTAAGCATATTCTCCACCTACCGTGATCCTGGAAAGTGAGACTCCTTTACTTGTCATAACTTTTTGGGAATCCTACCAGATTCTAAATGCGTCCTATCGTTTAGTACACCACTTAGGATCTATCATAAGGTATTCCAAGGTCATACTACTATTTCTGTTCACGATTCACTTAAGTAATAATAACATTTCAATTTCCAGTTCTCAACATCAAAAGACCTACATAATTATAGTCTTAATGGTCACATACATAATCTGCTTACGAAGTCTTACAGACATCACAACACAATAATGAGGTCTAATACAGAGATACATTTTGATACATATCTAGTTTTAAACAGTACAAGAAAACATTATAAGAAACACACCAATCACGATAACATCAAACTAATCAAGAACGATCATAGATAAACAACCATGGTCACAACGTCCGTTCTCCTACTAGCATCTCCAGTCTTAATGCCTCTTTTTCTTACCAAGGGAGGCCATTTCACCAAATACACTCTTAGCCTTCTCTAACATACGAGTCATCTTTTCTTCCCTTTTCTTCCTTTCTGCATTGTCTTTGGCGAGTTTCCTGTTCTCTTCGAGCAGTGCATCATAAGCCAACGATCCCATACTCGGCCCCGTAGTTTCAACATAAGGTGAGGAGTGGTAAGGCATGTTAGAACCAGAAAAAGATGATCTATGCGGCTCAATGTAAGGCTGCATGACTGGATACTGAACAGGTGACATCACCATAGGGTGGGGAGGGTACTGAGTAAAAGCAGCCATGTAGGGATCAATAGGAATCCTATATGACGGAGTATGAGCACTATATGATCGCTGCTAATTGGCAAAACTGTACAAGTCGGCAATCTGCTGACTGTACTGTGCGGATAGGCTAGCTGCAACATAAGGGTCCCCGCATGTCTTGCTGAAATGGAATAGATGGAACAAATGGGGCTGGTGGCATTGGTGGCATCTGAGGTGCGGGAGGAATAGGTGGTGGAGGCAATGGTGGCATAGAAGGCATAGGAGGAGCAAGGGGAGTCAAATCCTCAAAAATGCTTGCTAATGGGGTAACAGATATAGGCTCCTGCTCCATTGGCACCGACTCGTTGGCACTCAGTCGTCTCAATGTGGTAACTGATAGAATGCCTAGCTGGCACAACAATAACTATCCCCATACTGGAGTGCGGTTGTGTAGATCTTTTATCCCCATATGTTTCAGTGCGCTCATCCTCTTCGTCATCATCTAACACCTGAGTAGCCTGGAAAGCAGCCTCACGCTCAGTCTCAGTGATCTGAAGAGGAGGTGGCGGTGGTCGCACCGTCATCCTTGGCTTTCTTCCCTTCTTTTTGGTCTTTGGATGTTCAGTAGTGGAAGCCTCTAGAGAAGGATTCTGTTTTATAAAGGCAGAAGCAGAGACAACATATCCTGAGGAGCTAGGGCTGAATGGTGGTATAGGCTGGCTGGGTCCCACCTCGTCCTTCTTGTTCTTGCTCTCCTTGTTGTTCCTACTCCCAAATTTGGAGGAAGATTTGCGCCGTCCAAATACCATGATGGTAACCTGTATAATTTAAAGTTAATACATGTGCATACATGTATTTTTATTTATTAAACCAAATATCTCTAGGGTTATGTACCTTAAAGTCACACTTAAGGGCGATGTGTCTTATTTTAAATCACATTCTTATGTTTTTAGAGGGACTATCAGCTTCTATATGTTGGTTAGGTTTCATCAAATTCTAGTGTACCTGTGGGTAGGAATAAAACGTTGCAAGGCTGTAACTACTACCGACCTTACACTAACCTTTGATAGCTGCCTAATTTCTAGATAGCAACCAAAGTCCTGGACTCGGCTCCTTGCTTTGTCCTAGAGTCTATAAGGTTCAAACTTAAGGCTCTATAGGGAAATTGTTAATCTATTGGAACCTTGAGCTCTGATACCAACCTGTCACACCCTCTCTCTCCGCCCCCTGCCAGGGACGGGGGTGGGGTGGGGGGGGGCGATGGGCGATGGGGGGTGGGATGGTTATCCGTATCATTTCTGGTGGAAGCATTAGATTACTTTAGAGTACACAACAAACATGAGCACACGGACAACAATCCAACCTATTAACATCATTAACACTTAAGAAAATATTACATAACCATAGTGTCTAGCATCCATACTGTTCCCAGGTAACTCTAAGACAAAGGTTCAATTTTAAAGCTTCACACAAAAGAGGAAACAAAAAGTTATGTCAACACATGCGTAGCGGGTTAAACTGCCCCCACAATCACATACATACAACTCCATCTATACCACTATTAGCACAATCTACTTGCTTGCAACATGAACTAAAACATGTCAACAAAAATAATGTTGTTGGTGAGTCCATAGCATTTATTCAATATTAAAATCAGTTTATTATTCTCATTACATATACACAATTTGTGAATCTCTGGGTCATTGCCTAAGGTCAAAACTCATTCCAGCATAACACAGGTGCGTGCCCCTGTATTACCCTTCATGTACACAACACATAATGGCACACCTTGCCCTAATAACCTAATATTAATGCAACACATGGTGTGAGATAGCCCTGCCTACCTCTACAGCTGTAAGGCCCCAACTATATACCTCGTGGTCACCCTATGTACCCTAATGACCCGAGTAGCTTCCTCTTGAGAGTAACTACCCAACAATAAATGACCAACACCATTTCACACATAAGCATAGCAATAGAGAATAATCAGTTTCAAACAGTTCATGTGCACCCCAAAACATTTAAAAGCATTTAAAAAGTGGGGAAGCTATCGGTACTCACAAATCTTGTAGATAGAAGATATTCCACGAGTGATTACCAACCGTTCACCTTGTCAACCTATTGTATTATGATATCATGGTCATACATCAGTATCTATTCCACTAATTTATTTGCTAGTCATCATAGTAACGGTTCCAGAATTTCTATTTGGTGTCCATATGATCACCCGAATGCTAACCGGGACAATGGAATCATTTATCAAGTTACACTACGTCAAAAAGTGGCTTTAGCCACGGTTTTTTTGATATCGCATAGCCACTGTTTTGTAAAAAACGTGGCCAAAGGTAAGAAATTCTCGTTTTAGCCACATATATTTTGTACCTGTGGCCAAATATATAGCCTTTGGACCCTTTTAGCCACGTATTTTTTTGTTTATGTGACAACAACAATCAGTTGCAGAGGCTTTAGCCACTGTTCTACAAAAACATGTGGCACTTATTTGTCACACTTAAAAAAGAGTGGCGAAATGCACCAAATGGCGACGGAATTTTTATGATTTTTTATTCGTGTGACCAAAAAGGAATGTATGGCCACGCTTAAATAATGTTGTGTGACGAAAGAGTAGATTTTATTACTTAGTAAATTAAAAGAAAACAAAACTATTAAGTATATATTATGTGTGGCTAAATGTGAGCAATGGCCACGCTTTTTACTTAGTTATGTGGCTAAAAGCTAGTACATATGGCCACTGTTATTAGGTTGTGTGACTAAATATTAGATGACTAATGGTCACGGTAGGTTGTGAGTGACAAAAATCTATTACCTATGGCCACATATATTAACCGTGACTAAATGGTAGGGTGTGAGTGACAAAAATCTATTTTATGGTCACGGTAATATTAAACGCGTGGCGAAAAAGAGAAGATTTGTGTTTATATGTTTATCATTTTTTATTATCTTGTGATATGGCCACTCATATTAAACATTGGTTGCGTGACAAATTATGACAAATGGTCACGGTATATTAATTTTAGGTGGCTAAAAGAAGACAAACAGTCGACGGCGCTTGTAATCATGATTATTTTATTTACTTTATTGGTCTAATCTCCATCTACCACGCCCCTCGATTATCAATATATACTTATCTCTGTATCAGTTTTCATCATCATCTCCACCATGCCCCTTTTCTCCCAGTCTCTCTCTCTCTGTTTTTCGTCCATCATCGCCGGAAAAAAATGTGGAATTGGTGTCATCCATATGTGGAAAACGGTAAGTTATCATCTTCACCACTGAAGTTCGATTGAAATTTTCGTCTCAGATTTGGTAATTTTTTCTTATGCAGGGAAAGATTGTACTCTGTATCTCCTGGGAGCAGATTTTAAGTTATTGTGGAAACCATGGAGACGAGGAGTCTCTAATGGTTCATACAAATGCTTTACTGAGAGCAGATTTTAAGTTATTATATAATTTTATAACAATCAGCAGTAAGGGCCCATATGAGGTTTGCATGCCCTGTTTGTTGCAACCCTAAACTTGAACAAGGTAGTTGATCTCACGACCCTCCTTTCTTTCTTTTACTCATTCCTTGATTAATTTATAATGTGCTTGATAAATTATGATTTATTATTGTTATTAATAATAGATCTAACTTTAGTTGCAACATTGGGTGGTACCAATCACTCAAATGGCCCGGATAACGATGTTGGATTGTGGAAGGGGAACGATGTAGGAGATGTAGCAAAAGAGATGCTTCTTCACCATTTTCAGTTCCCTCAGCCCCAGACAATCTGAAAACGAAAATGGCGGACGAAGGCGGTAGGAAATCAGGTACCGTGAAGTGGTTCAACGACACCAAGGGTTTCGGCTTCATAACTCCTGGGAGCAGATTTTAAGTTATTATATAATTTTGTAAAGTCAGCGGCAAGGGCCGGCACATGTTGTGGTTTGCAGCACCTGTATTGTCCAGGTGCTTCTCTCGCTTCTGGCCCCATGAACCTGATTTCTTCCAGCCACTTCTTCACCATTTTCAGTTGATCAGAAGCAAGTGCATGTGAGAAAGCAGCAAGTAGCCGTTATATGATGATTCTTAGACAATCTCTCTAGAGCACCATGTGAGAAGCAAAGAGGGATTTGTCTTCAGCCGCTTCTTTTCCCTTTAAGTTAGTAGTTTTAAAGTTGTAATTTTATAGATCAATGTATTAATGGAATCATACCCCCTTTGGATTATGTGTATGTAATTGTGAGAAAGCAAAGAGGGATTTGTCTTCAGCCGCTTCTTTTCCCTTTTATGTAATGAATTGATTTTTAATTTAATATAATGTATTTTCATCCGTTTCTGTTCATCTTCTCTCAATCCGGATGAAATCTTCTCTCTAAGGTTATAGTCTTCTACATATATATATTAGGTTGTGTGACTAAATATTAGTGTATAGAGAATTGTATTCAACCAGAATGATTTTAATTCACTAGATAATGGGTTTAAATACATGGGAATATCCAATAGACTACGAACAAAAATAACAACTATAGTATATATAGTTCATCCTGAAGAACTCTAGTTTATCCGGTTCATCCTGAAGAACTGTAGTTCATCCTGTTCTATTACTGAATAATTACTCTTGATCCTGAAGAACTCTAGTTCATCCGGTTCTATTCTTCCTGTTCTTCCTGAGGAATTATAGTTCATATGGTTTTGTTCTTGTTAGTTCATACGGTTTTGTTTCTTGTTCTAATTTATTGAAGAATTAAAATCTAGCCAGTTTATAAATCCTGTCATCCACTATTAAACAATCAAAAATTATAAATTGTAGCAAACAAGGCTTGAACCTGGGTCAGTCAAAAGAAAGGAACTCACTACAAGATTAAGAAGAACCATTGAGACAGAAGTATTAATTGGTTATATTTTAACCAGAACTTATTTTATTACTCCCATCACATAAGAAATAATTGATAAACAAAATTTGCGTTGCCAAAGGTAATAAATAGACACGGTAAAAACAGGATTTGCGTGGTAAAGGTAATAAATATACACGGTTATCTTGGCCTGACCTTTCCACTTCTTCCCACCATAGCTGGTAGCGTGTCCTGTCTGCCTTTAAATTTCCACTTTTTCACCACCAAAATCTTCTGTACGAACGTATTTCCTGATCAACAAGAAAAAAAACTTCGATCGATCAATGGCTGCCTTTGGTAAACAATGGAGGATTAGGGGTGTTAATGAACCAGCACCCTACTACGGCAAGACTCCCCGTAAGTGTATTTTCACTCAACAATGGCTGTACGTTTTTATTTTTAGGGTTTTATGTTTTTTAGTTACTTACTCTCTACTCTGCATTTGGGTTTTTTACAGGTGGTCGGAGGTTCACCCTAAAGGTCCATCACTGTGGCGATTTCCACCGGAATGCCGCCGACCAGGATGTGTGGAAGGGAAAGGTAGATTATGTCGACTATGTCGACATTCGCACATTTGATTGTCATGATCTGGATCAAATGGTGCAATACCTAAACCACACATCGATTGGGTATTTCCTCATTTACTGGAGGATCCCACCTCTGTCCATCAAATACGGGCTTGAGTACGCTGATTTCATCACTCCCGAAGTTGTAAGGGATATGAAACTTCATCTCCAAGGACCAGAGGGGGAGAGAGAGCTGGATGTGTTTTTAATCCGGAACAGGGATTCAACCTACAAAACCTCCGAGTTGGGACCGAGATTGCCGCCTGGTCAAAAGCTGTTTCCTGATGACAGCAGCAGCAGCAGCAACTTCTTGGATGATGAAGACTATATGTCGGATGCTAGGTCTTAACTAGTTAGATAGATTTTTGTATAGGATCTGATGAAAATCTTTGTATAAATTAATCAATATATATATATATATATATATATATATGAAAGTTTTTGTAAGCTCTTCCTCATGTTTTGTTTTGGTTAACACCATTAATTATTAGTTTGATTTTATCTCAATCATTTAAGTTGATTTTATTCTAAATTTGATTGTTGCAAGTAGATTTTACAGTCAACTGATGTGATTTTATCCAATTTAGAAGTAAAATTTATCCTGTTTATAAATCATCTCATCCAATCATATCAAAATGCCAACATATACTAACATAACATATGAATATATACTTCATGTAAGATCACAGTTATGAGTAAAATGGAGTCTGCTATGATTCATTGAAAATGTGTATGTATTTATAATATAAGAAAACTGGTTAACCATCCTGAAGAACTTTAGAACTCTAGTTTATCCGGTTCATCCTTAAGAACTCTAGTTCATCTTCTCTCAATCCTCATGAACTCTTCTTCCTGAAGAATTGTAGTTCATCCGGTTTTCTCTTCTTCCAATTTACTTAAGAAGTAAAATTTATCCTGTTTATATATCATCTCATCCCACCATATCAAAATGCCAACATATACTACACTAACATAGCATATGAATATATCCTTCATGTAAGATCACAGTTAATTATGAGTGAAATGGAGGTCTGCTATGATTCATTGAAAATGTGTATGTTATTAATTATAGATGAAAAGTGTATGAATAAAACTGCAACAACTATCATGTTAACATACAAACTGGAACAACTTATGCAATTGTACACAAATACAGGGATCAACTCTTCTTCCAACCAAGTTCATCCGGTTCCCATCTTGTTCTCCTCTTCAATAGCTTGTAACCGAAATTTGGCCTTGTTACATAGGAGACTTTCATGAAAGGTCCGTGTCATTATTCTGCTCTCAGTATCACCAATCCTGACAATATCTCGTATCTCATCTTTAGAAAGCCCATTTAGAGCATCGTGTAAGCTTCTAATTGTCTCACCTTCACTGGTGAAAATGTGATACATGTTTGTTTCTTTCTTATACTCCCAGTTGGCCACCCTTTTTCTCTTAATAAAAACCTGATGAAGCCTGTTACTTGTCATTATTAAATGGATTCGGTCTTTGTCATCCTGGCTCCATTCTGGATCTGGAACTGTACTATTCGTTGTGAATGACCCATCAGCTCTATAGACTACCAAATTTCCATCCTTATCAACTTCAAGTGTCGAAACAGGATTGTCAATGCTGCGTTGTGTGGCTTCGTCTACTTCCCCGTATAACTCATCCAAATACATCCTTATCCTCAGCATTAAGGATTCCTCTTGTGAACACGCACCCTTCATATCACCACGTGACTGTCTAACATCACCCAACTCATGGTCAGTGAGGTTGTACATAGCTTCTTCAGCTGTAAACTTTAGTACCTCACATGAACTGGTTGTGAACAGGTATACTTTTGCTTCATCATCATACCTCCAGGAGATGATTCTTCTCCTTTCAGTAGGTATATCTTTGTATTCATCCTCCTCATTGATCACTTTTCCTTTTCCCTTCCTAGCCACTGACTTCATTCTCTTGGTGGGTGGTTTTTCTGGTGACTTGGGTGGAGATGAGGGTTTTCGGGGTTTGTTTAGGTGAGGATGTGGTACAATGGGTGTGAAGTTATCTGCTCTAAACTTTGGTGGAATAGGCTTTAATTTTACAGGTTTAGGATTTTTTTATGGTCTACTAGTTCTAGCAGCAGGGTTTCTTCTGGGTTGCTGCGAGGCTAGAGTTCTATTCAGACCAGAAAATGCACCTGGTAATGAGGGAGCAGTCGGTTGTGAGGTTGTGGTGGAGGGTTTAGATGATGAGAGATGAGGATCAGAGACAGTGTCAAACATTTCCTTGATAATGTTGATCCTTGGCGGCTTTTTTTGCTGAGTAGTTTGCACAGGAGCTTTACTCTTCTTTTCTTTGAGGTAGCTAAGACCTTCAGGATGTAAGGAGTCAAACAGAGCATGCATACCTGGTGGCTTTTTCACACCAGTAACTCTTTCATTTTCAACTTGGCTCTTCCTGATAGCATCATAGTCGTTTCTCAGCCTTGGCAATTTGCAAGAGTTGATTATTTTTGGGTCCCTCGCCAAGATTTCCTTGAAGTACCATTTATGAATCAGCAAGTCATCCTCCTCAGATAGAGTTTGATATCTAGTACCTTGCTTCTCTTGTTGATCCTGTTCTAAAGATCTATCAACAAATCTCTTTACATTCATCTCATTGGCTTGATCAGCTCTGATGACTAGGATCATGTACATCCATCTGATCAAGTCATCACCGTTCATTTCATCAACCCATGCATCAGTAAAGCATTCCTTGCTTCTGAGCATCACACTGAACTGACATAGGAAAATTTTGTTATCTTCATTTCTCTTCATCCGAATCATCCTATACTCATTACATAAGATCTTTCTGTACATCTCAACTCTGTCTGAAAGACCTTTCTCTTCGGCTTTGGCAATTCTTTCTTCTATGTACAGATCAGATCTTCTCCTTGCTGCATTGATAAAGAACATTAGGTCTGCATTGTTGATGACATACTCATAAATACCTTCTTCTATGAGTAGTCGTTTCTGTTCTTCAAACTCTGCAATTTCCTTTTGTTCTTGGAACTTCTTTCGTACCTCAGCATTCTCCTTTTCATACTGATCCAACAGAGCCTTTGTAACAGGGTCCATGTCTTCTCTCTGACCTCCTGTGCTCAGATTATCATCATCCTCTATGTCAGTGAAACCAGAGATACTTCTCTCATCAAGAGAATCATCATCAGCAGGTTTTGGAGACTCATGAAGTGAAGTTGCAGCATTGGGACTGGCTTCCGAGATAACTTGCTCAGGAATTTCCTCAGCAGTGATTGGCTTTAAAACAGGAATGATGGGCAGAGATGGAGCACTAGGCTTTAAAAGATGAATGGTGGGCAGAGATGGAGCACTCCTAAACCAAGTGCAGTTAAGAGTATTCCTAATCATCATTTTTCTCATGAAAGATAGAGCTTCAGGAGCTATATCCACATTTGTGGTTTGCAGATCACTCATCACGCTTGTGATAATCTGATTATCAGCAGTCACTTGCACCTGATGAAGTTGTTCAACCGGATCAACTAGTTCAACCTGATCAACATGGCCTTCTTCCTCCGGATGAAGTTGTTCAACCGGATCAACTAGTTCAACCTGATCAACATGGCCTTCTTCCTCCGGATGAAGTTGTTCAACCGGATCAACTAGTTCAACCTGATCAACATGGTCTTCTTCCTCCGGATGAAGTTGTTCAACCGGATCAACTAGTTCAACCTGATCAACATGGCCTTCTTCCTCCGGATGAAGTTGTTCAACCGGATCAACTTGTTCAACTTCATCAACATCTGAGGAAGACACCCTGTGCAAGATCCTATTTTGAATTAAATCTATTTTTGCATGTGAATTTCATTTCAACGTATGCATGGTTGACAACCTTACCTATCAGTGGCTTTCACAGATTGTCCTGCCTTCAACCGTTCAATTTCTTCTCCTTGAGCTCTCACAATTGCACGGAGAGCTGCCAATTCATTTTCAAGTTTTGTACATCGAACCGTCAATTCACGCTCAGCACCCATGGTTTCTTGGCACCTGGGATTCCTGTTGTCAATCAAAGGTTCCTGAATAGGTTCCCTAACAGAAACAGTTGCCGTGGATTGGGTCTTAATGATGTTGGCACTGTCCTCAGGGTCCACTAGGACTTCATGAGTAGTGTCAGCCCTTTCCACCTGACTTGCTTCATCACTACTGCAAGTCACCTTATCACCAGAATGTCGGTTGGGTGATTGAACCAAGTCCAGCAGTATATTCCCTGCAATAAGGGTTGGGGAATCTACTTCACGTGGCCTAGGTGATATACCACCCTCATTCTGAGGTAGTCCTGTGGAGGGTCTAAGTAAAGGAGACCTAGTCCTCTTCCTTCTGGGTGATTGTGGAGTCCGTGTGGTATTTTTGGGTGTGGTTTTTGATGTGGACATCCTCTTCCTTTTGGTGGGAATGGTGGGAATTTGTATATTAGTGGAAGAGGATGGTCGGTCTGGTGTGGGCTCAACACTTGTTGGTGTAACAATGTTGTCACCAGGAGCAGTTTGCTCAGGAGCAGTCCTGGCGTTAGGAATAGGGTGTGATGTGTCTTTACCAAGGAAAACAATTTTGTTCACTTGCATGTTAGAAAATGTTTTACTTGTAAAAGATTTTAGTTCAAGATGTTGATCAGAGATTTGCAGATTTGGAAATTCACAATTGAGAATGTGTTGGATGAATCTGGGGTACATGTAAAAGATCCTTTTAGGTTTTAGATTTTCCATCATTCCATCAAATATCATTTTTGAAAAGTTAAATTTGAGCCCATTTACCAATCCATGAAAAGCGGATGATTGAGGTGCAGCAAGTTCATCCCACGCAGTTTTCTTGTGAGACAGGCAGTGGAGAATGGTATGAGCAAGATATCGCCAAACATAGGGTAGTTGTCCCTTTTTGATGGTCCTACAAGTTAAGTCACCCACATACCCAATTGCTTCGTACATCTTCAAGTACAATTCAGACTTGTAATCAGGATCACCTCCTGCATCATTGAATTTCATGTGCTTCCGGATCATTTCTTCAGTCAAACTAATCTCATTCCCATTGACTCTAGAGTCAATTTTACCAACCTCGTTGCTATCAACAGATTTTTTGGCTGAGTCCCAAAATTCAGCAATTCTCTGCTTGCATATTACAGGATTCACAGTTAAAGCAAAATGAGTGTTGGATTTCTCGAGGAAATCGTTCATTTCATCAAATAGCTTTGACTTATCAGACTTCTCGAAGTACGCTACAACATTGTGTTCGGCGAAGAACAGTTGAGTAGCCTTTGATGCAGCCTTTCGATTCAATTTGGGTGCCACTTGGTAGAAATTAGAGAGTAAGGTTTAGGTTTAAATCGCCAATTAGAAACCTCGAGAGAAAATAGAGGGTAACTGTTTTTCGAAAATGCAGTTTTACACTAACGGCAGTTCTTCTGGATCACAGTGAACCCTAAGAGTTGAAACAGGGGAAGTTATTGGAGTTTGCCCATTTAGTTGAAGTTATTTAAGTTTAGAAATTTTAAAAGATTTGAAGTTTCATTACATTAATTGAATCCACATCAATTAGGTTTAGAAAAATATTATTAATTTATTTTAATTGAATCCACATCAATTAGGGTCGATTCAGACCGATGAGGACAAATGAAGATAAAGTAGGACCAATTAGGACCAACGAAACCACGAGGCCCAGTTAGGGTAAATTGGGGTCAATTTGGGTCAATGAGGATCAATTAGGGTCACTGATGAAGACCAGTTATAACTAATTAACGAGGGTCGATTTTGCTCAATGTCGACGCCTTATGAGGACCAAATATGACCAATTAGGGTCTATTAGGCCGATTGAGGGCCAAATTACGCTCAATGAGGACCAGTAGACTGAATTAAGGTCAACCATGGTCATTTATGACAAATGAGTACCAATGAGGGCCAGTGCACACTCAGTTAGGATGAATTAGGGCCAATGAAGGTCAATTATAGTCTATTCGGCTCGGTTAGGTTCAATGAAGATCACTTACGGTCAATTAGGCTCATTTAGGACCAATTATAATCAATTGGGATCAATTGGGCCTAATTGACTCAAATTTGTTGTACTACAAAGTAAATGGTAAACGATAAATCTAGTAGGTCCTTATTGAGGTTAACTGACACTAATTGGTCCTTATTGGTCCATTTTGTGCAAATTGCTCCTCATTAACCCGAATTGAGCCATATTGGTACTTATTCTGTCTAATTGGCCCTCATCGGTCCTAACTGGCCCTAATAAGTCATAATTCATCCTTATTGGTCCTAATCGAGCATATTCGACCATCATTGGTCCTAATTGGTCCTCATTGACCCTAATTGAACCTAATTGGTCTTAATCGACCATCACTAACCCTGATTTACCCTTATTGGTATCATTGGTCCTCATTTTAACTAATTGGCCCCAATTAGTCCTAATTGGTCATACTTGATTATCAATCCTCATTAGTCACTTCCTTCATGCTCCGTCCTTATCGGTCCTATGAGCATAATCGACCTTCTCATTGAACTGGTCCTAATTTGTATTCATTGACCATATTAATTGACCATAATTAACTGGTCTTCACTAAAGTATCTTAAATGACGCTAATTGTCAGTATTTAGTCCTCATTGAGTCTAGTTGGTCCTAATTGCTCCTAATTGCTCCTCACCATCCTAATTGGACGTCGTTTAATATTTTTGGAAACAAAATTATTATACATGAGAAATTCACAACATGGCGGTCTTTTGGTATTTTTGTTCTGAATTGCATAGTAATTTATCATTTTCATTATTGAGTTGTGTTTTAGTAATGTATCCGTTTTTTGTAGTTGCGTTATCACGGCCACAAGGCACGTGTTATTAAAATCTTGTTTATTATATCTAAAAGAAAATAATAAAGTTAATATTTATTAAAACATAATTTTGTTAATTAGGCCTTTTAACTCCGATCGTCATCCATATCTGCTTAAAGAATCACAGTTATGAATTTCATCTTCAAGAAGAACCCGCTGGAAGAGCCACGTGGAGACATTTAATTAATTAATTAATTATATTTAGGTTTAATTTTAGGTTTAATTATGTTTAATATACATATTGTTTATATTAATTTTGGGTTTTATTATCAGTTTGAACAATTCCCCCCCTTTTAATTAAAATTTTTCACCAAAAAATTTGAATTTCCCACCATTAGTTCAAACTACACCCAAAATTTCGAACTAAATTTACTTATTATCGATTCATCAGATACTTTTCCCTCTCACTTTATCAGAAAATTTCCAATTAAAAACCTCCAGCGAATAACTAGGTCTTCTTTCTCACCCATATCATTCACATCTTCCATGGAGCTTCAACAACGAATAGCTTCAACAGACAGCGCTAGCGATTCTTCAGAAGTGGGATGTGATTTGGGAGACCAATCAGTCCAGAAAACGGTAATTGTCAAGTTATTCCGTTTCATTAATTACAATCTGTTTTCATAAAATTGTTTCTTTTGTTTATTATTGATACACGTTTAACTTGGGATCCCTGTATTTGTGTACAGTTACAGTTACAGATCGATAAAATTTCGTTTCATACAGAATTGATTAGGAAGGGGTATATATTGCAGATATCCTCTCCATTCATTTCAACCCATTCATTTTATGCTAAATTAGTTATTTACCTTCTTAAATGACTGAGGGAGCATGCTTAATTAGTTATTTTTATGCTAGGAATGTTGAGGTCAAGCATATGCACATGTTTGTAGATTCATGTTACTGTTGAACCTCCTTTCTTCTTTATGTACACTGCTAGAAATGGTGAACTGTTTGTTTAATTATATCCACTGAAGACATGATGTGTTCTGCTCTTCCCTTTGGATGTCTTTAATTTGTTCATAACATATCAAATAATTAGTCAATAGGGTCTTTATGTGATGTATTAATAACTAAGAACTAATTTACGTTACTCTGGTCATTACTAGCTAGGAAATGATCCTAGAGGACATATATAGGAATGTTTCCAACATTTTTTGTAGGTTCATGTTAGAGGGGTACAAAATAAAGAAATTGTAGTTTAATTCCCCGGTAGAAGAATAGAAGAATGTTGATGTCATGCATCTGCTACTTTGCTAGAAATGGTGAACTGTTTGTTTATATCCACTGAAGACATGATGTGTTCCACTCTTCCCTTTAGATGTCTTTAATTTGTGTATAACATATCAAATAATTAATCAATTGGGTCTTTATGTGATATATTAATAATTAAGAACTAACTAAGAGATAATGAATCAATAGGGTATGCATGCTTTCCTATTTATGTACTTTGTTAAAAAGCATCTAACTACATTCTGTTAATTGTACAAAATTCAAGGATCGATCCAACAACACTGATGGTCAATTGGAAAAACTTGAGTTCGAACTTAAAGAGGAGAGACTTCTTAGGGATGAAAAAAATGAACAAATTAAGGCCCTCTTCTTGAAGATTCAAGAATCGGACAAAAAACTTGATCTACTTATAGCTCATCTATCTGCAATTGGACCACCGTTACCACACAAACTTAATGCTCCGACATCTACAGAGGTGAATTCTTTACATCACAACTTAATCATACTATTTTCAAGTACCTTATAATCACATACACTCTTGTTCATGAAGAACACAATCCGGATGAACTCTTGTTCCTGAAGAACACAAATAGATGCAAGTTCCTGGTACATAAGAATATATACTTCATGTAAGAACAAAGTTATGAGTTAAATGGGGCCCTGCTATGATTCATTGAAAATGTATGTTAATATGAAAAAAATAGAGTATATACATAATCTGTATGAATAAAACTGGAACAACTTATGTTAGATTAAAAAAACAGAATAAATACTTTCATGATAGGTCTGCGTCATTATTCTGCTCTAACTTTTTACCAATTCAAAAACATTGTTCTAGGAAAGTTCTAAGGAGATTTTTGTTGGATCTAGCCACAGCACTAATCATGTTGACATACACACAACGGTTAGTATTTGTCAAACTCATTATAGGTTTGATTGCTCATTTACATAAAGTAATTAATTGAACTGTAGGGCGTGAAATCGGTGGTCGATCAACCTCGTCTGAAGGGGTTGAAAAGAAAAAGGTAAATATTTGGCAGTCAAGTTTCATTCCGTTCTATAGTTTCACAGTAATCTGTTTGGTAATGTCATGTAGTCCCATTTTAAATGTTATTTGGTACCTCAAACACTTGGGCCAGCTAGGGATTGTTGGAACAAATGGTGAGATGCGTAGCAAACAAAGTTCAACTGACTTTGAAGTTGATCTGGAACTTAATGTGATCTTCATCTAGATGTTTTAAGTTCATCTGGATATCTAATGTTCATCTGGAAATCAATTGAACTGTAGGACCTGATGACCCATACTACTTACAATAAAATGGCACTCCTCAGTCCATATCTATCATGGTGGTAAGTATTTCAAAATTGCTATATATATTATGATCAATTTCCATAACCTAATTATCAATTATATGTTTTGGTATAGGAAGGAATACAATAAAAAATGGTCCTAATTAAGCTCAAATCTGGACAGTTGAAGATGAAGACCACGTACGCGGTAGTGTTGTTGACTTGTAATTGAATTAGATTGAGAATAATGCTTGTATGCAGTGTAATTTTCTTTAATTTTTTATTTGTATTTCATTTGTATTGACTTGTAATTGAATTTTATTTGATTTGTAATTAATATTTTGTAATAACTTTTAAATTGGCCACGCGTATAGCAAGGACCCATCTGATTTCAACAACCTTTTGGTTACTTTTTCTTCTTCCCAAATATATGTGGCTAAAACACAAATATACGTGACCATATAATACCAAAGGTCACGCTTTTTATATCTTAACGTGGCCGTTGCCACCATTTGGCCACCCGTATTGAGACAAAATGTATGATTTCAACTACCCTTTGGCCACTTTCTTTTTCCAAATATATGTGGCTAAAACACAAATATACGTGACCATATAATACCAAAGGTCACGCTTTTTATATCTTAACGTGGCCGTTGCCACCATTTGGCCACCCGTATTGAGACAAAATGTATGATTTCAACTACCCTTTGGCCACTTTCTTTTTCCAAATATATGTGGCTAAAACACAAATATACGTGACCATATAATACCAAAGCTCACGCTTTTTATATCTTAACGTGGCCGTTGCCACCATTTGGCCACGCGTATTGGGACAAAATATCTGATTTCAACTACCCTTTAGCCACTTTTTTTTTCAAATATATGTGGCTAAAACATAAATATACGTGACCATATAATACCAAAGGCCACACTTTTTATATTTTAATGTGGCCGTTGCCACCCTTTGGCCACGCTTATTGGGACAAAATTTATGATTTCAGCAACCCATTTGGCCACGTTTTTTTATAACATTTGTGGCTAAAACACAAATATACGTGACCATATAATACCAAAGGCCACGCTTTTGATATTTTAACGTGGCTGTTGCCAACCTTTGGCCACGCGTACTGTGACAAAATGTATGATTTCAGCAACCCTTTGGCCACGTATTTTTATAATGTATGTGGCTAAAACACGAATATACGTGACCATAAAATACCAAAGGCCATGTTAACCAAACACATGTGGCCGTTGGGACCCTTTGGCCACGCTTTTCTAAAGAATTGTTTGATTACAACAACAAATATTGGTACCCTATAGCCACGGTTATAGGTGGCTTCAGCCACTGATATTGTAACGTGGCCGTAGGGTACATATGGTCACGGCACCTATGGTGTCGGTTGGAATGGGAAAAAAAAAACGTGACCAAACACCTTTTGCCACGGTTTTTTTCCGTGGCCAAAGGTGAATTTTGACGTAGTGTTATACATCATCTTAACTCAATCCATATTTCCCAACCAGTCCTTTATACAATAATGATAAATCTGTTCCAGTTAGAGCATGATCGGTGCGTCGTGTGAGGTATCTGAACGAGACGAAGATGCAAAAGAGACTGCACACGAACTAGGATCCGAAGTGACACGAAGTAGGATCCGAAGTCACACTTTGGATCAGTTCGGAACCACATGAACTGTATAAGTTCGTGAATAGTGGTATAAATACTCTTTTGCTTTGTTTTTTAACTAACGAGAAGAGAGGGGTCTGAGCTAAGTGTGTGTTTTTAAGGTGTTTTCTCTGTGTATGATTCTGAGTGTTTTTCCAGATTGTAGTTGTTCGTGTTGATCAATAAAAAAATCTTTAATTACGTTTTGATTTTTGAAATAGCTAGATCGAGTAGACGATCCGATACTCATGAGTTTTCAAGTGGTATTTGAGCTATCTGGTTCATTCTACTGATCTATGGTTGCAATTTTCGGAGTTGTTGATTCAAAAAGTGCCGTTTTAGAAAAATTAGAGTGTTTTTGCTAGATTTTGATCGGTTCATTCGAGGATCTGGTGAAAATTTCAATCCTAAATCATTCCTTGTCACTTTTCTGATCTACTGCTCCAAATCTTGTTAAAATCTATCTAGAATCGTGAGTTTTGATCAAAATATGTCCAGTTCGTCTCAGTTCGGGTGAAGAACTTCCAGTTCAAAAAATAATCGTCACCCGAAGTGACATTTCACTTAAGTGCGATTTAGTTTGGTTCAGTTCGGTCAACCGAAGTTTTCAGTTCGTACCAGTTCGGTTAGCTTCTTTTTTGCTTTATTTTCGGTTCAGATCAATTATTTAGTTTGGATCACTTCGGTTAGATCCAGTTCGTTTCACATCTAGTTCGGCTCGGTTCGGTTCAATAATATTCACTTCGGTTCAGTTCGAATAAACAGAATTTGAAACTTGTTGTGATGTCTGATTTTCAAGTTTTTACTGTTATGCAAAACGTGATGCATACCTTGATCAATTTTGATAAGGAAATCGAAACAAGTCAGAAAGTTCCCAAGTTATTGAAATTGGAAGATTATCACAATTGGAAGCAAAGGTTTTCCGCCTATGTTAGCACAAATGACATTGATTTATGGATTCCGATTGAAAATTTGTATACCCGTCCGACTGATGAGGAGAATACAAGGAAATAAAAGATTTTTCATCTGAAGAAAGAAAAAGTTATGAGCCTGAACAAAAAGCTTTTGGTTATCTTACCATGGCTTTACCTACCGAATTGCTACACTAATTCAGCACTTGCAAAAAGACAAAACAATTATGGGATGCTTTATCGGCACGATGTGAAGGAAATGATCATTACAAAAAGAGTCGACGAAAGTTTTTAAACAAATAATTCGATAACTTTCAGCATTATGATAATGAAAATATCACTGCTCTAGTGTCAAGGTTTCATATCTCATTAGTGAATTGAAAGTTATTGGAATAGAGAAAACCGATGAAGAACTGAAATAAAAGTTGTTGGGCGTTACCGCAGAATTTGGAGAATTATGTATTACCGATTACACATGATAAAAAATTCTCAACATTATCTTTTCATGAGTTAACAGGTAAGCTTCATGCTCGTGAAATGGAGATGATGACTTTAAACAAGTCAATTGCTCAATTGCAAAATCCAGAGTTGTATCATGGTCATAATGCAGCAAGTATAAATGCAAAAGCTAAACCAGTTGGTGTTAGTTCTGCACCAAGTACCGCATTTATTGGAAATGTTTCTGGAAAAAATGAAAATTATGATTCTTCAAGGGGTTGCAGTTTTACAATTCCAGGTCGAACAAATCAGAATGTGTTTTCTGTCCAAACAATTGAGGAGTGCGCTACTTTAATATCAGCTTTAATTTCATCTTCTCTTGGAATGATTATAAAAAATGTTAATGATGCTAAGATGGTTAAGGAAGATTTTTACGAGATTGATGATAATCATTTGGATGAAATGGATATGGCATGGAAATTGGCTTTGTTAACTCAAAGAGCAAGAAGATTCCTTAAGAAGACTGGAAAGAGAACTATTAATACAGATGGAAAGTTGGGATTAGACAAATCTAAGGTGAACTATTACAAATGTTCTAATCTTGGATATTTTTCCAGAGAGTGTCAGCAATCTCAAGCAAATAAGTCTGGTTCAAAATCTACTACCAATGGATCTCAATCTTCTTCTAGTAAAGCATTGGCTATTCAAAATGATGGAACTTATGATTGGGGTAAAGTGTTTGATAAATCAACATTGATTGTCATAATTGAACAAGATGATTATTATTCAGACACGAGTTCCTATGAATCAGCTGAAAATGAAAATTATTATGAAAAGGTTGAAGGTTTGTTGAAAGAAAAAGCTTCTTTGTTGAAAGAAATCAGTATTCTTACTACTGAATTTCAATTAGTAAAATCAGAGTTGGAGGTTTCTGAGAAAGCAGGTAAGGATTTGAACTGAAGTTTGAAAAGTTATCTAAAGAAGATGTTGAGTTAGTCAAAGAAATTGAAAAATGGAAAGCTGAAGCAAAATATGTTGAAAATGATTTCAATAATTTGTTTCAGAAATCCAAGATTAAGCTTGATGTGCTAAACAAGACTTCTGATGAACTTAATGCTAAACAAAAGGTTATCAGATTGATAATGAAGCATTGTTTGAAGAAAAGAAAGAGTTAACAAGGGTGAATAAGTTGTTGAATACAAATATTGATATCCAGAAAAGAAACGAGGATAAGTTGAAGAAGGAGTTATTTGGTGAGTTAGAAAATTTAAGGTTGCAAAAGTCTGAAAAAAATCTGGTTGCTAAAAAATTGATTGCAACTATGAAGGAATTGTCTGAAGCACAACATAAGATTTCTGATTTGAAGATCTAAGTGATTGATACAAATCAGCTTCTAAACAATGTCACAAATTCACAATCATTCACAAGTTTCTTGGCAAAAGATGAAAATTTTGAAAGAGTGTTTGATAAGACAGTTACACCCCTGACTATTATCAAGGAAGCTGTCAATGTTATCAAAGAACAGGTTGAGGAGTGTGATTACTCAAAGTTTTCATCATCAAATTCTGAAGAAGAGAAGGTTATGAGGAAAAAGAAGAATAAAAGGGAAGGTAAGAAGAATGCACATAAATATGAAGTTTCTAGATTTTCACAATTTGTGTCTGGATCGTCAGCAGCTGAAAATGAAAAGTTAGCTACTTCAAATGAGAAGATTCAATCTCATACTGATATCGATGAGACGATTTTCTATGCAAAGAAGAATGTTAATGAAGTCAAAGCTGAATTTTCAAGATTGGCGAATGAAAGTGCGTGAGCGGTGGATCGTCTACTTGATCAATATGAAATAAACGTAATTCGAGTATGAATGATGGAAACAAGAAGGTAAATACAATTGGAATTGTATTAATGACCACAGAGTAAACACACACAATTTCACACAGTTGATCTGACCAGAAAAGTTACAATCCTATACAAGAACTAGTTATTTATACCCAAACCCGACTGTCCGAACTGGAGCTCACCCGAAGTACCACTTCAGGTCAGTTCGGCTCCCAGTTCCTGTCACTTCGGACACAGCCTATCAGGTAGCCTTGAACTTGTACTTGATACTTCACACGATGACCAGAAACTGCTTCATCATATAATCTTGTATCTTCAGTCAAACTCCCCTTTAGCTTGACGGTTAGTCTGATATTGAATACTTTGACATTGCAACACGTGTTATCTCTTTATCAACAACTTCAGAAGATTTGAAGTTGTGACATTCTCTTTTTCCACTAAGTACCTGCCAACATAAATAATTTTGGCGCAAAACGTCTCTTCGAGACTCCAAGATATATTGATTTTGAAAATTGATATCGTATCCCGTGTTGATCAATCGAAAAGAAATTAGAAATAAAATCTTTTTGATTTTTCGAAAATATTATATCAAAACACACCTAAAATATTTTTCGATATTTTTGGATATGAAAAGTAAATGCAATACAAAATCAGACACTATTATTGTCTTTTGCGAGAAAGATCATGACTTGGGATCATATTAAACATAACGTGCTGAACTACACTTCAATTTCAATTACTATAGCACATAAGCCATGTCGATTGCGGATATATTTTGTCCAACTTTAAACTCAGGAAAAATCATACTCATAACATCTGGATATGTTAAGGTATTGATTAGACTTGCAATGACTAGTGTACCCCCACACTATCACACATACTCAAATATGCTTTGCTTACCACACTTTGTGATTTTAATTATGATTTAACACAGTGATTGTATTCATGATATAGTCAGTTGTGTTCCATGCAAAAATAAATAAGAATATTAGATCGTCTACCTTAAGGTCGATCTTTCGATACACAAATAAGGCATCGGATTTAACAAAATAAGAAAACAAAAATCAAGATGACATTGTATAACCCAACAACAATCAGGTCGGTACTCCCGTACATGTAGAGAAAGTCTGATGAGTTATACGAAACACCAAGAAAATAAAGCAGAACCTCAAACAAACAACAATTAGGTCGATCTTTCGATACGCAGAGAAAGTCAGATCATTTGAGAAAATAAAGAAAATCAAACAAGTTTAAATCTTTGCAAAATGAACACATGTATACACAGTGACTTCTCATTTTTCTTTTCACATATCATTTTCTTGATATCTTGAAATATGCATCAAGATGTTGTCCACTAGGTCAAGCATTAGATTTAGTGTATACCACACTTGTATACTTTCTGATTTGCCAAGCCTACCTAGCACATCGAACAATGGTCTTATCACTTACAACATGAGTAAGAAACGTTAGCCAATGCACCATCATTTCCCAATTATGTCATATACAATTTCTCATTTTTCAATATTTTTGTACTTTTTGCATTTTTCAATTTTTTTATCTTTTCAAATTTTCTCCCCCAAAAAATTACAAACTCTATTTTTAGATTTTCATTTTTACGATTTGAAAAACAGCACACTATTTTTGTATTTTTCAAAGAAAACAAACCCCCCGTCAAAATGAGACGGAGTATAAAATAACGAAAGTTGATCAACCAACATGGATATTAACTTGTAGCATTTTGAAAAACACATCATTTTAAGTTACAACATAGATATTCCACTATCAGCAATCTTTCAACTACCGAAAGTCTTCCTGAAATACCTGTCGACACCAAATAAAACATTAGTTGCATTGGGATTAACCCGATTCAATAGCTTCGGGTCGCCCGGTGTCTTCCACAAAGTCGTTGTCGGCCATGGAAACAACTTTCGGTTTCCATATCTTTGATGATAAAATTTTTGAATCAGAAACTGAAAATGTATCAACTGGCGTCTGTGGTCGGGACCAAAACAGCTTACTAGTTGATTTAGACTTTGGGAACCATAATTCATCAAAAATTTTACCATTACCATCCACATATTTAGCATTATTGTGGATATATGCAGTTATTGGACAATGTGCAGCCATATGTCCAGGTCGACGATATGCATAACAAATTCTTTCACGAAACTTTAAATCATTTGAAAAATTCTTTGAATGTTTTGAAAATGATGAATTACCATAACCAAAACTATCAAAAAAAATCATTAGAAGAATCATACCTTGGAGATTTACTCCGCGAAGAAACTTTATAATCAGATGACGAACCTCTAGAATAATAAGAATTCTTGGAATAGAAAGAAGCAGGTGTCTTCTTCGGAGGTTGTGATTTCTTTTGATCATTGACCTTCAAAACACTATCTTTCTTCTTTGAACAGTGATCTTGAACAGGCTTCTTTGTAAAAACAAATCCTAGTCCTTTGTGTTTAGAACCAGAAGATTTAAATGATTCAGCTTGAGAAGCACGAGCAACACTTGTTTGATATGCTCGTTGAGTAAAAGTGACCTTAATCTCTAGTATTTTTTTCTCTTTTACCAAATTCTTTGCAGCTTCAACTTCAGAGGATGTAGCAGTAGACGTACTAGTCATGCTTTTGTCAAATACAACTTTATTTTCTAACAATGAAGAATCAAATGTGAACTTTGGAGCTTCACCAACTTTCTCTTTCTTCTTTGTTGACTTAGTTTTCTTCTTCTTTGTAAGAATTGCAAACTTAGAATAATCAAGCACTTTAGCTTGTGGATCAGGAGAAGTAGAAGAAAATTTAGATAAATACACTGGTGCAGGAACCTTGTGAATATCATCTTCTTTTGCACTATCAGCATTTCTGTCTTTTTGATACAAATACTTCAGAAATATTGGTGACAAATTGCAATTTTTGATTTGTCGTTGCAAATCCAGATTTTCCAATTTTAACGCGGAAATTTTTTGTTGAGCAGCAAACAACTCCTTTTGAGAACCAATTAATTCTTCAGACTATTCATTATATTCATACTTATTCTGTCTTCTTAACTCACATTCTGCAAACAGCTCTTCTCTGACACTTTCTCATTTCTTCTTGAAAATATCAATATCCTTTGTCAAAACTTCATTCTTGTCATGAAGATTAACATTGTCAACTCTTAACTTCTTAACCTCATTATTTATCAGCAGCTTTAACCGCAATATCACTTACTCTTTCATATTTTTGTTGAAGTGGATAAGTTTTCTGAAATAAAGCATCAAAGTCTTTAGCAGCTTCATTAGCTTCAGCCTTTGCTTTCTCATATTCTTCAATTAAATCATTCTTTTCTTTCATCAACCTCGCATTGATTGGAATTAATTCATAATACTTTTTCTGAACACGTTCCAACTCTTGCATTAGTACACCAATCTCTTCAGATAACAAATTTAAACCTCTTTCCAAACTTGCATTTTTGTTACTTAAACCAGCACACTTATAACATTTAATCCCTTCTTCCTTTTTTCTTTCAGTAACAGTTTCCTACAATTTCTTCAACCGTTGTTACTTTCGAACTTGTTTTAGAATCAGTCAAAATCTATCACTTTGATGATGAGCCATTAAAGCAACAGTTCATTATCTGTATTATGTATCTTATTGATGTCAATTTTCTGATACGCATTCCTTCTAAATTCATGATCTGCATTCCATGCAAATTCATTTGGATGCCAAAATATTTCTGCCATTCTTTCATCAAGAGAAACAAAAGTTTTTGATCTTGGCTTGTAGAAGTTTTAACCAAATGAGCATGTTGACCAGACTTAAGTTTATAATCAGTTGACTTTGGGCATTCACGACCAAAATGTCCATACATTGAACACTTGAAACATTTTACCTTTGATTTATCTAACCCAATCTTGCCATCTTGATTCAGTCTCTTCTTCCCAGTTCTATTAAAAAATTTCTTTGTTCTTCTAACAAGCATTGCATACTGCCAATTCAAATCCATCTCTTCTAGATGATTATAATCAATTTTGATCATAATCCTCTTCTGTCAATTCTGCATTACTCACTGAACCAGTAATAACACAAAAATATGACAAAACCAAGGCAGACATCGAAGCCATATAGTCTTTAGTTGTGTTTATGAATAAGGCATTGTGTGTTGATAAACTTGGAATTGAAACAGTACAACTAGAAGAATAACCAGAAGTTTCAGTTTTACCAGTGACAAATGTTGTAGAAGGTGCTTGAGTGAAAACACTTGACTTTCCTGTATGAGTGGTAGAATCCTTCTCACCATGATATACAACAGGATTTTGAATTTGAGCAGGCAGTGACTTGTTCACCGTTAATTCCATATCCCTAGCTTTTATTCTTTTAAGAAAATAATTGAATGACAATCACGGATATTCTTTATCATGATTAATCATCATAACATAATTATCTCATTTTTCAGGTAACGTCTCCAGCAATTTTTCCTTCAAATCAGCATCTTCCCTTTTGACATTCACCAATACCATTTCACTCATCAGATGTGAAAACCTTATAATCAAATTTGGAATGGTCTCGTTTTGGTAATGCTTGAAATTATCAAATTCTTTCTTCAAAACTTTGTGACGACTTTTCTTATATTGATCATTACCCTCACATCTTTTCTGTAACGCACCCGACAAATCTTTTGCAGTATCATAAGCAGAAAACTGATGTAATAATTCCTTGGGTAATGCCATCGTCAAAGTTCCAAAAGCCTTTTGTTCAGTTTGATATGCTTTCTTTTGATCAGAAGTCAAAATTTTCTGTAAAATTGGTCTTCCATTTCCATTTGTTGGATACACATACTGACCCGTATACGACAAACAAATATCCACATCATTCGTTCCGATATACGCCTCAAATCGTTTAACCCAACTATGATAATCTTCCAATCTAAGTAATTTGGAATTTTCTGACTTGTTCCGATTTCATTATGATAATTCAGTAAACTTTGCATCGTTGTTTGCATTGACGTTTGTAATGCTGCGAATGCTTGAAAATCTGACATCTTAAAATCCTTGAATTTTTTTTACCCGAACTGGTCTGAACTGAATCTGTTAAACCAAACTGATCTGAACCGAATCCGAACTGAATGTTGTTGGTCGTGTGCTTAGGTGTACTTAAAATATGACAATATTTTTCAAACCTATTTTAGCAATTGTAAGCTTTTAAATTCTTAAAACCTGATTTTCTTGACAACTACTATTTCACCACATTACACGGGAAAGTATACCCATCATGGTGCAGTATAGTAGTGTTGAGTTGAATCGGGGTCGTTAAGGACACAATGGAAAATGAGAGCTCTGGAATCAGTCTGCTCTTATCATCTAGCCAGATCTAAGGTTAGTTTAGAAGAGAATATTTTTAAAATAAAATAAAATAAAATAAAATAAATAAGATTATATCTTTACTACTATATAAAGCATTTTTTTAAACTCTTAATGTAAACTCTTAAATTTAAAAGGATTAGCATAATATACAACAAGGAGAAGCATGCTCAGTTCCACATGAACGATAAAAGTCCAGACCAGTTCTTCTTGAACCAAATAGAGTTAACTCTTAAATCCTCTTTTCTTCTTGAACCAAATAGAGTTAACGATAAAAGTCCAGATCACTGTTGATATGGTACATCCTCTTTTCTTCTTCACTGTTGATTCAGGATTGCTGGGCATTGGGAACAGAACCCTTCTTCAACCGAACCCCAAAAGTAAATCCTCTTTCACGGACCAGAACCCTTCTTCAACCGAACCCCAAAAGGAAAACTAGAACCAGTGACCTTACAGGCGAGATGCGATAGGCTCTTTCACTTTTCGCTATTGATTGCAGGTCTGTAGGCCATCGGAAACACGCACAGAGGCTGGCGGTCGATTGAAATTCAAAAACTATGCTACCATCTTCCGATTTGAAATCACCCCATATATACACACAATCCACCATCTTCCGATTTCTTACGATTTCTTGTAACTTCTTAAATCCCTGAGGTATAGATACACTGCTTAAATTCTGATTCCTTTTTACAACTGCTTAATTGTTTATACAAAGTCTGATTGTCTGTGTTTATCAATGTTGTAGCTTAAAGATCTCCAACTTCATCTCTGCTAAGGTCAGTTTCTTTTTTATTTGTGTTGAGAAATTTGTTTTTTTTTTTGTTTAGCAAATCTTGCGTGCTACCATCTTTTTTTATTTGTGTTAGAGAAATTTGATTTGATGTGTGTATTCAAGCAATTCCAATTCATCATAATGTTCTCTCTGAATGATTTTTGATGTTAAAAGAGTGATAAAACTTCATCATCATCTTATACAAATATGTTTTTCCTTTTAAACATGATGTGTTGCAGTATTATAAATTTGAAGTGAGCGTTACAAAATATATAAGTGAATTTATAAGCTTCATCCTATACAAAATCCTTTAATAATGATGTGGTGCATGTTGGTTTCACCACTTAATCGATCTGAGGTTGTTCATTTGTGTTTCCGTTTTGTGTCTGCGTTGTCTTGGGTTTTTTGTTTTTGTTTTTGTCTATGTTTTTCATGTTCAAAATTAGTCCTCTTAAAGAGTGGTGGGTTAACTAATCTGATTCTAAAGGGAGATAATTTATTTTTAAGTATAACTATATGACATTTACAAAAGAATTTGGTGTTAGAATCACTCCTTTTAAGAAATCTCATCTGACTGTGCCTTTCACATTTTAAGTTCATCTACATTTCATTTAAGACCATTTTCATTGCAGATTATAGAGGTGCTGTTACATATTTTTGGTGAAAAGGATTTTGCGACCTTAAAAACTTAGCCATAAAAACCATAATATGCTTTTGGTTAAAAGCGTATTATATGGGTCTGTGATTTCAATAAAAACTTAGCCAACCTTCTAGCTCTCTGCTTTTGGTTAAAAGGATTGCTCCTACATATTTTTTACAAATTTGTGTGTCAAGAACTTCCACCTTCTATTGCTCCTACATATATTTCTGCCACAAAACATTGTTGTGGCTACAAAGCAGATACTTGAAATAGGTCTTTGAAACTTTGATAGTTTGATTGTTGTGCAAAAGGATTTAATGTTGTATCTATCCTCCAAGTTCCTTTTAGGTAATTTTAAATGAATATTAGCACTTTGGTACTTCATTTCAAATGAATGATTGCTAGCTTTTATTGTACAATTGATATGTTGTGTCAAATGGTATAGACCTCATGGTTCTCATGTTTAGCTTGATTGTTGTGTATAACTTCAATACTTGATTTCTGTGTCAAAATAAATATATTTTTAAAAGGGCCAACACCATATAATAAAAGCTAGCAAGGTGAAATAGAACATCAAACCAACAAGAGAAGCCTCAATACTTGATTCCATGTCCCTATAGAATGATTCAAACACCCGGATCTATGATCCTCTTGCCATGGAATATTAGTCCACAATAGTAATACCCTTCCCCAGCAGGGTTGATTACCACCAAAAACATTATATGCCCACTTTCCCCTTTTCCACTAACAATCTCAGTTAGCCCAGACCCCATCAAACTTGATGAGTAGTGATTTTTTCCTAAAGATGGTCTAAACCTCATGGTTCTCATTTGTAGCACTATTAGGCTTCAAATGAGCTATTTTTTTTTCTAAAAGGGTACCAAAATATAATACATGGCTAGGTTGAGTTTTAAGCTCATAAACAACTTTAAACTTTTACTCATACAATTTTTCATTAAGAATCCAAGACAAACTCAGTTATTATTCTAAGGCAGATTGTTATTAGTTCTTATTTGTTGTATGCCCTAATTAAGAACACCTTATCATCTGGTTCTCTCTTTTTCTCCGATTTTTTGGAGTTTCATCCCTCATTTTGAACTGATGTTAATTGTTTGATGTTAATTCTTTTCTTTTGTGTTCTTAACTGATTTTCATATGTATTTATCTTATTCCTCCCGCATGTTGGTTTTCCCTGATTTAATTTTGAATGAGATTTCATTTTTGACAACAAGCCCTATTTCCATTTCATGATCAGGGAGAATAAGGTTGCCTCACCAGTCTATTTGATTTCATCACCTGATTTCTAAAATTTCCGTTTTGTAGTAAATATTTGTCCCTCATTTTGAACTAATGTTAGTTAAATCTAGCTGGATGAACTAAAGTCCATGACATTGTCCATCTTCAACTTTTTATTTGTAAAATTAACAGCCTACTTGAAGATTGAACTTTGTAGTCAATTTAAAATATTTATTTTTGACCCATTTGAGTCTCCATACCTAACATAGGCTTTTTTTTATCTAATTTTACTTATGAATTTGAATGGTTTCATTGTCATTTGCTTTTCTGAGATGTTATTATCATATTAGCTATAGATTTAAATTAGAATATTTTTAAGCTGACAATGGACCTCTTTCAGTTATGACTTTCAATGAGTTGGTGCTATTTTTTAAGTTTTAGATTTATACTTTCTAACTCATTTTACTATCGTTTTTGTGATTGTAGGTTAGTGGGTACTTCTTTGTTCAGCTGCCTCTACAGGTATGTCTTTTCTTTGCAGTGACTCATTAGGTTCTATTTACGACCAGTTTTGGCTCTTGAGTGGTTATAAGTATTGTCTTTGTCGAAATCAAATAGAAGTTTTGAGTTCTAGCATTTGTATCCTATGAGAAGCTTTAGAAATTGAATTACAGTTTTCATATTATTTATTACTTAAGTGGATTTTGTAGTAATTAGTATCATTATAGGTGTAGATTTTGATAATTTGGTATGGTTCTTTTTGTTAAATTTATTTGCTATTGTATTTTTTATTGATTTAGCGATTATCATTTACATGTTTCTTTCTTTCTTTCTATTATTGCTACACGAATTCATTTGAGAGTTACTTGTTTTGCTACTCAACCATCACGATTTAGACCAATTCTTTATGTGGTTTTTTGATAGATAGCAATGTCAACTTCATTTACTTCATGTTTCATATTTTTTTTATTAGACCTTTAAATTTATTTTCATGTTGAGAGTAAGTTTGTAACTAGCTTATTTGTGTTAAGGAAGATTTTGAAGTTTATCAAGTCCAAGCTCAAGTTCATCTCAAGTTCATCTCAACTCAAGGTACAACGATACATTTTTCATAACTAATTTATGATGTCTAAAGTCCATATATTCATAACAAAGTTTATGCTATTATAATTGTGTGTTACCATCATTTGTGAATGTGTGTTAATGTGATAGGTAAAAAATTCATTTTCTTGCATTTAGATAAGAGTTCGTTTTTAGATATACGTGATGTTTTAAGCATATTATATATATATGTTCTTAAGATCAGCTACAATCATGGAAAAACATTCAATTGTTTATTCATTTTCGTCACTCACACAATATGGACCTTGGTATACTGTGACTTTCGTCTGGGTTGAGTTCGTTTTGCCTTTCGTCCGTGAAAACAAATTATGGATTATTTTTCTTGACCAAAGCGTAAGATCATTTGTACATATTTAAAATAATGTCAATTTTGTGGTCAAATCACTAGATTTATTTTTGTTTTTTAGAGACAAAGAATGGTGGGTTTCGTCATGGAACCATTAATAAAACTTTACAAAAACCTAGAACTGGTAGACAACATGTTTGTACTACATCGTTTCCAAATTGAGAGTTTCGCTTATGAAGAATGGCCGAGACATGAAAACTACGTCTTATATGCGAGTGATTTGAAGATTTTGATTGGTGAACAAACTAGATTACTTCCATTTTCAAATGATGTTCCAAGAGGATTCCGTTTATATCCGTAAGTGCCTTCTATAGAAACACTTGCGCATGACAAGACATCTTTAAAACTAATTACCGGTACGTATAAGTATTTTTGATACAAAAAAAAATCTATAGTACACTATGTAATATCACTAATTGTTAATTTGTTGTAGATGTCTTAGGGAAGATAATACGTCATGAGCGACGATTTCTACATTTTGTTTTGGAACTTCAAGATGTTACGTAAGCCATTTTTCATATAAAAATAAAAATTACATATATTCTTTTTAGTTTCTTTATAATTACTTATTTTATTATGAATGGCAATACAAATTACATGTCACAGTGACAAAACAATACAAATATTTCTATACGACCCGCCGGAGGTTTTGTTGTTGAACGCCTTTCGAGCAATCTATTGTCTATATATCTAGGGTCAAGCTGGTTCGCAAGCGTACAAGTACGTTTTAATCTACATATATATTTTTTAAATAAAATTAAACTTCTCGCGTTAACCCAAATTTTACAATCTATTATATATATATATATACTAGTCTTCAGTGAATATTTTGGAGTCAACAAAGTATATCAGGATCGTCTATGAACCCGACATGCCAGAGGCTCACCATATTAGGATTATGCGTTCTTAATATGTTTTGGAATGTATTGTTTGTTTTCGAATGGATGTATTTTTTATTATGTTCTTAGAACTACTTTATGACTTTGCTTACATGTACTTTGTTGCATTTTTCATAGTATATTTACCGCTGAAATACTAATTGGTAGGTTAGCTGTATCAACTATACTTTCCTTAATATAGACTAATTAGTTGTTATTCGTGGTAAACAAGGGTATCACAATGGTTTACCTTTTTTGATGATATAATCGTGTCTGAGATATTAACAAGGGCGCCCGCGAAGGTTGTAGGCCTATCTAAGTCTGTTTGTAAGCAATGGTATGCCTTACTTTTAACAAAAGACTTTGCTAAGAAACATTGTTCGATCATTAAGTTCATCTAATCAAAGAATTCTTAAGGTTGGCGACCTAAGATGCACTGTTCATACAATCGACATTCAGTCATGTGATTATGGGCCAGACACCATTGTTAATTTTCCATTCAATGACATCTCTATCGATTCACATTTGGATGGATTGTTGCTTTTTTGCTTGGAGAGAGAGTTTGACATGCTTCTTTAGAATCCAGTCACTTGTGCTTACAAGAATTTGTCAACACCTGATTTTCTCGGCATGTATTTAAATAATCTTGATGCGATTGGGTTATACATTGACGCTTCGGAAGATTACAAGGTCCTGCATATTAAGCGTAGGCGTGGTGTATATGGCGTCCATGTCTATTAGAGAAGACTTGGCTCTTGGAGGAATATACCTTTCGAAACAAGACCGGAGTACACTAGCCCAAATTTTTATTGGTCATCCAGTACTTTATGCGGTGACACTCTATATTTCACGCTTTCTGAAAGCTACGTTGACGGAGTAAACGTAGTGATTTGCTTCGATGTTAATTTGGAGCAGTTTAAGGAGATAAGCTTTCCACCGGTTCCTTGTGTTGGAATTTATAAAGGAGAATTATTGAATGTAAAGGAAGAACTTCACATGTTTGTGAGCACCGGTTATCGTGAGATGTCAATTGATTTGTGGAAGCTAGAAGGGGAACAATGGATTAAGGTTTTCTCATTTCCTCAAATGAAGACATTGGATCAATTGTGCAGCATGACACATTTTATGACAAACGGTAATTGCCAGTTGATGACTAAGCAGAGGAAGATTTATGAAATCCTGGTCGATACGAAGCCCTTCAAATGTTTTTATCATCCTACTTTCTTTCGCCTAAAAAACGGTGCAATGTTTCTCGAGACTGTTGTTTCACCAACGCTTTAGTTTCACTTCACCTTTTGTTTTCATGTAATTTATTGACTATGCGGCTTTAAAACATTCATTGTCTGTAATAACACTCTTTTATTTTATTTACAAAGCAATTTTCAATTTACAATGACTAATGGAAAACTAAAAGATCATAATGGTGCTTCTACCTCAAATGCATCTATGTCAACTAAAAAAAGAAAAGAATATAATGCACGGTATTACGCTAAGCGCAAAGAGAATAGACAACCACAAGATCAAAATGTTGCGTCAACCTCAAATGAATTTACGTCAGCTGAAAAAAGAAAAGAATATAACGCACGGTATTATGCTAAGCGCAGAGAGAATAACAAAGTATCAAAAGTTGGTACCAACGATCTGTCCGAAAGTAATAGTAGTCACATGACACACGAGAATACAACTGAAACACAAAGTAGGACTGACGATATTACACCGACAACCACACTCCCCTCAGTAATTAACCAAGTCATGCCTCGCATATCACGAGGTTTCTATTTATTTAGCAACGCTCTCTATTCAATTTTACATTTTTATAAACTCTCGTCCCTTAATACTACGAATGTCTTAGGTATTCGTATTCAACCGCGTGCACTATTACACCAGTTTCAAGAAGTTATGCATCAACCATCCATCCAAGATGTGAACAATGAAAACCAGTGTGTCTTAAATAAAGTCATGCCTGTAGTATCACAAGGTTTCTTTCTGTTTAACAATATCTTGGATTATTAAAATTGACGTATTTTAAAACTTCTGTTGAAAAGCATATAACGAAGTTTTTAGGTGTTCCAGATGAGAACGTAGAAGAGGATCCATACAAATTTGTTTATGATGGTATACCTAGAGACGACCATGTTTTAAATAAGCGGAGTCCTTGTCCTTATTGTGGAGAAAAATGATTTACTTTTGAATTTCCTACCTTTTGTTGTATGAGTGGGAAAGCAAGGTTAGCAAATTTAGAAATTCCAAACGAATTGTACCAGCTTTTCACGTCCCAAGATGAAATTGGAAAAATATTTAGGCATCATATACGTGCTTATAACACCAATTTTGCTTTCGCCTCAATGGGCGTGACATTGGATCAGACAATGACCAATAGCAGAGATGGTGTATATACTTTCCGCGCTAATAAAGGAATATATCACAAAATCGACCAATTAGTTTCGAGGGACGGTACTCAGAGGTATTTACAGTTGTACTTTTATGATCCTGATACTGAGTTAGATCATAGACTCCAATGGCCAAATCTTGATCGAAGTATTACTCAGATGTTGACACATATTCTTTCTAGAAACCCATACGTTAACACATTTCGAAGTCTTGCGGAACTAGGACCTCTAGACAACTATAGAGTCACTTTGAATGCTTCAGTGGAACTTGATCAAAGGGTGTATAACCGACCAATAACATCTGAGGTAGCTGGTATCTGGGTTGAAGGTAATGACAATATCACTTCGTACAAAAGAAGTATTGTTGTGTACGGTAGGTCTGAATATAGTCAAACAATTCAACCTTATTTTGGTTGTTACGATCCATTGTCATATCCTTTATTTTCCCTAATGGCGAGCCAGGTTTGCATCCCAACATACCACGTCAAGGAGCATCAGTTAATGAAGTTCACAACAATCAAGATGACAACGATGAGGAAATGGAAGGTACCAACAGTTTACCCTTTTTGGTTATAAAGATCATATGATAATACACTATGTGTATTGTTTTTAACAAATTTCTTTTCTAAACATTGTCATTATTCAGAGGCTAACGCGCGACGTAGTCGAACAACCGTGGCTATGCGAGAGTACTACTGTTACAAGTTCCAAATTCGATCTATTGAGAATGTGCTTCTGTTTGGTGGTAGATTGCTACAACAGTTTGTAGTAGATGTTTACATAAAGATTGAGACGTCACGTTTACAATTTCATGAACTAAACCAGGCTAAGATCAGGGCAGATTTGTACCAGGGTATTGTGGATTGCATCATTGTTGGTGAGGTTAATCCAAACAGGGTCGGGAGGAGAATTGTTTTGCCTGCATCTTTCATCGGAGGGCCTCGCGACATGCGTCTCCGACTTCTAGATGCGATGACTATAGTTTAAGATGACGGCAAGCTTGATTTATTTCTTACAATGACATGTAATCCTGGGTGGCATGAGATAACCGATAATTTAAAAGTTGGTCAAACCACACAAGATCGTCCAGAGCTTGTTTCAAGAGTGTTTCGTGCAAAATTAGAGGATCTTAAGGAACAACTATTCAAGAAACATATCCTCGGTAAAGTTAAGTCATACGTTTATGTCATAGAGTTTCAAAAGCGCAGTTTGCCGCGTGCACATTTTCTTCTTATCATGTACTTCGAAGACAAAATCAGTAATCCAGACCATTATGATAAGGTTGTATGTGCTGAAATCCCTAACATATGTACACATCCCAAAATGCATGAGGTTGTTGTCAAGCACATGATTCATGGTCCTTGTGGACATTTACGAACAAACAGTCCTTGTATGCAGGGTGATACTCCAACTTGTCGTTTTCGCTATCCTAGACAATTTAATGAACAGACAACACAAGGAGTTGATGCATATCCATTATACCGAAGGAGAGACACCGGGATAGAAGTGTCCGTACGAGGAAAAACTCTTGATAACAGATGGGTTGTCCCGTACAACCCAAGGCTATTGATGATGTTCAACTGCCACATCAACGTTGAGGTTTGCTCAAGTATAAAATCTGTGAAATATTTATTCAAGTATGTTTACAAAGGACATGAAAACAGGTTATTCAAATCGACCCAAATGCACAAGACGTTGTTATCAATGAGATAAAGAGATTTCAAGATGCACGCTACGTATCTCCCCCGGAGGCCATGTGGCGTATTTTTTCCTTCGGTCTTTCTCAAATCTATCCTGCTGCGTTGGCATTACAACTTCATCTCCCTAATAATCAGATGGTTAGATTTAGAGATGATGAGGTAATGTCTGAAATTGTTGATAGGGACAGAGATAAGAGAATAATGTTAACTGCCTTTTTTGATAAAAATAGAATGGATGAAACGGCTAGACAATATTTGTACAAAGATTTTCCAAAACACTTCACGTGGAATACAAGCTCGCGTCGTTGGAATCCACATTTACAAAAACCACAAAGAGGTCGCATGGTTTCAGCTAATCCACCTGAAGGAGAAAGGTATTACCTACGCCTATTGTTGTCAAATGTCAAAGGGCCTACTTCTTTTAAAGACCTTCCCACAGTTAATGGTGTAGAGCACACAACATTCCGAAAAGCAGCTCTTGATATTGGTTTAATAGAGAATGATGAAAGTCTATCACATTGTCTCGTGGAAGCCTCCATATTTCAATTTCCCGTTGCTCTTAGAAGATTATTCGCGACCATAATGATTTTTTGTGAACCTGGAGATGTTCGTAAGTTATGGAATGACCACTTTGATTCACTAGCTGAAGATCATAAATTACATTGTCAAAGTGAAGAACGAGTTCGGAATATGGTTCTTACTAAAATTAATGTATTTCTACAATCTATGGATAAAAATCTGAACGATTTCGATCTTCCTAACATCACAGGAGATGTTAACCTACAGTCTCGAGGTCATCGTGAGATACAAGAGGAGTATGGGATAGTCGTGGAACCTGAACATTTATATGCCAAAGATTCACTTAATGCATATAAAAAATTCATGTATGATGAGATCATGACGCGTGTCAATAATGATTTACCTGGTGTATTCTTTATAGATGGTCCGGGTGAAACAGGGAAAACATATTTGTACAAAGCTTTGCTTGCTGAAGTTCGTTCACGTGGTTTAATTGCTCTAGCAACAGCTTCATCAGGTGCCGCAGCTAATAATATTCCAGGTGGGAGAACCACGCACTCGAGATTCAAGATCCCTATTAATTCGATGTGAAACATCAATAAACAAAGTGGAGTAGCTGAAGTAATTAGGTCATCAAAAATAATCATTTGGGATGAAGCATCAATAGCAAAACGACAGGCGATAGAGGCGGTAGATAGAACATTGCAAGACATTATAGGCGTTAGACTCCCATTTGGTGGAAAAATAATGGTTATGGGAGGCGATTTCAGACAGGTGTTGCCGGTCATTAAATGCGGCACTCGAGCGCAGATTGTAGACGCCAGCCTACGAATGTCACCACTTTGGTCTTTAACTAGAGTAATGCAGTTGAGCATTAACATGAGAGCACTTAATGATCCGTGTTTTTCTGGTTTTCTTTTAAGAGTGGGTGATGGAACCGAAGAATCGATCGAAGGAAGCTTTATTCGTATTCCTGATGACATGACA
Organism: Deinandra increscens subsp. villosa; assembly: GCA_039602395.1. Classification (NCBI taxonomy): domain Eukaryota; kingdom Viridiplantae; phylum Streptophyta; class Magnoliopsida; order Asterales; family Asteraceae; genus Deinandra; species Deinandra increscens. The sequence continues at coordinate 8,785,898 of JBCNJP010000006.1, read as the reverse complement.
ATTCCATCGGTCATCCGAGAAAACTCTATAAAAGAATTGATTGATGCCATCTTTCCATCACTTCAAGAAAATATGCATTCTTTAGATTATATAATCTCAAGAGCAATATTATCCACTAAGAATGAGAGTGTTTATGAGATTAATGATCAGATGGTTGAAATTTTTGAAGGGAAGGAAAAAATTTATTACAGTTTTGACGAGGTAAAAGACGATCGCAACAACTTATATCCTATCGAGTTCTTAAACTCCCTAACCGTGAGTGGTTTGCCGCCTCATAAACTTCGGCTAAAAGTTGGATGCCCCATTATATTGTTGCGGAATATAGATCCATCACATGGTCTATGTAATGGCACAAGATTGATATGCAAAGGTTTCCAGCGCAATGTTATTGATGCTGAAATAGCCGTTGGCCAACATATTGGAAAACGAGTGCTTTTGCCAAGAATCCCTCTGTCTCTTTCTGAAGAAGACATGTTCCCGTTCAAACTGAAAAGAAAACAGTTTCCCGTTCGACTTAGCTTTGCCATGACAATCAATAAAGCACAAGGTCAAACAATTCCCCCCGTTGGTGTTTATCTACCGGATTCTATTTTTTCGCATGGCCAACTATACGTGGCATTGTCAAGAGGGATATCACGGGAAAATACAAAGATATTAGTGCATATGGCCAAAGATTTTAGACGAGATGGGGTATAGACCTCAAATTTTGTTTATCGAGAAGTCTTACAGGATCAATGAACTTACTTGTTTTTTATGTTGCACGTCCAAAAATATTTACTCGACGTTGCGTACAACGACGCACTTCTATCCTTAAATGTTTGAAGTACATGTGTAAGTTAATAAATTTCGATGACTTCATCACCAAAGTTTGCCCACATTCATTTTTTTTATAAAATCAATGTAAAACCTTAATGTTTTTTTTTTCAGTGGCTCCCCTATTAGAGGAAATTGAGGTGACACATCCGTTAGGGGAGATTGAGGTGACATCTCCGTTAGAGGAAATTGAGGTGACACCTGCTTCAATGTCTGATGAAGAGTAGTGGGCAAACTTTGGTGATGAAGTCATCGAAATTTGCAGCACGTATGACCCAAATTGACTTCCTCACAATGGAGGTTAATTGACACCCGGCTTTTGAACCCAAAACTACTATGTTATTACTGATATCTTAAAACTATGTTGATGACTTCTATCTTAAAACTCTTTTGGTTTTAAATTACTATGTTTGTGACCAATATCTATTTCAATTCGGTTGTTTGCTATTATTCGTTTGAATTCTACAAGGTTAGATAAGCTAAATCGATGATACAAATGAGAAAACCAATATACGTACATTCGAAGATATCACGAGGGTATGGATAAACGAACAAAGATCAAGTACTGCGTTCGTTGTTTCCCAAATGAATTCCCAAACTGTTGTGTGGCCATAACGAGCGAACAAATGACGAATAATGCTTATGTACTTCCGCCGCCGCAACGCGCGGGTACATTACTAGTTTAAGAGTTATGCAAATCAGAGTTAGTGTTACTTGAGGGACCTTACCAGTGGTTAAGATTGGGAAATGGGGACTCTTGGTCTTGCTTAAGATCGTTTACTAGCAAAAGACCAACCACCTTTCGGAATCTTAGGCTGATTCACCATCTCCACGATCAACCGTCTACGAGGAGTACGAACGCCGTGGGAAGGTGCTGCTAGTAACCGAACAAAGTGGTATAACGCTATTTAGTTACGGGCCCACTCAAACCGGCGACTTACCGTACTCGACACGCCGTCATGAACTAGCAGGGGAACAACCCTGCGTGCCGGATTATTTTATTATGAAAATGATCCTTTTAAGGGACTCTGGTCTGTTTCATTCTCACCTAGCTCTCCGCATGTGTATGTCCGACGTAACCAGAGCCAAGTTCACAAAAACGTACCATCTCGGCTTCCATAAAGTAACAAAATACTATCAACCATCATTCCCAAACAAATACTTTCAGCCCGCACCTGCGTGGTCAGCCGAGTTTGCTTACATAGACATAAGGACATCGATCGTATCATGTAGCATGGGAAGCGAGTCACCTTTCGAATAATGCATCGTCCACCGACCGGGTGTCACAAGTCCAGCCTTTGGGATTTCGACTCCTCAAATGGTCTGTGATACGAAGATCACGTTTGGTTTAGAAAAACAATAATAAACTTTCAATAAAAAGGGTTTTCATAAAGTCATTAGACACACCTTAAGCAAGCTTAGGAGGTCATTACCCAAACCACTAGAGGTTTGTCACCTCCCAAGTAAGTATAAGAATTTAGCCAAGCATGGCTTTAAAGATTTGCTTAAGAGAAAAAGAAGATTAAATAGACAAAATGCTTACAAGATCTTGCTTAAGTTAGAGTTCTTATAAACTCGATTACAAGACTCGAAAATACCAAATGACTCAAAACTGTAAGAGAGAAAGAAAAGAATTGAGCAAGTTGCAAATGAGGAGGAAGCCGCTATTTTTAGGCTGAAATCTGAAATGGCAAGGGGCGTGCTAGCTTGGGCACATGCCGTGCTGACTCAACATCAAGATCCGGTATCTTCCTTCTGACATGGCACGGGGTCGTGTTAGCTTGGGCACGGGTCATGCTGTGTCCGATGACATGGTTTGCCATCAGAGACAAGGTCGGGAGGATCTTCGGGTGCGGCATGGGGCGTGCTAGCTGGGGCACGGGGTGTGCCAGGCTTGGAAAATCTAGAACTTTGATATTTTTCTTATGTTTTGCTCATAATCAGTTCCTTTTGTATTTTCCACACTTTTAAACCTGAAAAACTAAAAATAAAACAAAAGAGACTTGTTTTGATGTTAGTGACTCAGATTTGTGTCGTTTTGTGAGAGATATTATTAAAAAATATATGTTTAATTTGAGATTTATCAAATATCCCCACAATTAAATGTTTGCTTGTCCTCAAGCAAAACTTTGTACAGGATAAACCCAATAATCCCAAAGATCTCATCAGCTTGTGCCTTATAGGTCAGATAGAACACAAAAGTGGTCCTCTGTCATTTTGGCATCTTTATTCCATTGACTTATTTTGATTTTCCTTATTTTTTATTGAAATACAAAAATTCATGGAAATTTTACTGGAATTTATTTTTATCCAAACTTGTTAGCCTCACAAGCATTCACTCAACTCTCAGGGATTGTATCTGATAATTTGGGTGAATACTCATACCTGGGTGAAGACGAGCAGAAAGCATAGGCTTGAAATGTGATCGAACCGCCACATATCTCACTGGAATCCATTTTAAGTATCATGAGGACTTAAAGGGTAGGCTTGGAGTAAAGGTTTGGATATGGGAGAAAAAGGGGTAAAAATTGTAAAGAGCGGGTTTTCTAAAAATTTGGTTTTTACGAGTGACTTTTCTTCAAAAGGATAACTTACTCTAGAGAGCTTTACTCTTTTTAAGGAAATATAAAAAAAATAAGAAATAAAGAGGATTTTGCGACAACTGGATGTAGATCTATGACCCTTGGATCGACATTATGCCTTTATATGATTCTGAAAGAGAAAGTCACCAAGTTAAATTTTGAGAGAAAATACCGCTTTTTACGAAAATAAAAGGAAGTAAAAGGGTAGGTTATTTTGCATAAGGTGTCTGCAAAAAATAAATGGGGGTTTTGAAACGAAAGGTTTAGGATCAAAGGGGGTTAACTAGGGGTATTTTTGGAGTGAAGGAAACGGGGTTAAGAAACGGAAGGCGGGAAAATCCTAGGTGCCTCAATCATTTAAATAAATGTTCCTAATTTTGTCCATCTTGGAACGTATCCACATGTCAAGTTCTACCTCTGCCGGATCACCAGGTTTCTCTCAATATTTAGGGAAAGAGCATGCATATAGGTGATCATGCTATAATTGGGCTCAAATTCTCACTGAATACGGGGAAGGGGATAAACAAGTTTTTCAAAAAAAAAATTGATCATTTTGCCATAAAGGAATATTTCAATTTATTTTCTAAAATTTGTATATAAATCAATGGAATTTGGCTAAATTTTAAGAGGAAAACTGTTATGTGTATCGTTCCTTTTTAGATGACAAAGACAGTAAAAATGGTTTGGGTTTAAATTTTTTTTGGGGCAGCATCCCCACTGTATTTTGATTGCTTATCCCGTGGAATGGTTACCATGCCAATGTCATGACCTCCCAGTCTGACTCAGACTAGAAATATTGTTACCTGTAGTGCAAAAGCTCAAAATGCAAATTAGACTAAAAATAAAACTAACTAATTAAATTATTTTATTCATGTGGTTTAATCAAGAGTGTTACATGTTTTTAGCAATACAATTATCCCAAGATCATGATTAAATGTGTCAACAAAACATGCCAAAATAACTCATATCATCCGAAGTGTCTAAGGATCAAAACTACCAAAATCCATCACGAATCACTACCAACAAACCACTTATTCAACCTACTCCTACATGGGCTTCTACAAAGCTTCTCAAACGAGGGTTCTTCAACTGGGCCGCAGGGTTGCGAGATGGCTGCGGGACGTCGTCGTCACTGTCAAGGTTGATGATGAAATTGTCAACTGCTCCATTAAGCATGGGCACTTCGGTGAACATTTCGTCGCCTAGCATTTCGGTGACGAACTGGACATCGTCGGACACCTCCGCCACCATCCATCCGGCGTCGAAGGGGACAAAAGGTGGCAAGAAGAAGGAGTCAACCCTCTTTTTCAGGTTAGCCAATCTCTATGCTAAAAACTCGAAAGCTAACGTCAGAAAGTTGACTCTCTCGTTAAGCTCTAATTCCCACTCATAAGCTTCATCAAGGTTTGCCCAAAGAGTTAGCACTTGGTTGAGCAAACATTGAATTGAGGGATGTGCCTCTGGTTGAGAGTTGCTTTCGTCGATCTCCTTGATGACCACCATTGCTGTAAAAAAAATGAAAACACAAGATTCATGCAAGAACAGCAGGTGGCACGGCCCGTGCCTAGTTGGGCACGACCCGTGTTGTTCTTCGGACTATCAACAACGATCTTAAGATTTTGAGTGAAGCTGTGTTTTCTTAACCCATTTCCATTTGTTTTTTCAAAAAAAACCGGTTTAGGACAAGGTTTAGCATCTGTTTTGAGCAAAAACTAGATTTAGGAAACTCAAAACGACTAAAATGGGTTTTAGTTGCTAAACCTTCATGCTTGGAAGGTTGAGAAAACAAAAGATGGTGAAGAAAAGGGCTAAAAAAAAGACCATGAGGAGCAGAGAATGACTTGATGTTCATGCCCTTATGTGGCATGCTCATGAAAAAGAAAAGGAAGGGGCAAGAAGAAGATTACCTTAAAGGGAATGTTCTTTCTTGACTTCTTTTCCAGATTATGAGAGTGAAAGGTGCATGGAGGGATGTATAAGAAGCCAAAATGAAGTCACGTGAGGCCAACACTGCCCAAGGCTTCTAATTTTCTGATTAGCGACCAGTGACATGGGGCGTGTCGGAAGGGGCATGGGGGCGTCACTTCAGACACAGCCTATCATGTAGCCTTGAACTTATACTTGATACTTCACAGACGACCAGAAACATGCTCTAACAGCAAAGAACGGAGCATAAATCATCGGGTCTGGAAGAGAATATTTCAGACAAAAATAGCGATTTGGGTTTCAAGAAGAATGTTGCTGAAGTTGGTTCTTCTAACGACCAAAAGCCACAGAATTTGAAAAGGGTTAACTTGAAACTAGTTCAGAAGGATATTTTTACAGTTGAAAAAGTTCAACTTGAGAGGTTCTACAAGCTCAAGGGTTCGAAACAAATATTTTCTGATAAAGAATTTCCACTTCAGTGTGTGGATGCTCAGAAAATATCTGAAGTTTTTGTAACAACTACTGATCAGAAGAACAAGAAGAAGCAACAGGCAAATTTTTCTTCTGGAGGATCAGGTTCTACTCCATAAAGCCCAACATCAAAATGGGTTCATGATCACAGGCATTAGGTATATGATACTTTCTATGATCATTTTGTAGATAATATGTTTTCTGAAGCTATGCAGGTTCCTAAACAGTGGGATAAGAGCAGTCGCTTGTGTTACATTGTCACAAAAAGGGACATATGGCACAATATTGTCCGATTCCTACTGTGTTTACTCAGAAAAAACAAAAGGTTCTGTATGTTGGTAAAACTGTCAAACAAAAGTTCATTGATGAACATGGCATAGTATTTGATGAATTTCAACCTACATAATTTCAAAAACAAGAACATTTTGTTCCTAAATTTACAAAGATTCCAATTATAGGTTGTTCGTCACATCCAACTATGACTGTTTCATCAAATATTGAATTACCAAAACAACAACAACAATGGTAACCTAAGGTGGTTTCGAAAAAAAACCAGGACACTGGTCGACCAGAAGCATATCGCTTCGGGTCATTAAAAACTAATGTGTTTGACCAGCGTGCATGTACTTCTAGAATACCTATCGGTGATTGAAAAGTTACTGATGGAGGAGTATTCTACTTATCTTAATTTAAATTTCATGATTCATCTTTCTAACCTGTAATTTTTCTAAAAGCTAAAACAGACATGTAACCGTGTCTGTTGATCAATTTTCTTTCTTTACATTTCGTTTATTGTTTCGAGGGAGAAACTTGAAAATGTCAAAAATAGTGTCTTATTTTCATAAAATGAAAATTTCAAAATTAGATTTTTTCATTTTAGGGGGAGAAAATGTATGTTATGGAATGATATGGGGAGAATGTGAATACATGCAAAATACATAGAGAAGGTGAATACATGTAAAATATATAGAATTTTGTGAAATTGATCATTGGGAAATGATGGTACCTTGGCTTACGTATCTGACTCATTGACCTAGTGATAACATCTTGAAGTGTATTTCATGATAAAAATTGAAAATGTGTGAAAAATCAAAACGAGAAGTCACTGTGTATACATGTGTTCATTTTACAAAGATTTAAACTTGTTTGATTTTCTTTATTTTCTTAAACGATCGAAATTTCTCTGCGTATCGAAAGATCGACCTAATTGTATAGGATTGAGATATTTAACACTTAGTTTAATTACAAGATTTGCTTGTAAGATTAACCTTGCGGAATTAAGTTAATCTCCACTCTACTTAACCGGTTAAAACTTGTAAATAATAGTTGTTTGCATAAGATAGTAACACACGAAGTAAAAATTTACTCGGCACTATTTGCATTAATTCAACAATATGACACATTGTTTTGCATACAAGCATGCGTACAAATGTTGAGAACCAACTATGCTATATATAGTGCTAAGGGAAATCAATGATAGCCATTGATTTCCATACGTCATCTAGACCGTTGATTACAATATTTAAACTATACTACCAAAAGAATAATCTTCGATCGATAGACTTGATGGCGTGTGATCAGCAAGATACTACTTTAGGAGAGTGGCTTTGATACAAAAGGAAGCAACCAGAAAGCTTTTGCAAGGATTAGACTGCTGAAAAGACTATACAGGAAACGTCCGGTTGAACTCTTTATCTGGTGGATAACGGAGTTCACCCGAAATATTCCCGTCTGGATAAAATTGCTTCTTCCGGTTCAATGGCTTCTTCCGCTTGGACTCAGATTTCCGCTTGAACCTAGTTCAGCCGGAACTTCTTCAAAATAAACTTCAATCAGAAATATCAAATGCGATATTGCTTACAATCTCCCCCTAAGCTGATGTTGTCAAATTATTTACCATCATCGAAGCTATCTTCAAAATTCACTTGTAGTCACGTCTTCAACAACTCTCACTCCCCCTTGGGTCATCACCCGGACTGTTTTTTTTCCTTCTATGAACAATCATCTTCTTCTTCTCTTCTTCTATTAGCATCTTTTCTTTTCCTTTGACTAAAGAAGAAGAAGGCTCAGCAGAGGTTCTCTAATGGTGAAAGAAGGTAATGTTTGAGATTTTGAGGGTGGTTTATTGGTTATTGGTGCAGGAGTTTCTGGGAATATATCAGACATGTCCAGAGCTGAGGAAGGCTATTGGTTTTGGGTCAAAGGGAGTGAATGGGGTAAAATTATCAGTTCTGTATTTGGGATGGATATACTTTTGCTTTCTTGGTTTGAATGATTTGTAGGAGGTTGGACCTTTTGGTAATGAGGATAATTGGTTTTGTCTAAGGGAAGGAAACAATTCAGTTATAAAAGGTGGTGGCATCATTGGTGCATCTGCATCTTCTACATCAGGTTCGGGTCTAATAAATGGCAGTTTTGACATACCTAAGATGGTTGTAGAGGGATCAGGCATAACCAGGGTGTGATCAACAACAAACTCATCTCCTTTCAGCTTTTAATAAAGGAAGTCAATGTAGCCGTAGAGTTCTATGACCTTCATGTTGAATGCCTCTTCTTCTGTTTTCCAGTTCCTTAAGACTATAATTCTCTTCACCTTCTTGAGAAGTTCATAATTATCATCATTCTTGACCAATTTGGTAGGCATCCTTGAGACAATGCTCATCAACCTGTCCTTTTCTTTATCATCCATCCTTACCAAATCATAAATATCATTCTCCATTCAGCTGATCTCTTTTTAGCTTCTTCAAACACTCCTTCTACCACAAAGTCAATTAAATACAGTTCCAACTCCTCCTTATATTCTTTAGCCAGCCTCTCATTTTCTGCTGCTATTCTAGCATCTTCTACAAATTTGCTAAGAGCTGCAGCCTCTTCAGTTTGCATAGCCTGATGAATCACCAGAGCATTATCAGCTACAACTGGTTCTTTCGCTTGAAGTGGCTCATCCGCTTGAACTGTTTGCATAGATACAAGGGTCTAAGCAACATCCTCAGTCTCATCTTCTGGCTAATTTTCCGATTAAACTTCCGGTTGGAATATAAATTGGTTAGTTCCAAAGATGGAGATGTTCTCATCAAATCTTCCAGTTTTCTCTACATCAGTTGCATTCTCATCAATTTCAGTTACTTCTATGTGAGTCTGAGTTTCAGCTTGACCTTCACCTTGAACTTCAGCTTAAACTTTTGTCACCACCTTTGGTTTGGTGACTTGAATTACTTTGTCATCTGATTCTATTACCTCAGTGTTCTCACATCCATTCTCTCAGTTTCAACCACTCTAGTTCCACTTTGCTCTTCTATTGCTTCTTCTATCACCACATTTTCTGCCATAACCCAGCTGCTGGAGGCCACATCCTTTGATGATTGAGCAAAGGCCTTTTCCCTTGGGATGATCACATCTCTCATCAACCTTATCACCATATTGATGTGCTTAGGGAGGGTACGAGTAATAAGCATGGAAGATTGGACAAGTAGAGTTAGAGTGGGGTCTTTGAATGGGGACACAACAACTAATTGGTTGTTCCTTATAGTTTCCCAACTCTCTTCCATAGAGAAAGGTTGAATGTCTGCCTTCTTGAATGTAGCTAATCTAACTTTAACCGGAAGTCTCTCTGTTTCTTCAATCTCCTAGTTGTATGCAAAAGATGATAATGGTGAAGTAGCAGTTTTCTCTCCAATTTGGCAGGATCAGCTTCAACTGAATGAACCATGTCTGGGTTCGAAGAACTGGCTTCAACCTGAGGTGTAGTGATTTGTTCTGCAGGTGTTGCTTGAGCTTGAACCAGATTTACAACAGTTGCATTAAGATCATCCACCTGCTGTAGTGACTTGTATAGAGTCATCAATTCAGGGTAGTGTATAGCTGTCCTCAACTGGGCTTTTTACCAGTATCCGTGGATAAAGCTAAGCCATCAATCCGAGATTGATCAAGCTCAATACCCATGGCTTCTTGGAACCTGAGATTCTCCACAACTCTCTCAGGTTCCCTTGGTTCCAATGAAGAACCCGCGGGAGCTGATTCAGAGGGAATTGCCGTAGATTGGGTCTTATTGATGTTACTACTGACAACAGGTTCCAGTGTGGACACATGTGCAGCAGCAACCCTTTCTACATGAATCTCTTCTTTACTCCTAAGATTCACCTCAAATGTAGAGTGTTGGTTCAATGCAAATCCATTAGAATGTTCTCATGTAATGAGGTGGGTGAGTTAATAACACCATCATTTGGATCAGGATTGAATGCATTGTCACTCCTAGGTGATACGGATGTTAGGGGTGAGAACCTGTTGGATGGGGAGTGTGCATCCTTGTCTATTGACTCCACCTCATATGAAGGTTCATCCCTAAGAGATAATCCCAATTTGGTTAGCTTCCACTTGGGCTTTTTGCCTTTAGCGGGGCTTGAAGCTTCGGTAGGTTCAGTGGGCATAGGTGGAGGAGACCTAGCAACCACAGTTTTGTGCCTTTTGAAAATGGTAACAGGGAATTTAGAGGATGAAGTGGTATGGGTGGTGATGTATTGGTTGATGACTTCCTCTTTTTGGATTGGTAAGTTTGAATGGTAGAGGAAGTTGGGACAGATGTGGGTTCAGTGACTATGGGATTAATAGTCCTGTCATCTTGAGCAGGTTGCTCAGTTGCAGCAACAGTTTCCGCTTGATCCCCAATATTTGAAGGTCCATCAGGAAACTGTCTCAGAATTGGTAGGGGATGGTCAGTGTCCTTTCTGATAAATGCCGACTTCTTGACAGCCAAGTTCGAAAAAGTATTCTCATTGAGAAGTTTTTGCTGTAAAGTTTTATCACTCAAAGTAATTTGAGGGTATTCCTCTTGTAAAATACAGGTTAAAAACCTTGGATACATGAAAAAGGAAAAGGTTTGAACATTTAATTTTAGGGCATGAAAAATGAGTTTAGAGAAATTGAAATTTTCACCCTTTACCACAGCATAAAATGTTGATGCTTGTTCACCCGCGAGTTCATCAAATCCTCCCTTCTTTGGAGTTAGACACACCAGTAGGATGTGGGCATGAAAACGCCATTTGTATGGTAGTTTCCCCTTCTTAATTGTCTTACTGGTGTGGAACCGGCATAGCCAACTGCCCTGAATAGTGGCCATTAATACTTGGCATCAATCATAAGGTACCCTTCTTCATCTCTCAGTTTCGAGCTTTTCGAACCTTTGCTTCATCGATTTCCACATCTATACCCTTCACCCTGGAAATGATACTTTCGACACCATCACTGTCTTCGACAACTTTAGAATTTGACCAGAACTCTTCCATAATTTCTTCATAGATCACTACTTCAACTGTAAGCGTGTGATGAAAGTGTGATTTCTTTAAGAATTCTATCATGGCTTGCTTTTGGAGATCATTTCTTTAAGAATTCTTGGGTTTTCGAGATATGCCACCAGATTGTGTTCTACGGTGAACTTAGAACTTCCGTCGGCCAGTTTGCCACTTGTGCTTGCTTTTGGAGCCATGGAATTTGTTGGATTTGGAGAGATATTTGATGGTTTTCTTGGAAGTTATGGAGAATTTAGAGAATTTGGGAGTGGGAGTTATAAGAAAAGTGAGGAATGACGGTATTTAGGGCTTTTACTTTGACGTGGGTGACATGGAGGAGAGAGAACTTGAAAAAACCGTTCAGTGACTGATGTGACTTGTGCTTTAGGGTTTATATGGTACTACCCCAGAATCATGTCCTTATCTTTAAGATATTTTACTGAACCTCGGATATTTAATGTTTAAAAATTTAATGGATAATTCAATGCATATCCGCTTAGAAAAGGTGTCTTCCGGGTAATTAAATGTAAAACATATTTAACCGTTGACCCGGAAGTTCAAGCGGAACCCATTTTCTCCTTTATTTTAAAAACCAAATTTCTTCTGTTTGAACTTCAAGTGGACATTTTTCCGCTTGGAAGAATTTTTTTTAACAACTTTTCCACGTATACGACAAAGCTTATTTACGGTTGATGTTCACCGAGAGAACATCAAAATTTGTTTTATCACAGGTTGAACCGGAACTTGAATCGGAAAAACAAAAACACATTTATTTTAGAAAATTACTTGTCTTAATTTTAATAGTTTGATAGAAGATACTGACTAATAATCAAAATGGTTTTTAATTAACACAAAGATTTTCCTTTTCTTTTTCTTTTTGTATTAAGAGACGGACTCTTTGACACAAAGGTCTTCTTTATTAAAGGTTTCTTAAAAAAATTTAATCAAAGTTCATCATACCAATAGCTATAATGAGGTAGAAGAATCTTGTATTATCAAAAGCTTTTGTGAATAAATCAGCTAATCGGCTATCCGTGTGAACTTTAAGTAATTTGATTAAATTCTTTTCAGTACAATCTCTAAAAATATGATACCTGATGTCGATGTGCTTTGTTTTGGAGTGCTTCACGGGGTTATTGGTGATAGAGATGGCACTTTTGTGTTGCAAAGATGGATGTTTCCATGAATGTGATTCCATAGTCTAACATTTGATTTTGAATCCACAGAACTTGACCACAGCAGCTTGAAGCAGCAATATATCAGCTTCAGGAGTAGAAGTAGAAACACAAGTTTGTTTCTTGCATTGCCATGATACAAGTCTCTCCCCTTGAAACTGACATCCGCCTGAAGTTGACTTCTTATCCAGGTTGCAGCCTCCGTAATCACTATTACTGAATGCTTTGAAGGTGAAATCAGAATTCTTAGGATACCACAAGCCTAACTTAGGTTGACCCTTCAAATATCTGAATATCCTTTTAAGTGCCAATATGTGGGGTTCCTTTGGTGATGCTTGGTATCTTGCACATATGCAAAAACTGAACATAATTTCTGGCCTACTTATTGTGAGATACATCAGATATCTAACCATTGATCTATACATGTGCTCATCCACAGGTTCACCACTTGAGCCACTTGTAAGCTTGTGGGATGTGGAGATGGGAGTTTTGGTGCTAGAAGCTGACTGCGTATCAAAACGTTTAAACATATCTTGAATATATTTAGATTGATTCAAGAAAATACTACAGGCAGTTTGCTACACTTGCGGCCCCAAGAAGAAACCGAGTTCTCCCATTGAGTTCATCTCAAACTTAGCTTGCATAAGAGCTTCAAATTCTTTACAAAGAGCAGAATTGGAGGAACCAAAGATGATGTCATCCACATATATCTGAACCATCAACATGTCTTTACCAATTTTCTTGATGAAAAGTGTTTTGTTAATTGCTCCTCTCCTATACCCATTCTCCAAGAGATAATTGGAAAGGGTTTCATACCAAGTTCTAGGAGCTTGCTTAAGACCATACAAAGCTTTGATAAAATTACACACTCTGTTTAGATAGTGTGGGTGCTCAAAACCTAAAGGTTGACACACATACACATCTTGATCTAATAACCCATAGAGAAAGGCACTTTTGACATCCATTTGAAATACTTGGATGTTCTTGAATGCAGCATAAGCCAAAAAGATTCTGATGGCTTCAAGTCTGGCTACAGGAGCAAAAAGTTCAACATAATCGATAGCTTCCTCTTGAGCATACCCTTGCACTACTAACCTTTCTTTGTTCTTAATATCTATACCCTTGTGATCCTTTTTATTCCTAAACACCCATTTGGTACCAATTGGTTCTGCCCCTTCTGGCAAATCAACCGATTCCCATACTTCTGTTTGTTGGTCTGAAACAGTTCTTCATTCATAGCTTCTACCAAAATGTTGTCTTTTAATGCTTCAGTTACTCCTGTAGGAACTTCTTGTGACAGAAATGCAGCATGCAAGCAAATGTTTGCATCAACAGATTTACTTCTTGTCAGCACATGATCTGACACATCTCCAATAACATTCTCCAAAGGATGCTACTTGTTGATTCTTCTATATATCTTGAAACATTGGGAACTCATTGCTTCTCCCACTAGTAGGAAAGTTGAGTTGAGGGAGTATCACATCAGACTCAACATTACCAATAGGTGAGATGGGATCGGGTGTTGTGTTTAACTCTTGAGAACTAGGCATTGACCCATAGGATTCATGTTCAAAGCTGATCTCATTTGATATAAAATCATTTGAGTTTGAAGGCTCAGTGAATGAAGAGTAAGAGTTCTCTAAGGAACCTGAAATGTCATTTTCTGGTTGAACTTGAGCCGGAGATTCAGTTGAAGCAGTTTTCATTTGAACTTGAGCCGGAGATGCTTCCGTATAAACTTGAACCAGAACTGCATCTGCTTCAATAGAGATGACTTCAGTAGAGTTGTACACAACAGTTGGCTTCAAAGGCTTGGTGTTGATTGAAGAAAAGAATGGAGGGTCGATTGAGAAATTCTTTGTATTCATCCTCCAATGTTCATCAGCTGAAGTTTTGTTTTCGTGTTCCTGCACAGAGTTACTAACAGGCTTCTCAACAGTTATGTAAAAGGCGGTGGTTAGTGCATCAATGTCATATAACCAAGTGGGCTGAGAAGTAAAGTTGTTCTTTGATTTTTCATTATAGAAAACATTTAGAGCTTCTTCAACAACCTTAGTTCTCTTGTTGTATACTCCGTATGCTTTCGACACACCAGAATATCCAACAAAATATCCATCATCGTCTTTTTCAGCAAATTTTGGGAATAGTTCATTGGTTATAAGAATAGTAACAAGACACCTATAAGATGTAAAGAAATAAATGTTTGGTTTTCTATTTCTCCAAAGCTCATATGGTGTTTTGTTTTGTCCTTTAACAATAAAGATCCTGTTTTGGACATAGTAGGCAATGTTCACGGCTTCTACCTAGAATATCATGGGAAGTTTGCAATCAGCAAACATTGCCCTGGCAGCTTCAATCAATGTTTTATTTCTCCTTTCAGCAACACCATTCTGTTGTGGAGTTCTAGGAGCACTGAACTGCCTTGTTATCCCTTTTTATCCACAAAAGGAATTTAAAACATGATTTTTAAATTATGTTCCATTGTCACACCTAATTGTTTTGACTTTGAACTTTGACTGATTTTCCAACTTCACAAAAAATTTTAACAATTCAGTTGTTTCATCTTTTGTTTTTAAGAAGAAAACCCAAGTATATCTGGTAAAATCATCAATTATTACAAAATAGTATGACCTTCTTCCCAAACTCATTATCCTTTTTGGCTTGAACAATGACTTGTGTTGCTTACCCTTAAGGCAAGGCACACAGTGCTCAGAACAAGTAAATTGTTTAATAGGAAGACCCTTGACTAAACCAAGATTGAAAATTATGTTCATGTTCTTGTAATTTACATGTCCCGGCCTTCTATGCCAAATATCAAACTCATCAAATGAGGCTTTGGATATAAAACAAGCAGTGCCACTGGTGCGTGCAGCAACTGACATATCCAAAACATACAAACCTTCTTTCCTGGGTGCTTTTAGCAAAATCATTTCCTCTGGAATTTTGATTTCAGATTTTAGTATGATTGCCTCTCTCTCATTAAACAAAACATTAACTTCTTGTCACACATTTGTGAGACACCAAGTAAGTTAAAATTTAGAGTACCAACAATATTGACTCTATAAAAGCTTACCGAACCATTTGTAACATCTCCTTAAGCTGAGATGTACCCCTTGTTGCTTCCAAATGCAACTGATCCTTCGTTGTGTATTTTTTTATTTTCTAAAATATCTTTATTCCCTGTCATATGGCTGGTGCATCCACTGTCAACAATCCATAATCGATCTTGACTTTTATTTTGCACCTGTACATATCAGAAATTGATTAGTTTTTGTAAGGGACCCAAGCCTTTGTGGTCTTGGGTATTCCCAAAGCATTGTTATACTTGTACTATTTGAGTACTAAAGTATTCAGAATAGGTTGCTCAGTGAGCAATTCATCATTCTCAAAGTCCATATTTTGATGTGAACATTGTTGATGAAATCTCTCACTTGTTATTTTTGACTTTCTTTCTAATGCCTTTATTTTTCTAAATTCCCTGAACTTTCTGTGTTTGTTAGACTCAAGTTTTGCAAGACTAGTGGTTGGGACTGAATTTTGACTTGAAACTCTAGTTCTTTCTGGTGAAGTAGCATACTTTTGTGATGCAAAGCTATTTTTGAAAATTTTTTCACCTTGAAGCGGAAAAGATGAACTTCCGCTTGAACTAGTTAAAGACTCATTTTGACCGGAATTTGTTTCTGTTTAAAAAAGGTTGCGAGGATTAACTTTTCCTATTGAAGGATTTCTTCTTTCTTGACTTTCAGACACTTCATAATTTTCACTGAATTTCACAAATGGACTTTGTTCTAAAGGAGTAACTGAACTGAAAATTTTCTTGTTTTCCGGTTGAACCTGAGTTTGAGCGGAAAATTGTTCCGCTTAAAGTTTATCCGAAAGATTGTTTTGCTTTAAAACATAGAAATTTCCATTCTTTTCATTTCCAATTAAAACCTTGTTTGAATCAGATTCAAAATGCTTAACTGTATGACTCTTAACAGGTGACACTTTTCCTGTTAGTTTCTTTGCCAAATTTTGACCTTTCACAGTTTTAGATTTTGAAGATTGATTTCTGTTTAGAGGATTGTAGTAACAATGAGCTGCGAAATGACCAAATTTGCCACAAACTATACACTCAGGAACTCTAGAAGAGTCATAAGATTGAGTGTACCTAGGGGACTTTTCACTTGTTTCTTGACTGAAAATTGTTTTACCAAAAAATTTTACTTTTGCTTGTTTTGACATTTTCAACATGTTTTCCTCCAACTTTTGAATCCTTGGGTTCATAAAAAGTGGGTGGAGGAACAACAAATGTGGGTTTCAAAATTTTTTATTGATCAATCGATGCAGATATGCTTGCATCAGTGATTTCAGTTTCAATGGGTTCACATTTCTTTTCAGCAACAGTTACTGGAGAAATATCATCAACAACTAAACTAACAGTGATGTCAGTTTGTAGGGCTGAAATTGGTCCAATCAGCGGTGAATAATCACTAGGTGGTTTGACAAAAGTTTAACCAATGCCAGTTTTTCCATACATAGCACCTTTCCAGAGTTTCTCAGCTTTTTCATTTGCTTTTTTAAATTTATCACAAGTAAGTTGAGCTTCAGTTAGCTTTACTTCAAGAGCACCCACGTCTGTCTTATCATGTTAGGTTTCTTTCCTTGAAGTGTTCAGCTTGGAAATCAAGTCATCAATCTGAGTTTCTAAATTTGAGTTGGTTTGTTTTAATTGCGTAATTTCTTCATTTAAAATAGTGAATTTTGAAATGTATGAGCTTTCTATTTTTCTAAAACATTCCATTAACTTCTTTATCTCTCCACTTTTTCAACACATGCAGGAGAGCATAAGTGTTCTAATACTTTTTCAGGAATAGAGTTTACCTGAGTAGATGATGACTCCTCCTTGGCCATAAGAGCATGGTTGGTTGGCTCAAACTCCACAATGACATCCTTCGAGTCAACATACTCTGTTTGGTTAGCTACAACTGCTGTTGAGTTGCTGTTGTTGTTGCTTCCACTTCCGCTTGGTTTTGGTGGTGTTGGTTGTGAGCTTGAAGAACCATGAGTGTTGTTGTTCTTGTTCTTTTTATTGTTTTGATGATGGCTTTCCTGTGATTTAGCCTGAGCTTGATTCTGGAACTGATTTTCTTTTCTTGGACTTGGGCATTCTCTTGCAAAGTATCCCAGTTGGTTACAGTTATAACACTTGACCTTGTTGTTGTCAAGACCAATAGGGCATTTTTGGCTCCTTTGTAAGTCCTCCCAGTACGTTTATAGAAACGTTAGGCTCTTACTGAGACCATAGCAACGTGTGTAAGAATGTCTGTCTCTTCTAAGTCATCTGCACCAATGAATTCTAAGTCTTCACGAGTGAAGTTAGAGTGTGAGTCAGTGACTACAAAGGCATGATGAGTGTTCTCAAAGTTGTGAGTGACATTTTCAGAAAATATAACAAAAGATGACTGATTTAAAAAGTTAGAGTTCACATTTCTTTGGCTTTGAAAATCAATTGTGGCAAGAGCAGGTGATTGTGGCTGAGTTAATTCAGCAACTGAGTTCTGTTTGAGATTTATTTCCATTTCATAGGCACATAAGATACCATGAAGTTCAATCAGTTTCATTTTCTTAAGGTTTTTGCTCTCTTTTATGCTTACTGTATAAACAGTCCACATTGCAGGTAGTGACCTTAGAAACTTTCTATTAACATCAGCTTGTTCAAGAGTTACATCTGCTCTTTGAAGCTCATCAAGTAGAGAGACAAAGCAAAGATACTGGTTTGTCATAGATTCACCAGTTTTGTAACTAAAGTTCTCATATTTCTATTTTAAAATGTCCTTTTGTTCTATTTAACCTCACTTGTTCCTCCATACATCTCATTGAGAGCATTTCACAAGTCAAATGCAGTTTTGTACCTCTTAAATCCAACGAGTATGGAGTTGGGTAGCGCTTCATGTAAGGTCCAATAGGCCTTGAAGTCTGGCTCAAGTGACTCGTGATCAATGTCTGTGTATTTATCAAGTGGTTTTGGAATTTGAACATTTTCATCATCAGCAGATGGTATAGTTACAACAGTAGGACCAACTGTCAATGACTTCCAGATACAGTGGTCTAAACTTCGAACAAACCCCTCCATACTGAGCTTCCATGTGTCAAATCATCAGGTGTGAACATGGGTGATTTTTTTGTGCTACCGTTTGAAGAAACTTGACTAAGATCAATCATTTTGAAATTTTTTTGAGAAAGAAAAGCCTAAAAGCAGTAGAGTAAACAAGTAAAAATCAACTTTGAAGCACTTAAAGTCTTCAAAGTGAGAGCCAGAGCTCTGATACCACTTATAGGATCGAGATATTTAACACTGAGTTTAATTACAAGATTTGCTTGTAAGATTAACCTTGTAAGTCCCGAAAACGGTTCTTAACACGATATCACTACTCGATTGAGTGTGCGGAATCCAGTCAATCGAGTGATTCAAGATGCAAGAAATAGAAATCGAAGAACACAATAATCAAAATAATAAAACCTGGAACAAAGTGCACACGATTAATAATCGTCTAGTACACAAGCTTGACACAACCCGAAAGGCCCCTTTGTATCTCTCTCAACTAGCTAGCCCCTCATATGGGTAGTAAGATTTGTTTATAAAGATAAACAAATCTTAAACCTAATTTTCGGATTAGGCTAAACAGGCCCACTAAACACCCCTAAAACTCTTTCTAATTGGGCCCAAACATGTCTAAAATGGCCCAATGACCCAATACAATGAAAACCCAACTATTTTACACATATTCTATCACATAGGCCTTAAAAATAGTCCGCCAAGTGATGATTTAATACACAAGCCACAAATTATTCCCTTACAATCTTCCCCTTGGCTTGTGCTATTAAATGTCTTCTACTTTCAATCTTCAGACTTGCAGTCTTCTCCTTGGCTTGAGCATGGGTTGATGAAGATTCTTTATCTTAGAGCATCTTCATTGGGCAGCATGTGGGATGTTTGATGGCTCTCTCTCTTTATCAGCATCAGGTTGAACTTCAAATGATAACCAAGTAATGAGAGGAGGATTTTCAAGTACTTGCTTCTTTTCGAAAAATGTGGATTCCTTGCTGAATCATCAGTAACTGTCTTGACTTGCTTGTCTAGGCATCTTTTCTTCATTTAGCTTCCCCTAAACTTGAGAATGGTATCTTTTGAGTCTTTGAAAGCTTTACTTGAAAAACCAACAAACTTCCCCTAAGCATAGGGTAAGTCCTTTTCCGGCTGGTTCTTCAACATGATCAGCATCAGAGTTCTTGCTTTGGTCAACTGAGTCCTTGACCTTCTTGTCCATGAGTTGTCTTTTTCACTTAACCTGTCAAGCACAACATGGAGCAAACACAAACACTAACCAGCATATGATACCTGGTTACTGGGTTAGCAGGAGAACAACATTCTTAATCACAAACCCAAATATTGATTACGAGTTTCCTTTAAACACTTCCCCTGAACCCAATGACTCACTTCACATTTTCTCCCCCTGAGATTCTGGAGGGGTGATACTTTCTTGCATAAAACCCATTAAAACTTATTACAAACCTTTAAATTAACCTGGCCATGGTTGAAAAAATAAACAATAAAAAAACTTAAGATAACACCAAAGAAAAATAAAAATAAAAACAAACATACCAAATTACTAAACGAGAAGGTTTTTATGGGATCAAACCGTATGAATCTGACTGAGGAACCCTTTTCAGCTTCTGTTACTCGAACACGTCCAGGTGATTGCCAATATACTGGTCCTTCTTAAACCCATGTTCCTCATTTTCCCGACTGTTTGTCACTTATTTATCTTTTAGGTGCATTAATTATGAACATCCGACAGTCACACACAAATCCTAGGTAATTAATATGTGCAGTCTATCAAGCTTGATCATTCCCTACCACATATTTTCACATTCCCATATCCGGAGTTTTGAATCTTTTCTCGAGACTTGGTTGAGAAGAGAATGAACAGATCATAAAAGAGATAGGGATAATATACAAAGACTTGTATGATTTCAACTCAGAGGCGTTTATCAGTCAGGTGGTAACCTTTCATCAAACACATAAGCCTAGTCACAAAGTCAGGGCTAAAGGGTTTTGGACGCTTGAGGGTCTCTTTTGTTGTGCACATTGGCATCTTTTGGGGTGTAAATTATATACAGCAATCTGCAAGCACGTTAATCCAGACTAACCAGGTCTTTGCTTACGCAAAACAGAGGAAAGTCTGATTAACACGTCAACCATTCTACACCAGGTCATTGCTCACGCAAAGCAGAGGCAAGACTTGACTAACGGCTTTGACATCCCCAGATCTTTGCTCACACAAAACAGAGGGGACGCCGACTTTTTGAGATTTTCGATTCAACACTTTGGAGTCCGGCGTGTGTATCGGGAACAATTTCGCAGTCAAATAGAACAAGCACATAACCTAAGTGTGTGTTTCCCGTCAAATGACATACTTTATCTTTAAGTGTTGTGACCCATACCTTCGTTTTTGGAATTGAGCCTACCGAGCACATCACCTTGGATCATGTCTTTCACTTTTGCCTTACGCGTGTCAGTCATTCTGAGAACGGAAATATTTCACTTCCCTGCCTTCTCAAACACACAAACAACAGATTAAAAATTAAAAAGCACAATTTTTTTAAGGGGTCTACTATTAAAAAGCACAATTTTTTGAGGGGTCTACTATTTCATCTTTTCTATTCTTCCCCTTTCTTTTTGATTTTTAATAACAACAGACACCCTTTTTTTTTTTAAACACACACTGACACAATACTAAATATGTACTAAAACCGGCCAAGCTAACCTTCAAAGTTTATCTTTCGAAAATTTTGAAGTGGGTTTTGTTTCATGCACTACCATACTTCACATCAATTTAGTCAAGAAAGAACCAATTTAGACAGTACCTTGCTGATTTTTCAGATTTACCTCTCACAAGGAAACATACTCCCCATTAAAAAATCTGCATGTCATGAAGTGAAGAGATGCCTCCTATCCTGTGCCTTGAATAATCACTTTCAAAAACAAATAAGTTAATGGAAGTCCTCCTTGACTGTTCCTGCACACTGTGAGAGATCAGTTAGCCAATGGAACCCGAGCCATAGTGGTTCTGGGTAGACCTGATGAATCAACGAACGTTACTTATTTTAAACACATGCCCTTTGAAAAATCAGAAATTTGAGTTGCAACTGCCTTTGATTTTGGTTTCCAAATTCTAGGTGATTTGAAAGTTGTTTTAGTCACCTTTGAAGTAGTGACTTTAGGTATTTCAACCTTCTTCATTTCAGGTTTCCTTTTCAAAACAGTTTTAGTTACCTTTGGAGGGGTAACTTTAGGTTTGTCAACTTTGTGTTGTTTTGAAATTGGCTTCTTCACCTTTTTATGAAAATTTTCAAAATTTGGAAAAACATATTTTTGATTTGAAAGTTTTCTTTGCTCTTTGGCAGCGCCCCAATGTTGATCAGAGGGTTTTATCAAAGGAGAAACAGTCTTCATCGCCTTAGGTGGTTGCACCTTCATTGGCTTAGACTTTATTGAATCCTGAGACGAAACACTCCGACTTTGCGGATAATATGGCTCATAGGGGCGATAGAGACAATTTCGGGCAATGTGACCAGGATTGCCACAATTAAAGCATGTCTGCTTCTTGAGATAGAAGTCAGACGTGTAACCATTTGTCTTTAGCTGCTGAGGTGGAGCACCATTTGCTTGTGTCTGCATCTTTGACATGTTTGCAGATCTTGGGTTGACTGTGGACTGGTTCCTTGAAGCTTCAGTTCTTGTGCTCCATGTATTCTTTGATGTCGAGGCAGCATTTCTACAACTGCAACTGCATGAGCCTACTGATGAAACTGGAGACTTGTTTGTCATCTTGGGCCTTTCAATCTTGATAGGAACAGAAGTTGGAGGCTTGATGGTGATTTTGGGCCTTATGCTCTTAATGTGAGATGATAAACCACCATCATTACCCAAGCCTTTGAACTTAGTGGTGAATGAGGGTCGCTCTTCTCCTTCAATCGGAATGAACATAGACCCAGTTGTCATGAAGATCTTACCATTGGGCCTTGTAGTCATCACCACTCGTTCCCGCTTTACCTCATCCACAACTTTGGAATAAGGAGTCTCGATCTTTGGATAGGGAACCAATTTTTCTTCATCAGCTCTCTTTACTTCACTAGAGCTTGAGCTTGCACACTCAGTAGTGTTATTAGACTAAGTTGCTTGAGTGGCTGTCTTTTCATCTACATGTACTGGTTGAGGCCCATATACCATGGTTTCTTCATTCAGGGACTCTTTCAACAATTCATCGGCAGTTTGGGGCACCTTGATATATTCATGTAGTAATGGGGGAGGAATATTTCCATCCCCGAGGCCAGATGTTTCTTTTACCCGCTCGAGTCGCTCTTCTGATTTGAATAAAACATGATGAGAGTCCATCATTTTCTTTTGTATAATTTGATGTTTCTCAAGGGCCGATTGGGAAGTGTCAAGTTTGGTTCTTAGTTCCTCTACCTCTTTGGTTAACTCTTCAACTTTAGAATTAGCAATCCTAAGATATGCACTCTTATCACTCACTTGAGATTGAAGATTTTTAATGTCCAACTTAGCAGCTTCCAGTTTCTCTCTAAAGATCTTACTCTTATTTTTATACTCCCTAAGATCTCTAGCATATAATTCACGATTTTGGGTTTCATTAATGAACTTACGTTCCCAGTCTTTAGCCTCACACTTGGGATTACAACATATCTCATTGGTGTTGGAAGATGAAGTGGTAACTGGCTGAATGAGTGCCATGATCGGATTGAAAAGTCTCAACAGAATCGGAAAGACGGCTTTTCGATCGGGCAGAGTTTCTGCTCGACCGAAAAGTGTAAGCTGATCGAAAAGTCACCAAGGGACTTTCCGATCGAAAGGCGAAGCTGATCGAAAGTCACGAAGGGACTTTCCGTATCGAAAACGAACCTGATCGAAAGTCACGAAGGGACTTTCCGATCAAAAAGTGGGGAACCGGGAAGTACTCTCCGATCGAAAGTCACGAAGGGACTTTCCGATCGAAAAGTGTCCAAAAGGATCGAAAAGCCAAAATTTCGATCGAAATAAGGGTCCAAGCCACAAATTTCGATCGAATAGCTTATGAACACGGTCTTCTCTCGCTTCTGCAACACTTGTAGCCTGAAATCAATCACAAGAGACGCACAAACAAAATCGTTAGTAACACCTTGAAACACTTGGAGCAAAAATATGAAAATTAAAAAAAAAACGAATTACTCCACAATGTGTAGAAAAATTCAACGATTAAAACCCCGTCAACTAAAATTTACACCAACTTAAATTGAGCGGCCGTATATTGCTTCAAAAACCGAATGATCTGGACCACATCTTTTAATTAACTCCAATGGCACTACTGTAAATATGCCCCACTTTAAATCACGTAACAAAAAACTTGGAATTCGATGTTACCCGAGAATCCTTGTCTCCGTCCGGAAACCAATTTCGAACGAAGACCCAATCATACCGAGCGGATCCCAACCCAAGAAATATTTGACTTGGTCAAACTTGACAAATTTGTCAACTAAAAGATCCGATGGCCAATATACGATTTTAAAAAAAATTGTGGGAGATTGGGCACATAAAAAAAATGTTGACTTAATTGCTAAAGAAACGGATCGGATATTCTTAGAAATAGCAATATGCAAATAAAATTAACAACCACAATTTAAGTCAAACGGAAATTGGCAATCCTCCAATCACAAACAATCGAACACGGGATTTGGAAGCCAAAACGAGGCACAATAACACAAAAATATGAACCCTAAACAAAATATTTAGCCGCCAAAGAAGAAAACTCAACTAAAACAAAACCACATAAAAATTCTTGAAATCTTGAATCGGATAGCGTGAGAGCCTTGAAACTTGCGTTTCTTGGCTCTGATACCAATTGTAAGTCCCGAAAACGGTTCTTAACACGATATCACTACTCGATTGAGTGTGCGGAATCCAGTCAATCGAGTGATTCAAGATGCAAGAAATAGAAATCGAAGAACACAATAATCAAAATAATAAAACCTGGAACAAAGTGCACACGATTAATAATCGTCTAGTACACAAGCTTGACACAACCCGAAAGGCCCCTTTGTATCTCTCTCAACTAGCTAGCCCCTCATATGGGTAGTAAGATTTGTTTATAAAGATAAACAAATCTTAAACCTAATTTTCGGATTAGGCTAAACAGGCCCACTAAACACTCCTAAAACTCTTTCTAATTGGGCCCAAACATGTCTAAAATGGCCCAATGACCCAATACAATGAAAACCCAACTATTTTACACCTATTCTATCACATAGGCCTTAAAAATAGTCCGCCAAGTGATGATTTAATACACAAGCCACAAATTATTCCCTTACAAACCTTGTGAAATTAAGTTAATCTCCACTCTACTTATACGGTTTACACTTGTAAATAATAGTTGTTTGCATAAGATAGTAACACACGAAGTAAAATTTACTCGGCACTATTTGCATTAACTTACCAATATTACATAGTGTTTTACATACAAGCATGTGTACAAATGTTGAGAACCGACTATGCTATATATATTGCTAAGGGAAATCAATGATAGCCATTGATTTCCATACGATCATCTAGACCGTTGATTACAAAAGTCAAACTATACTACCAAAAAAGAATAATCTTCGATCGATGGACTTGATGCCGTGTGATTAGCAACATACTATTTTAGGAAAGAGACTTTGATACAAAATGAAGCAACCAGAAAGCTTTTGCAGGGATGAGATTGTTGAAAAGACAATGCAGGAAAAGTCCGGTTGAACTCTTTATTTGGTGGATAAAGGAGTTCACCCAGAATATTCGCTGTAACATTTCGGGTTTTCCGATTGTCCGATTTTATCCGTATTGTAACTCGATCCGATAATTGATAATCAAATATGAGGGTATTGATCGATTTTGTTGTTTATTTACCTAATTTTATGTTATTGGATCCATTATCATGTTTATTGATCGATTTGATGTTCGATTTGCCTCTAATTTGGATTTTTCGTGAATACGTCACTGAATTTTGTTCAACCGGGAATTTGATCAATCTAAACATGTATGACCCTTATGTGTAATACTAGTTACACACACAAGTAAATACAAGTGAGGGTTGGTGTGAATTCAAGGTCTAGAACGAAAACGGTGGAAGTTCGGTAAATCACGCACGATTTTAATTTTAACCGGGATATCACATTTTTGAGTTTTGTATATCAATTTTATCATGTTTATGAGTCATATGATCACTTACCATGTCATGAGTCATCACACACTTGATCGGATCGCAAAAGGTTGGTGAATTGCTTAAAATTGAGAAAAACGACAAAACCGACCAAAAATACACTTTTTATGATATTTTATCAACTGTTATTCATTTGGAGACATATCATATATCAAATTTAATGGATTAAATATGGTTAACATGGTGGTAAACTTAAAATGGGGAAATTGGGCGAAAACGGGGGTCAAAACGGAGTTACAACGCGATATCTGAGCAAAACGGCACGCGGACCGCCCACCGACATGGGATACGCGCAAGGGTACGCGCCGGAACCCCAGGAAGTGCCGCGTATCCCGACACTTCTGCTAGCCGCCGTCGTGTACCGCCCACCGACATGGGCTGAGAAAAACGGCCTTTTGCCCTAATTTCGTGTATTTAAGCAACTTTTCTCCATTTTGCCTCCATGCTCTCATTCCTAATCACCCTAAAAACCCTAAAAACGGTTGAGATCTTCGAGGAGCTAGTTTCTTGAAGTGTTTGGAGCCAAGTTTGGTGATTTCGAGCTTCGGTTAGTGTCGGTTTTCCATCAGGCTGGTTAGATTCATCAAACCCCTCCTCCATCCTCTTGAATCCTTCATCCCCCATCATCAAGATCCAACCCTTATGCTTTTCTAAACCTAGATCTTGCATTCCAAAGCTAGATCTAGTGATTTTGAACAAAAATAATGGATTTTTATCAGTTTTTATGGATTTTATAACACTTTTTGTTGAGATCTTGTTAGATCTTTATAGACCTTGTTAGAACTATGTGATGGCTGAAAAAGAACCTATTTTTAAGCATGATTTGTCATATAGATTCATCATAAGATGTGGATCTAGGGTTCTTTTGATAAAAACTTGGGTTTTATGATAAAAAGTCCACTTTTTTCTTATTTTTCTTCCATGGATCTTCCTAGATCTAAGTTCTACCTAATCAACTTTGTTGGATCTTGACATGGACACCATTTCAATGGTAGATCTAGGGTTTGGGATGAAGAATCACCATCATAATTATAGATCTAGGGTTTTATGGGAAAAAGAATGATTTTTAGGAGTTTTTCTTCATTTTTCATGAATAGATCTTATTTAAATCTTGATTAGATGGTGATAATGTGAGGCTAGAGTATTGATTCTTATATGGAACATGATTTTTGGACCTAGATCTAGGGTTAAGTCATGTCTAGAATAAATCTTGGATGTTTAGTTATTTAATTAGATTAACTCGTATTTTTGAAATTAAAAATAAATCATTTTGAGTAAATCGTTGGGTTAACATTGGATTTATGTCTTGAATTTCTTTTTGGTAATTATATATGTTTAGATCAGCCCTAAATTCATTTTTGAAAACTAAATATGGTTCGATTGATATTATAGAAAATAATCAAGTTGAGACGTCGTAATGTTTTATAGTTAAATAAATAATTTATTTGTTAAATGCTTAACCTAGATTTGGGTTTGACCACTTGATTATTTATATTCTCGTATCATTACTTAAATACTCCACTAATGAGTCACGCATCCGATCAATTCCGTCGCGTCATGACGAGTAGTACGATTATTCACTTAGATACTATTTATCTATCTATCTGTCGGTATTCTCTCCATCACGTTCCATTGTAAAGGTGATCTCCGGGTTTGATTCGCGCCGCTATTCTTCGATTCTATTCTTGACGCTTTCGCTATCATGTGAGTTTTCATATCCCCTTTCTACTTAAATGTTTTTGGGGTGCAACATGTATCATTTATCAAAATTCTATTTTTACATGCGTATTCTATGTTCGATGATTATCTGAAACTTGTATGATTATATGGATTGATTGGTTGAACGATGAACGATGAACGATGGAACGCTGAACGATTGAACGATGAACGTAATTATTAACATTAAACATGTCGGGGTTACGATAATAGATCTATTGGCCTGACAAGCCCACTTGGCATGCCTCGCGTGTGGCGCCTTGTGATTGGAAGCCTAATTGTCGAGGGTTGGATTACGCTAACTTATCATTTTTTTCATTAATCATTTTATTAAACTTGTACGCATGTTTTTGAACATTATCATTAAACCTATGAATTCTCACCAACTATTTTAGTTGACTTTGTTTATAACATGTTGCAGGTAATGCAGTTTGACTTGGTTATCATCACCATAGGGTTGCATCGGCTTTAGAGAGACCTAATTAAATAAATAACTCTCATGCTTAGTTTATGTTATATGTTTGACTTTCATATGTTATGACTTGAATTCTATGTTTGTTTATTTGCTATGAAATGGGTAACTATTAAAAATACCGCAACCTAATTTTAGTGTTGTGTGCTTCTGGAAAATCTTCACGCCCCGACACATTCCGTCGTCGGTTAATTGGGGTGTGACAGATTAGTATCAGAGCCACGGCTATAGGGATCTAGGTTATTAGAACTGGTTTACCTAGACTATTTCCTTACGTGTCCTGCATGAGTGCCTCATGCACAATGTGCCTAATTGCTTATTTTGTCTAGTAAATTGTTTCTTAATTGTTGCCTATTAATGCCTTGTTCCCGTTAATCAGCACACACTTGACACGAATCACTAAGGATTCCTAGCCCTTCCTTAGAAAATGGTGCCTTACGTACCATTTAGGAAAAATGCGATTTTCATGATTTTCAAATCTCGTCAGAATTAGGGTTTTAGTGGTAGACATGTAGTAACTGGACGGGTGAAAACACCGGTAGTCGGAGTATCTGTCAAGAAAAGCATTGCGCATAAGCCCTATCAACCGTTGGGCCCGGACGCTCACCTGGGACGCCCCGATGAGAGTGTTGAAACCTATTAGGCCAAAGCATGTCTCTACCACTAGGATCTTGATCTGATTAGTCTCGGTTGCAGCCAATGTTTTAAAAACCGGTTTTTTAATTGAACCGGAAAACCTTCCGGGACTGGTTCGACCGGTCGGACCGGTTAGACCGGCTGGTTGAACCGGTTAGGGGATTTATATATATTTTTTTATAAAAATGCTAATAAACTTGTACACCCCAACAAAAGTAGTTAAAATACAATTATAATCCACTCAAAAATAATATCAAATATGTATTTCATAAGAAAATATAAGTTTTAAACTTAAAAAAAAATAAAAAATAAAAAAAAAAGTTAAAAAAAATAAAATAAAAAAATCAGAAAACCGGTTGAACCGGAAAAAACCGGTTGAACCGGACCGGTTGAACCGGAAAAAACCGGTTGAACCGGAAAAACCGGAAAACCGGCCGGTTCGAAGCGGGTCGGTTCAACCCAAAAAACCGGGCATTAAAGAACCGGAAAAGTGGCCGGTCCCCGGTCGAACCGGTTGAACCAGCCGGTTCGACCCGGGTTTTAAAACATTGGTTGCAGCCTTCCAATCGAGAGGTGAGAACCACTCCGTTGTGTTTTATCTCAATTGCTCGATTTCACATTTTGACGCGTGATTATGTTTAAACAAATGATTTTTGATAAACTATGATCATGAGTTACACGATATCACGGTTCGATAACACACACCAGTTTTACACTTAACAATTTTTACCCTCAAAATTTGATTATTAATCACATCACATCAAGACTCATCATTGTTGTTCTTGAATCTCAGCATGTCTGTCCATTTCAAGGGACGCCGAAAGGGCGATAGCGGCCGCAACATAGCCTTGGTGATAGCCAAACAAATGGCTGAGGTTCTTCCCGTCATCGTGGCCCAAATCCAGCAGGGTGTGAATGCTAACCCTGCTAATGTTGCTGCTGTGGCTACTTGTTCATTCAAGCATTTTAACTCCTGCAACCCTCCCAAATTCAAGGGGACCGAGGGTCATATTGGTTTACTTTAGTGGTTCAAGTGGATGGAAAACACCTTCGTTAACAGTGACTATCCTGATCATCTGAAGGTCCCACATGCCACCAGCACACTCACTGAAAAAGCCCTCACTTGGTGGAACGGTGAGAAACAGATTCATAGGTCCGATGAGGCCTTAGCTTTATCTTGGGATGAACTAAAGGGGGGTCATAAGGGGAAAATACTGTCCCCGTTCTGAATTAAAGAAACTTGAGGATGAATTCCAGGCGCTAAAGCAATACAATGGGGAAAATCATGAATATACCGACCGTTTCTATGAATTGAGAATCCTAGTGCCTGAAATTGTCACTCCTGAATTTCGAGCTATTGAATCCTATACTGGTGGGTGACCCGAGGACATACAGGATTCTATCTGGGCCAGTAACTCTGTGACACTTAACAGCGTTGTTCGTCTTGCTGCTCGTTTGACCGATAACCATGTGAAAGCGAGTAAACTGTAAAGAAGGGGTTCTAAGAGGGAATCGAGTACTGAAAAGGCCAAACCTGCGGCCGAAAAGGAGTACAAAACTGAGTCATCTGCTGCTAAAAGTAACAAAAAGAAACGTGAGGGGTGAAACTTTGCGGTTATTGCTACTCCTACGCCTGGTATTTATGCCACCCATGTTGCACAATGGGCTCCTGGTGCACCTCCAGGCAAGAAACCTTACACCGGTACCAATCCTCTTTGTGCCCGGTGTAACCATCATCATCCTGTGTAGGCCCAGTGTTGGCAGTGCACCAATTGTGGGCGCTTTGTTCATCCCACTCATGCTAGTCGCATGCCTGTTCGAGCCCAGCCTATGGCCCAGTATCCGGCCCAACCTCTGATAGCCCAAACTCCTAATGTTCAGGTATAGGTTCGGGCTTGCTACAATTGTGGATCCACTACCTATCTGAGGAATGCTTTCCCTGCTCTTGCGGTTGCTAACCCACCTGTTGCTAATGCTTATCGTGGTTCTCCAACTCGTGCCTTTGTCGTCCATGCTAATCAGGTTTGCGATCATCTCTCTTTATTCTTGTAACTAGTTTTTGTTATCAATGTTAATCTCATGAATCTTTTCGGTGTATGTTAATCAGGCTCAGGAGAACCAGGAGGTCGTCAATGGTACGTTTCTTGTAAACAACCGTTATGCCTCTATATTAATTGATTCTGGTGCCGATCGTAGCTTTTTATCGTTAGAGTTTGAGCATTTACTTGATATACCTCGCACTGCGCTCGATTATCCATTCACGATTGAGGTTGCGGATGGAAAACCTATTGCTCTTGATTCTATTGTTCGTGCTTGCAAGTTGAATTTCAAGGACCATATCTTCCATATCGATCTTATTCCGATGCGTCTCGGGAATTTTAACATTATTGTTGGCATGGACTGGTTATCTCGTCTTCGTGCTACTTCAATGGCAACTCCGTACCCCTAGGAATCAATATCCTACCCTTCTTAACGCACTTCAATGGCAACTCCGTACCCCTAGGAATCGAGTCTCGCTTGGCGAAGAAGAAACGCTTCTTCCAGTCATGATCATTATGGGAAGCTCGGGGAATCAACTAAGAGGTGGAGGTGTGAGCCTTCAAAACGAACCGGCTGCAACCATGGGTTCGGAGTTGGTAAGCTTCACAAATTTCAGGAATCCCAATGTCCAGATTCCTAGTTTGATTTAACTGATCAAGGGAGTACAGGATTCTCCAAACCATAGGCATGGTTAGGGAATAGGAGAGTTGGGTGGTCTTGAAAAACTAGGTAATGAGCTCTGAGAAGGGGAATGTCATCCCAAGCAAGAAAGGGTAGTACATGAAACAGACCCCAGGTGGTGGAGATGAAATCGGATTTGGCATGGGGATCGAAAGGTCGGAAAATTGTACCCGGAGGGAAAATGCCAGAGTTTCTAAGATCATGGAGGTCGCCGTCGTCAAACGTGCAGGCTTCTTCTTCGCCGGGAATGACGTACCCTTGGTCGTGAAAATCGTCGATCACCGGAGTGTTCAACGAAGAAGACGATCGGGTAGTTTTCTTAGCAATGGCCGGAAAATCAGAAGGAAAACGGAGAAGAGGAAGGAGGACTGACCTGGAATATCGGAGAAGCTCGAAAGGGTTTGTAGAAGAAGATGGTGAAAATCTCAATTTGGGATCTCCTATTTAAAGAAAAAGCAATGATAACCATCACATCACTTGGACGCCGAGATATCTGTCCCATCCCAACCATAATTACCGTGTTAACGCCGTGAAAAAAATATCTTTTTGAATTTTAACAGTTGTCGAGCTTATCGATTTGTTGAAATTCAAGGGGAAATTGTTGAGGGTATATTTTCAGGATGCTCGCAGGAAGCTCAGATAGTTCAGGAATCCTATTACCGTCTGGAAATCCCACTCGTCGAGGTATCCTGATTTGTTTTATTCGACTATCCCTTATAATTGCCATGTGTTTATTTGACCCAGGTACCATTGAAGTCATCAACTACCTCTAAGATTCAATTCCAGCTAAACGAAATCGTGGACCAAGTGAATGAAGAGGGCTCTAATGGTTATATTAGTTGGACGATAGGATCCCAGGAATCCCGGATAGTTTGTTATTCTTGTAATCCTTATATAATCGAGGATTCGATCGACTTAGGGACACACAACACCGATACACTTTAGCTCTGATAGTTTACCATCATTGTAACACTTAGTGTCGATCGATCAAACCTCCAAAACACTTGTAATTATTTATTTCGTATCAATAAAATTGCTAGGCAGCAGGCTCTTCAGGCCGGCTCCCGAGGTTTTTTGCTAGGATTCCTAGAGGCAACTCGAAGGATCCTGGATTTTTCCCTCGTTACATCCTTATGTTCAACTTTACATTTCGGGCATATTGACAAGCACACTACCTCACATTCTTAAGTTTGGAATACGAAATCATCTTGTTGATTTTTGACCAATACAAATACTAAGAATGTTGAACATCAGAGTCAAAACCACAACAAACCGAATCAGATAAACCAATCAAACACTGAAAATGCTCCAACTTCTGATAATCGACCCGATAATTCAGTTCCATAATAATTCCTCCTATTTCTCTAAATCTCTCTAAAAATCTATTCGGAAGCGTCAAAAACAGATGCGGAGAGTCGAACCGTCTCGCTCGGTTGCCTAGAGAAACTGGTGAAAAAATCCTGAAATCAGACAATCTTGCAAAAAACTGGAAGCCGGATGCTGAAAGTTGTGAATGATCCATAAATACTTCACTTTTTCCGCGTGACTAAGGTTGGATGCGAAAATAATGTTCGATTCGAGTGATGGGTGAAAAACATCACGAGAAACGTCACTTGAATCTAGAATATGTGTCAAATCTGAGAAAACTGAGATCCCGAGGGTAAAATAATCATAACCGGAGTCTTCATAATGTTTGGCGAAGAAAAATGAGCTCGGAAATATATTCCGTGAAAATTTTTGACTTAACCGGTGCAATTCGGAAAATTCCATCAATTTTCTTCAAGAAACGGCTTCTCGAGAGATTTAATCGAAAAAATTCCAATAATTTAACTTAGATTCCAGTTAATCCGGTTAGCTGGCATCAGTGTTGCATCAGCTAAAAATAAACCATGTGACATAATGGAAAAAGCTGCATAATTAACCGGATAATAAAGCTAACCCTTCAGTGGTCGATAACAAACGTGCGCGCGACGTCAATCAACGAGAACCCCAATAAATAAATAGAATAAATCCATGACCAATAAGAATATTCCGCAATTCCATTGAGGCGTTAGGTTCGTTATCTCGTAAAAGACTGATAGAAAAAGCCCGCATTTAACAAAAATACTGGAAAAAATTGTTAGTCAATTAAATCTCCCCAAGAAAACCATGATCCATGTTTAAAGAAGCTGACCAATCAGATTTGGGGAAGAAAATGCAATCTACGGCTGAGATTTAATAACTCCAATGGTTTGAAACCATGATCTGTGTGCTATGGCAGTGAGCCAATCAGAGAAGAGCTGAGAATGCACACAAATGAGATCCAATAGTCTCGATTATTCAGATCTGGCGGCTGAGAAAAGCGGATATGTGTGAGATGGGGCTGCACTAATTAGATGCGGACAACAGACTGAGCACAACGGCTCTTTTCCAGTCATGTGGGGGCCACGCACATTCCATTCCTCCATTCGGAGATCGACAGCGCAAAAGGCAATAATGCCTTTGACCAACAAAAATGTGAGAGAACATTATCTGATCACCAATCAAACGTGGCCACGTCATCATTCTCTCCTCATCAACGTCTTCAACCGCAAAACCCTAATTTGATCAGAGTCTTCACCGGAAACAAAGCTCGCCACCAGAAAACCGTATTTACCCCATATCTTGGTGAATACTCCACCAAATGTAACGATTTTTACATCACCGAACTCATGGATCGATTCTCTACAACCCTAGATGATCAAAATCTTCTGAAACAGTCTCCAATAAAAACCAAGATAACAAGTTCGCTAAGAAACTTCAAGTCCGCTAAGCCCAACCTCAGAAGTCCGCTAAGACTAACAAAGTATGCTAAGACAATCTGAAGTTCGCTAAGAAGAAGTTCGCTAGGCTTGAAGTTCGCTAAGCAGAAAACAAGTCCTCTAAGACAATCTTCAAAGCTTCAAAACCTTTAAAACTTTCTGGAAAAATGATGAACAGTGAAGAACACATACTTGTACAGCCCACTTTGATGCTCTTAAATCCACCCAAGAACTTGATGAGAACACGGATTAATGATGGAAACACGTAGACAAACCATCCACAGAACTATTCTGGCCACAAACAACTCCTGAACAGCAGTAATGCTCATTGAATCTGACCCGCAAAAACCCCATTTCTGGAAAACTTGAAGAACACCATGAACGCACATAGTAGTGTGTGTTTTTCCAGATTTGCCCAAACGGTTGAGATTTAGACGAGATGGATGCTTCCAATGGATCCGGAACGTGATTTCTACTAAGAATCATGCTTCGTTTCATCCAAATCCATCTAGAATAGCCCAGAAAACAGAGAATCAAACTCCAAAATCTTCAAAAACCGAAAAAACGGGGAAACCCTAACTGTTACGAAAACACAGGTCTGATCTCTATTTTTCTCAGCAGATTTGAAGATATAGAAGGTAAAAACACATCAGAATGAACTCCATAACACGGATCAAGCACTCATATCATCAGAATCCATCCAAAATGCTCCAAAAATACATAAAAATAAGAACTTTACATATTTCCAACCTAAGCTCCAAAGTTGAACAAAATCCAGATCTAAGTGATCTAAACGGTTGTTAGACGCGTTTAGATCGATACCCGCTCTGATACCATTTTTCAGGATCGATCTAAAGCTCAGCAAACCCGGATCGTGTTCAACCTCGTGCTTGAAGATCAGAAGAAGACGGGATGAATCAAGAGAATCTAGGATAATCTATAACAAGAAAAATGATAATCAAGTGGAATGATTTCATTAGTCGAATGATTACAACATAAGAAATCATGACAACAATCTCTCTCTATAAATCCATGACTCTCTCTCTCTAGAATGGAAGCTCACACACTCTCAAGACTCATCATCCTAAAGAGTCATCTTCTTGTGAATGGGGCACCCTCACTATATTTATAGTGAGGGTGATTAACTAGAGAAAACAATAAATGAACAAAATACAGATAACATCAAATAACATAAAATATTAATTAAATCAAAGTTGATTTAATTAATCCAAAGCTTGACTCGCTCGAACCGACCATCCGTTGACTTTTACGTTGACCGTTGACCCGAACAGTTAACTTTTCCAGAAAACGGTCTTCCGTCCAATCTCGCAAGCCTCGATCATCACAACGCGCGTCTCTGAATCATTTCATGATGGGTTCTTCAGCCGAATGCTTCGGTAAACAGATTTGATGACGTCAGTCACATAGATTTTTGTTCCAACAACTTTCAATTCACTAATCAGATGTGAAAATCTTGAAACTAGACCCGTAATGTTTTCATTTTCATAATGTTGAAAGTTGTCAAACTCCTTATTCAACACCTTTTTCTGACTTTTCTTGTATAGATCGTTGCCTTCACACCTTGCTGATAACTCATCCCATAATTGTTTTGATTTCTTGCAAGTACTGAATTGGTGTAGTAATTCGGTGGGTAATGCCATTGTAAAATAACCAAACGCTTTTTTTCAAGTTCATAAAGTTTCCTCTCAGCATTGTCAAATGTATGAACTTCTTTGAAATATCCTTGATTAGTTGGATGTGTGTAAAGCTTTTTAATTGGAATCCACAAATCGATATCATTTGTGCTGATCTGAAGGAAATCGTTGCTTCTAATTATGATAATCCTCCAACTTCAATAATTTGGGAACTTTCTGACTTGTTCCAATTTCATTATCAAAGTTTAGCATTGTTTGTATCGCACTTTGCATACGGCAAAAGCTTGAAAATCCGACATCTTTTCCGAAATATGATGCTACAAAAATTTTGAACTCAAAAACGAAGGGCTTAAAAGTGGATTTTAGGTATCGAATCGGATGATACTAGCCATAAGCCCATTAAAAGTGTAGATCTCTTCGAGATGGTCATTTTGACTGGTAGTGGGTTCCGTAACTCTTAACGGTTCTCAAGTTATGTCAGTTTTCTTAAAACAACTCAAAGTACCCAATCTGAGCCGAACTTGATCTGAACAGAAAACTTTTATCTGAACTGAAGATTTAACGAACTGAGCCCAAACAGAGAATAGTATCCGAACAGTAGCCGAACCGAAGTATTTTCCGAACAGAGAAAGTATCCGAACTTGTTCCGAACAAAAATTTATCCGAACTGCAACCGAACCTTATCCTAACTGAATATTTGAACCGAACTCTAAAAAAATTAGATGAACTGGGACTTCGGACGAGACGAACACAAGCTGAACCGTGAGTTCGGATGACGGTTATTCTGAATAGTAAGTTCTTCAGCCGAACTGAACCATTTTCACTAAAAAATTTCAATTTTGGACAGATTTGAACGAGATTTTTAGCAGTAGATCAGAAAAGGTGATGAGAAATGATTTAGGAACACATTTTTCACAAAATTCTCGACTGAAGCACTCAAACACTCGCAAAAACACTTTAAATTTTCGAAAAATGACACTTTTTGTTTCAAAAACTCTGAAAATAGCAACCACAGATCAGTAAAATGAACCAGAAAGCTCTGATACCACTTGAAAGTTTGTGAGCATCGGATCGTCTACTCGATCTAGCTATTAGGGATGTTAAACGAGTAATTAAGAGTTCTTTTATTGATCTAGAGAAAAATTACAATTAAGAAATCACTTAGAACAGACACAGATGTTGATACATGGTTCTTCATCGTCATGTGAAGTATCGAATACAAGACAAATCATACAAATTAGCTGAGGTCCGAACTCCCAGCGAACCTGGAGTTCGGGCATGTCCGAACTAGTGTCCGAACCTGAGGTTCGGCCAGTCGGATTCTCACTAGTATATATAGTTGTCTTGTTATAGAATTCAGTGATCTGCACGTGTTATCTTCTCTGTGAACTTTGTGGTTCTCTCAGTGGTCAATACAAGTCATTTGTATTTACTCTTTGTGTTCTAGCTCGTATTACTTTGATTTAATAACGATTAAGTAGACGATCCACACGCTCAAGCAATTTTAACAGAGATACACCACTGAAAACACACACTTAAGACTGATCTCACTCAACTCATTTTTTTAGAAAACAAAGACAAAACAACTATTTATACCCCACTGGCCGAACCTCGGGCGAACAGTTCGCCTGATCCAAACTACTAGTTCGGATCCAGTTTGTTTGGCAGTTTGAACTTTGTCTTGATCTTCATATCGTCTTGTCTTGATACTTCACACGATGCACAGATTATCTATCAACATGTCACAAGTCCGGCCTTTGGATTTCGACTCCCCAAATGGTTTGTGATAAGTAGAGCACGTTTGGTTCAGAAAATCAGTAATAAACTTTCAATAAACAGGGTTTTCGCAAGTCCGGCCTTTGGGATTAGACACACCTTTAAAGGGTAGGTTTTGGGGTAGGGTTTGTATAGGTATATTTGAAAAAGGGTAAAAAGGTGTAAACGAGCGGTCTTTCCAAAGAAATTTGGTTTTTACGAGTGGATTTTCCAAAAGAATATACTACACTTTTAGAGAGCTTTTCTCTTTTTATTTAAGTCAGAGAATATATCTTGTGAGTTCCCCTTGTTCTAACAACCATTTTTTTTAGACAAAAACGGCATCTAAATGTAAATCCAGGACCCACGGATCAACATTACAGCCTTATTTGATCCTGAAAATTTCACGGAGTTGAACTTTTTTTTTATAAAAAGCACCGCTTTTTACTGAAAAATAAATAAGAAATAAAAGGGGTAGGTTATTTTGCATAAAGGGGGTGATTTTTGCAAAATAGAAGGGGTTTAGAAACGAAAGGCTTAGGCTCAAAGGGGTTAACTAGGGGGGATTTTATGGAGTGAAGGAAAAGGGGTTAAGAAACGGATGGTGGGAAAATTCCTAGGTGCCTCAATCATTTATATAAGTGTTCCCAATTTTGTCCATCTTGGGACATATCCACATGTCAAGTTCTACCTCTGTCTAATCACCAGGCTTCTCTCCTAATTTAGGGAAAGGAGCATGTATATAGGTGATCGTGCTATATTTCGGCTCAAATTCTAACGAACACGGGGAAGGGAGAAAACAAGTTTTTTTTTAAAATAAATTGGTTCATCTTGCCATAAAGAAATATTTCAATTTATTTTTGAAAATTTGTTTATAATTCACTAGAATTTAAAATCTCTATATTACGAGGAAAACTGTTATGCGTATCGTTTCGTTTAAGACGACAAATTTTTGAAAAATTGGGGGATATCAAGGCTTATTTGAAGAATTTTGTGTAAGGCTTGATATCGGACCGAGCAATTGTTTAAGTTCCCTGAAAACTTTGCCCGTTATTTTCCCGTCCCCACACTTAAATGTATATTGTCTTTAATGTGCCCATACGTTAGTAAATTAGGGACAATGATAATAAAAAATAGTTTGGTTTTGGAAAAGTTTTGGGCAGCACTTCCACTGTTTTCTGACTATTTGTTCCGTGGAATGGTTACCACGCCAAGTGTCGTGACCTCCCGGTCCGAATCAAACTACGAAACCGGTACCTGTATCATAAATGCTCAAGACATAAATATTAAACTAAAAAGGTAAAGATAAAACTAAGCAAAATTTTAACATAAACTAAATACTAACCATAGTCAAATCAAGATGATACATGTTTTTATACTTACATTTAGTCCAAGGTCACATCAAATCTAATATCTAAATATGCCAAAATAATCCTAATATTTGGGATGCATCAAGATCAGTTTTCATCATACACTAAACACAGACAAACTACTTTATTCAATTCCTACTTCTTATACTTGCTTCCTTCCAGCTTCTTAACCGAGAGCCTCCCTCTAGTGACCGGCCTGGTCGTGCGAGAGCTGGGGAATGTCGTCATTGTCGTCCATGTTGATGATAAAAGTCATCAACAACACCGTTAAACACAGGGACACCGAATAACATGTCGTCATTCAGGATGTGGGACTCAAAGTTGACAATTCCTGCCACCTCCTCCTCAAACCATGAGGCGTCTAAGGGCACGAAGTTGGGTTCCAAGAAGGGTTCGAGCCTTTCACTCAGGTTGGCCATGCACCCGGCTAGGAACTCAAAGGCTATGGTCAAGAAGTTGACCCTGTCGTTCAGCTTGAGTTCTCCCTCGTAGGCTTCTTCCACATTAGCCCTCAAAGTCATAACTTGATTCATCAAAGTTATGATTGTGGGACACGCACCTGACTGAATATTGTTTTTTTCGAGCTCGTTAATGACCGCCATTTCTGGAAAAAATTGTAAAAATACAAGATTTATGCATGCACAGTAGAATGGCACGGCCCATGCCTAGTTTAGCACGGGGCGTGCTGTTCTTCGGGCCATGAATTTTTTAGCTTTAAATTCTCAGAAAAGCTTTATTTTCTCAACCCATTCCAGTTTTTGTTTTCAAAAATTGGATTTGTGCAGGTTTTGGTCACGATTTTGAGCAAAAACTTTGATTTAGAGAACTCAAAACAACCTTAGTTGGTTTGTGACAAAACCTTGCACTTGGGGAGTTGAGATAACAAGCGAACTTGAATGAAAGAGCTGGAAGTGTGGCATGAACAGTAAGAGTGTTCTTGTGTTCATGACTAAAAGAAGAATGTTTATGAAGATGGAATGTTTAAGACAAAAGAAACTTACCTCAATGGGTGTGTATGTGTTTTGACTTCAAAAGCATAATGAAAGTGAAAGGAGAGGGTATGATGAGCATATGTAGCCAAAGGAATGCAGAAGCTTCTGATTTGCTGCATCTTGTCAGACGGCACGGGGCGTGCCAAACTAAGCACGGGGTGTGCTTAAGTGTCAGACATCAGATGCCAGCCCGTGATTGCTGATGTGGGATTACGCGGTTTAGCACCGGGCGTGCTTGGTTGAGCACAGGGTGTGCTAATTAAAAACTGCGTTTATCTTGATTTTGACTTTTTATTTATTTCCTAATCTACGGATAGGTGGCCTAAATTTATTTCCGGGTCCTAGGCCGGACCCGTTGATACACTATGTGCATCCCCTCTAAAGGAAGGTTTTCTTCGTCATGGTCGAATATTCCTTCATAGAGTTTGAGACGTAGGTTGTTGACTTTAAATATAGATCCGTCTTTATGGCGTATGTCAACATCACCATAGGGATAAACACGCACCACCTGGTAAGGTCCAGTCCATCTTGATTTTAGCTTTCCCGGAATGACCTTAGACGGGAGTTGTATAGCAGAACCTTATCTCCTTCTTGAATTCTTCTCAGCTTCTTTAGTTGCGAATCATGATACTTCTTGGTTTGGTCCTTGTAGATGCTGGAGTTAGCGTAGGCTTGTGCGCGTAAGTTCTCGAGCTCTGTTAATTGACCAAGACGATTCTGACCTGATTTCTGAAGGTCCATATATAGTGTGTGAAAGGCCCAATAAGCCTTGTGTTCTAATTCAACAGAGAGATGGCAAGCTTTGCCATACACCATTCTATACGGGGTACTACCAATCGGATTTTTGTAGGTTGTTTGAAATACCCAAAGTGCATCATCGAGCTCGTCAGCCCAATCCTTTCAGTTTTTACCGACCGCTTTTTCTAGGATTCGTTTGATACCTCGATTAGTTACTTCAGGTTGACCATTTTTTTGGGGATAGTAGGTTGTTGAAACCTTATGGATTACTCCATACCGAGCTAGAACTATTTCCATTTGATAATTATAGAAGTGGGTACCTTTTGTCGCTTATTAAGGCTCTTGGAGTTCCGAATCTAGAAAATAACTTCTTGAAGAATTTGACAACTGCTCGGCCATCATTAGTGGGTAAAGCTTTCAGCTTCAACCCATTTTGAGATGTAGTCCATGGCCACAAGGATGTAGTTATTCCCTCTCGAAGTTGGGAATGGTCCCATGAAGTCAAGTCCCTACACATCAAAGACTTCACAAACTTGGATGTAATTCTGGGGCATCTCGTTGCACAAGGAGATGTTCCCATTCCTTTGACAAGCGTCACAAGTTTGTGCCAGTTTATGAGCGTCCTGATATATAGTTGGCCAGTAAAAGCCAGAATCGAGGACTTTTCTTGTGGTGGCGTTGGCTCCATGATGGCCGCCGCAAGGTCCAGAGTGACACTATTTAAGGGTGCTAGTGGTCTCGATACCATAGACACATCATAGGATAAGCTGGTCGGTGCATATCTTGAAAAGATATGGGTCTTCCCACATAAAAATATTTAACGTCAGCAAAGAATTTTCTTCGTTGTTGATGTGTTAACCCTCTATGTATGAGGACGCTTGCAAGATAGGTTGCCATGTCCACAAACCAGGGTTCAGCAGAAGAGTCAACTCTTTCGAGGTATTCTGTTGGAAACCTCTCATTTATTTCTCCTTCTGAAGACTGAGTATTGCTTTCAAGCCTTGAGAGATGATCAGTGACAGTGTTCTTAGCACCTTTCTTATCCCTTGTCTCGATTTCGAACTCTTGAAGGAGAAGAATCCAACGGATAAGCCATGGTTTAGATCTTGCTTTTTTAAGAGGTACCTGATAGCTATGTGATCTGTGAAAACAATAGTCTTTGATAACACCAAATATGAACGGAACAGATCAAAAGAAAACACCACAGCCAACAACTCCTTTTCGGTAATTGTATAGTTTTCCTGGGCATCGTTAAGTGTTTTACTGGCGTAGTAAATTGGGTGAAAGTGCTTGTCTTTCCGTTGACTTAATACTACCCCCATAGCATAGTCACTTGCATCACACATGATCTCAAAGGGTAGAGGCCAGTCTGGTGCAGTCATAATGGGTGCATGGACAAGTTTGTCCTTTAGGAGGGAGAAAGCTTCCATACAGTTTTTGTCGAACTTGAAGACTGCTTCTTTCTCCAGCAGTTTCGTCAAGGGCCTAGAGATCTTGGAGAAGTCCTTGATGAAACGTTGGTAGAAACCTGCGTGTCCGAGAAAACTGCGGATGTTGCGAACAGAAGATAGTGGGGGTAGACGAGAGATATTGTCTATCTTTGCTTTGTCTACTTCTAACCCGGCTTGGGAATCCTT
This sequence comes from Deinandra increscens subsp. villosa, assembly GCA_039602395.1. Classification (NCBI taxonomy): domain Eukaryota; kingdom Viridiplantae; phylum Streptophyta; class Magnoliopsida; order Asterales; family Asteraceae; genus Deinandra; species Deinandra increscens. The sequence continues at coordinate 8,743,879 of JBCNJP010000006.1, read as the reverse complement.
ATGGCAAAGAACTATGCCTTCTTGGACCATAAAATGACACTTTTCCCAATTAAGATCTAAGTTAGTTTCTTCGCAGCGGGCGAGCATTTTCTCAAGTTTTTGTAGACAGTGGTCAAATGAGTTACCAAAAACCGAAAAATCATCCATGAATACTTCCATGGATTTCTCGATCATGTCATGGAAGATAGCAACAATGCAACGCTGAAATGTGGCGGGAGCATTACATAGCCAAAAGGCATGTATCTGTAGGTGAAGGTGTCTTATGGACATGTAAATGTCGTTTTCTCGTGATCTTCCAGATCTATAGGGATCTGGAAGGATCCGGAAAAACCGTCGAGGAAGCAATAGTACATGTATCTAGACAAACGCTCTAGCATTTGGTCTATGAATAGCAGAGGAAAATGATCCTTTTGGGTGGCGTCATTTAGCCTTCTATAGTCTATGCAAACTCTCTAGCCAGTGATTGTGCTAGTGGGAATGAATTCATCTTTTTCATTCGTAATGACAGTCATTCCTCCTTTCATGGGCACAACATGAACAGGGCTAACCCATGGGATGTCAGATACGGGGTATATAAGTCTAGCGTCCAGAAGTTTGACAACTTCTTTCTTTACCACCTCTTGTACGTTGGGGTTTACCCTTCGTTGTGGTTGGACAACGGGCTTATACACGTCTTCCATTAGAATTTTGTGAGTGCAGAGCGATGGGTTTATTACTTTGATATCCGATAGCTTCCATGCTATAGCCTTTCTGTGCTTTTGCATAATTGCGAGTAATGCTTCCTTCTCTTGTGGGCTTAAGCGTGCAGAGAAGATCACAGGCGAGTTGCGATCGTCATCCAGGAAGGCGTATTCCAGGTGTTCTGGTAGTTCCTTCAGTTCTAGTGTCGGTTGATCCGCAGCTGCCAGCGTGCTGTTGGAATCTTCGTCTTCCGGGTTGGTATGGATAGAATGGATAGACTCATGTGTTGCGTGATCGAAGATAGGAGATGGGTTCTTCTCCTCTTCTATGGCTTCCTGGGTGAGTTCTTCTTCTTCTACTTCGTGCAACCAAGGAGGATCATCAGAAGCGGGATATCCGAGAGATCTTTCGATCTTTACAGATAGCTTATGATCTCTGAGTTGTAGCCTAATTTCTTCATTGTCCGGGTTTATCACACCTCCAATTTTCTAAGAGGGTTCTTCCGAAGACTAAAGGGGTATCATTAAGGATAACGAAATCCGAGGGAATGTTAACATCGTTAACACGGATTAGGAAATCTTTGACAACTCCTTTGGATAGACGGATAGAAGGATCAGAGAGGATGAACGGCAGGCAAAAAGGGGTCATTTCTCCTAACTCTAATTTATTAAGCAATATAGTAGGCATCATATTTACAAATAAACTATCATAACTACAGCCATTTGTATTTTCTTTTTGATAAAGCATGACATAGATTATTTATCAGAAAGTTGTCTAAAGTGCAATGATAGTTCTTTTGTAAATATTACTTGCTGTAATTCTTCGAGTTTAGGTGAAGTGAACAATTCCTTGAAAAATCTAGCATTTAGTAGGTACACTATAAAGACTTTCAAGAGAAGGTGGAGAAATGCGTACCTGAGTTGGAAGAGGTATACTCTTACCAATATCTGATGATGATGAGACGGGCATCTTATCTGGTCTGAGCATTTCCTCTGTTCTCTTGACTGGTTCATCGGCTTGGGTGTTCGGGATCTGAAGGGAAGGGGTCGCATCCAACTCCTCTGCTTCAGGACTTGTTGAAATGGACATAATGGCAGGTGTTGGTACTAGAATTCAGGAGACACTAAGCAGCTCACGTCAGCTCGTAGGCACTTCATGGTAAGGATCCTGAATAATATTTATTTACTAACGGTTGCTTCTCCATTGTTTATTACTCGCAGGTTGACTCAGTCATTCATCACGTGTCCTAAAGACTCGGTCAATCAACAGAATCGTGGGTCAGTTGGGATTCAAACGGCTAACTGGCGAACGTGGACTTAGTTGCTATTTTTTAGGATAGTTTGTTGCTATGTACTTCTTATTTAAACCGAGCTCTAGGCTTGCACACACACACACCTCTTTTACGATTACAATTCTCTGCAACACTTAGAATACGAGCTCATTCTTTGTACAAAACATTCTTTCATATAAAAGTTTTAGGAGGCAGGTACTTTGAACCGGCCCCCGAGGTTTTTTTCCAGGCTCCTTGAGGATACTCAAGGATACTTGGATTTTCCCTCGTTACATCCTCGTGTTAATCTCCAAACTTACATTTTTAGCTTTATTTACTTCAAACACGCTACCTCACTTACGAAATTTGATCAACTAATTGCTTAGGCAGTTTTTGACCAAAACAATTTGGCGCCCACCGTGGGGCAAACGGTGTTTGAATTCGATTAAGAGCCTTGATCTTCTTCCCATTACCGATTCTTGAAAATGTCGACTCAACCAAAATTCACCTCAAAATCTGTTTCATCCACTAAACCGACTGTCGACACTGGTCTCCCCCCAATGTTGAAGAAAATGACCGGCACCGACGCTAAAAGAGTGGAATATCCTACTTTTCAGGGATCTCAAGGTACGTCCATTGACTCTACTATTTCTAATAACGATCTCTATGTTTTGATCAGGCAAATGAAGGCCCATGCGGATGAACAAACCAAAACCAACGAGAGAATGATGAAGGAGATCATGGAATTGAAGAAATCGAAGAAACCAGTAGAGGAAATCAGCCCTTTGATCCCAAAATCATTCGGGTTTAACTCTCCGGAAATATCGGAGCAGCCGAAACAGAAAGTAAATCCCTCTACTGTTCAAAAGTCAGGTATTGCAACAGTTACCACCGCAGGATCCTCAGGCACTCAGCATCAGAAGACTTCCAGGACGATGGATCTGGAATACTCTGGATTCTACTCTGAGCAACCCCCAGAATCTTACTACAGCGAATATGGAAGTCAGCAGCCGCCGAGATGCTCAAGTCAGCAACCAGCCGGGTTTTTAAACCATCGGGTGCCAGCAGTCTCAATGCATCAATCCGCATCTCGACCACAACAATTCGCGGCAACAAACCTACATGAGCCTTGGAGTCAGCAGTCAGCAATGCCTACTCCACAGATGCTACAGGGATCTTCATCTCAGCCATTCCAACCATACCGGAGCCGCTTCCGAGCAGCTCAGGATCCTCAAGGATCCTTATTTTCTAACCCTACTGTCTCTGCAGGCATATTCCCAGGTTCATCTCAGGAGATGCATGAAGGAGACTTTATCCCCATGCAAATGGGAACCACGACTGAGCCGACCATCCTTAGGGATGCTGAATATGGACCCCAGATCCATCTCCAAACTTCCAGGGCCGGTAACAACTTCGATAATTTCTATGTACACCCTAACCAAGGAACTGTGCAGGATGCAGGTATCAACCCGACTATTGCTAGGGAACTTCAGAGGTTAAAGGATATGATCTCAAGTGTTCCTGGTGTTATTCGTCCAATTCCTGAAGTGCCAGCAGGCAGCCACAGAGTTTCTAGATTTGCATGGCCCATTTGTGACGTGGAGATACCAAAAAGATTTCAAACTCCCAACATGAAACTCTACGACGGGACCACAGATCCCGAGGAACACGTGGCACAATATAGGGAACGGATGGAGATCAACCCCATTCCTGTAAACATCAAAGAAGCTTGCTTATGCAAGGGATTCGGCTCAACACTAACAGGACCAGCCTTGAAATGGCTACTCAGTATCCCTCCTAATACTATTACATCTTTTCCTCATTTGGTTAACTTGTTTAATAACCAGTTTTCTTGCAGCAGGAGCTTTGAGAAGCTCACGGGTGACTTGTACAGGATAGTTCAGAAATCCAATGAATCCCTAAGGGATTATGTGGCCAGATTCGGTCGAGAAGCACTGGATATCCCTAACCTGGATATGGCTGCTGCTGTAGAAGCCTTCAAAATGGGGATTAGAGGGGATTCCCGATTTTATGATGATTTGGTTATGACTCCTTGCAGGAACCTTGATGAAGTCAGAACAAGGGCATTGAGGTTCATCAGATTAGAAGATGACAAGAAGGTCCAGAAAAGAGGCGATGAATCATTAGGCAGGAGAACAGATTCTCCCGGAAAGCAACAACGAACCAAACCCTATTACAGGAATGATAATCCCAGGGTTAATGCAGTTGAAGATGATGACGACGAGGAAGACTTCCCAAAGGTATCTGATTACTGTTTTTCGGTTGACACAAGTGGTTTGTTATGTGCCTTGCATGATCTAGGTGATAAAGCCAGGTGGCCAAGAAAATCGGATAAACAAGGATCATGGAAAGATAAGTCTAAATGGTGTGCCTACCACGAAGACTTTGGGCACTTAACAGATGATTGCATAGCACTTCGGAAAGAAATCAGTTACCTGCTCAGCAAGGGGCATCTCAAGGAATTGTTCGGCAGAAAGAAGAGTAAAACTCAAGAAGCTGCTGAGCTGCCCAAAAGAGCGCAATCACCACCAGCAGATGCCAAAGTGATCAACTTCATCTCCGGAGGATCTGACATATGTGGAGCCTCTTTCTCATCAGCAAAAAGACGTGCCAAGGAGGCTAAAATGGATCAAGGCAGTCGACCAAAGAAGAATGCAATATTGACTGAAGACAAAGTCATTTCTTTTGACGAAACTGATAAGCAAGACATCCAGGACCCTCATCATGACAGTCTGGTAATTACATTGTGTATTGCTAACCATTATGTTCGCAGGATCCTGATAGATAATGGCAGTTCGGTCAACATTATCCAATTGGACGTGCTTAAGAAGATGAGCATTCCCGAAGAAGAGATAATTCCAAGATCCTCAGTGTTAGTAGGATTTAGCGGAGAAACCAAGCATACGGTTGGAGACATCAGACTTCCTGTTTACATTGAAGGGGTCAACTCCATGCAGAAATTCTGCGTTATTGACTCCCTTCCTTGTTGCAACGTAATCTTGGGAAGGCCATGGATCCATGACATGAAATCAGTTCCATCTACCTATCATCAATGTGTGAAGCTTCCCACACCTTGGGGAGTTGTAAGAATACTAAGTGATCAACAAGAAGCCAAAGACTGCTACACTTCTGCTATGAAGAACACTATCAAGTCAAAGCCAGCATAGCAATTAAAGAAACCAACACGAAGAATTCAGATGACGAAGGAATTGGAGACCAAAGAAGTTCAACTCAATCCTGAAGATCCTGAAACCAAAGTGCTGGTAGGAACAAATATTCCTGAGGATACTGAGGAGCAGCTCGTGAGCCTCTTAAAGTCCAGAGTCACAACCTTTGCATGGAAACATGAAGACATGACAGGTATATCCAAAGATATTATTACTCATAAACTTGGTATAGATGAATCTTTCAGGCCAATACATCAGAAGAGAAGAAAGTTCGCTCCTGAGAGAAACATCATAATCCAAGAGGAAGTTGACAGGCTGCTCAAATCAAAAATGATCAGAGAAGTTAAGTATCCTCGCTGGTTGGCTAATGTGGTGGTAGTCCAAAAGAAGAATGGTAAGTGGAGGGTATGTGTAGATTACACAGACCTAAACAAGGCCTGCCCTAAAGACCCATTCCCTCTACCGCATATTGATTCTATGGTGGACGCAACTGCTGGGCATGAGATGCTAACTTTTATGGACGCATCTTCGGGCTTTCAACAAATTCAAATGGAACCATCAGATCAGGAAGACACAGCCTTCATGACCCCTACAGGTATTTATTGTTATATTGCAATGCCTTTTGGTTTACGAAATGCAGGTGCCACATACCAAAGGCTAGTCAACATGATGTTTAAAGACAAGCTGGGGGACACCATGGAAGTATACATCGATGATATGGTGGTGAAATCGAAAAAAGCGAAGGACCACCCTAGAGATCTTGAAGCTGCTTTTGATATCCTGGACCAATTCAACATGAAATTGAATCCTTCCAAGTGCCATTTCGGAGTAAGAGCCGGCAAGTTTTTAGGCTTTATGGTTACTGAAAGGGGAATTGAGGCCAGCCCTGAGCAAATACAAGCAATCATAAACCTGAAGTCTCCAACAAATGTCAAAGAAGTTCAGAGACTAACTGGCAGAGTGGCAGCGCTCAACAGGTTCATATCGAGATCGTCTGAAAAGAGCAAAGAATTCTATGACATATTGAAGAAGAATAAAAAGTTCGAATGGGGTGAGAAACACGAAGCAGCTCTGAGCTCCTTGAAAGAATATTTATCATCCGCTCCACTTCTAATGCAACCAGTCAAGGGCGAACCACTATCCCTCTATTTAGCAGTCTCAGGCAGCTCAGTAAGTGCTGTGCTTGTGAAAGATCATGAGGGACAACAACATCCGGTATATTATGTAAGCAAAACACTATTAGATGCTGAAACCAGGTACTCTTATTTGGAAAAATTGATTTTAGCTCTTGTCATGGCTTCACAAAAATTAAGACATTACTTTGAAACTCATGTTATTTACGTGAAAACTAACTATCCTGTTAAGTGTGTCTTGAGAAAACCAGAAATGTCAGGTAGAATGGCGAAATGGGCAGTTAAATTAAGTGCCTATGATATCATATATGAGCCAAGAACAGCAATCAAGTCACAAGCCCTTGCAGATTTTGTGGCTGATTTCAGCAGCGACATACTGCCAGAAGTTGAACTTGAGGTCAAGCAGCTCGAAGAAGCTTCAGGCAGCTGGATACTATATACAGATGGAGCATCTAACGTTAGAGGAACAGGACTTGGTGTGCTACTGAAATCGCCACAGGGGGACATTATCCCTCTATCTATCCATTGTGAATTCAAAGCCACCAACAATGAAGCTGAATACGAAGCTTTAATTGCAGGATTACAACTCGCTAAAGATATGGATATCCAACACATTCAAGTTTTTATTGACTCCTTGTTATTAACTAACCAATTTAATGGATCCTATGCAGTGAAAGGCGAAAGGCTAACCAAATATCTGGACCTTGTAAAACAATTAGCATTATCTTTTGAAAATTGCAGCATATCACAGATACCCAGAGAAGAAAACGCAGAAGCTGATGCTTTGGCAAATTTAGCATCATCTTTAAGAATCCCAGAAGGTGTCAAGATTCCCATAACTCACATCCTGACACCAGCAATTGAAGAACAAGAAGTTAATGATGTTACAACAGATAAAGATCAAGAAATGACAGACTCCCAGGATCCTCAAGAATCCTGGACTTACCCTATCAGGAGATTTATCCAAGAAGGAGAAATCCCAAAAAACGAGAACTCCAGACTCTTCCGAACAAAGGTAATTCCATATTCAATAATAAATGGTATCTTATACAAGAAATCTCTTGCAGGACCATACTTGAGATGCCTCGAGCAGCCTGAAGCACATGCGGTACTTCAGGATATTCATGAAGGTGATTGTGGCAATCACACTGGGGGCAGATCACTCTTTTCCAAGGTATTGAGGACAGGATACTACTGGCCTACTATGAAAAAGGATGCAATGGCCTTTGTTCAGAAGTGTGATGCATGCCAGCGGCACGGCAATATCCTCCATCAGCCTGCTGAGCCGCTTCATTCAATATCGTCTCCGTGGCCGTTCATGAAATGGGGCATGGATATAGTTGGTAAGCTGCCTGTAGCACCTGGAGGAAAAGTCTTCATGCTAGCCATGACGGACTACTTTTCTAAGTGGATCGAAGCCGAAGCCTTTGTCCAAGTTCGAGAAAAGGAAGTGATTTCTTTCATCAAAAGGAATATCTTGACAAGGTTTGGAATCCCATCGGAAATAGTGTGTGACAATGGATCTCAGTTTATTGGCAAAAGAACAACTAGTTTTTGTGAGGCATGGGGCATCAAAATGGTAACTTCAACTCCCATACATCCACAAGCCAATGGCCAGGCAGAGTCGAGCAATAAGATTATCATCAATAACCTTAAGAAGAAGCTAGGAGATAAAAAAGGGAAATGGGCTGAAGAACTACCTTTTGTATTGTGGGCCGACAGAACGACCTCCAAAAATGCTACTGGTCGAACACCATTTTCCTTAGTGTTTGGCTCAGAAGCTGTAATACCCACTGAAATGGTGATGCCAACTGCCAGAACAAGCTGCCGGGATTTTGAAGCCAATAAGCAGGAGCTCCTTGAAGATCTTGAAACGATAGATGAAGTCAGAGACCTCGCAAAATTCCGGATGGCAGCATACCAGCAAAGGATAGCCAAGTCTTACAACAGGAATCTCAGGATCAGAAGATTTCAAGTAGGAGATCTGGTACTCAGAAAAGCTTTTCAAAATACGACCAATCCAGCACATGGGAAACTTGCACCCAAATGGGAAGGTCCCTATTTAATAGATTTAGAAGCTGGAAAGGGAGCATATAGATTGGCTACTATGGAAGGTGAGCTGCTCCCAAGAGCTTGGAATGCAATTCACTTGAAGTTATATTTTATGTAAGTGCTTTCTAGATCCTTTGAGCATATCAAGGAATCCTTGTCTAAACTTCAAAGACCTCAGGTATGACTTTAACCATTATTTTAATTTCATATTATTATTTTTGTGAAGTAATTACTGACTTAAGCATCGGAGGGGTGTTAGCCAAACTAACACCCACCCCTCACCGAGCCTTGAAGTGTTTTGCAGCTATTCGGAGCATCCTGTCATAAGTTAGAGGCTGATCACCTCTTCTAAGTCAAATGCATTCTGAATGCAATCAAAGGTTTAGGAGGTTTTCACCTTCTCGTTCACTAATGGGAATCGCCAGGAGCGCAAAACCCTCGCCAGGAGCGCACGATGGTGGCCTATGGTTCAAGGTGGTGCGACCAGTTCATCCTAGGGTGGCTGATAATTTCATCACTGTTGGCCATAGAGTGCACTTCAATATGAGTGGCAGACGTGTCATCTCGCAAAGATTCTAAGGTTTTTGGCATTTTCGTGTCAACTAAGGTTTAGACACCTTCGTGTCTCCTAAGTTATGGGCTTGACCCCAGTTGGCTTAGTCCCAAGTATCTATGAGCTTGTCCTCAGGTTAGCAAAGGTTGTTGATGCTCTCGCATTAATTAAGGCTTAGACACACTTGTGTCTCTCAAGTTTCGGGCTTGACCCCAGTTGGCTTAGACCCAAGTTTTATAAAACGTTTTACACTGCGAGAATACAAGATTGGGCTTGACCCCAGTTTAACTTATTCACAAGTGCTCAAGGTTTTTAAGGTATTTTATGCCTTAAAATCGGAATTTCATCAAATCTATCTTAAGGATTCCTAAGGATCCTTAGAGATCCTGACTACCTCTACGGTTGGAGTATTCTCAAACAGGTTATATTGATACTGCGTTTAATACGTATTTTTATTACTAAGTATTAGATGGCATCATGGTTTGTTAACATTGACAAAATTTTAATAAACTTTCGAGTTTTTAAACTAAACTATGCTGAGCATCCTGTAGGATCCTCATTCAAACATTTTTCAAAATAATTAAAAGCATACACGGCACACCATGATGATCAAAATGCTACTAAGTCATATATTTGCAGGAAAATAAAAAGTTAACCTCAGGCTTCGTCTTGGAACCCAAGATCCCTCCACCTGAGGCCAACTGCATTGTTCAAGGAGCTTGGACTTCGCCTTGAAACTCAAGGTCCCTCCATCCAAGCCCCATTGTTATGTTACCATTGTTTCATTGTTTTGTTTCACAACCACCATTGTTTACCAAAAGAACCAAACCAAACAAACCTAAAAAAGCGGGCTCCGACCTAGTCAAGATTGCCTTCATCGCCCAGCTTATCACCAGCAGCCTCCGCCTGCTCAACCTCCTTGCCCTTTTCCTTCTCAACCTCCGGCTCAGCCTCCTTCTCAGCCTTTTCAGGAGCATCTCCCCTCTCAGCCAACAGCTTCTTAAGGCTCTCCTCCCAGTCCTTCACCGGCCAGCTCTCTGGAGTAAAGCCATCAGCCTGTGCAGCAGTCGCCATCTCAATCATACACTCCAGCACGCTGATGGCGGCTGAAGATTGAGCGTTCAATTCGGCCTGCTTCAGGGCTTCAGCAGCTGCAGCATCTTTCTCTTTGAGCTGCTTCTCATAGTGGCGAGTGTTGCTGGCTGTGGCCTTGTTCAGCTTCTCAAGACGGAGCGTGGCCTGATCAAGTTTGAGCTCAGAGGCTTCAAGCTTCTGCTCAGCTGCTTCGAGCTTCTGCTCCAGGGCTTCCACTTTACCTTCGAGGTCAATCACCTCGTGGCTCAGTTTGTCAATGCCCTGCACATCAGAATCAAAAAGGGAAGTGTTATAACTTTCATTTTTACATATTTCCCTGTTATTAAGCTACAACTTACAATATTCACTACAGCCTACAGTGAGAGCAGCTTGTTAGCAGCTGCAACAGGAGGGAGATCATCGAAGCTGTCCACATTGATAGTGGAGTCAGGAGCTTTGCGCTTCTTGGCAGAAGAAGTCTTGGAACGAGTGCTAGGAGCTCGGAACTTGGGGGCTGAGGCGTCAGTAGGAGCCTTGCTGCTGGTTTCTTCAGTTTTCTCTTTCTTAGCAATGAGCAGCTTAATGTCCTTGAAGGAGAAGTTGGAGGCTGAACCTGGAGCTTCATCATAGACAGTGAAGGATCAATTTCAGAAATAATAAAACACGATTCAAAAACGAAAAGGGAACAATTAAATGAAAGTACCTGTTGACATGGTTCTTGAAGGGCTAAGAGATTGCTGGGAAATGCTTCTGGCACTTGAAACGTCCTCGGGCTGGCAGCTCCTTTCTGCTGCTGGGATGCTGAAAAGATCCTTGAGCTTCTTGGAGGATTCACGGGTTGGTTTTATCAAAGCTTCAAACTTGGGCGCTGCAAAGACAGAAACACAATCATATCAGTTACGTGCAATGGAAGAGTATACGGGATTAGAATGTTACTAAAACTCTTCCTACCCTTAATGACCCACTGGGTAGGAAGGTTCTCACAACCAACAAGGCTACTTCGTTTCACAAAGAAAAATTGACGCTTCCAATCGTGGTCGTTGTGAGAAGTCCTAGGGATCATCTGAGCTTCTCCGGTTCTAATCTTCAAGACGAACCTGCTGTTGCCATGGGTGGCCAGCCGGTACACTTTGCAAATCTCGGCGACCCCAATGTTTAAGTTGCGGGTTTGGTTCAGATGATGAAGACAGAAAAGGATTCGCCACACCATGGGCATCACTTGGGAGTAGGCAAGGTTGGTAATAGAAAAGAAATCGGCGACCAGGTCCGGGAAAGGAAATGTCATCCCCAACATGAAAGGGTAGTGAAGAAAACAGACCCAATCATCGGAAATATGGTCGGCTTTCAGTGACGGGTCAAAAGGGCGAAACTCAGTTCCGGCGGGGAAACATGAAGATCGCTGCAGCATTGCGATCTTGCGATCGTCAAAGTTGCAGGTTTCCTCCGCCGTGGCCGGAAGCAAACCCTGGTCGGTAAAATCGTCGGCCACTTGGTCGGAGACAGTGGCCGGTGATCGTGGCAGCTTTTTTCCCATTATTGGAAGAGAAGAGGAAAAGCAAGAAAGGAGAAACTAACCTGGAGAAGATGGAAGAAGCTCTAGGGTTTTCGCCGAGTGGAAATTGTGGTGAAGAATGAGAGCAGCGAGAAGATTATAAAGGAATAATCTAACGGAAACTTCGCCTAGGAAGTTGGGACTAATTACTCTCCGTCAAATCATAGTTACTTAGCGATAAGCCACGAATTCAAATTTTCGACAGCTGGCTTGCATGTGCCAACCGCCAAAAATTTGGGGGCAATTGTTGGTACTAGAATTCAGGAGACACTAAGCAGCTCACGTCAGCTCGTAGGCACTTCATGGTAAGGATCCTGAATAATATTTATTTACTAACGGTTGCTTCTCCATTGTTTATTACTCGCAGGTTGACTCAGTCATTCATCACGTGTCCTAAAGACTCGGTCAATCAACAGAATCGTGGGTCAGTTGGGATTCAAACGGCTAACTGGCGAACGTGGACTTAGTTGCTATTTTTTAGGATAGTTTGTTGCTATGTACTTCTTATTTAAACCGAGCTCTAGGCTTGCACACACACACACCTCTTTTACGATTACAATTCTCTGCAACACTTAGAATACGAGCTCATTCTTTGTACAAAACATTCTTTCATATAAAAGTTTTAGGAGGCAGGTACTTTGAACCGGCCCCCGAGGTTTTTTGCCAGGCTCCTTGAGGATACTCAAGGATACTTGGATTTTCCCTCGTTACATCCTCGTGTTAATCTCCAAACTTACATTTTTAGCTTTATTTACTTCAAACACGCTACCTCACTTACGAAATTTGATCAACTAATTGCTTAGGCAGTTTTTGACCAAAACAGCAGGTATGATGGGATCTGGGAGAACTTCCTTAATTATAACTTCATCTTTTTCCTCCTCCTTTATACGGCTAAAGTAGTCCTCGAGAACCTTTATATGTTCTAACATTCTTTCTGTGGTTTCTTCAAGATCTGACTTAGGATGTATATAAGGTGGCTCTTCTATATGTGGTGTATAAACAAAGTTTGTGCCTTGCAAGTTTTGCTCATTACATCTCATGCAGACAAAGAAAAATTCATAGGAACAAGAAGTAGAGGTTGAAGTAGATGGTTCATTTTCAAAATCTCGTGTTTCAATATTTTCTTGCAAGTAATTTCGGTTAAGCTCAGGTTGATTAATATTTTGACAAAAATTATTATTTAGCGAAGATTTTGAAAAAGAACTATAATGATGACTGGGGGACTCATCTGGTGGTTCATCCACTCGCAAGAACGCAAGCGTTCGTGCTAATATGTAGCCTAGCAGTCCCGAGAGTAATGGGGACCACCACAGATTCTGCACCAGACAGATTGAGGCCATCCATCATTATAACCAAAATATTCCTCCGGACTAGTATCTATCCTTGCAATATTTCTCTGAGAAAAATAGATGAAGAGAAATAGAAATATTAAAAAGAAAAATAAGCAAAATTAAAATCTAAGTTAGTAAAAGAAAAGAGAAACTAAACTAATCTAACTATTGGCTAGGCTACTAACTTGGACTTTTTTCCAAATCCTCGTTTGTGTTCCCCGGCAACGACGCCAAAACGCTTGGTGTGTGCTGAGGTGTATACAAAATATGGCTATATTTTTTAAACATTTTTAGTAGTTTTTAAGCTTTTAAATTTATAATACCTGATTTACTTGACAACTACTATTTCACCACATTACACGGGCAAGTATAGCCATCATGGGCAGTATAGTAATGGTAAGTTGAATCGGGGTCAATCAGGACACAATGGAAAGTGAGAGCTCTGGATACTCAGTCCGCTGTTATCATCGAGCCAGGTCTAAACTTTAGTTTTAAGAAAAGATAAAAAAAGAAAAATAAAATAAAAAAGAAAAGTAAAAAGATGGTATTTTAGAGAAATGTAAATCAAAAATGTTAATTGAGAGGACGTACCAGTGGTTGAGGAAATTTGAACAAACACTTATAGTCTTGCTTAAGATTGTTCACTAGCAGAGGACCAACCACCTTTCGGAATCTTCGGCTGATTCACTATCCAACTGCCAATCGTCTGCGAGGAGTACGAATGCCAAGGGAAGGTGTTGCTAGTGATCAAATAAAATGGTGTAATGCCACTTAGTTATGGGGTCCCTCAAATCGGCCGACTTACCATACTCGAAACGCCGTCATGAACCACCAGGGAAACAACCCTGCGTGCTGGATTATTTTATTATGAAAATTATCTTCTTAAGGGACTAAGGTCCATTTCTTCCGTACACCGCTCTCGCACATGTATGTCCGGCGTAACCAGAGCCAAGTTCACAAACACGTACCATCTTAGCTTCCACGAAGTGACAAAATATTACCAACCCCTACTGTGACAACCGTCAAATATCCATATCGGTAACCCGACCCGTTTTGATTATTTGGGTAACTTTTTTTTTAGCAAAACCGTTTTAGAAAAAAAAAATGATCGAAATTAATTACTAAACTTTTAACGTGTAATAAGTGTGACTAAATGATTTTCAATTATTGTTTTCATTATATATTAAATGCGTATGATGTATAAAAAATATTTAAAAAAAATATATGGTTATTTTATAAATTATGAGTGACCTTAGCATGTATTTTATAAAACTTATATCTTATGAGTGCATGTTGTCATATGTCTATAAAAATGGTATTTTATGAAAGTATGTGTGTACTAAATATTTTGTAATGAGTTTGGTTACTAAATATTAGGTTGGGGTTTAGTATAAATCAAAACTTAAGGTTGGGGTTTAGTATAAATCAAAACTTAAACCTAAGAGATTAGTATGAAATTTCTCCAAACTTAAGGGTTTATGTGATCATTTGACCAAACTCAATTAACAAGAGAAAAAAAAATACATATATTGCAGGCCGCTGGGTTTGAACCCGCGACCTACCAGTTTAAAGTGAACGCCCAGATCAGTGGGGCAATTGCTAATTTGTGTAATTTATTCGAAACAGTATACTCATAACCTGTATGGAACGCGCCTAATTTTCTTCTCCTTCTTTCTCCCAGGCGCTGTGCTTCTTTCTCTCTCTCCCTTTTTTTTTCTTCGATCGTGAGTACTTTTAACACATTGTTCGGCTGTTTTGGTCGACTAAAATTTAAGGAAAAATCAGTTTTATGTTCCAATCATTTATACGAGTTTAATGGGATGTTAATCACTAAAAACGGTGGCCTATTAATGATTATTCAACAAAAACCCCCAAAGCTCTTAAACCTCCATTAAAACCGAACCTTAAATCCAGAAATTGAAACACCTCCGACCACGCTACTATAAATTGAGGCTGTATTCTCGTTCTAAATCCCATCAAGAAATAAAGCCCTCTCCCAATTTCTGAATTTGTTTACAGAATCAAAAATCCCCAATTTCTAGGGTTCTTATCTTGCTCGTGTAATTTTGGATCCAATTCTCATCCGAATTCATCAAGTAAGCTGTCTATTCTACTTTATTTTTCATTATCTATAAAACCCCTATGTCAATTTTGGGTTTCGTTGATTATTTCAATTAGGTGATTTTAGGGTTCTTCATAATTTGGGGAAATTTTTCATACAACTTCATGTTTAACCTAATCAGTCTATTCCATACAACCTACTACAATTATAATTTTATCAAAAGTCATAATTCATCACCGCTCATAAATTCTAAACATCTTTAGGTGAGTAATCTATATTTTATTTATAAATATGGTTATTTTATTTCACTAATAATTGTTATATTTACTACTATATTTATGATAGTACATTATTATGGTCAAATGACCTTATTAATAGGAACATAAACTACAATCAAGTTGTAACAACTTGTGAATGTATTCTTATACATTGTGTACTATTTTTATAAATATATTTTATATCTTTATATAGGTAATAAGTTATATCTTATACAAAACAAACAATTACTATAGTGTTATATGTATTCGTGTCTGTCGTAATATTTCTATATATTTAACCTGTCATTTTATAGATTTAATTAATTGGTTTCACTAATAAAGATTATGTTAAGTTACTAAATTTAAGATGGTGCAATTATTAAATAAAAACTTTAGTAACGTATAATTTACTAGTGTCAACTCTATAAATGTAAAATTTACATTTTTTTATTTCTATCCTACTATAAATACTCATAATCTCCTAAGTCGTAATGCAACACCAATAACTGTTTTGACTACTATGTATACAAACCTATTATACATAATATTTCACTAAAACTTAATGGTTTTAAACAATATGATGTTGTTATCCAAATTTCTTAAACTATATTTATTATCAAATTCCCCAAATTCGTATGAACCTATATAAATCCCCAAATTCAATCAATCTTGTCCATCCTTGTATTCACACTTACTCAAATACTAGGATTATACCTTGGAAACTCTTGACCATATTCGTTTTCATCATCTTGCGGAATCTACTTCATCAATCTAGCGGGTGAGTTCATAGCCCCTTTTTCTCTAAACTTTTCAAACCATTTTGGGGTGGAAAACACGCATAAACATTTTCATTTATCATTACTTTAATTTCAATAAAATCATATTATTTATCATGCTTATCATCATGATTTATTGTGAACCTTTAATCATTCAAACATTCATACTATTTATGCAAAGTCAACTACTGTGAATACATTTACTTGTATGTATCTATGTGCTATTGTGTGAATATATACTTTGCCATGCTTGATATTGTATGCTATTTGGGAAACTTTATGTTTAAGGCTCCGGAGCATCAAACGTGAGGTTCCTTGCGAAGAACTGAACATGATGACGTTGAGGTTCTTGCGAGGGACTGAACGTCGTCCCAACGCTGAGATTCCTGAGAGGAACCAAACAGTAATCGTAGAGGTTCCTCGAGAGGGATTTAACACGTGGACAAACTTTGTTACCGATTGTTGGTTTGCGAACCATCAATCAGGCGTCCTGTTTAGCTGATGAATATCTGTTTAGGTGATGAATATTTGTTTATGTGATAAATATATGTTTATGTGTTGAATATGTGTGTGTAAATGTTTATTCGTGTATGACTTTGTGGAAACCTTTTTTAATCATTCATTATCACTATGCAATCAAGTACTGTTAAATAAATTGCTTGTATTTATCGACATTATACCGTATTCTAGGGACCTGTACATGTAAGTCTCATGAGCAATCGATGAGATTCCATTGAGGGAATTGAACACTTGTAAGTCTCATGAGCATCATAATCGTAGAGGTTTCTTTGAGGAAACTGAACATCATAATCGTAGAGATTCCTTTGAGGGAATTGAACATCATTTTGTACTGGGTGACGAATACGTGTGTAATTGGAGTAATACTTGCACATTTAGTTGCCAGTATGACTTTGCAAAAAAAAAAAAAAAAAAAAAAACTTATCAAAATGTTTTTCTTCAACTATTTTCTAATAAACCTATGACTCACCAACTATGTAGATAGTTGACCTTTTTGCGTGTTTTTCAGGTTATCGAGAATCAAGCTTTCATGATTGACGTACACATAGGATGCTATTGGACCTAGCTAAATAAATAAAAAAATTATCTTATTTGTTTATGTTATTCGAATTTATTGTATGACCTTTAAAATTTGGTATAAATGAATTATGAAACTTTAATTAGTGTCATGTGCTTATGGACAATCATCATGCCCTGACGTATTCCGCCATTGGTTGGGGTGTGACACCTACTCCCAACCAAATACTTTCAGCCCGCACTTGCGTGATAGCCGAGTTTGCTTACATAGACATAAGGACCTCGAACGTATCATGTAGCATGGGACGCGAGTCACCTTGAAGGATCATGCATCGTCCCCCAACTGGTGTCACAAGTCCGGCCTTTAGGATTTCGACTCCCCAAATGGTCTGTGTACGTAGAGCACGTTTGGTTCAGAAAATCAGTAAGAAACTTTCAATAAAAAGGGTTTTCATAAAGTCATTAGACACACCTTAAGCGAGCTTATAAGGTCGTTAACCAAGTCGCTAAAGGTTTGTTATCTCCCAAGTAAGTATAAGAGTTTAGCCAAGCATGGCTTTAATGAAATGCTTAAGAGACAGAGAATATTTTATAGACAAAAGCTTACAAATTGTTACTTATGTTAAAGTTCTTATAAACTTGATTACAAGACTCGAAAATACCAAATGACTCAATACTAGGGGGAGAAAGGAACGAATTGAGCAATTTGCAAATGAGGAGGAGATCGGCTTTTATAGGCAGATCATAGAATTTGGCACAGGGCGTACTGTGTCAGGGAGATCATCCAGAATTGGGTTTCTGACATCGCACGGCTCGTGCCTATTTTGGCACGCGCCATGCCATGTCAGATGGAAATCAAACACGTGTTAGAGAAGCTTTGGGCATTGACACGGGGCGTGCTTAGTTAGGCACGGGGCGTGCTTGGTTAGGCACGGGGCATGCGAAAATTTGCAAATCTTGGAACTTCATATTTTTCTTCTGTTTTTTAGCATAATCTCTTCCTTTTGTGATTTTTGCCCTTTTAAACCTGAGAAACTAAAAAGAAAACAAAACATACTTGTTTTGATGTTAGCAGATAAGATTTTAGCCGTTTTGTGAGAGATATTTAGTCTAAAAATATGTATAATTTGATGTTCATCACTCGACCTCGTACTGAAACCGTAGGCCCAATGCAGGGTAAACACTAACAAATGGGGTTCGGTTAGATTAGTTTGAGTGTTTCAAATATAGGATGGCATTAAATATCATTTTAAATTGGGATTTGCATTTATATTATGAAAATATAATGGACGACATATTTGCATGAATTAATAGGTCGTCCATGTTTGTAAAATCATATTTTACTTATTCGTGATAAATCATGAAAACTCCTTTTCATTTCACGATGCGGTCGTTTTTAGATAACCTAATTAATAAAACTGGGTCGGTAGTTTATCGCGAATCCTCTTTTAAATTCAACAAAACTCTTTGTCAATTTTATGGTTTTCAATATTTCTATTTTGAAAAATTAAAATCAATTCCATAATAACGACTTATTATAGTATTTCTTTTGAATTAAAACATCTTTTAATTATTAACATTTATTTAAAGATTACGTCATCTGGTTTGGCTAAAAGCATTATTCTAAATAATCAGTCAACCACAACACATCGAATCGAGCAATGTATGATCGTATGTCTAGTTTCGCTCGAGCCAACGAGCGATACTAAACTAGGTCTAAGAGGGACAAGCAACCACAGTTCTGGCCCTATTTCTCGATTTCCTTAATCCTTGCGAGACGTCCAATAGTATCCTTTAACCACCATTCTAGATCCCTACAGACCTCATCTTGCTGGTTCTTCCATGATACAGATCTTGATGTAAATAGATTTACATTTCACAAATAAAATAAAAACCTAACTATTACATCACGGGTCCACAATTACCCGAAAAAATATATCAACATATGGAAATAACCATGATCAAAATAAATTATAACTGTAAACAACCATAAACGCAACAATCATAATAAAATAATTATGAGATCGATGGCTCGATCAACGAAATCACAAACGCAAAGGCGTAATTTTATATGCCGTGACAAATCAGACATATATAAAATTCAAGATCATAATTCCAATATCATCTGAATCATCGTAAAAGTGGCTCTGATACCGCTGTTGAGAATCAACGACTCGTTTAGGTCAAAATTAAAATTTTAACTTTCAATATAAAATCTAATTTTATATTTATTCATTTATCAGATATTATTACAACTAATAATATAAAGCGGAAGCGGTGAGTTATAAAACTTTTCCTACTCGAGTCAGATATTCCACACCAGTGATCCAATTACAATAACTTCAGATAAATATATATATATATATATATATATATATATATATATATATATATATATAAACAACCATAGGGTGTTTAGAGATTGACCTTGACGAGACCGAGATGAGACAATCTGAATCGACAAACGGATCCGCTAGAAATCTTTTGATTAGTTATTCAAACAACTTTGAACGACCCGAACCGGTCACACTCGAGCTAGTCAAAGCACCGAGCAAGAACACGCGACAATAATCGTGCGAATCACCGTATGGACGGTGGCGAGGGCGGCAGTGGCGGCGCTGAAGAAGCAGCGACGGTTGGTAACGGCGACAACGGTCCGGTGGTGGATGGCAACGGCAGAGGTGGTGGTCCAGCGATGGCCGGCGACGGTGGGGCTGGCGGCAGTGGTGGTGGTGTCGCAGGGGAGGGAACCAGAGAGATTTCAAGGTTAAACTTTTAGGCTTCTAATTCTGTAATTAGGATTGAAATCAGACTTGTATTTATAGGAATATAAGTTACCGTCTAAGCCCTAAATTACTGCCTTTTCCCAAAGAAAACATCCTAATAATAATTGTCAGTATAGTTATTACCAGTTAAAGTTTATATGTTCGAAACATATCCAATATATCTGATAGATATATATTAAATCAATCTCTATGTTTTAGTCAACTAATTTATCTAAAACATTTTTATACAGATAATAATTATTAACGTCTTAATAATTTTACTTTATCCGATATTTAATTTATCAGTTTAATTAAACCCCATGTACGTTATAACCGAAATAACGTCTCTATTATTTTCTTTATTAAATTGTTAAACGCTTTAACAATTTCATCATCGTTTACATCTTAATCGATCACCATTTTATTTCGACTTATTTAATTATTTCTCCAAACAATTAAATTATAATCATTGTTTCCATAAACAACGATCCACCTAATATCTGTTATGTGGTCAACAATATTTAAATATATAATATTCAAATATTATATCTTGTTCGTCGTCCAGATTGTAACTTTTGGACCGTACCTCTATGATTACGTTGACTAAAATCCAACAGAACCATATCCAACAATGGTGTTTTATCTACACCATTCAACTGTGGGGTTCCCCGGTGTAGTGAGATGTGATACAATCGCATAAGACTTGAGGTCGCGTCTCCTCACTTAGATATTCGCCACCCCGATCTGATCGAAGTGCTTTAATCATTTTACCAAGATGGTTTTACACTTCGTTTTGGTATTCTTTAAACTTTTTTAAAGTTCCATGTTTGTACCGCTTAAGATAGACATACCCATATCTACTAAAATCGTCAATAAATGTAACGAAATACCTTTCTCTATTCCTTGACATTGTCCTGAAAGGGCCGCATACATCAGTGTGTATGATCCCTAGCAGGGTCTTTCGCTCTTTCACCGATATTCAAAAAGGGCGACTTAGTCAACTTGCCACTTAAACAAGACTCACACGTGTTAAAAGATTTTGGACTAGTGGGTTCTAATATCCCAACAGTCTGGAGTTTCTTGATGCGATTCTTGTTTATGTGTCCTAGTCGACCATGCCATTTAAATGTGTCATTGTTACTAGTCCTAGCACGTTTACTAGAGATGTTGTATATCATGTTAACATTGGTATCTATCTCATAAATTCCATTGCGTGTTGCCTCAAAATAAAACACGTCATTCAAGTATGAAGAAATGGAATCACCCTTATCACTGAAAACATACTTAAAACCTTGTCTTTTCAAAGCAAATAGAGAAATGATATTTCTAGTCAGACTAGGGACATAACAACAGTTATTTAAAATGATGTTCAAACCACTAGGTAAATTTAAGTAAAATCTGTAAGGGAATAATTTATGGCTTGTGTATTAAATTAGCCATTGGCGGACTATTTTGAAAGCCTATGTGTTAGAATAGGTAAAAATTAATTGGGTAATTGTTATATTGGGTCATTGGGCCATTTTAGATGTGTTTGGGCTCAATTAGAAAGTGTTTAGATGGAGTTTAGTGGGCCTATAGGTGCAAATACGGGAATTAGAGGGGACTTAGGGTCTTTAGGGTGACTTGCTCTCCAAGATGGAGAATCCCTATAAAAAGGAAACCCTCCCACATTTTAGGTTGTTGACTCTAAGATGAAGTTCAAGGTGTTATCGAAATTCTCTAGGAGAATTTTGATTCTTTCTATTGTGTAGCAACTGGTTTTAATCAATTGTCCTTCCAATATCGGTTTGTGTTTCATTGTTTAAATCATTATTTTATTGTTTGCGTTAATTATCCTTGAATCACCTTTAATCACCGGATTCCGCACGGTGATTATAGGATTTGATATCGCGTGAGGAGAGTTTTTGATCCTTACAATTGGTATCAGAGCCAAGAAACGCGTGTTTCGTGGCTCTCGCGATATCGGATTCAAGCTTTTTGGACTAACGGTTTGAGTTTTTCTTTGTGACTTTAAGTTTTTTAGCTCGAAACAGGAGGTTCGTGTGCGTTTTTGTGTAGGTTTTGAATCGTTGCAGAAGCCAGAAGTTCAAGTTACATAAGCTATTCGATTGAAACTTTGGCTTTGACCTTGTTTCGATCGAAAATCATAGCTTTTCGATCCGAACTGGTACTTTTCGATCACCCCCTTTTCGATCGTTGTTCGTGGCTTTGACCCGTTCCAACCTGATCAAAAAGTGTACTTTTCGACCAGTCTATACTTTTCGATCGAGCCAAAACTCTGTCCGATCGAAAAGCTGACTTTTTCAATCAAGTGACCCATTTTCGATCCAAGACCTTTTCTATCGAAAGGCAGGCTTTTCGATCAAGCCTTTTCGACCCAGCTCTCCTGATCGAAAACCACTTTTCAATCACACTCAATCACTTTCCGATCCACCTTTTCGATCAAAAAGCCCTTTTCGACCAGCCAACCATTCGATCGAAAACCCTTGTTTTGATCGAAAACCCCTTTTCGATCGATTCCAACTTTTCGATCCAAAACCCTTTTACGGAAAAAACACTATTTCGCACTCTTTCACTAAAACGCGCATAACTTGGGCGTCGTTTGGAGTTAGAAGCTCTAATACCAGCCCAAATGATCGTCTCGATGAGCCCCACAATAACCCTGGCCTAACGGCCAGGGGAGCTCGTTTGGACCTTCAAATTCCATTCCGAAGGCCTCCGTTTTTCAGTTTTAAGTTTTTTGACACTATTCTTTGAATAGTGATTTTGCCGTTTTACCAGATTTGCTCTAGAAGTTCATCCAAATAATTTCATGGCACCTATTCTACCAGGTACCACTACATGACCAACATCAATGAGGTATGTTTAAATTCTAAATGTCAATCTGTGCATAAAGAATGCAAAGATTGGGAACGTAAGTTTGTTAATGAACCCCTAAATCATGAATCAACTGCTAGAGACCTTAGGGAGTATAAAGGTAAGGCCAGAATATTTAGGGAGAAACTGGAAGCTATTAAGGTAGATGTTAAGAATCTTCAAACTCAGGTGAGTGATAAAAACACCTATCTTAAGATTGCTAACTCTAAAGTGGAAACTTTAACCAAAGAGGTAGAGGAACTGAGAGCTAAACTAGGAACATCTCAGACCAAAATCGAACTTAATGATCAAATTGTTTCAAAAATGATGGAAGCTAGTTCCTTATTTTATAACACTGAAGTTCGAATGAGGCACGTTAAAAATAAGACAGGGTTAGGATTTGGAACAGATGAAAAAGATCCAACATCTACACACACTGTTCCTATGCCTTTGATGCATGAGATGATTTCTGAGCATAAATCTTCTCAAACCACTTTAGAATCTAAGGTTGAAGTTGATAGGAAACTTACTGCTTGTCCCATTAAAAAATCTGCTCCTGTTTCTAACATTACTGACAAATCTACCTCTTGTGCAGATAAAGTGAATAAAGAAGCATGTTCAAAGGGAGAAAGTGTTTGTTTTGAGATCAAAAGTTTCCAGTTTTTAAAACTGATAATTTTGCTTCAAAAAAATTTAAGTCTGAGTCAACATTTCCCAAGTCAACTGTGTTGGATGAATTTGTTACTTGTAGTGTGTTTAATTTTGGGAAGTGTGATGATAAACCTAAACCTTTGAGAACTGTGAAAATTTTAAGAAGAGGTAAGGGATCACAGGTTGCTGGTCATAAACCCTCAAATGCAGGCGTGTTTAGTGTGAAAGATTGTGTAGTTAAGAATGATGTTGTTGTGAACAATGTGTAGAAAGTACGGGTCGCCAAACCTCATGACTTTGTCCCGTACCCAGAAGTTACTTCTGCATATGACCAGTACAGACCGATACAGTGGGAGTACATTTTGACTACCAAGCCAAAAGCTCGAACCCATTGGATTCATAAAAACTTTACAAACCATCTTGGCAATCCACTGGGCGAAACAAACAACAGGCTCCCGCGTATCCCGAAAGCAATCTTGTCACGTGTGTGGAAATACTGGACACGTGGCAAGAAACTGCTTGCACAGACCATTTGAGCCCTATTACCCTAGGAAATGTTTGCAGAATCAGGGTCACACACATGGTGGTTCAAAACAAAAGCCTGCACCTTCAAACCCTAAGGGGCAGAAGACTGTACCTAACCAACCTAAACAATCAAAGGTATAGAAGGGGAACCAAAAGCCCAAGTCACCTGCAAAACCAACAAAAACTGATTTTAAAACTGATAAAGCGTGTCATGTTTTTCCAAAATCTGTCAGTTTTCCAAAATCTGTCAGGTTTCCAAAATCAGTTGGTTTCCGAAAACCTAATGTGAGGTGTGAGGAAGAAAGGTGGAATGTGCCAAAGGTGGTAAACCAGTTTTACCAGCCTAAAGGGCTGTATAAAAAACAGTCTAAACAATTTCAAGATATCAAAATTGAAAATGAGAATGTTAAGAAAAGTCCACCTAAAGGTCCTCAGGTAAAGAGGAAAGTGAATCGCCAAACCTGGAAGGTCAAGAACAAAGATGTTCCCAAAGATGACCAGGTAAAACCCAAAACCAAAGCAGCCATAACCCCAATCCCTGATGTTACAAAGGGAATGTGCTTAAAAGAGATAACTTTCACTGACTCTTCAGGTATACCCAGAACAACAATGGCCTGGGTACTAATGGCTAATTAATCTCTCACTATGTGCAGGAACACTCAAAGAGGACTTTCAGTAACCTTGTTTGTTTGTGATAGTAATTGTTCCAGGCACAGGATAGGAGGCATCTCTTCACGTCATGACATACAGATTTTAATGGGGAGTATGTTCTCCGTGTGAGAGGTAAAAGGTAAAACAGAATCAGCATAGAGAGGTAACATTATCTGACTTGAATAGACCGTGATCAAATTGTGTGTGATATGTCATTGCTTGCAACAAAAACCCAGTTCTGGTAAATTTTTAAATGATAATCTTTGAAGGTTAGCGTGGCCAGTTTTAGTAGATACTTAGTGATGTGTCAGTGTATTTATAAAAACAAAAATTATTAAAAAAAAAGGTGTGTTGTTATTAAAAATCAAAAAACAAGGGGAAGAATAGAAAAGATGAAACAGTTGACCCCCTTAAAAATTATGTTTTTTAATTATTTAATCTTTTGTTTGTGTGTTCAAGAAGGTGGGAAGTGATATAAATTTCCAGGTATTTGCTGACTAACTCGTGTAAGGTGGATGTGAAAAGTTGTGATTCACGGTTGATATGCTTGGTAGGCTCTGCTGTCAATCAATCAAAATGTATGGCTTGTCACAACACTTGAAGATAACGTATGATGCTTGATAGGAAACACACACTTAGGTTAGTACAACCTCTATTTGACTGTGTACCAAGAATCCTGAGACACATGCCCGGTTCTGAGTTTTGATGTCATGCTCAAAAACTCCCATCCCCTCTGCTTTGCATGAGCAATGACTTGGGAATGTCGTGTGTGAGTCAGGCCTCCTCTGTTCAGCGGTAGCAGAGACCTGGAGCCTCCCTGATTCATGTACATCTAAGATCACATTGTACAGTATTTCTAAACCCAAAAAGATGCAAATGTGCACAACCAAAAGAGACCCTCAAGTGTCCAAAACCCTCAACCTTTGTTACTGATGAGAGCATTACCAAAAATGTTTCAAAAATTCAGTTAACATTGTATATTATCCCCGAAATTCTCCATGATCTATTCTTTCTTTTCTCAACCTAGTCTGGAGCATGATGTTAGGCTTAAGGAAAGGTGTCGTGAAAAATGTTGTACGAAAACCAAGTATACTTGATAGAATGTACAAACTATATTTAGGACTTATGTGTGTGACCTGGATAGATGTTCATAAATAATAAACCTTAAAAGATAAAATTATGTGACAATCTGCCTGAGTAAGCGAAAATAGCATGAGTTTAAGGTGAACCAAATATACCGGCAATCACCTGAACGTGTGAAGTAGCAGAAGCCGAAAAGGGTTCCTCAGTCACAAAATGTCTGGTATGATCCCTTAGAAACCTTCTCATGTGTGAATTGTTTATATTTGTTTGATCTTAATTTTTTCTGGTGTGAGTGTTTAAATTTTCTTTCTTATGGGTTATGAATTGGCCAGGTTGATTTGAGAAGTTTAAATAAGTTTTTATGGATTTAATGCAAGAGAGTATGACGCCCCCCCCCCCCCTAGAATCTCAGGGGAGATAATGTGAAGTGTCATCGGGTTCAGGGGAAGTATTAATAGGAAACACGTAACCTATGTTAGGGTTTTTGGTTAAATAATGCTAACCCGATAACCAGTCATCATTGTCTGATTAGTGTCTGTTACATATTGTGCTTGACAGGTTAAGTCAGAAAAAAAAAAGCAACTCATGGACAAGAAAGTCAAGGACTCAGTTGACCAAAGCACTGATGCTGCTACTAATATAGTTGAAGAACTAGCCGAAAAAGGACTTACCTCTTATGCTTAGGGGAAGTTTGTTGGTTGTTCAAGTGAAGCTTCCAAAGACTCAAAAGACATCATTCACATGTCAAGGGGAAGGTAAATTCCGTCAGTTCAAGATCTACAATCAAGAATGCCAAGATAGAGGTTTTCAAAAATTTATCCTCTGAAGTTAATGGCAAGTCAAGACAGTTACTGATGATTCAGCAATGACTCAACAGTTTTCAAGAAGGAGCAAGTATTTGAGAATCCTCCTCTCATTACTTGGTCATCATGTGTAGTTCAAGTTGATGCTAACTGAGAGAACACTTTTGTTGTTGCCCAATGAAGATTGTTAAAGAAAAGGATCTTCACCAACCCATGCTCAAGCCAAGGAGAAGACTGCAAGTGTGAAGATTGAAAGTAGAAGATATTTAATATCACAAGCCAAGGGGAAGATTGTAAGGGAATAATTTGTGGCTTGGTATTAAATTAGCCATTGGTGGACTATTTTGAAGGGTTGTGTGTTAGAATAGGTGAAAATTAGTTGGGTAATTGTTATATTGGGTCATTGGGCCATTTTAGATGTGTTTGGGCTCAATTAGAAAGTGTTTAGATGGAGTTTAGTGGGCCTATAGGTGCAAATACGGGAATTAGAGGGGATTTAGGGTTTTTAGGTGACTTACTCTTCAAGATGGAGAATCCCTATAAAAAGGAAACCCTCCCCACATTTTAGGTAGTTGACTCTAAGGTGAAGATCAAGGTATTATCGAAATTCTCTAGGAGAATTTCGATTCTTTCTATTGTGTAGCAACCGGTTTTAATCAATTGTTCTTCCAATCTCGGTTTGTGTTTCATTGTTTAAATCATTATTTCATTGTTTGCGTTAATTGTTATTGAATCACCTTTAATCACCGGATTCCACATGGTGATTATAGGATTTGATATCGCGTGAGGAGAGTTTTCAATCCTTACAAAATCTATTATGGATTTCACAACAACTTTATGCTCGTTGCCAACATGCAGATCCAGGTCGCTTTGCTTCAGATCTCTAAGTTTTCTTAACTCCTAAACCATTGCATATGTACCACATCCAGTGTCAAACACCCAAGATTTTCTAGATAAAGAAAATGATTCTATAACATGAATACCTGAGGACTCTCCTTCAATACTCAGTTCCTTAAGCTTCAACTCAGCTAGGTATTTATGATAGTAACTACAGTTATTCAAAATAATGTTCAAACCACTAGGTAAGTTTAAAGTAAAATCTATTATGGATTTCACAACAACTTTCTGCTCGTTGCCAACGTGCAGATCCAGGTCGCCATATGTAGAGACCTTAAAAATATGAGGCTTTTGCATTAGATATTGTTGGGCTAGTTTATTATATTGTAAAGCTAAATTGTAAGGGTTGTTAGTGGGTTAAATAAGTCCGGTCGTATGTTGGGTCAATGGGCCGAATTTTGTAACTTAGTTATCAAGTTTAGGTCACCACTATATAGTAATTGGTAGGTGACATGTTTAGGGGTTGTTAATCGTGTGTTTTTGAAAGTGTAATCATCGAAATTCTCCAAGAGAATTTCGATTAGTTCAAGGCGTTTGGTAATTGGATTTCCTCAAGTGTTATTCATCTGGTTTGTGTTTTCATCTTACTTTCATCATTTCTTTATTGTTTTATTCGATCATACTTGAATCATCTATAATCATCGGATTCTGCACGGTGATTAGTAGACTTTGATATCGTGTTAGGGACTTCTCGATCCTTACAATTGGTATCAGAGCAAGGAAGCGCAAGTTTCGTGGCTCTCGCGTTATTAGATTCGAGTTTTTGCTGACTAACGATTTGAGTTTCTTGGTGATTTTCAGCGTTTAGCACGAAACAGGAAGTATTTTTGCAGGTTTCGCACGGGACAGAAGCAGGCTACTAGGATTTCATAAGCTTTTCGACCTTGTTGGATACTTTTCGATCGACTTCTCGATCGAAGAGTGCTTCCCGGTTCCTCATGTTTTGATCGGAAAGTCCCTTCGTGACTTTTTGATCAGCTCCGTTTCGATCGAAAAGTCCCTCTGTGACTTTTCGATCAGCTCCGCCATAAGATCGGAAAGTCTCTTCCCGACTTTTCGATCAGCTTCGCCTTTTGATCGGAAGGTCCCGTCGTGACTTTTCGATCAACTCCCCTTTTCGATCAGCATACACTTTTCGATCGAGGCGCATTTCTGCCCGATCGAGAAGCACACTTTTCGATTGACTCTTGTTTGATTGAAAAGTGCTTTCCGATCCAACCTTGTTTGACCGTAAACCCTTTTTCGACTCATCAGTTGTTCTTCAATGGAACTCGATATGTCAAGCCTGTCTAGTGCAACTCTGGAGATGGACGCAAAGATCGGAACCAACGCCAGACCTCCTCGTCTAATGTCTGGGAAAGATTTCATGAGCTGGAAATATCAGTTTATGAATTATGTGAACTATAATGATCCCAAGATCATGAGATCGGTTGAGGTGGGTGACTATGTTCCTAAGATAACTCATGCAGCTGGTCAAGAAGCTCAACCCAAAGTAAAGTCAGAATGGACTGAAGAAGACTGGGAAAAGGTAGAACGCGGCAGGAAGGCTCTAGTTGCATTGACTATGGCTTTATCCCCCGAGGTACCTGAATCTTTCAAGGAATACACATCCGCTAAAACACTCTGGGATGCTCTTGTATGTGCTATGAAGGCAATGACGACATCAAAGAATCTTGGCGAGAAAATATCAGAGAGCAGTTCAATGAATTTAACTATGTGCCTGGGGAAAACATGGAGACTCAAATACAGCGGTTCATCAAGATCGTGACAGCTATGAAGGATGCAGGTGTTACCTACAGTCAGGCCGAGGTAAACAAGAAGTTGGTGAACTCTCTTCCACCAAATTGGGATAGCACAATCGAGTTGATCGAGAAGACGGTGGAAATGACTACATCACCATTGAGTGAGCTCATGTCAACAATTAGAGCCTACGAAGAGAAGAAGCAGAAGAGAGCTAGAAAATTAGGCAATGGTGCTTTGATGAACCAAGTCAACCAAACCTTCATCTCATAACTAGCTACATGTCCTAGCAACTCTCTCACTAATCAGAAGACGTTTGTCTCACAAACCCTTGGGCCTAGCTCATCTAGATCATCTAACCTTATTTCCTTAGATATAAATAATCTAACCAGAGATCCTAGTTTTGCCCTTTGCGTAGGTTTCATGAGTTGCTATCAGGCACTCGTTGCAGGTTCTCTTCTACCCACCGACTTGACGCCTGATGATGTCAATCAAGTCAACCCTGAAGATCTGGAGCACCTGAATATTTCTTGTCAAATGGGAATGTCTGCATTAAAGGCAAAGCAGTTTATGGCTAAGACGGGGAAGAAAAATTAGGATGGAGGAAAAGGGATCAAGCTCAGTTTCAACAAGGCGAACCTGCGGTGCTACAATTTCAATGAGTATGGACACTATGCTAGAGAATGCACCAAGCCAAAGGTTGAAAGAGATGTAAGAACTGCTGATGATAGGAATGAAGGTATAAGAAAGGATGCTGGTAAGAATGATAGGGCACTGGTGGTTCAGCATACACCAGGATTTGATTGGACTGCTCTCTAACACTTGATCATGTGGCCCTCCTTGCTGAAGAGGAAGCAGAGAAGGAAGCTGCTGAAATCTGTCACCGTGCTTTCATGGCAAACATCATCCCAGGTTCTGAAGCCTGCTCAAGCAGTCATGAGGTATGCCTAAATTCTAAATGCCAAACCATGTTTAAAGAATGTAAAGACTGGGAACGTATGTTCACTAATGAAACCCTAAATCACGAATCTACTGCTAGAGACCTTAGGGAGTATAAAGATAAGAGTAGAATATTTAAAGAGAAACTGGAAGCCGCAAAGTTAGACATTAAGAATCTTTAAACTCAAGTTAGTGATAAAAGCACATATCTTAGGATTGCTAACTCAAAAGTTGAAACTTTAACCAAGGAGGTAGAGGAACTTAAAGCCAAATTAGGAACATCACAAAACAAAATTGAACGTAATGAAAAGATTGTGTCTAAAATGTTAAAGGCTAGTTCCCTATTCTACAACACTGATGTCAGAATGCGGCATCTTAAATGCAACTCTGGTTTAGGTCTTGGTACTGATGAAGAGGATAAAAAATCCACGCACTCGGTACCGATGCCTCTGATGCATGAAATGATCTCAGATCATGAAGTCTCTAAGACCACTCTAGAAGTTAACACAGAAATTGATAGAAAACTTGATGCTTATCCTATAAAGATATATGCTCATGTTTCTAACACTTCTAACAATTCTACTTGTTGTGCAGATAAAGGTAATAAAGAAGCAGGGGTAGTGAATAGCAATGAGTCTTCTAAGAGTTCCAATTATAACGACTTCTACAAAAACTTAGATTTTGAAAAAACTTGAATCGTCTGTTCAGTCTAAGTCAAAAACTTCGGAGTCTGTTTTGTTTGATAAAACTTCTGAGTGTGGTGTGTTTAAGTTTGGTAAATCTGATGCAAAGCCCATGAAACCCTTAAGAACTGTTAAGATTTTAAGAAGGGGTAAGGGACCACAGGTTGCTGGTCCCAAACCCACAAGTGATGGTTTGTTTGGTGTGAAAGCTTGTGAAAATAAGATTGATAATGTTGTCCAAAATGTGCAGAAAGTACGGGACGCCATACCACATGACTTTGTCCCGTACCAAGAAGTTAATTCTGCATATGACCAGTTTAAGCCGATACAGCGGGAGTACACAAAATTTTGCCAAACCGACTTGGATATCCCCTTGCCATGTGTGTGGTAAACCTGGACACTTGGCAAGAAATTGCTTACACCGACCATACGAACCTTTCTATCCCAAGAAGGTTCATCAGAAGTTTGTCCCTAAGGGTCAAATACAGGGTGGCTCTACTAAAAGTTCTAATTCGTCAAAATCCAAGGTGCAGAAATCAGCACCTCAGAAGGCACACGGATACAAAGTGCATCGAATGCCCAAGTTACCTAAGCAGAAACCTAAAAATGATTTCACAAAAAGCAAAATGGACATTTTTCAGAAATCAGTAAAGGTTGTCAGTCCCGTTAAACCAGTTTGGATTCCAAAATCTGTTGGATCCTCAAAATCTGATTCACCTTCAAAACAGGCCAGTTTTTCTAAACCACTAGTCCATCCAAAACCAGTTGGCTTGTCAAAATCAACTGGCTGGCGGAAGGATGACAGGTGGAATGTTCCAAAGGTGGTCAATATGTCTTTCAAGCCCAGTGGAGTGTACAAAAAACACTCCAAAAAATTCCAAGAGGTGAATTTTCAAAATCAAAAAATAATAATAATCCATCGAAAAGACCTCAGGAACATGGGAAAGAAAAGCACTATCCCAGAAATGTCAACACAAAGGACATACTCAGTCCAACCAACACAAACCCACCTTCACCCAGACCCATTAAGGCTTGGGTACCTAAAACTAACTGATCTCCTTTGAATGCAGGAACAGCTAAGGAGGACTATTAACAACCTTTGGTATGTTGACAGTGGTTGTTCCAGGCATATGACGGGTGACATATCTCTACTACAAGATTTGGAGCAATTTGATGGAGGATAGGTGTCGTTCGCTGGAGGAGTTGGAGGATACATCAGTCAGAAAGGAACAGTCAGAAACGGATGTCTCAGCTTCCATGACGTCAACTATGTTGAGCAGTTGAAACACAGTCTTTTAAGTGTTTCACAAATTTGTGATAAGGAGTATCCGGTAATTTTCAACAACAAAGAATGTCTAATTCTCAAACCTGGATACTCCATCCCTGATGAGTGGGTGTTAATGCGAACACCAAGATATGGCAACTCCTATGTTCTCAATATGCAGCCCCCCCCCCCAACAACTGAGGTGGCATGCCTTCTCTCTAAAACAGCTGAGAATCATGCTCAGTTGTGGCACAGACGATTGGGGCACATGAATCTGAAGAATTTGAATCGGCTTGCAAGAGGAGGACTTGTCAAAGACCTTCCAATCAAAGAATTCGTGATCAAGGAGAAATGTGTGGCATGTGCCAAGGGGAAGCAGCACAAACGCCCACACAAGCCAAAGGTGTTCAACAAAATCTCCTCAGTACTGGAGTTGCTTCACATGGACCTTTTTGGTCCAGTCAGTATGTTAAGCCTTAACCGTTGTGCATTTTGTCTTGTTATTACTAAAGATTTTTCTTGTTTCACGTGGGTATTCTTTTTGCCAAGGAAGAGTGATGTTGCAGGAATGTTGATAGCCTTCATCAAGCTCATTGAAAACAAGCTAAACTTGAAAGTGAAGTCCATCAGGAGTGACAATGGGACAGAATTCAAAAATCGTACAATTGACGAATTCCGTTCAGAGAAAGGAATTGAACATCAGTACAGTGCACCCTATACTCCACAGCAGAATGGTGTGGCAGAATGTCGCAACAGAACACTGATTGAAGCTGCCCATACAATGTTATGTGACTCCAAACTGCCCACCATGTTTTGGGCAGAGGCAGTCAACACCGCCTGTTAAGTCCAGAATATAGTTCTCATCAACAAGCGATATCAGAAGACCCCTTACGAATTGATTTATCATGACAAACCCAGAATTGGG
Organism: Deinandra increscens subsp. villosa; assembly: GCA_039602395.1. Lineage (NCBI taxonomy): Eukaryota > Viridiplantae > Streptophyta > Magnoliopsida > Asterales > Asteraceae > Deinandra > Deinandra increscens. The sequence continues at coordinate 8,711,133 of JBCNJP010000006.1, read as the reverse complement.
CATCTCCGGGCTTTTGGATGTCTTTGCACTGTTTTATTAAACACTGATTTGCCAAAATTTGCTACTAAATCTGATGAGTGTTATTTTGTAGGTTACTCCGCCAGTTCAGCCTACAGGGTGTTCAAAAAAATGACCGGTGTTGTGATGGAGTCTACCAATGTGGATTGGCTTGAAGAAAATCCCTCAGATGGTGGAGTAGGTCCCGCGTAAGCTTTTAACTACAATCAATTCTTCGTTCCATTTGGATTGGATCCAGTCATTGCTAAAGACCTATTTGACGATTCTATATCTGGACCATCAATGACTCATACCATTTCAAAATCTCTGGTAACTACCTTTGACGCAGATACCACACCAGCACATGAAACTGCTGATGCTGGTGTTGATGATGAGGTAGAGAACAACCACCGCACAGACACTGTTCAAACACAAGTAGCTGTTGTAGAGACAGATGCTGATACTATTGAAGAACCAATTCACACAAATCTACCTCCAGAAATCCCAGTTCAAGCTGTTGCTGAAACAAGGATCCACAAATATCATCCCTTGAAAAATGTCATTGGTCCTTTAGTGTCTTGGGTGATAACTAGAAGCCAATCAGGAGACATCAATCACTGCATGTACTCTTGCTTTATCTCTCAAATTGAGCCCCCAAACATTACAATGGCTTTAACAGATCCTAGCTGGGTGGAAGCCATGCATGAAGAGCTGAATCAATTTTCAAAGCTTCAGGTATGGAGGTTAGTGGAGAAGCCTGCTGACAAAAAGGTCATCACAACTCGATGGATTTATAAGAATAAAAAGGATGACAACGGTATTATTGTCAGAAACAAGGCAAGGTTGGTGGTTCAAGGGCATAAGCAGGTCGCAGGAATCGACTATGATGAAGTATACGCACAAGTTGCTCGTTTAGAAGCTATACGAGTCTTTTTGGCCTACGCATCCTACATGAATTTCATTGTCTACCAATTGGACGTGAAAACTGTGTTTCTCTATGCTGAAATGGATGAAGAGGTGTATGTTACTCAACCTCCTGGGTTCATTGATGAAGAACACCCCTACCATGTGTACAAGCTAGACAAAGCATTGTATGGCTTGCATCAGGCCCCACGGTCATGGTACAAAACGTTGACTGATCATCTTCTAGCACACGGCTACACGAGGGGAATAGTGGACGAGACACTGTTCTAGAAAGAGGTTGAAAGTGACATAATCATGGTGCAATTTTATGTGGATGACATCATCTTCGGGTCCACGAATGAGGATTTATGCAAAGAATTTGAAAAGGTGATGCGGACAAAGTTTGAGATGAGTCAGATGGGCGAAATGAAATTCTTCCTAGCATTACGAGTGAAGCAGAGTGAGAGCGGAATCCTTATTCATCAAGCCAAATATGTCACAGAGATTTTGGAGAAGTACAAGATGGCAGATTCGAAGCCTTTCTCCACACCCATGGCGGCCAGGCCAGCACTTACCAAAGATCCAGATGGTCAATCAATGAGCGAGCACATGTACCGGTCCATGATCAGGTCACTGATGTATTTGACGGCCAGCCGACCAGACATCATGCATGCAGTGTGCCAATGCGCACGATATCAGGCTAATCCTAAACTCTCTCATCTATCTGCAGTTAAACATATTTTCAAGTATTTGAAGGGTAGGCCACGGCTGGGCCTCTAGTACCCTAAAGAGTCTGGGTTTAATCTATATGCATTTACTGATAGTGATTATGGTGGCAATGAGCTTGACAGGAAATCTACACTGTTGGAGCTCAATTCTTAGGAGACAGGTTGGTAGCTTGGCAGAGCAAGAAGCAGCACACGGTGTCTCAATTTACAGCTGAAGCAGAATTGTTAGAGCATATCTTATGCTACGTGTGTCTCGTGTATTGTATCTAATCTAGAGCATCTGTGTGAGTCAATATAGTCATTGGCCGTACTAGACGGTCAGACGTACCAGATGGTACATGCGTACCAAATGGTTCGTGGGTGGTACGCTGGTCAGTATGTTAGTGACTATAAATAGGTCGTGTTAGAGAGAGTCTAGTCAGTTATATCATTCTACATCTTCTTAACTGTGTGTATTGAGTGTGTTTCTCTCTCTAGCTTGTATCTCTTTGTGAATCAATAAAGCAAAGCTTTATTTACTTGTTTGTGTTTCTCCGATTACCGAATCATGCAGTAGTAAGATCGTTCAGTGGTTCTACAAGTGGTATCAGAGCATTTGGTTGCTCTATTGCTGTGATTTTGGTAATTTTTTGGATTCTAGAGAGAGAAAGTATGGGTTTTCTTCATTTTTCATTAAATTCTTCCAATTCCGAGTGTTTCCGAGGTATAAAATAAATTCTGAGTGTTTCTAGTGTGTTTTCGCACCTCTCTGAAGCAAATTCCAGTCCAAATCGTCAAAATTCGCGAAAATCAGTCGATTTCAGCGTGGTACGCATCTGGTACGCTCCAAGAAAATCTGTTCCATCGCTAGTACGCCGCTGGTCCGTTTCTGGTACGCAAGGCAATCTTCAAGTTGGTCTGTGGCGGTTATTTTCTAGTTCGTTGACAGTTACTCCGTACCATTTGGTTCGCCATAACAGTTTCTAGGTACGTTTAGGGTTGTTTGGTTCGCTGCTGGTACGTGAGTTAAACTGGTACGTTGGAGGTTCATTTGGTCCGCTGGTTGAATTTGTCCGGATTTGGTACGTTGAGAACAGATTGGTACTTGGCAGAATACATGTGTTCACTAAAACTGACGTAACTTGAGAACCGTTAAGAGTTACGGGAGCTAATACCAGTCAAAACGTTCGTCTCAACGAGATCTAGACTTTTACTAGCCTAATGGCCAGTCCCTTCCGGTTTGACCCCCAAAATCTGTTTGGAAGACGTCCGTTTTTCAGTTTGAAGTTTTTGCGTTCGGTATTGTAATTTCAAGATGAGCGATTTTCAAGCATTTTCAGCTGTTCAATCATCAATGCAGGCCATGTTGAACTATGATAACGAGATAGGAACAACTCAGATTTCTTTTTTTTCCTAGTTAAATGTGTGGAATAGCTAAAATAAAATCTTAAGAAAATTGTAAAATAATGCAAGAAAAATAAAGCAAGAATCCTAAGTTGCTTAGGTTGGAGGATTATGATAATTGGAAGCAACGGTTTGAATCATTCATCAATGCTCTTGACATTGATTTATGGATATCCATTGAGCAAGACTATACATATCCTAAGAAAAACGGAGAACCGGTTCCACGAAGTGATCTTGATGAAGATCAAAGGAAAGTTTATGCTAGAGAAAAGAAAACTTATGCAAATCTCACAATGGCATTACCAAGAGAACTCTTGCATCAATTCAAAAATTGCACAACATCAAAAACTTTGTGGGATGCATTAAAAGATAGGTGTGCAGGAAACGAGCAATATAAAAAGAGTCGAAAGAAAGTTTTGTTAAAAGAATTTGACAACTTTCAGCACTGTGGAAAAGAGAGAATTGCAGACTTGATTTCTCGGTTTTCCCATATGATTAATGAACTTCATGTTGTAGGAGTCCAGAAGGAAAAAGATGAATTGAAGGAAAATTTTCTGGAAGCTCTACCCGAAACATGGGAGAATTTTCTTATGATGCTTGCTAATGATCCAAATTACACAAGTTGGACATTCAATCAATTGTTAAGCAAATTACAAGCTCGAGAAATGGAATTACTTGTGAAGAAGTCAGCAATTCCATCGGTTCAGAATCCTGCAGTATATTTTGGAGAGAATTCTGCTACCGTCCATGCTAAAGCTAAATCACATTCTAGTTCAAGCGTGAATCCCCTAATAACAGCTTTTCTTGCTGGAAAGTCTGAGAATACTGGTTATTCTTCAGGTTGCAGTTTTACTATTCATGATAGATCAACAAGCAAGTCAACTTCTAATCAAGCTATCGAAGATCTAGTTGCTTTGTTGTCTGCTTTCATATCTTCTTCATCTAGATCTACATTTAGTCAAATTGGTCAATCTGGATCGTTTGGCGAGGACTTAAATCATCTGGATGAAGATCAATTGAATAAACTTGATCTGGAATGGCAGGTTGCTATGGTAGTGGAGAGAGGAAGAAGATTTATGAAGAAACATGGCAAGACATCTATTTTCAAGGAGGAACGCTTGGTTTGAATAGACGAACGATTAAATGTTTTAAATGTGACAAATATGGGCATTTTGCTCGGGGTTGTCCTAAACCGTCATCTAACAAGGGTACTTCGGATAAGAATGTTCAAGATAAAGACGTTAAAGCTATGATATCTCAAACTGATGAAGGTTATGATTGGACTAAATATTTTCCGGATGAATCTGCATTTGTAGTTCATCCTGCAGAAAGTTATGCTTTAATGGTAAATATTGAGGTTGGATCGAGTGGATATGCATCTGAAACTAGTAAATCTGAAACAAGTGATTCTGAAATAAGTGGTTATGAGTCAACTTGTGAATTTTGTACTCAGAAAGATAGAAAGATTCAAGAGTTGGTTCAAAAAAAAAGAAGGGTTGTTTGAAGAAAAGAAAAAGAATGAAGAAGCAATAGAAACTTACAAACAGAAGTGTGAAGTTTCTGATAACATTTTCAGGATAAATGAAACGTTACTCAAATAGAAGAGTGTCTTATTGGAAGAGTTAGAAGACCTTCGGAAACAGTTGTCAGATGGGAGTATTCAAAATGATCAACAAAAGTCACAATTTCAACATGAAAATGATGAGTTCATGACAAAAATTGTCAAGTTAACTGCTGCCAATGAAAAGTTGGTAAAGGAAGTTGAGGAATATAAGTTTAAAGCTAAAGATGTGAGTGACGATTTTGAGAATCTGTTTCAAAAATCCACAGCAAGGGTGGAGGCACTTAAAGCATCTAATGCTGAACTTCAAAAAGTATTGGATGAAGTTACTACTGACAGAACTCAATATCATATTGTTCTGTCTGAATTGAAAGACACAATCATTACTTTGAAGAAAGACAAAAGCTTGTTAACCAGAAATGTTAAGATCTATTAGGAAAGAGTGGATAAAATTACAAAAGAAGTGCATGCTGCTCATGATGGTATGAGAAGAGAAAAATCGTTAGTTAACAGCACATCTGAGAAATTGATTCAATCAGAAAAGGTTGTTGCTGAAACTCAAAAGACCATAGCCGATTTGAATGTTGAAATCTTGGATCTAAATCGTCAATTACATAATCTAAAGAATTCTCACTCGTTTGCGAGTTATTTATGTCAAGATGATAACTTCAAGAAGGTATTTGGAGGAGATGATTTCAATCAGATTCCACATCCGGTTATTCAAATAGAGGCTGTTGTTGACTTGAGCACTCCGACTCTAAAGGAAGATTATTCTGCATTTATGTCTAAAAATCGGAGAAGAATACGTTAAGGCATGTCAACAAGAAAGAAGAATCATTAGTATCTGGTGCACCTACATTTGTTAAATTTGTTTCTGGTGGTATTGGTGTCCCTAATCAACAAATTGTTGATAATCAGTTGATTGAAAAAGATGAGAAGTTGGGGTCTGAGGTAGCATTAGCAGCTAAGTTGGTACAAGCTAACAACTTAAATGGCATTAAAGCTAAATTCACCCAAGCTGCTCAAGATGGTTCTTGTCAATCTCAAATTGATCTGACAAAGCTACCTGGTTATAAACAAACTGGGTTGGGGAGTGCAGGCAAGAAGGTGACAAAGAAGAAGAACATGCCAAAGAAGGAAAAGAAGAAAGGTTCAACTGACAGTTCTCCGAATGAATCTTCTTTATCTGGTTCTAATGCTACACCTCAAAGTCCTACATCGAAATGGGTACACTCTAACCGATTTCAAGTTTTTGATGATATTTCTGATGATTCTGCATTCACTGATAAATGTTATCTAGTTCAGGACAAGCCGCAATCTAAACGATCATATCGTTTGTGCTATCAATGTCGTCGAAAGGGACATATGGCACAGGATTGTCCTGTAACTGCCCAAAAGAACTTTTTCTGGTAAAACTGCCACGATAATTGATGAATCAGGCAGAATTTTTACTGACACACCAACTTCACATTTTAAATCAAACAGTACACATGTTTTTAAAAGTGATTCTAGTGTTGGTAATTCATCGCAAGATGATGTTTCAGTACAAACTGCACCCGCAAAAATGCAGCGGCGACCTAAGTTGGTTACCAAAGCTGCAACTGATTTTGTGGAAGATACTGGTCAACCAGAAGCTATGTGCTTCGGGTCATTTGAGGTTTAATTTTAAATCCAGTGTGCAGGTTTCTTCAAAAAGACCTATTGGTGATTGTGAAGTTCGTGCTTCAAGAAGTTGCTAATAGTGGAGTTTCCTGTTTAACTTAAGTTTCAAGAAATATCAAATTTCAAACTGAATTTATAGAAAGCTAAAAACTGAAAGGTATCAGTATCGATTGGTCAATTTTCTTTCTTTAATGCATTCCTTTTGTCGTTTAGGGGGAGAAAATTGAAAAACCAAAAATAGTGTCTTTCTGTTTTTGTTAAAATGAAAATCTAAAAATAGAGTTTTCCTTTTAAGGGGGAGAAAAATGGAAAATTACAATTACAAAAACATTGAAAAACAGAAAATACATAAAACATTAAAAAAATGAGAAATTGATCTGACATAATTAGGAAATAATGGTACATTGACTTACGTGTCTGACTCATGGATAAATTAGATGAAAAAGTCATAAGATCATTGTTTGATGTGCTTGGTAGGCTCGACATTAAATTAGAAAGTATTCAGATGTGATAAACATACTAAATACTAATGCTTGACCAAGTGGACAACATCTTGATGTATATCTCATGATATATCAAAAAAAGATATGTGAAAAAGAAAATGAGAAGTCACTGTGTATACATGTGTTCATTTTTCAAAAATTTGAACTTGTTTGATTTTCTTTATTTTGTCAAACGATCGGACTTTCTTTGCGTATCGAAAGATCGACCTGATCGTTGTTCGTTTGATGTTCCTGCTTTATTTTCTTTGGTGTTTCGTATAACTCATCGGACTTTCTCTGCGTGTACGGGAGTACTGACCTGATTGTTGTTGGGTTATACAATTTCAACTTGTTTTATTTTCTTATTTTGTTAAATTCGAGGCCTTATCTGCGTATCGAAAGATCGACCTTAAGGTAGACGATTTAACGTTCTTATTTCTTTTTGCATGGAACACAGTTGACTAAATCATGAGTACAATCGTTATGTGATTAAATCACAAATGAAATCACAAAGTGTGATATAAAATAAAATACATATATGAGTATGTCTGATATTGTGGGGTACACTGGTCAAAGCAATCTAATCAATACAATAACACATCCAGATGTTATGAGTATGATTGTGCCTGAGTTTAAGTTGGACAAATTATACCAGTAATCAACATGACTTGTGTGCTGAAGTAATTGAAATTGAAGTGTAGTTCAGCATGTTATGTTCAGTATGATCCCAAGTTGTGATCTTTCTCGCAAAAGACAAAAAATAGTGTTTGATTCTGTATTGCATTTATGTTTCATATTTGAAAAATCCAAAAACATTTTAGGTGTGTTTTAGCATAAACTTAGAAAAATCAAAAGGATTTTTGGTGTGTTTTGATATAAATTCTCAAAAAGCCAAAAAGATTTTATTTCTTATTGTTTTCGACCGATCGACATGTGATACAAAATCAAATTTCAAAACTATATCTTGGATTCTCGAAGAGAAGTTTTGCGCCAAGATTAAATTAAATTTTTCATAAAGAAAAGAAAGCTGCGTTTTTGTCTTCTGAAATTGCAGGTTTCTGTGTGATAAGACTCAAGCATGGTGAAATGGGGAGTATGTTCTATCTTTCACAAGTGGATGTTGAAGTTCAAAGCCTGTTCAAGATTGATCCAGCCATGCAAGCTCTAATTCTGACAAGATTTCAAGTTGAAGATCAGACGTAGTGATGTTGAAGATTGAAGACTGAAGTTTTGTTAGATAGATAAATAGTTAGCTACAATATATGTTAAGGGGGAGTTTGTTAGAGCATATCCTATGCTACGTGTGTCTCGTGTATTGTATCTAATCTAGAGCATCTGTGTGAGTCAATATAGTCATTGGCCATACCAGATGGTCAGATGTACCAGATGGTACGTGCGTACCAAATGGTTCGTGGGTGGTACGCTGGTCAGTATGTTAGTGACTATAAATAGTTCGTGTTAGAGAGAGTCTAGTCAGTTCTGTCATTCTACATCTTCTTAACTGTGTGTATTGAGTGCGTTTCTCTCTCTAGCTTGTATCTCTTTGTGAATCAATAAAGCAAAGCTTTATTTACTTGTTTGTGTTTCTCCGATTACCGAATCATGCAGTAGTAAGATCGTTCAGTGGTTCTACAAGAATACGTGGCTGCATCTGCATGTTGCTCACAGGTGGTATGGTTGCACCATCAACTGGGAGATTACTGTTTGAATTTCTTTGACACTCCTATCTATTGTGATAATAATGCTGCTTTGAAAATTGTTAAGAATCATGTGCAGCATTCTAAACCAAGCACATTGATATTAAAACCCACTTCATTCGGGACTGCTACGAACGCAAACTCATTCACTTAGAACGGGTGCAATCGGATGACAATGTGGCGGAAATGTTCACCACAACTCTCCCTAGTGCTAATTTTTAAATGTGTCTCAAAGGCCTCAGGATATTAGCCTTTGATGAGTAGTCTGGCAATTTCTATCTGTTTAATTATTGGAAAAAATATAGTGTTTTCATTTTCAGTCTGTGTGTGTTCTGAAAAAATCTAAAAGCAAGGGGAAGATATAAAATAAACATCTGGATGTTTCCCTGAATTTTGTGTGCTTTTAAATTTTTTACTGGTTTTGTTTGACCAGGTTGGGAAGTGATATACATTTCCAGGTGTTTGCTGACTTGCACGTGTAAGGTGGAAGTGAAAAGCTATGATTCATGGCTAATGTGCTTGGTAGGCTCTGTTGTCAATCAATTAAAAGGTATGGTTTATCACAACACTTGAAGATAATGTATGATGCTTGATAGGAAACACACACTTATGTTAGTACAATCTCTATTTGACTGTGTACCAGGAATCCTGAGACACACGCCCGGTTCTGAGTTTTGATGTCATGCTCAAAAATCTCATTCCCTCTGCTTTGCGTGAGCAATGACCTAGGAATGTTGTACGTGAGTCAGGGACTCCTCTGTTCTGCGGTAGCAGAGACATGGAACCTCCTTGATCCACGTACATCTAAGATCACAGTGTACATACATAATAAACCCAAAAGATGCCAATGTGCACAACCAAAAGAGACCATTAAGTGTCCAAAACCCTCAGCCTTGTCACTGATGAGAACATTATTAAAAATGTTTCAAAAATACAGTTAACGTTGTATATTATCCCAAAAATCTTCGTGATTTATTCTTTCTTTTCTCAACCTAATCTGGAGCATGGCGTTAGGCTTAAGGAAAGGTGTCGTGAAAAATGTTGTACAGAAACCAGGTGCACTTGATAGAATGTACAAATTATACCTAGGACTTATGTGTGCAACCTGGATAGATGTTCATAATTAATAAACCCTAAAATATAAATTATGTGATGAAACTGCCTGAGTAAGCAAAAGCAGTACGAGTTTAAAGATGGATCAAAATACCGGCAATCGTCTGAACACGCAAAGTAACTGAAGCTGAAAAGGGTTCCTCGGTCATAAGTTATCTGGTACGATCCCTTATATGCCTTCTCACTCAAAGCTCAGTCTATCTTGTATTAGGTATTTGTTAGATATCTATTTTGCTTTATTTTATTTTTTATTTATTATTCACCTTAGTTTTTTTTTTTATGTTTGTGTTATTTTAAGTTGTCAGACATAAACCTCTCGGGCTTGATTTCAGGGGAAGTTTCTAAAAGAAATAGGTTTAAAACTTGACAAAGTGGAGATTTTTAAAAATATATATATATGTTTGTTAAAGTGTTAACCTTCCAAAGATCAAGAGGTAATATGCAAAATAAATTTAAAAAAAAAAAGAGGAAGGGAGGCAAAGAACCGATCGGTTCCTCCCTCCCCTCACTCTTCTTCTTCCTTCCTCCTCTCGACAAACCCTAATCCCCCTCACCACCTTCACCGCTGTTCACCACCACCTGCTGCCACCACTGTTATTGCCACCCTCATGCAACCTCACCACCTCCTCCCTCAACGGAACCTACCATCGGACCACCCCCATCACCGTCGACGCCGCTGCCACTGTCCCCCTCATATCGTCACCGTCGCCGTCGATTGCCACCATCCAACGCCACCAGGGCGGTCGGAATTCAACACCGAACACTTTCCCGGTGTTAATTTGAAGTTCTATTGTGACATGGCTCCCCGGTTGAAGCGTGCAGCTAGACCCCCAAAAGAGAAAGTCGGGTATGTGCTTAAAACTTATGTTTATTGGTTGGGGTGGGTAGGTAATCGGGTTTGAAGATGATTATGTTGAAAATCGAGTGATAAAACACTCGGATATGAGTGTTTGATTAAGTTGCAGGTTTGGAATGAAGAAGAAGGGGGATTTCGATCGAACCAGGGGCCTTTTGATCAAGCTGAACAGCTTTTCGATCAGCCCCTCGGTACTTTTCGGTCATGGTTCACCGATGAACTGGACCTTCTCGGTCAAAAGCTAAAACTTCCGATCAAAAGCTATGCTTTCCGATCGAAAGCTATGCTTTCCGATCGAAAGCTATGCTTTCCGATCGAAAGCTATGCTTTTCGATCGGAGCATATGACTTTTCAATCGAGACCTAGAATTTTTGATCTGGACCCATACATTTCGATCAGTGTTCTCGGTAACCTACTGCTTTTCGATCAGAAGGAGGCTTTTCGATCGAAAGCCCTGTTTTTCTCCAATTTTAAGTCGTTATGCTGCCTGTTTTTCGAGAAAATTCTTATGGCTAATGAATTTCTGTTTGTTTTGGATTTATTCTGTATTTGTGATTGCAAGGACTTGGAGTTTACCAAGGATCACAATACTGTTGCATACTTGTTGGATCCACCTGCTGAGTATAAAGAAAAGTATAAGTCCATGATTGAAGGATTGAAGAAATGTTGTCTGTACTATGCTTTCACTGCCAATCCAGTTATCTACAAGAGGATGCATAAAGAGTTCTGGAAGACTGCATTTGTTTCTGATGATGGAAAGCAAATCATAGCAAAGATTCAGGGCACAGGAGTATTATTGACTGAAGAAAACTTTAGACAGGCCCTAAGATTGATAGATGTTGATGCTGATCCTATTGCATTAGAGAAAGAAGTGGTTACCCAGTGTTTAAAGGAGATGGGGTATCACACAGTGTCCCCACCCACTATGAAGGCTCTTATTCCACTCTACTGGAGGATGCTGGCTCATTATTTGCAAAAATGCATCATTGCTAAGAAAAGTTCTACTGATCAGCTAAGCCAGGTGCACACCCATGCAATGGTGTCACTGGTTCGAAGTGTTAGATTCAACTGGTCCAGGTTAATCTTTGAAGATATCAAGGTTGTGGTGACAAGGGACAAGAAGTTTGCTGCAGTCCCAAGATTTATACAGCTAGTTCTGGATTCCAGATATCCAAATCTGAGGAAGTCAGGAGATACTCATGATACAAAACCTATGGGGATTGAGGTGTTTCCAATGATAAACCCCAAGAAGAAGCTAACTGATAAAGTCCCATTTGGTAACAAATTTGGAGAATTTGCTGAGTTAGTGAGAGAGGAGGTCCCTATTCATAGAAATGTTGTTGTTGAAGAAGAACTTGATGTGCCTGCCTCTCAGAAGCCCGTCACTGAAATTTCTGATAGTAGTGAATGGGAAGATTTTGATTTGGAAGATGTGCAGATTGGAGCTTCACATTTTGATGATAGTGACAATATCAATTATGATTCATATTTTGATGATGTTAAGATTGAGGAAGAAGAGACAGAGACTGATGAAATTCCACTGACAAGAAAACGGAAAGGTATAAAGGATCCTCCCTTCAGTACTTCTGTTACAGAGAATATGACTGAAAAGGTGAAGATTGCCACACAACACCTAACAGAAGCCTTAAATGACCCGAAAAGAAGACGTTTAGACCCTAGAGTACCTGTGTCTACTGGTACTGGACCTAGTCAATCGTCCTCATCACAACCCACTGCTCAAGACAAAGGGAAAGATGTAGAGACAGCGGAATTCAGATTGGAAAGGGAGCTTAGAGCAGAAATAGCAGAATTAAAAGCTCAGAATGTAGCCCAGAGTGAGACAATTGGTGATTTAATTGATATCTAGAAAGTGCATAATACAGAACTGGAAAATCAGAAAAAGATCAACAGAGAATTCTCAAGGCAGTTTAGAGATTTACACAAGTCGATCAGATAGCTTAATTCAGCTAAGTCAAACCCAAAGAAAGATGATAAAGGAGATTTGGGTAATAAAGAGAGCGGTTCAGGAGCAAGTGGTTCCTCACATTCACTAGTTTTTGACTTTGAAGCCGACATCCCAGATGCACCTGGTCCTGTGATGCCTGATGTTACAGATGATGAAAAGGATACAAGAATATAGATTACATGACTATACCTACTTCCGAGTTTGATAGAAGTTGGGATGCTCAGACTTTTGCTAATCCCCCTGAGAGGTACCTGATTCAGCTTGGTGAACACTATCATGATAAAAGAGGAATCGCTTCTGATGTAAAGTCCTGGATGTTCGATGGAGAGAAAACATATGTTTGTAGTCCAGAGGAAAGGGCAGTGTCCATTGAAGTATTACAAGTGTTGTACGCAATTTTATTCTTGGACGACTGTGGATCTGACTATGCTTTATAAGGCACCTTTCTTCAATCCATCGAGGAATGATTATGCAACTCACTTCTACAAGAAACTGAGGAATGCGGTGCTCAGCAAATTTAAGAACTTTGATGATTTTCCGCACATGAAGTCGTATACCAAACAGTACAGGGATGTATTCAAGTTTGACTCAAAGAAGAATTTCTCTAATACATTGTATCCACCAACAGAGAAGACTAAAACCATCCCTCTACCACTGAGACATCTGGAAGGTTGTTTGGATGATTTCGAGACCTGGGCTTACAGTGATTATACTGTTGATGCAAAAATCATCTGCAAATCGAAGATGATGAGTGTAATGGAAGTTCACGACTTGCTGAGGTTTTATGAAAAGGACATACTAGTGTTGTACAAGAATCAAATAGAAAGCTTTTCAGAGACTGAAGAATGTGCCAAGTGCTATACTCGAGCAGTGGCAAATATTGTTGAAGAGAAGCTGTGGTATGATCCCTCTACTGTGCAAGTGTCCAAGAAGTTCAGAATGTGAAAGCTGTCTAATGCTAAAGCCTAGGGGAAGATTGTAGAGACCTTAAAAATATGAGGCTTTTGCATTAGATATTTTTGGGCTAGTTTATAATATTGTTGGGCTAAATTGTAAGGTTTGTTAGTGGGTTAAATAGGTCTGGTCGTATGTTGGGTCAATGGGCCGAATTTTGTAACTTGGTTATCAAGTTTAGGTCACCACTATATAAGGAATTGGTAGGTGACATGTTTAGGGGTTGTTGATCGTGTGTTTTTGTAAGTGTGATCATCGAAATTCTCCAAGAGAATTTCGATTAGTTCAAGGTGTTTGGTAATCGGATTTCCTCAAGTGTTATTCATCTGGTTTGTGTTTTCATCTTACTTTCATCGTTTCTTTATTGTTTTATTTGATCATACTTGAATCATACTTGAATCATCTATAATCATCGGATTCCGCACGGTGATTAATAGACTTTGATATCGTGTGAGGGACTTCTTGATCCTTACACCTTGCTTCAGATCTCTAAGGTTTCTTATTCCCTGCAAACCATTGCATATCTGTGTACCACATCCAATGTCAAACACCCAAGATTTGCTAGATAAAGAAAATGATTCTATAACATGAATACCTGGGGACTCTCCTTCAATAGTCAGTTTCTTAAGCTTCAACTCAGCTAGGTATTTATGACAGTTTCTCTTCCATTGCCCTGTTTCATTGTAGTAGAAACACTTGGCATCCTTCTGAGTACTTCCTTTGTGAGAATCTTGTTTCTTGCCCTTGCTCTTTCCGTGACCTTTGCCCTTGGCTCTATTGGATTTCTTACCAATTCTACTGTCTCGAATCATTATTACTGGATTTGTCCCAGTTCCAACTTTAGTTGGAATGTTCGTCTCAGCTGCTTTAAGCATCTGATGCAGTGGTGAGGGACTTTTCTCCAAACTATTCATATTATAGTTCAAGACGAACTGGTCATATGACTTGGGCAGTTAGTTAAGGACAATGCTTATAGCCAACTCACGACTTAGTGGATTTCCCAAACGTGCTAATTAATTTTGACCCAATAAAACAAAATTATAATTAGGATGAGATCATGTTTCACTTCAACTCATTGAATGACTTAGCTCTCTCCAAAGGCTGGGCTATGCAGGTAGGTAACGATTACCAGTTGTGTCGACTACAAAACTCTCGTTTTGGAAACACTTGTCTAAAACTTGACAAGTGGTACATTATTCCCAACTACACCCTAGTTCTCGAAATGTACGTTCAGGTGCAGGGTCAGCGCTAAACACCGAACTTTCGTTTCAGGAAGTGATATTTTGTCCTCAAACCAGAACTGTAGTCCCACTCCATGTTACATGGAAATCGCAATCCTACCATTAATCAAAACCGTAGTCCTGGATGCAGGATTAACACTACACCGGGGGTTCAGACAGATTGGTCAAAGTGTTCTAACCTCAGGGGTGGCGCATATCAATTTGACTTGGGTTTCATATTTTAAATTTACCAATCAGGGTTACATTTAAAATATTATGCACGGTCTATTGCATGACGTAAACCGTTCATAAGTTTGTAAACTGATTATACGTTGTTTTGTGAGTACTTGAAAACTTCTTTCAATCACTCGGCCGACTAAATTTTAATCCCCTAATTATAAGTAGGTTGGTCATTTCGCAAAGCAATTTTAGTAACTTTTACTCTTGTTTTTTAAATTAAACTGTTTAATTTATTTTAAGAAATTAAATATACATCTTACTTAATGCAATCCTTTTTGAAACTTTTAGTAAAACATCTTTTATTATTATGCCATTATAAGATTGTAATCTAGGGGCCCATGTCGTGACAAACATCCACATGCATTCACAACAATAAAATACATATGCAATCGAGCCTATACATTTTTTATTCTGCCCGAGCCAATGAACGAAATCGAAATAACAACAACAACAACATACCAAGTAGAAATCCCACCCAAAGGGTAGGTTATGGGGAGGGTGAGAAGAGGACAGACCTTACCTTTATCCCCTGACTCGAAAAGCACCCAAACCATATAAAACAAGACCCATGTAACCAGAAAATAACATCAGGCAAAAGCCTAAAGTACGACTC
This sequence comes from Deinandra increscens subsp. villosa, assembly GCA_039602395.1. Taxonomy (NCBI): domain Eukaryota; kingdom Viridiplantae; phylum Streptophyta; class Magnoliopsida; order Asterales; family Asteraceae; genus Deinandra; species Deinandra increscens. The sequence continues at coordinate 8,695,758 of JBCNJP010000006.1, read as the reverse complement.
AAAGATGGTTATCATTAAAAGACCACGGAAAACAACACACCATGCATTAGGTAGGCAGTAAGTTCAAAAAATAAATAAATAAATAAGTGAATAATAACAATAGGAAATAATACAGACTTACACAGGACCCTAAAGTAAGCAAACCATTACATGCAAGAGAAAAAGTGGAGATACGGGAACAAACAATCCAAAAAATACCTAACCTTTATCCTACTTTTCCAGACTCTCTTATCATTGATCATGTCCTCGGATAGGTGCAAGTCTAAAGTATCATGCCTAATCTACTCTTCCCACTTCAGTTTAGGCCCACCTCTATACCTTCTCCCTTTTACAATGAGTATCTCCACGCTCCTCGCATGCATGGAACGCATGGCACAATTCTGGCAATTCCTTCATGCTCCCACTTGCTTCAACATATCTGCTTATGGTCTTCTTGTGATCGTCGTCTTCATTGTCTTATATGTCTTCGTTTTACATTTATTATAAATATTAAAAATACAAAACCTATCTATTACAATGTAGGCCCAAAATGCCCAAAAATAGAATACATACATTCCAAAATTAACAACCACAATAAAAGAAAATAACTACATATACATTTAGGCTCAGATTGCATATGATATAACAACCATAAGTAAACATTGGCCATGATTGTAAAACCCTAGGGCTTTACAATTTTCGAAAATTGTATCCTAGAACATTGGCCATGATTGTAAAACCCTAGGGCTTTACAATTTTCGAAAAATGTATCCTAGAACATGGCCAAAACATAAACATAACACTTATCTATATATTGATTCGTCTAGACAAAGTTGTAAGTGGCTCTGATACCACTGTTGGGTTTTTGTGTACGATTTTTAAATTTTAGAGTCGTAACTTATAGCACAAGTCACGTGGCAGAGCGTGTACACAAGGTCAATTAATAATTGATCAAAGCAGTGATCCAAACAACCCGAATAAATAGAAACAACTAGTCGTGATTAAATTAAACGAGACACAATGGTTCAACGAACAGTCTCGCTAGATGACTGTATCACGATTAGGGTTTTGATCTCATAACTATTATGAAAATACCAAATAATAAACATGAAAGGATAATCTACATACCCTTCTAGAAGACCGAAGAGAATACACGATGACACGTGATGGCGCGATCTTGGCGACGATGGCGACGACTCAAGGGGGAGGTGGAGGTGGAGGGGGAGGGGGCCGAAAATTCTTTGGCCACTCTCTCTTGTATTGTGATTTTTTGGGATTCTAAATTATGTGATTTTGATTCCTATTTATAAATTAAGTTGATAGGATAATTATATTAACTAAATAACTAATTTATTAAGTTATTCAACATTGTGAATTTCTGTGATTCTAAATTAAGTTGATAAGATAATTATATCAACTCGAGAAAAATCGATCAACATTGTCGGGTGAAGAGGATAGATACCAAATCTATCCTCTGGGCCTAAGCCCGGCGCATCTAAGCCCGATAAAGTTGGGTCGGCCCACAAGTACCCTTGACTTGAGGAAAGTATTAAGGGACCCATGTGCGCATGAGAAGCATGTAGTCACCACATGATACAATTATGCATTAAATGCACCACCTATGGGTGGTCCCCACTCTAACAAGCTAACATTATGCATGTGGTCCTTGACCAATGAGAATGTGACACGTATAACAGAGAACCACCTGAAATATTCCCTCACGCGTCGTGTACGACACGCGCCTGACGTCACTGAGCACCTGGAAACCCTACTAGTAAGCCTATAAATAGTAACCCAGAATCACGGATTCAGGTACATTGTATTCTCTATAATTTACATTCACTTCCTCTCTTAAGAGATACTGATTCTCACGCCGAAGCGCCGATACAGGGGCACCTCTCCGGTCCACCCTGTAACGCCTTAACGTGTTGCTCTAGTGTGCAGGTTTTCACCATCAGAATCGGACTAGTCACTTCGGAAAGCTCTAAGAGTCTGTTTTCATCCCTTTTCCGGTCCTGGTGAATTTAGTTCTCTTCATTGTCGCCATCCGTTTAAAACAAACTGAGCTTTTACAGCATTCTCTTTAGTTTTCCGAGTACCCATGTCTGATTTACCGTTTCCTCCTCTCCTCACAAACTTTGATCAAAACGAAGACCCCTTAAACTTCCTTGTTTATTCATATGCTTCACCCCGAACAACCTGATAACTCCATAAATAATTTAACAGTTTCACTAGTCCAAACCCCAGCCAGGGCTGGCTCCGCCACGCTTTCTAGCCTGGCTGGCTCTAGTTTCCCCCAGTCAAAACGCGAGAGGCAATGCACTACCATATGCCTTTGGAGTGGGATCTAGCTCGACCATTCCTAACTCGGTTTTCGTTGCACGAAGCACTTTTGCTAGGCTTAGCGCCTCCAACGCTAGCCCCTCATTCCAGCTTTGCGTCGTGCAGCGCCCACTGACGTTTTCTACCACAAACGCGGTTACACGAAGTTCCTTTCCGCCAACTTCGGTTACTTAAACCCCGTAAGGTAACCCCGTTAGCAGCCCGCAAAATGCGGTACTACCACCTTTTATGGGATTCAATGAGCCCCCCCCCCCCCCCCCGTGGAGGTCGCGCGCTGGATAGAACAACAGCGGCAATACTTTGAACAATTCAGGCGCTTCAGTCAAACTTTCGTATGAGTGCGCGTTCTCAGCTGAACTTCGGACCAATCCCTATCGCGTCTACTTCGACCTCCCAGGTTTTTTTGACACCATTGGCGGCAGTGCGATCCCTATGACGCGCCCAATATACTCCAACCCTATACCAACATTGGTCTACGTCCCGCAACCTCCACCATCGGTTTACACTCCACCACCTCCTCCGCCAGAATTCGATTACACGACAGCTTATAAACCCAGGTCGATTGTCGCGTAATCCAAGTTTATAGCACCACTCGCATTAGCAAGCTTCCCGGCTAAATTGAAAATGCCTTCCGTGGTAGGAAAATACGATGGGCTTTCGGATCCCAATGATCATTATAATTGTTTTATCAACGCGGGTGTATTAGAAAATCATGGTTGGACCATACCGGTGTGGTGCCACATGTTTGTACAAACATTGGTGGGGACCGCATGCCTTTGGTTTGATTCACTACCCGTGGGGCAGATAGCAAGTTTTGAGGAGCTGGTAAGCAAGTTTTTCCAGCACTTTTCACAGCAGAAACGTCACACGAATGAAAAAAGCGGATATCCTCCATATTAAGGGTGTCGGTTTTACCTGAAGCCCGATTACCGAACCCGACCCGAACCCATTCGAACCCGAATTCATGTAACCCGATTGTCCCGAACCCATTTTAGCTATGAACCCGAACCCGAGATAATTGTACGAGTCGGTATTAGGGTTGGTTTTAAGTTATCCGGGTCAACCCGATTAACCCGGCTACAAGCATACATGCTTTTTTTTGTCCATAACTTCGCATATGTTTTAAATATGGTGTTATATATTGCATTCAAATTCTATTGTGTTTATTCCCTCGTAAATATAGCATTTCATTATTGGAATAAACTTTACTCTCAAACTTTAAAGCCAATCAAGGTTTCCTCCACTCTTCCATCCTCGATCCGTTGTAGTACTACGAACTCGGAAATTTATAGTTTTATGAAATTTTATTCTTAATGAGGGTCCTTTTACTCTTTTGTATTGTTTGTTTTTAAAGGTTAACTATCGTGAAAGTGGTCTGATCGTTTATTTGTATACTTGTGCTAATTTGGTATTATGTGATTGAATGACTAAGTTATGTTTCATAGATTTTAATATATTATATTTATAACTTTTACGTGAGTTTGGTTTTATTTGAATGAATATTTAAACATTAAAGTAAGCCGAGTGATAATATATTTTACAATAGTATGTTTAATTATCATTGTTAAGGAGTTATGTTATTACAATGGTGTTGTGTTTAATGATTTCTTATCTTTAACCCGAAACCCGATTAACCCAACCCGAACTAACCCGAAGCCCGAATCCCGAATCCCGAAACCCGAGCAACCCGGGGCCAATTAGGGTGGGGTTATGTGTTAGATTCCATCTATAGAAAACCCGAAAACCCGACCTGTTTAACCTGAAACCCAAATATAAAACCCGATTAACACCCCTACTCCATATCATCCGCCATGACAACAAGACCGTAGAGAATTTCATTTCCAGGTTTAACATTAAGAATCTCCAAATTGGCGGTGCAACAGAGGATTTGATGATAGCGGGTTTCATACAAGGAGTGAGATAGAAGCACCTTGTCCGAAAAAATTTAAGCGGAGAACAGCCGCAAACAATGGATGAGCTAATTTCAATTGCGAAACAGTATGTCCGAGCGGAAAAACCCATTGTGCTCAACCGCGCGTATGAGCGTGGGAAGGAGCAGGCTCGTTCGTCCGATTTCCGAAAGGATTCTCAAGGTGAGCGACAGTCACGCGAAAATGATAAACGATCAGGCAGCCGCTTTACCCCGTACCAACCAAATGTAGAACGATAAAATTTATACCGTGATCAAGGCCGCGGAAGGGAAACGTCAACAGTTTAGTGTGCTCAGCCCACATCCTCCTCAAATTGGTATTTGACCAAGTCTCCAAGCGCAATCTTCAGCAGTGAAAATTGGAAATGGGAAGAACCTAGACCTTTAAAAGAAAGCAATACCAACGACACTAAAAATATTGTGAATATCATAAAGGACATGGTCATGTCACTGATGAGTGCTTCGCGCTTAAGAAATAGATTGCCAAATTTGTAAAAGATGGCAAACTCGCACACTTACAAAAGGGTGATGAGAAGAAAAAAGAGGGATCCCCAAAATACAAGGATGTCTTCATGCTTCGAGGAGAACAACGTAGAGAAAAAAAAGTCGGCCAGCGCGTGGAACCTTAGATGCACGCTCCACTAACTTTTCCCCCACAAATTGACAATTATAATGAAGGGGCAATAACAATCATCCTTCGCCTCGGAAGTTACCGCATGCGACGAGTTCTTGTTGACACGTGGAGCTCGGCTGACATCATCTATGAAGAATGTCTCCGCCAACTGGCCCCTGAGACCAGTCTCGCTTGGAGCCAATATATGAACCTTTAAGTGGTTTCTCCGGTGAAACGTGCATGTCATTGGGTCAGATTGATTTCCCAGTAACCATGGGAGATGGTGCAAGGGACAGAACTGTCATGACAAACTTTCTAGTAGTACCCGCAAGGAGCGAATACAACGCCATAATCGGTAGACCGACTCTAGGAAACCTGACGGCTGTAGTTTCTACCGCCTACGGTTTATTATTGCTCCCAACTCCGCGGGTCGTCGCTAAGGTGTGGGAAGATAAGCCAATGATGATTGCGGAGGTAGCAGCCCAACAACGCCCACCACCTACCAACGAAACGGAGAAATGGGTCATTAACGCACGTTTCCCTGACCAAACAGTCGCGCTAGGCGCCTCTTTGTCGTGAAAAATTAGATACCACCTGAAGCAACTCCTAAGGGAGAACAAGACGTCTTTGCCTTCACACATAGTGATGTAACGGGAGTCCCGCGCGACGTCGCCAAGCATCACCTAAGGGTATTCAAAGATGCCCAGCCTTACACACAGAAGAAGAGGCACATGGGGGAGAAGCGAAAGAAATTTATAACTTCTGAGGTAGAAAAATTGGAAGCAGCGGGCATAGTCCACCAAATGAAGGCACAAACTTGGCTTGCAAACCCGGTTATGGTACCCAAAGCGGATGGTTCATGGCGTTTGTGCGTCGATTACACAAACCTTAACAAAGCTTGCCGGAAGGATGCGTACCCCCTCCCGGTCATAGATGTGAAAGTGGATTCTTTGGTCCCATTCCGCTTTAAGTGCTTTTTAGACGCCTACAAGGGCTACCACCAGGTCAAGTTGGCACGAGAGGATGAAGCAAACACTGCATTTTACACCGAAAATGGCATATACTGCTACACTAAAATGCCTTTGGGGTTAAAATTGTGGGCGCCACGTACCAAAGAATGATGGATAAAGTCTTCAAGGGCCAAATAGGGAAAAACATGGAAGTATACATTGACGACTTGGTGATCAAAAGCCTGGAAGAAAACCGCTTACTCCCAGACGTTATAGAAACCTTTTCAGCTCTCCACAAAAATAACATAAAGCTCAACCCGGGGAAATGCTCTTTTGTAATAGAGGAGGGCAAATTTCTGGGCGTCATTGTCACTATGGAAGGTTTCCACGTACATCCTGAGTAGGTAGCCGCAGTCATTAATATGCCATCTCCAGGCACTCTGAAAGAGGTGCAAGCACTTAACAGAAGGCTGGTGGTCATCAATCGTTTTCTCTCCAAACAAGCAGAAGGTCACTTCCATTCATAACTGTTTTGAAAAAATGTTTGGCGGATAATCACTTCGAATGGACATCTGAGGCGGAGCGGGCCTTTCAAGACTTAAAGGCGTATTTAGTCAATCTCCCCGCTTTAACGGCCCCACGTATTGACGAACCCTTGAAAATGTACCTTTCCACGTCAGAGCGGGCAGTCAGTTTAGTTTTGCTAGTAGAACGGGGGGATGTCCAAACACCCATTTACTAAATAAGTAGGGTTCTAACGGATGTGGAGGCAAACTATTCGATACTGGAAAAATTGGTGCTCGCACTGGTACACGCTTCCCGCCGACAGCGAAGATACTTCCAGGCACACGACATAGAAGTATTAATGAGTTATCCGCAGCAACACATACTGATAAAACCCAATATCTCAGGACGCCTATGTAAATGGTCTATTGAGCTAGGGGTGTACAATTTATCATTCAGACCTCGCACAGTTGTCAAAGGGCAAGTAATAGCAGACTTCATTTCAGAATTCCCCGCGGGAACACAACTTTCATCAGAAGAGTTGTGCCTTCCAAAAGTCAAAGAGACCCCGGCCGACCAGGTTTGGAACTTGCACTCAGATGGTGCGTCTAGTATGGAAGGCACCAGGGCGGGGCTCATTCTTATCAGTCCCACCGGGAAAGAATATGTGCACGCATACAAGCTTAATTTTCGCACAAGTAACAATGAGGCGGAATATGAAGCCCTAATTGCGGGATTCAAGCTCACATTAAAACACAAGGCAAAACATATTCGCGGGCACATTGACTCTCTCCTTGCAGCAAATCAGATCAACACATAATATGAAGCTAAAGATGAATCTATGGAAAAATACCTCAGTATATGCCGAGCGCCCATAAAGGTTTTTGAAACCTGCGAAGTATTTCATGTACCTAGAAGCAAAAAACAAGAAGGCTGACGCACTGAGTAAACTGGTTTCTTGCTTCGCAGAGCCATTGCAGAATGTGCATGTGGAAAAATTAAAAGATCCGGCCGTACAAATACATCAGGTAAACGTTGCACAATAATATGCAGATAGTTGGATGACTCCGATTGTGAAATATTTAACCGATGGAAATCTCTCGCCGGATAAGGCTAAAGTTCACAAGTTACGTAGTAAGTGCGGGCATTATCAGATGGTCAATGGAATCCTTTACAGGTGCACATTTCTGGGTCCCCTACTCAAGTGCGTTGATCTAGAGGAGGCCAATTACCTTATTCGAGAAGTGCATATGGGTATTTGTGGGATACATACGGGGCCTAAAGCCGTGGTGACCAAGTTGAAAATCGCAGTGTTCTATTGGCCAGGAATGCATGCCATGGCGGTAGAGGAATTACGCAAATGCCTCAACTGTCAGAAATACGCGCCAATGATTTCCAGGCCAAAAAATAATCTAATCCCTATGACGGCAGCATGGCCATTCCAAAAATGGGCTGTGGACATTGTGGGTCCTTTTCCGGAAGCAGCGGCAAGGGTAAAAATTTTAATATTGGCTGTTGACTACTTCACCAAATGGCTGGAAGCAAAGCCCCTCGCCACTATCACAGCTACCAATGTTAAGAAATTCCTATGGGAATTCATTATATGTCGTTTCAGCATCCCTCTTTTCTTAGTATCAGAAAATGGCACCCAGTTCACCGACAAGGCCCTCAAAAACGGGTGCGCAGATTTACAGATACAACAAATCTTTACTTAAGTAGCCCATCCTCAGGAACACGGCCAAGTGATAAGAATCAACAGAAGCCTCTTAGACGACATAAAAACAAGGCTTGATTTTGAAGGCGCATCTTGGGTGGATGAAGTCCCGCATGTCCTATGGGCTCATCGTACTATGAAAAAGTCAAGCAATGGGGAAACACCTTTCAGCCTGACGTATGGTTTAGAGGCCATTATCCCGACGTAAGTCAGTATCCCATCTCCCCGCCATCTCAATAATCACCTTGTTAACAACGATGAAAGACTCCGCCATAACCTCGATCTCCTGGAGGAACGTCGCGAGCTGGCTGCGGTTAGAGAATAGTAGTACAAGGAGCAGTTAAAAAAGTACTACAACAAACATGTGCGTAAAACGACATTTAAAGAAGGAGGCTACGTGTTATGCAGCAATGAAGCCAGTAGAGCGCCCCCACAAGGGAAGCTCAGTCGAAACTGGGAAAGACCATACGTGATAAAGAAGGATATGGAAAAAAGGTGCGTACGAGCTCGCATAGTTGGATGGGAGGCCAGTGCCACGCACTTGGAATTCGGCACAGTTAAGAAAATGTTACATGTAATATGAGCTCTCATGAAAGAACCAGTGATTTATTAATGAATTTCCCATTCCATCGCATTTTTTCTCATACGTTGTTATCTCTCAAATTTAGATAACACTAACAAAGCTAAAATCTCAATTATCATGAGTAACAAGTGATAATCTAAATAGATTCGAGCATTTGTACATAACGCATGAAAAATAAGCAATGTAAGACTTAGTAAAAACACATGTTTGCTTCGCGGTACACCCTGAAAGCAGACGCGTAGGTCCGGGATACGCCGACTGCAGCAGACATTCCGTTTAGCACAAAAACTTAAAACTAACATAAGTGTGGATCAATATTGTCATGATAAAAAGTCATACATATTCCCGCGAGCGCGCCCTTGAATAACAAGGCCCCGCGCAAGTCACTGATACCTTGAAAACAATTCAAGCATTCAGCCAAAAGTACCTACTATTCGTAAAAAGAATGTGCGAATAAGGCCTCATGCTCACACGCCTTTGGCCAAAGTATGGGCGGGGTGATCATGACACTCCGACAGCCTTAGGGAAATACAAAATAATGTGTTGATATGAAACAATTGAAGGCGCAAATACATAACAAACTAAAAAAAGATAAGGCATCCATTCCATTACATAGACCATGATGTTAACAAGTCTATTACAGTAAAATCCCCAAGGGCAATCAACAAATATGAACAACAGTAAATAATAAGGAAATTTATACAGGCTCATCTTCATCCATCTACTCCAAATTGTTACCTTCCGCCTCCTCAATCACCTCCTCAACGGATTTAGCCTCCATTTCCGCCGATGCATCGCCCGTGGTGGTAAGAATCTGGCGGACACTCGAAAGATCATCATCAAGAGCATGGTCCCTTAAAGTATGAAAGATATGGGGATCATGCTCGCTGAGCTCTTGGTCGCAGTCGGAAAACTTGCTAGCGACTATCGTATCATACCAAGTATGGCAGGTGATGTCAGCGTGTTGTTCGCCGAAACTATAACCCGCTTCTAAACCATGAAGTTGCCCTAGCGCCCACACAGCCTCCATATAACGATACAGGGCATCTTGATATTCGGTGCTATCCTGGCCCGCATTATAGGCCAATACCATGCCCTCATCCAGTAACCACCGAATATCTTCCCTAAGTCTGGCAATCAAGGAGCCATTTTGAGACGCATACGCGGCGTGAAGCACGTTGGTAGTTTGAACTAATTGGGTTTCTAAGGCTGCCCACGCCTGCACCACTTCAACCAACTAGGAGTCTTTCTGAACAAGTTCTCCCTCAAGTTTTTTGCACTGCTCGCTCGCGCGGGGAAGATCATTAGTCAAAGTTTGGTTGATCCACTCGGCATCGTCCTTAGCAGTTTGGGCGGTGGAGAGTTAAGCTTTAAGAGTTTAACCTCTCCTTCTCGCGCGGAGTAGGTGTGATAGGCCCGCCCATAGATATCTTGGGCCTTCTTGTGCTCATCTTTCTCCTTATCATAAGTGCCCTGCAGCTCAGTAAGTATAGCCTTTAACTTATTGGCCTCCGCAACTGCAAGATCGGCCCTCATTTCTTCCTCTTTGCGCTTAGCCTCCGACCGCATAGCATCCTCGGCCTGCCAAGCACTTTCTTCTTCTCAACCAACACTTCCAACCTCCTTTCCTCCGCAAAGGATCTCGCTTGCTCGAGATCCTTGAACCCCTCCTCCCAGCGTTGCTCATCAAAATGCTGCTTGTGAAAGAATTTGGGTAGGGCGATGACGCCTTTCATAATGCCAATAACCGCCTCCGCACGAAGTTCATCGTTGGTTAGCCTATGAAGATGGTTTTTCTCAGCATCAGTTATCCCGTTGTGCATAAATTCCCGGTGCCTTTTGTTGGGTTACGACAGTGGTATTCGGGTCCCCGGTAACGATAAATTTTTTGTCTAATTAATTATTTAGGTTTAATAATCAATAAATCATTTACCGAGTAAATTAGTAAATTAGAATTAGAATAATTAAATTAACTAGTAATTTAATACGCAACGGAAAACAATTTAATTTACTAAACCGATTACCAGTTTATTAACGTAAACCTAATCACAACAGGATTCAATAATCACCAAACGCACAAACACCAATTGCGTTAAAACAAACGCGATGTATATAAAAATAAACAAAATCAAATAAATCTAAACTAACATCGCGTTTAGATATACCTAAGCGGTGATTCAAACAAACGCTTGAGACACCGGAGTTCAACGGGTGACGCTAGGGTTTCGCTGGTTTGACTCGACTGGCGAATCTAATGATCCTCGCAACTTGCAAGACCCACTACGCGGCGAATTGAGCACCGGGAGAATCTCGCACGTCGAATACGACGCGATTAGGGTTTCACGGATGACGAGCAAACAAGCCGTGTAACGACAGTTCGCGATCGCGTGTGCCAGCGGACGAACCGGCGACAGCAAGTGGCAGCTAGTGGCGGCGAGGGCGACGGTTGGCGGAGCGGCGGCAGCAATCGACGGCGGCGGCTAGGCGTGTGGCGGAAGCGGCGAACGGCGGACAATGGATGCGGCGACGGTTCGACTTGGTGGAGGAGGCACGGCGGCGGCGGTTCGGCTTCTTTTGCGGCAGTTTGTCGGAGAGAAGAAATCACGACAGAAATCGATGATCAAAGGATTAGGGTTCTCGCGAGCGAAGCAAAAAGGATCGCCGGAAAAAGGACGGCGGCGGCCTAGGGAGGGCCGGCATCGGATGCGAGAAAGAGAGGGAAAGAGAGGCCGAAAAACTCAAAAAGGAGGATTAGGGTTTTCGCCTCCCTAATCAGATATAAATAACTGATTAAGTTTCCGACTAGTCCCTTGTCTTAAATTAATCTTTGATCAAACCTTTTAATTTCGCGACTAACTATTTAACGTATTAAATCATTTGTCGCTTGCCGAGACTTAATGAATATCATACATATAACTGATTCGTTAATTGTCGTCTAAGACGTAAATAATATTTAACGTCTCTGTCGCCAAATTAATCATAATTAATTAGAATTAATTAATTAATATATTTATTAAACTAGTTAATAAACAAATAATTAATTCTTCTGTGAATTTGCCAGTTAATCAGGTAAGCGGACTTTAAAACCCATTACCTTCGGTGAAACTCTTACGAGTCTAACCCGGGTCGGGTTCTTGATTTAGTTGGGTCTGGACACCTAAATCCAACACCATTCATATGTATCAAGCAATGTAGCGGGGAAGATATCCCAGCCGGGAACGTAAGGACCAGGGTTGGCATTAATCAGGTCAAAGTTGGCCCTGTTGGGATATTAAACCCGGCTAGATGAAGAGCTCGCGGAACCTGAGTTCACCCTCCCGGAGGAAGGGGTTGCATAGATAACCGCATCACGCGGGGGGGGGGGGGGAGTTCACATTTCCGGTGGGTTTTTTGGCGCGCTCTTCCCTTAAGCGCATGTCTTCTGCGGCCTTTTTTTTGGCCTCACCCTGCATCTCTACCTTAGTCTTTTTTCCGAGCTTCCTCACCAACCCTCATCTTCCGCTCAATCTCTTTTTGGCGGGAGGCCTCCTCACTCCTCACCCTCTCCGCCTCTTCATCAGTTGCAAGGGTCTCCTGTAGGGCCTTGCTCGTGACTTCTTTCCTTTTGGCAGCGGCCTCGCGCGCCTTTTGCAATTGTGCTTCGAGGGCCGCCGAAGAGGTTTGAGCACTAGCAGAGTTCTTACGAAGAAGACCCGATGATGGATCAGCCCCATCATTAGTATCCAACACTTGGTCAACAAAGGCATCCTCTTCTGCTTTTCGATTTGCCTCCGCCATAATGGAGCTCAAAGAAAACAGTCCTTTGCCTTTGCCATGACGCGGGGCCACAGGTTGAGAAGACCCCACAGGGGGGTTCACTTTTGCGCCCCCTGAAACAAATAAACAAAGACATTAAGCTTCAAAAGGAAAGGGAATAAAGAGGAAAATATGGCGGGGTGGATCTTACCCGCGCGCGAATCAAGGATCTTCTGGGTGACATTAATGCTAGCCTTTCGCCGTTTAGGCGGGGGAACCATCTCCTTCCCCTTTCTCTTTTTCAAAGCCTCAGCAGGGTCCGCCCCCGCGGCAGAGCTGGAAGTTCCTTCGGCGGTTGCTTCCCCCCCCCCCTCACGATGACGCCTATTATTAAGGAGCTCATGAGGGCGGGAAGGGGAACGACGTCTGAGCCTCCCTCTTCTTCGCCAGGAAAAATCAGTCCGGAAATGCCACTCTCCAGCAAATAATGCTTAGAATACTCCAGTGGCCGGGTTCCGATAGACCCTAAAGAGAAGTTAAGTTATGAAATTAGTAGAAAAAGTTAAAAGGCTCGCGCGTGGTAAAACAATCATTGCATACCTTAACAACGCGTTCAAGTATGTGCTTAGAATACCATGTGTCATCCAGCTGGAGGAGAACAAAACAGCAGATAGTGCGGCCTAACATAGTGGTTTCTTTCTCCGACCGCTCCCTTAGAGAATACTATAACCCCTTTTTAAGGGATGGAAACAGCAACTCCATCCACACCACAGGGCCTAATCAAGCGGAAAAACACGCAAAGTTAAAAACATACGCTAACACAATAAGAAGGAGATACCTGGCTCAAGGGAATTTGACAGGAATGAAGCCTGGTCCGGCGTTGCCATCTATCACAGGGGACAAAGTTCTCGCGAACTCAATAGATACACCATGCCAACCAATATTCTCGCCAAATGGCTCGAACTGAACAACACACGAAGAATTTGGGCGGGGATGTCAACTGAAAGCGCGGATCCCTTACGGCGTACAAAATCAGGAATCAGAATGTCTTCTTCCCAGATACAGCTCATACCTACCCTTACCATGGACCCTTCACCAAAGCATTGGCGGTCGTTAGGATTGTCCCTCAGCCACCGATACGCGGGAGACGCCAATGTCTCTGGGGATGCATTCATCTCAGCAATGGCCTCTCCCCCTTCCTCATCACCATATATACAGGAATGACACCCGTGTTCAGATAAAAGAACTTCTTCCTCTACATCCGATCACTGCTAGCATTTGGGATGATACCCAATATGTTTCCTCCGGAACGTTTGTCAAAGGTGTACCAGTCACCCTTTTTAACCAAATAAAAGAAAGATTTAAAAATCTCGATAGTTGGAACCCTTTGAAGGCTTTACAAAGCATACTCAAAATGGCTCACCTTCGCAAGGCCAAGAGGGTAGAATTGGGAAAGATGGATCTGGTAGGCTTCAAACAAGCATGAACAAAACCCAGAAATGGGAACACGAAGATGTGCAAAGGTGAAAAAGTCGGAATATAAAACGAACTTACTAGGGGGACACTGAGTCACCAGGCTACCAGAAGGAGGCAACTCAGCCCCATATGCGGGATCCTCCAAACCAAAATTCTTAAGAAAATGTTTAAAGTCCTGATATTTCCACTCAATGGTATAGTTATACATGGAAGACATGGTGATTAAGAAAAGAAAAAAGAGGGAACTGAAAGAAAGAAAGAGGGAAGAAGCATCGGATCAAGAAAAAGTGCAGAAAAATTTAGGGTTCTGAATGGAGAAGAAGGCAAAAGATAAAAGTAGGGGGGAGGGGGTTATATACTTAAAAACCAATCAAGTCAGCGCAATCTCCATCGTTGAATTCTAATCGACAAAATGTGAGGATTGTGACACGTGGCATGACAGTTGTAAAAAGCTGTAAAAAAGATCCTTATCCTCCCTCGAGCGACACATGTTACCTACGCAACAGTAAAAATCAGAGTGACGATCCACTACCGCCGAAAAAAGTTTGACAACTGACGTTTGGTAACCAAAATTAAATGCACTTGTCCCCTCTTTCTTAAAAAAATTATTTAATTCTAATCATAAGAATTAAATAAAATTCCTCTAAGGAATTAACGTTGTCCGCATTTACTGTGCAAAACAATAAAGGATAGTGTACTGCACTTATTACCACCCGCCAAGATTATAAAAGCAGTGGTAACGCAAAAGTCTCCGCCAAAACCAGTGAACCCCTTCGCCAGAATAACTGGCACGCGGAAAAAGGCCTAATCTGCCAAATATCCAAACAAAAGTCATGATAAGCGAACCACGCGCAAAAACTTCCCGCTATGCTCCTTCCTTTAGTCCCGCGCTAATACTTACGCACATGACTAGGGAAGACTTGAAGAGGATAGATACCAAATCTATCCTCTGGGCCTAAGCCCAGCGCATTTAAGCCCGATAAAGTAATATCTAGTTGGGTCGGCCCACAAGTACCCTTGACTTGATAAAAGTCTTAAGGGACCCATGTGCGCATGAGAAGCATGCAATCACCACATGATACTGTTATGCATTAAATGCACCACTTATGGGTGGTCCCCACTCTAACAAACTAACATTCTGCATGTGGTCATTGACCAATGAGAATGTGACACGTATAACAGAGAACCACCTGAAACATTTCCTCATGCGTCGTGTACGACACACGCCTGACGTCACTGAGCACCTGGAAACCCTACTTGTAAGCCTATAAATAGTCACCCAGAATCACGAATTCAGGTACATTGTCTTCTCTATAATTTACATTCACTTCCTCTCTTAAGAGATACTGATTCTCACGCCGGAGGGCCGATACAGGGGCACCTCTCCGGTCCACCCTGTAACGCCATAACGCGTTGTTCCAGTGTGTAGGTTTTCACCATCAAGATCGGACTAGTCACTTCGGAAAGCTCTAAGAGTTTGTTTTCACCCCTTTTTCGGTCCTGGTGAATTTAGTTCTTTTCACCGGGATATTAACTAGTGGGTGTTTTTTTAAACTCTTTTAATCGTTTAGTCATTTACTCATCCATTTTCGACATGTATTCTATTGATATCCACGTATTTTGTTATGAATATTAATAAATTTATGATATTTGGCATATATATATAATTCCTCTAAGAGTAAATTACTATTTTGGTCCCTATGGTTTGGACATTTTAACCATTTCAATCCAAAATGAAACTTTTTAACATATAAAGCCCTGAGGTTGTACTTTTTTTAACGATTTTAGTCCATAACACTAACTCTGTTAATTATTTATGTTAAATGTAAGGGTATATCAGTCATTTTTACTCATAAGGACTATTTATCAACAGCATTTAATAGATGTGGGACTATTTGTGTAACTTAATAAAAACAATAAATAAGTTAATTACCTAAAAAATAAAAATTGCAATGAATTCAGATCGTCGTCGTTACTCCTTAATGGTTCACCCCAAAATTCTGATCGTCGCTCTCTTCTTTAACATCTGCTTCTAAAAATTTGCTTTTCATCGTATGATTCTATGTTGGATTTTGTTTTTTGCTTTTGATCCTCTAAGGAGACTAATGGGGATCACATGTAAGTAGCATTCGTTTGGAAAAAGGGATATAGGTTTCTTCGCAGATGCAATTGGGGTCACAGAAGCATTCTTCTGGTTCATATGTTGTCCCTTTAACTTTGGCATTTGAGAGCAAGTAGTTGTGGGTAAAACATAATCAAATTCATCGGATGAACCACTCCAGTAAAAAAGGATGAAGATGTGTAGAAATCAAGGGCAAAAATGGTTGATACTCGGTGGCAATCGTGCTCGGTGTTGAAATCACAAACTAAAGGGGATGAAGATGTGACCAACGGTGGGACCAAGGATGGTGGTGGCGGTTAGGTGTGGAGGTACGGTGGTCCGAGAGAATGATGGGTCCTGCGGCGGTCCGTGTAGGGTTCCAGTGGCGGAGAACCAACATGAACGAAAATTGTCCCTCGTCTACTTCTATTTTTTAGTTAATTAACTTGTTTATTGTTTTAATTAAATTATACAAATAGTCCCTCATCTATTAAATGGTGTTGATAAATAGTCTTTATGAGTAAAATAACAGATATACCCTTACATGTAACATAAATAATTAACAGAGTTAGTGTTATGGACTAAAATCGTTAAAAAAGTACAACCTCAAGGCTTTATATGTTAAAAAGTTTCATTTTAGACTGAAATGGTTAAAATGTCCAAACCACAGGGACCAAATAGTAATTTACTCTTTCTCTAATATTTTTTTTCATTGTAAATTATTATATCCAAGTATTTACCGCCCGGGCTGAGTATTCATAACTCTTTAATCGATCGATCCGATAGCGTCTAACGAGTTTTAAAACGTTGAGTAGAAGTCAAAGTCGGAGGGGTAGATTGTCATTGAGCTCAAAGATTACGCCTAGAATTCGGGTCAGAAAGGGATCCGAGAACATCTAACCAGCTTCCTGTTTCCCTAACCTGACCAGTTCGGTTTTATTAGGGTTTTGCAGTTTCTTATTGGCGGCAACACCAGATTCCATTTGCGACGCTACAATGGTGAAATCGAAGAGCTCAAGAAAGGGGAAGAAAGCATGGAGGACGAATATAAGCACGCAAGATATCGAGGAGTTCTATGAGAAATCTAGCAAAGACGCCCTTTCCGGCGGCTCTCTTACCGAAGTTCCAAGTGATTCTCTGTTCTTCGTCGACAAATCCAGAGGTAAACATCTTACTGCTCACAGAGCTAGTTATTTAATCGCTATAGCTCTTTCTTCCTGAAATTATATATGTCTCTTTTCCTCTACTCGTTGAACATCGCACTAGATATGTCGCTTCGAACTAACAGTTCTGATTGAATTATTTGGTCAATATTGCTGTTCTTACTAAGCATACCGTTTACTTGAGATGATTTGTTTGCATCCAAAAGCAAGTAATCTAGTTCTGAAACTGGTTTCGTTGATATGAGTATTATGTTTGGCTAAAACAACATGAACTTATTTGTGGTTTTGATTTTATTCAGATCTCTCTGTAAAGCGTAAAATTGACAAATGTAGGGAGAAGGTGCTCCGTGTTGATAGCATACTACAGAAGAATTCTTTCGTAAAACCTATACCATCATCGCATATGAAAAAATCAAAAAAGCAAAGACAAAAAGAGCTTCAAACAGCAACGGATTCTTCTCAGGTTTGGTTGAAGTGCAATGAAGGTTTTTTTTTTGGTTTCTATATAATAATCATGAAAATTTTGGGTGTGAATGATGTGGTTTTGTAATTTTCGCAGAAAGATGGCCCCGCTGATATAAGTGTGGTTGATATATGGAATGATGAAGGTTTCATTTCTTGTAAACTCTGTTAGTCTTCACATATGAATCTTCTTTTTTGTGCTTAAATGAGATTTTTTAATGTATATTTTGTTTTTCAGGTGGTCGTGTTGTAAAGAAGAGAAAGGTAAAAAACTCTACATCGTGTATGGTTGTTTTGATAAATTTCATCTGGTTTGCCGGGATCATTCTTTGATATTGTTTATTACCTGTATATTTTCAAGTACATCAACTGTACATGTGTATATCAATGCATGATTGTGACTAGCTTTAGGTTGTTCATGGTCATACTATTTTGTTAGCCCCTGTTTTTTAGTGAAATGTACTTGGGTTCGTGCAGTCTTTTGCACTCCAAGGAGAAAACTATGATACTTGCTTTTACTTATTTGGTCCCCTTTGTTTTTATATGGTTGTTGGTATTGCATTACAAATATGAACAACGATTTTTATCCTGTGTTTGCAGATTCAGTTTTCTATCGACTATCTGTTTTGCTGACACTTATAGTCTATTTTAAAAGACTTCATTTTCTTCTAGTTATCTTAGTATGTATTCAATGTTTTTACAGGTCTCTAATAAGGCTATTGTCATTCCTGCCGTGGAAGTAGAGCCACCTGGATGCTCATACAATCCCTCATCTGAAAGTCATCAGGTCACCTGGTTATATTATTTAGTTATATGCCTACATGCTTATATTCATTCAGTGTTTTGTAAAAATTATTTTTAAGCTCTAGGTTTACTTACCAAATTGTAATTTTCTGTTCTTGCCTTCAGGATTCATTAGCTTATGCTGTGGCAGATGAAATGCAGAAAGTTTATACAAAAGAACTGCGCCCAGCACCCGTTCCTTTAACTATTGTTGGAGAAGTTGTTGATGAGGAAGATGTGAGCATCTTTATTTTCTGCACCTCTGTTTTTTTTTTCTTTTTAGTTCTAGATATCCACTTCAAATGGATACCTAAACATAGAAAACCTTGCAGATGTATTTTCTTGATGCGGACAATGAGAGCTGTGATGATGTTGAAGACAAGAAGGTTGATTTAAACGATGATGCTGATCTTGAGAAGAGGTACGTACGTCTATCCATTTGTTATTTTTTACGTCTACATGTTTTGAGAAGAAAGCAATATGGTTTTATTTAATGACTTCATACATATGGTTCTGGTTGACATTGGGTTCTAAACTTTGTTGATTTTCTATTTTGGGACTTTTTGCATGTAAAGGGTCTTCTAAATTCCTTTTTGCCAGATGGTTAACGGCTTGATGTATGGTTTCCATTGACATCAAGTCCTTTTAATGTATAGTGGGATCGTTTAGGCATTGGATACGTGTGACTTTTAAGCCAACTATATAGGAGGATTGTTGTATTAGTTCATGGCTAAGAACATGGTAATACAAGAAGGAACAGTTAGACAGAGATTTATTAAGATAAAATCCGTCGTACATAAATAAAAATTCTGGATAGTAAGAAATGGATTGTACTTTATTGAAAGATTGCAATGTTATTATGGAACTATGGATTATAGTCCAATTATTGAAATTATGCTTAAATAATAACTTAGGTGATAATATAGTTTACCCGGCTCTTTTTTTTTTATCAGATCAAACTGTTGAAAAGGTCCAGTCTACCTGCTTCTTTTCAATCCATATACTGATGATTATAATCATGCAGGCCTTTTAAAACAAAGAGGGTAACCCGAGTACAGCTCAATAGGCGGGCCAGAAACAAAGAAAGATTGAAAATGGAAGCAGAGGCAAAAAAAATGAAGGAGTTCTCTAAAGACCTTCAGAGGTTAACTGAGCCTATTGCTTTTATACCTTTTTGTATTTTCATTATAGTCACTGCTATCTTTTCACTCTATTAGTTTATATAAAACTTGATGCAGTTTACCCGATATAATTAATGAAATAGCCAAGGAGGATGAAGAAAAAAGCAGAAGACATCTTCGTCGTGTTATTGCTAAACAAGAAAGATTAAAATCTTTTCCACCACGTCTTGGAAGGCGCAAGTAAGTCTTACTATTTCATAATATCATCTTATCATTCCTTGCTTATAGTTAAGAGTACAGGCGGCAAAAGCAGGTTTAGATTGAACTTAAAACGGGTTGTTTTTGTGTCCATTGATTTGAAACTAGCTGACAAACGTTTTATGTTCATTTGTAAAAAATAACTTGCTATAATTGAAGTAACTGATTTTCTAGTTTAGTATTTGCTTTAGATTCTCTAATAAGTCGTCTTTACATTATGCAATGGATCTTCAGATTTGAGCCTGCACCTGTTCAAGTGTTGTTATCTGAAGAAATTACCGGCTCCTTAAGGAAGCTGAAGGTATGCATATTTAGTATTTACAACTAGAGTTGACTTTTGAAAATTTCTAACATCAGTTGATTTTTTCTTTAAGCTGTCAAACTGTCAAAGCATTCCTAGAAATATTTGTTTGCTGCTAACTACCAAAATTCTGCTTTAATTGTAGGCATGTTGCACCTTAGCTAGAGACCGATACAAGAGCCTTGAGAAAAGAGGAATACTTGTGCCTACAACTAAAAGTGGCAGGTATGGTCACCCTTGTCTAGTTATTCTCTTTATAAACAATCAATTCACTAAATCCTGAGCTTTAAACTGTTTGATTGTCTTGAATGTTAAAACCTGATCTCCTAATTTTTGCATTGTTCCTGTTTAGAGTATCGTGTATTGTTTATAATAGGGGTGTAAACGAGCCAGCTCGAGCTCACCTAAGCTCGAGCTGTGACCCCTTTAACTTAAGGGAGCTGGTGTTTGAGTTTGGCTTCTTTTGAGCTATATTTCTAAAGCTTGACCTTGGCTTGCGAGGGTTGTTAAGCTCGAGTTTAGTGCACCGTTTAATGTTTATTATTTGTTTAATTTATATTTATATATAACTAGTTGCTGAGAATGGTTCTTAAAAGTTTTAAAAATGAAATGGTTCTCAAATGAGCCTCCCCTTATATATATACATACATACACACATATTTTTAATATGAATTTTTTATATAACACTATATTCTATGTAGTTATTTTTATTATTCTTATCTTTGTATACTAATTATTATTATATAAATATATGTCTAATATATTAAATAAAAATATATAAATAATAGGCTTGTGTATGCTCGAGAGCCTAGTCAAGCTTAATATGTGAATGCTCAAACTTGTGCTCCTTTATTAAATGAGCTCCAATATATGTTTGAACTCGTTTAAGCTTAGCTTGATAGAAGCATTTAACGATTCAATCTTAAGTTACTCGCAATTAGCTGCTCATCTATACCCCTAGCTTATTAAACAACGTTTTGAATTTATGTACTATGCAGGAAATAGAAATATGTTCAAAAGACTACAAAGAAGAGGATACACTGGTCTTGTTTGGCTGTTGGTTTTGTTTTGAAGTTTGTTTCTTAATTTTTAAAGATGTGTGATTTTGTTAATTTGTAACATTTGGGCACAATCTGTACACTTCTATGGAAGTAGTCGACTATTTTTTATATATTTTTTTTAATGGCATTTGGAACTATGTCCAATACTCGAGTGAGCCATTCTGAGACGTGATTGCAACCGTTTATAGTGGATTTGACATTTTTGGTTTAACTTACCTAGGAACACCATTAAGGAGAAAATCTAGCATTTGGAAAAACTTCTTTGAGTCAGTTTTGAGTTTGAGAATTTAGGTGTTTGGTTCATGAAATGTTATTTTTAAGGAATTGGAATTGGAATTTGAATTAGAATGGAATTTGAAAGGAAAATGGATTAATTCGTTAGAAAACTTGTAGGTTGCGTTTGGTTCACGGAATGTAATGTAATTGGAATTGTAAAGTTTTTCTTTTAAAGTTGTGCTTAAGTTGGGTAATGAAGGAGTTTGAAATACAATGAATTTCTTCAATCAATGGAATTTGAGCCCATTTAACTTTCCTTTTATTCAAGTGAAAGATTTTTAAGAAATGTTGAAATAATACTAAATTCTATTGATTAAAGGAATTCATTGTATTTCAAATTCTTTCCTTACCCATCTTAAGCACAATTTTAAAAGGAAACTTTACAATTCCAATTACATTCCGTGAACCAAACGCCCCCGTACTGTGTTTCGTTTGAAATTTTAGAAAGGAATTGGAATTAATGAAAACTAAAATTACAAAATTACCATCATCCCCACCAGATTTTTCCCAGTCCTATTGGGTTCGTCTTCTATGCTTCAGATTCTTCGGAGCCCTAATTTTCTATCGTGTTCGTCTCCTTTGTTGCAATTATGTTCATCTTTTCATCCTAACCTAGTTTGGTTGGAAGTTCATTGATCGTTGTTCATCTACGCCATGGCCACTGGTGGTAATAAGGCTTGCCGTCTTCATCATCTCCAAGTTATATTTCTTCGATTTACGTCATTGCTTGAAGCATAAATTAGGTTATATATCTTCGGTCTTCGATTTTTGTATTGGTTCTCACTGTTCGTGAAAATTGAGTATTGCTCTTCCTCGTCGTCTTGTTTAGTTTCTGGAACATGCTTTATGTTTCAGATTAGAATTTTGATATCGATTTTGAATTTTGGATTTTTATTATCAATTTTCATCTGTGATCTGAAGAAGACGAAGACCATAAAATTACATTCAAAGGGGTGAAGATTTGTTAAAGAACGGAGGGCTATATGGTAATTATGTAACATTTCGATGGAATGTTTTGAATTCCTTTGGTTGGTTATTGGAAGGAAAGTTGAATTCCAATGAATGATGGAATGTTTTTCATTATAAATTCCTGGTCTTTCAACCAAACATAATTTTGAACTGAAAGTTTTTCAATTCCATCTCAATTTTTTGGAATTTCATGAACATAACAGGGCCTTAAAGATCTCAAGCCTCTATCCATCATCTCGTGAACCTGCAAGTCAAGTAGTTGACTTTAGTATATTTTCTTTCTTTGTTCTTTTTATTTGTTTCACTTGTTATCATGACTTGAAATTAGCGACTTCAACCAAGGTAATATAAGGCAGTCAATAATGAGCTCGTTGTGAGACACCGGGCGTTAGGGAGTGGGTTGCTATCACTCTTTGTGGTGGTTTGTAATTGATTTTTTCTCTCTTTTTCACTGCTCAAATAATCACATCTTTATGTTCTCTTTAATTAAAACCTCACATTCATACAATCATCATTTACATTGTTATTAACTCACTATACATATTTATCACCACACTACCTGTATGGCAACACTTTTGGACTTCATCATTGTCACATAGCTAAACCAATATACATGGCCTAAGCTTTATACATTTTGCCGTAATATAATCGGTTGGATATCGTTTACTTTTAAATGGTTGGAAATCGTTAATTTTTTTTTTGTTTTTCCATGCAAAAAGAAACAATAGTTTGTCGTGCTTAAAGATCCACCTTATGGTATTCATATATACGTATTATTCTATATATATATATATATATACAATCAACTTGTGCTTGGGTCCCACCTTAAAAAAAACCCTTTACATTATATTTTAATTGTGCAAAATTTTAAAAAAAAACCCACTAGCACAACTTGTTTGTTCATTTCTTTCTTGATCCAGGTCCTAGATTCGAACCTTGGTTTTGGCAAATATATATTTCCTAGATTCGAACCTTGGTTTTGGCAAATATATATTTTTTAAGTGCATTCACCCTGGGATATTTAAGGAGCAATGTCACAACATTATTTATGTACAACTACATATGCATATATTACAACCTACAAAAACGTCAATATACATATAAATACTTAACACGTCGCTACTAGTTAAAATCCGGTGCTACTACTACTTAACACCGGTGATACTTGATCAATTCCGAACAACATACAACCATCATCCATTGTCATCAACATCATCGAAATCACATGCCCCTGTTATGAAACATTGATGCTACCACCACTTAACACCGGTGCTACTAGTTTAAAACCCTCAATTCTAAACAAGTTACACAAATATATAACTAAATATACACATATTACAACCAATATATTGATATAAACAATGATGTAGTGATCAAGTTAGCACTGGTACTACTACTGAAAACCCTCAATTCAGTAAAATCACCAACCAAAATGTACAACAAGGGGTTCACAAAAATACCCTATGGTCCTTTTGATCCAAGAATTAAACAAAATAGTAAGAGTGGTACCCAGTGACGGATCCAGACTTTTAAGTGAGCGGGGGCAAAAATAATGATTGACTCAAATAAAGTCGGGTCGGTTAGCGGAACAAATTTGGTTAAAACGGATTGGAAAAAATAACTCACACTTATTTATTTAAAGACTTATAAATTTGTTTATTTATTTATTTATATAATCCAAACCGCCTTTATTTAATGATATTATATATTTAATAAAATCTTTTGATCAAAACTCCAACATATAAAAAAAAATAAAAACAATCATAATATAAAAATTCACTAGTAGCTATTCAATTTAATTTGTCTTTTTAATACTTTAGTTAATATATTTAAGGTTTTAATTTAAACGAGACTTAAAGTTTAATTTGTAATGTATTAAAATTAAATGTATTATAATATTTAATGCTAAAATGATTAATCAGTCAAATCAATATATAGATACCAGATGAAAGCCATTCAAAGAGAAAAAGAAATAAAAAGATACTAGATGACAAATTGGTTATCTGTCTTCTCTCTCCTTTTATATATAACTAGTATGCAGGCCCATGCGATGCACGGCCGGGGGGAACTTTGGTCGAGCCAAACATGCTCAGTATGTTTGTATACGTGAAATTCTTTTGATCACACCAATGCTTGGGAAAAAACGTAACACTGTAAGTAAAAAATGTCTCTAACTATTTTTTGGCATTAGCAATAGTCATATATTCAGTGTATTTGCTAAAGATAATATACACCATCCATATATAATTAGAAAAACAGTTGTAGGTCTAAGTTATAAAAGTAAGATAGAAAGAGACAGGTTTGTCAAAGTTTATCAGTTTCATGAAAACAAACAAATATATAATAGCTGACATGAAACAGGGCAGTTCCATCCGGCTGTGCACGTTCCTCATCAAGTTGGAAGCGTAGCAACTTGTGTCGAGAAAGGCCCGTTGTCTGGAAGAATGTTGCCTAGTCTGCTTTCATCCTTAATCAAGGGTAGACGCCGTCCTTTCCGGTCCATAGGATCTTTACAGTAAATTATGTCAGTCTAAACTTTAGAATTGCTTGATTGTAAACATGGATGTTGTGGTAGCAGCTGGGAACTGCGTAAACAAATGTGTAATTTATTATTAACAAAAGACAAATTAGGAAATAATTTATTATTAATAAAACCAAAATTATGCAAGTGTTTTAACTTGGGAGACAAATATGTAGTGTATGAGCATGCAGCTTAGCATGATATCCATATTAGTTATAGTCATATATTCATTGTATTTGCTAAAGATAACGCACGCCATGCATATATAATTACAAAAATAGTTGTAGGTCAACGGTGTAGAAATAACATAGAAATAGTTTAAGTTTGTCAAATTAGATCAGTTTCATGAAAGCAAACCAACAAATACTAACAAACATCAAACATGACAGTTTTATTCGGTTGGTTCCTCGTGAAGTTGGAAGCGCGGTAGCTTGTGTCGAGGAAGGCCCGTTGTCTGGAAGAATGCTGCTTAGTCTGCTTTCATCCTTAATGGATGGTAGATGTCATCCTGCCCGGTCCATAGGATTTAACCGCAAACTCTGTCAGTCCAAACCTTAGAATTGCCTGATTGTAAACATGGATGTTGTAGTTACGAAACAACGTTTTAGGAATGGACTGCAAGAGTAAGTTATTATTATAAGATATAAGTATACCATTAATCATAGTTACGTATCAGATAATATAAGTAAATAGTTGTCTTGTCGGTGAAAATACCAGTAACTGACTCTCTAGGTTGTGGGTTGTCAGCTGCTTGAAGTAGTGTGGGCTGAGATCGTTGTGAACGTGGCTGGGCCTGGAGAGGGTGAAATGATGCTTGGGGTCTTGGTATATTGCAACACCAGAGTTGGTGAATACATGAGTAACTCCACACTTGTAAGGATGGTGTTCAGCACTCCCATAGTCTGTAAAAATAAGCTACCTGCCAGCTTCAATTTTCTTCTCAATATAGAACAGGGGCCAGCTTCGACCAATGAATGCTATTGGGGCCTGTTGTTGTGTCTCTGGATCGAGTTCCGAAAGCACATCGACCACCGCATCTTTTTTGACCGCATGAAGTTTAACTGTGTTTAGCCCTCCTCGTAACCTCCATTGTGGAAACTGTATTGGTAGAATCTATAGTTTAACAATGTTGAATATTAGCAACTGATTGAAAAGGGCATAACATAATAGTGGCAGAATGTTGAAGTCTTTAATAAACCTTTATCCTAATTAATTAACATAATATGACCTATTTTGCACATTTTATGATTAATGCAAGCCAGTGTCAAATGGTGAAAACTGTGTAACATAATTAAACCGAGGGAGCTTAATAGGGAATCTGAAACTGAGAAATGAAATAGTCTCTTAAAGTAAATCAATTGTACCTTTGCATAGAATCGTGTTGCGACAACTTCACCATCTTTGTATTACATCACCACTTTATCATGCCCGTTTTTCAAAGCCTGTAAAATTTGAATTTATGTTTACTTACCCATAACCTTAACTTGTGTATCTATATTTTTAAGCAATTTTACATAGACATTTTTAATTTATGTCTGGGAAACAATTTATATCTTATAATGCAATAGGTTGCTAGAGGCGTGCGTCGTTTGCGGGTACACCAATTAATTGCCCGTGACTTAAGCTACTCTTACACATGCCAAATACTGCAATTTAAGAATCAAGTTGCATCTTTGACTTTTGAAAAGTCGAACTGCCAAAATTCATAGTTTGTTTGTGGTTTGACTCTCTTAAAGTCAAACTGGCAGTACATTATACAAATAGAAATAGTTTGAGGTTGGACTTTCTGAAAGTCAAACTGTCAATACATTATAGAAATACAAATAAAAGCACTTTTCCTAAGTACTTTAATTGTTCGAAATAGTCAAAGAAAATACAAATAATGCCAAGGGAAAAAATGCGATTTAATTTAATATTTAAATATACCTAGTAACAATTTTAATAATCCAATCCATTAAGATCCAAACTCGCTCTATATATTATAAAGAAAGAATCAAATACTTTAGACTCGGGTTGTATGCATCTTGCCTGGATATGTGCAACATGTATCTCGGTGTCTTTATAAATAACTTGGTTTAGGTCCAATAGTCAATTGTTTATATTATAACAAAACATCAATGCGAAATAGTCCCCCGATGTATATAAGCTCATTGAGTGTAGACATGTGAAATAGGTATGGACTATACTCTCTAATAAAACTTGCAAAGTTTCCAACCGCATTACTTCACATTTACATCCTTATTTACATCCTTACAAAGTTTCTAACTGCATTATTTCATATTTACAACCATACAAAAGTAATAAATCAGTTTCCATTACTTTGACCTTATTTTGTCTGCATTGGTGGTAATTACAGAAGATGATGATCACTGGGATTTTCTAGCCGAGCGTTGCGGTGGGGAATTCTCATGTGTATGGAATAGGGGTGGCAATCTTGACCCATACATATATTTTTGGCTCAAGATGGGTATTTTTTAAAACTTGATGGGTCAGATTGGATAACTTAATTGTTTTAGAGGGTCTGGATGGGTAATCTTAAAAATAAAAAAATTAGAACGGCGTCCATTTGCATCCTAATTCCTAAATCAAAGGGTTCTTCACTTCTTCCCAACCCTAGACTCGTGGATGCAACAGTTTATGCGTTGTTTCCCAACCCTAGAAGCTCAGATTTCAATTCGAGTCCATTATTTCAATGATTTCTGTTCGTCATTCATCGTCACTTTGCATCAATGTCTTTTCAATGGAGGAATGCGCTAATTCTCAATTCGTTGTTTCCCAAACCTAAAATCTCATATTTCGATTCAAGTCCATTGTTTATACGATTTCGGTTCATCGATCATCATCAGTTTGCATCGCAAGTAAATGGTTCACCAACCATCATCAGTTTGGAGTATGATCTCAATTCAAGTCTATTATTTCATCGATATCTGATTCAGGTGAGTGGCGGTTCGCTCCTACTTGACTTTTGCACAATTAAAATCTTCCATATTTTCATCCAATTTCTTGTCATGAGTTTCATCAAATACAAAATGTCAAAATATCATTAGATGATAGTCATTAAGAAGCATTAGGAAAGAAAATCTGATAGGTGTTGAGTTCTTCAACTTGCATCACCTTGGAAAGAGGTATAAAAGAATCTAGAGACCTTAAGGGATTGATTGCTTTATCAGGGTCCATGTGTAGCTAAAGCTTGACTTGGAAAATTATTCATTTCACTTGGTACATGAAGATCGAAAAACTCTAACCTTATTAAACTATTTTTAGCAAACATATTACATATATACAAAGCATTCGAGATACATTTTGAGTGTCATACATAAAAATTGCAGAAACTAAATTGAAGAATAAACAAATGGAAAACAAAATGTCAGAATCTCATTAGATGATAGTCATTAAGATGCATTAGGAAAGAAAATCTGATAGGTGACCAATCATCAACATACGGCATCTTATTAGGGTCCATGTGTGGTAGGTAATGTCCCTCTAGCCTTTCTATTACCAATTATAGTCTTACTAAGAAGCTTGGTTGTAGCCTTGACACTCTTTCTTTTCTCTATCAGACTTTCATTACATTTTCCTGCTGAAAATAAGGTAAAAAACTGCTCCTTGTCAATCTCCCTTGTGTTATTTTTCTCTTTAAGCAAAATTGTTTCTACAATTCGATACATTGAATGGCAGCAATCAACTCCTTGGGAGCGTTTCGCACCATTTCTTGACTGGTACTTTCTTTATCTTCTATCACAATTTCGTTAGCCATGTTAGAAAACAGTTTACAAACTTTTGTTGTATTGCCTCTAATATCATCTTTTCTTAGAGACATATACAACCACTTGCATATACTTAGAATTATCAACTATATCCGTACGTGAAAATCTTTTGAGACCATTGAAACCTCAATAAAATAATATGGTGCAAAGATTTGAATATGTATAATAGAAAATATTTAGGGAGACATACTCTTATAACGTGTAACCAAAGAAGAGCATTTGTGCACTTATGATGAGTGAGATTACAAATCCTCTCCCTTCAAAGATGTTGCTTCTTGATAGAAACTTATTTTAAAATTAAATGTCCATGATAAAATGCCAACATTGAACACCAAAGAATAAAGTTTAAAAATCCATAGATATTCTTCAACCAAAGTCCCACACTTGCCGTCAAAGTTGATTACATCCCAATACTGTTAAAAAAACATAAATAAGAGACAACTTGTGTTTCTTAAAAAAATGTCTAAAGTAGTTTAAATAAGTCAGTCCACTATTAGTCTATTATAATCCCAAACTCTCATAGAATTGTCCTTGCTACGAGTCTACCACTATAATAATTGTGAGTATGTCCTTGCTACCAGCCTACCACTATAGATATAGTTGGACCCCCAATGACATTCTAAATATAGAAAATCAATAGATGATAAGGTTCAAAATGATATCATTAGTGTTAAAGTAAAAAACAACAAAACTTGACAAGTTTTAACACATTTGAATGCCCTCAAAATTGTGGCACTTTTCATCTTCCATGCCAATTTTAGTCTTCTATATACATTACTTTGAAAAACATTTACCTCTATTTGTTCTATTATGTAGTAAAACTAGTAAATATTGAAATGTACATATTACATATAATATAAAGATAAAATATGTAGTCGGTCTTTCATTCGTTAGTAAAATTAGTAGAAGCAAATGCACTATACAAACTATATCCAATATATCAACGAAGGCTATTAGATTGTAAGGAACAATTACAACTTATACAGAGGATGTGATGTTTTTAACTAAATAGTTATGCAATTAATGGGTGCAACAGAAATTAATCAGTAAGCTAAGTAAGCTAATTAATGCGTGAAAAAAATGTGTAAAAGACAATAACAATTAGAACAAAGCAAATTTATATAAAAAAAGCTCAAATCCAATAACACTAATAAGACAAAAAAAAGTGTATATTCTTATATTACATAATCAAAATAAATTCCAAATTTAGAATCAAGCAAGTTTATAAAGAAGCTCAAAGCAAATATTATTAATTATGAAAAAGGCTGTAACTTTTGATCCTGGACTTCTTTTCATCACTGAATGTGCTTTCAGTTTTGTAAAATATTTATTTGATTCATGAATGTTAAATTCATATATCTTGCTAACCAATTATTAGCCTTAAGCTGAACAATAAAAAAATTCCCTTATCAGATGGATTAAAATAGATTTCCAAATTGAAACAGAATATAAAATATTCAAATACTGCACAAACAAATACTATAAAGACATGATATTGATTGAGTACCCGAAACAATGGAAGTTAAACAATCAATAACCAATCATCGAGATCTGAGTTTAGAAGGAAACCGCTGGGGCGAACGCAAAGACAAAAATCTCGATTTGTATACGAAGTGGAGAAGGAGTTGTAAGTCCAGCCCTGCCTTTTCAATAAGTACTGTTATGGTAGGATGTCACAGGAAGAATGAGAGCAGGATAATCAGTAATCATAAATCTAATAAGAAAACAAAAGGGTATCATAAGAATTGGAATGTTTATTACCTATCTTTATTATCTATATAAATACAACAATAAAACTATTTAAAAAGGAGTTGCAAGAACTCAAAAGATTATCATTATTATGTTATTTATTTGAAGGTTAAGAACTCGGAAGGTTTGAATTAATTATTATATCATTTATTGTTATAGAATTTATTATGTATACGATGAGGATTATGAATGTATATGAATGATTTTTTTTCTTTTGTCAATGTATTATAAATGAATTAGTATTAGTTTAAGGAGTAATTGCATTTATGATAGTCATAAATTTTTAGGTGCAAAATAGTGCCTTGAGCTTAGCTTTTATATATATATATATAGATTCTCTCTTCATCTTCTTCGACATCAAAATACTTCCATTAAAGCTTCTTTAGCTTTATTTTTCATAAAGCATGTAACCATAAAAAATTTGGCTTCCTTCTTTCTCTCCCTCTCCACAGGGGCCTCTTAGGGTTTTATGAAGGGGCCTCTTCGAAAAAACTCAAAATTTTCTACTATTTAGATAAATCGCAGCGGGTACCTCGCCTCCCACTGGACCAAGAGTAAATCCGCCCTGGTGGTACCGTAACCATTGTCTTTGGGTAATACATATATGAAACTGCAATAAAAAAATCCACTTTATATTTCTATAAACCACACTTTTATCATGGATTCTAACTGGACATTCAAGTTCAAATCAAATCAAACGAGCGGTTACAACTCAACATGAATTACAAGGGAGGCGGGCAACAATCTGCGCCGCCAGCCCCTGCTGAATAGCAAAGCCTAACCGAGTAAACACCACATTCATCCCCCTAGGAGTCGCCACATTCCCATGCATGACTGTTGGTACTAGA
Source organism: Deinandra increscens subsp. villosa (assembly GCA_039602395.1). Taxonomy (NCBI): domain Eukaryota; kingdom Viridiplantae; phylum Streptophyta; class Magnoliopsida; order Asterales; family Asteraceae; genus Deinandra; species Deinandra increscens. The sequence continues at coordinate 8,664,551 of JBCNJP010000006.1, read as the reverse complement.
ATTCAGGAGACACCAAGCAGCTCACATCAGCTCGCAAGCACCTCACTGTAAGGATCCTGAATTAAATTTCTTGACTAACTATTGCTTTCCCTTTTTGTTTATTATTCGCAGGTTAGCTCGAGCGTGGATCACGTGTCCTGAAGACCCGGTCAACTAACGGAAACGTAGACTGAGCGGACTTCTAACAGACGTGTGAGGGACGTGGAGTTAGTTGCTAGTTTTTAGGAATATTGTTACGATGTAATCTGTATTTAAACTGAGCTCTAGGCTTGCACACAGAACACCTTTTCTTACTTCCTTCTACGATCACAATTCTCTACAACACTTAGATTATGAGCTCATTTCATTTGTACTCAAAACATTTATTATATAAAAGTTTTAGGAGGCAGGTACTTTGAACCGGCCCCCGAGGTTTTTTGCTAGGCTCCTTGAGGATACTCAAGGATTCCTGGATTTTCCCTCGTTACATCCTCGTGTCAATCTTCACAATTACATTTTCATCTCTATTTACATCAAACACGCTACCTCACTTACAAAGTTTGATCAACTAATTGCTTAGGCAGTTTTTGACCAAAACAATTTGGCGCCCACCGTGGGGCAAACGGTGTTTGAATTCGATTAAGAGCCTTGATCTTCTTCCCATAATCGATTCTTGAAAATGTCGAGCCAACAAAAAACTACTTCGAAATCTGTTTCATCCATTAAACCGGCTGTCGACACTAGTCTTCCCCCAATGCTGAAGAAAGTGACCGGCACCGACGCTAAAAGAGTGGAATATCCTACTCTTCGGGGATCTCAAGGTACGTCCACCGACTCTGCTATTTCTAATAACGATCTGTATGTTTTGATCAGGCAGATGAAGTCTCATGTGGATGAGCAAGCCAAAACCAACGAGAAAATGATGAAGGAGATCATGGAATTGAAGAAATCAAAGAAACTAGTAGAGGAAATCAGTCCTTTGATGCCAAAATCATTTGGCTTCGACTCTCCGGAAATATCGGAGCAGCCGAAACAGAAGGCAAATCCCTCTACTGCTCCAAAATCAGGTGTTGCAACGGCTACTACTGCAGGATTCTCAGGCTCTCAGCATCAGAAGGCTTCCAGGGTGGTAGATCTGGAATACTCTGGGTTCTACTCCGAGCAGCCCCCAGAATCTTACTACAGTGGATATGGAAGTCAGCAGCCGCCGAGATGCTCAAGTCAGCAACCAGCTGGGTTTTTAAGCCATCAAGTGCCGACAGTCTCGATACAACAACCTGTATCTCAACCACAGCGGTTTGCTGCGACGAACCTTCATGAACCCTGGAGTCAGCGGTCAACAGCGCCTACTCCTCAGATCCTACAGGGATCTTCATCTCAGCCATTCCAACAATATCGGAGCCGCTTCCGAGCTGCTCAGGATCCTCAAGGATCCTTATTTCCTAATCCTACTGTCTTTGCAGGCACATTCCCAGGTTCATCTCAGGAGATGCATGAGGGAGACTTTATCCCCATGCAAGTGGGAACCACAACTGAGCCAACCATCCTTAGAGATGCTGAATATGGACCCCAGATCCATCTCCAAACTTCCAGGGCTGGTAACAACTTTGATAATTTTTATTCTAACCCTAACCAAGGAACTGTGCAGGATACAGGTATCAACCCGACTATCGCTAGGGAACTTCAGAGGTTAAATGACATGATCTCAAGTGTTCCCGGTGTTATTCGTCCAATTCCTGAAGTGCCAGCAGGCAGCCACAGAGTTTCTAGATTTGCATGGCGCATCTGTGACGTGGAGATACCAAAAAGATTTCAAATCCCCAACATGAAACTCTACGATGGGACCACAGATCCTGAGGAGCACGTGGAGCAATACAGGGAACGGATGGAAATCAACCCCATTCCTGTAAACATCAAAGAAGCTTGCCTATGCAAGGGATTCGGCTCAACACTGACAGGACCAGCCTTAAAATGGCTGCTCAGTATCCCTCCTAATACCATTACTTCTTTCCCCCATTTAGTTAACTTGTTTAATAACCAGTTTTCTTGCAGCAGGAGCTATGAGAAGCTCACTGGTGATTTGTACAGAATAGTTCAGAAGCCCAACGAATCCCTGAGGGATTATGTGGCCAGATTTGGTCGAGAAGCTCTGGATATTCCCAACCTAGATATGGCTGCTGCTGTAGAAGCTTTCAAAATGGGGATTAGAGGAGATTCCCGCTTTTATGATGATTTGGTTATGACTCCTTGCAGGAACCTTGATGAAGTTAGAACAAGGGCATTAAGGTTCATCAGGCTAGAAGATGATAAGAAGATCCAAAAAAGAGGTGACGAACCATCAGGCAGAAGGACAGATTCTCCCGGAAAACAACAACGAAACAAACCCTATTATCGAAACGATAATCCTAGGGTCAACGAAGTTGAAGAAGAGGACGACGAAGAAAACTTCCCAAAGGTATCTGATTATTGCTTTTCAGTTGACATGGGTGGTTTGTTATGTGCCTTGCAGGATCTGGGAGATAAAGCCAGGTGGCCAAGAAAATCAGAAAAACAAGGATCGTGGAAGGATAAGTCTAAGTGGTGTGCTTACCACGAAGACTTCGGGCACTTAACAGATGACTGCATAGCACTCCGGAAAGAAATCAGTTACCTGCTCAGCAAAGGGCATCTTAAAGAATTGTTTGGCAGGAAGAGAAGTAAAACTCAAGAAGCTGCCGAGCTGCCCAAGAGAGCACAGTCGCCGCCAGCAGATGCAAAAGTAATCAACTTCATCTCAGGAGGATCTGACATATGCGGAGCCTCCTTCTCATCAGCAAAAAGACATGCAAAGGAGGCCAAGATGGACCAAAGCAGTCGGCCAAAGAAGAACGCGATATTGACTGAAGACAAAGTTATCTCTTTTGACGAAACTGATAAGCTAGATATCCAGGATCCTCACCACGACAGTCTGGTAATTACATTATGTATTGCTAACCATTATGTTCGCAGGATCCTGATAGACAATGGCAGTTCGGTCAACATTATTCAATTGGACGTGCTTAAAAAGATGAGCATTCCAGAAGAAGAGATAATCCCAAGATCCTCGGTGTTAGTAGGATTCAGCGGAGAAACCAAGCATACGGTTGGAGACATCAGACTTCCTGTTTACATTGAAGGAGTCAACTCCATGCAGAAATTCTGCGTTATTGACTCCCTTCCTTGTTGCAATGTAATCTTGGGAAGGCCATGGATCCATGACATGAAAGCAGTTCCATCTACCTATCATCAATGTGTGAAGCTTCCCACACCTTGGGGAGTTGTAAGAATACTAAGCGATCAACAAGAAGCCAAAGACTGCTATACTTCCGCTATGAAGAACACCATCAAGCCAAAGCCAGCATAGCAATTAAAGAAACCAGCACGAAGAATTCAGATGACAAAGGAATTAGAAATCAAAGAAGTTCAACTTAATCCTGAAGATCCTGAAATCAAAGTGCTGGTAGGAACCAATATTCCTGAGGATACTGAGGAGCAGCTCGTGAGCCTCCTGAAGTCCCGAGTCACAACATTTGCATGGAAACATGAAGACATGACAGGTATATCTAAAGATATTATTACTCATAAACTTGGTATAGATGATTCTTTCAGGCCAATACATCAGAAAAGAAGGAAGTTCGCTCCTGAGAGAAACATTATAATCCAAGAAGAAGTTGACAGGCTGCTCAAGTCAAAAATGATTAGGGAAGTTAAATATCCTCGATGGCTGGCTAATGTGGTGGTAGTCCAGAAGAAAAACGGTAAGTGGAGGGTATGTGTAGACTACACAGACCTAAACAAGGCCTGTCCAAAAGACCCATTCCCCCTGCCACATATCGATTCTATGGTGGACGCAACTGCTGGACACGAGATGCTAACTTTTATGGACGCTTCTTCGGGCTTTCAGCAAATTCAAATGGAACCATCAGATCAGGAAGACACAGCCTTCATGACTCCCACAGGTATTTATTGTTATATTGCAATGCCTTTTGGTTTACGAAATGCAGGTGCCACGTACCAGAGGCTAGTCAACATGATGTTTAAAGACAAACTGGGGGACACCATGGAAGTATACATAGATGATATGGTAGTAAAATCGAAGGAAGCAAAGGATCATCCTAGAGACCTTCAAGCTGCTTTTGATATCTTGGACCAGTTCAACATGAAATTGAATCCTTCCAAGTGCCATTTTGGAGTAAGAGCCGGCAAGTTCTTGGGCTTCATGGTTACTGAAAGAGGAATTGAGGCCAGCCCTGAGCAGATCCAAGCAATCATAAACTTGAAGTCTCCAGCAAATGTCAAAGAAGTTCAAAGACTAACTGGTAGAGTGGCAGCACTCAACAGGTTCATATCAAGATCATCTGAAAAAAGCAAAGAATTCTATGACATATTGAAGAAGAACAAAAAGTTCGAATGGGGTGAAAAGCATGAAGCAGCTCTAAGCTCCTTGAAAGAATATTTATCATCTGCTCCACTTCTAATGCAACCAGTCAAGGGCGAACCACTATCTCTCTATTTAGCAGTTTCAAGCAGCTCAGTAAGTGCCGTGCTTGTGAAAGATCATGAGGGACAACAGCATCCGGTATATTATGTAAGCAAAACATTATTAGACGCCGAAACCAGGTATTCTTATTTAGAAAAACTAATCTTAGCCCTTGTCATGGCTTCCCAAAAATTAAGACATTACTTCGAAACTCATGTTATTCATGTGAAAACTAACTATCCTATTAAGTGTGTCTTAAGGAAACCTGAAATGTCAGGAAGAATGGCGAAATGGGCAGTTAAATTAAGTGCCTATGACATCATATATGAGCCAAGAACAGCAATCAAGTCACAAGCCCTGGCAGACTTTGTGGCTGATTTCAGCAGCGATATACTGCCAGAAGTTGAACTAGAGGTCAAGCAGCTCGAAGAAGCTTCAGGCAGCTGGATCCTATATACAGATGGAGCATCTAACGTTAGAGGAACAGGATTGGGTGTGCTACTGAAATCGCCACAGGGGGACATTATCCCTCTATCTATCCATTGCGAATTCAAAGCTACTAATAATGAAGCTGAATATGAAGCTTTAATTGCAGGATTACAACTCGCTAAAGATATGGGTATCCAACACATTCAAGTTTTTATTGACTCTTTGTTATTAACTAACCAATTTAATGGAACCTATGCAGTGAAAGGCGAAAGGCTAACCAAATATTTAGACCTTGTAAAACAGTTAGCATTATCTTTTGAAAATTGCAGCATATCACAGGTACCTAGAGAAGAAAACGCAGAAGCTGATGCTTTGGCAAATTTGGCATCATCTTTAAGGATCCCAGAAGGTGTCAAGATTCCCATAACTCATATCCTGACACCAGCAATCGAAGAACAAGAAGTCAATGACGTCACAGCAGATAAAAATCAGGAATCCTGGACTTATCCCATCAAGAGATTTATCCAAGAAGGAGAAATCCCCAAAAACGAGAACTCCAGACTCTTCCGAACAAAGGTAATCCCATATTCAATAATAAATGGTATCTTATACAAGAAATCTCTTGCAGGACCATACTTGAGATGCCTCGAGCAGCCTGAAGCACTTGCGGTGCTCCAAGATATTCATGAAGGTGATTGTGGCAATCACACTGGGGGCAGATCACTATTTTCCAAAGTATTGAGAACAGGATACTACTGGCCTACTATGAAGAAGGATGCTATGGCCTTTGTTCAGAAGTGTGATGCATGTCAGCGGCACGGCAATATCCTCCATCAGCCTGCTGAGCCGCTCCATTCAATATCATCTCCATGGCCGTTTATGAAATGGGGGATGGATATAGTTGGTAAGCTGCCTGTAGCACCTGGAGGAAAAGTCTTCATGCTAGCTATGACAGACTACTTTTCTAAGTGGATTGAAGCCGAAGCCTTTGTCCAAGTTAGAGAAAAGGAAGTGATTTCCTTTATTAAAAGGAATATTCTGACAAGATTTGGAATTCCATCAGAAATAGTGTGTGACAACGGGTCTCAGTTTATTGGAAAGAGAACGACTAGTTTTTGTGAGGCATGGGGCATCAAGATGGTAACTTCAACTCCCGTACATCCACAAGCTAATGGTCAAGCGGAATCGAGCAATAAGATTATCATCAATAATCTTAAGAAGAAACTAGGTGACAAAAAAGGGAAATGGGCTGAAGAGCTACCTTTCGTATTGTGGGCTGACAGAACGACCTCCAAGAATGCCACTGGTCGAACACCATTCTCCCTGGTGTTTGGCTCAGAAGCTGTAATACCCACTGAAATGGTGATGCCAACTGCCAGAACAAGCTGCCAAGATTTTGAAGCAAATAAGCAAGAGCTCCTTGAAGATCTTGAAACGATTGATGAAATCAGAGACCTCGCGAAATTCAGGATGGCGGCATACCAGCAAAGGATAGCAAAGTCCTACAACAGGAATCTCAGGATCAGAAGATTTCAAGTAGGGGATCTGGTACTCAGGAAAGCTTTTCAAAATACAACCAATCCAGCACATGGGAAACTTGCACCTAAATGGGAAGGTCCTTACCTAATAGACTCAGAAGCTGGAAAGGGAGCATACAGGCTAGCTACTATGGAAGGTGAGCTGCTCCCAAGAGCTTGGAATGCAATTCATTTGAAGTTATATTTTATGTAAGCGCTCTCTAGATCCTCTGAGCATATCAAAAGAATTCTTGTTTAGACTTCGAAAACCTCAGGTATGATTTTTGACCCTTGTTTCAATTTCATATTATTATCTTTGTGGAATGATTACTGACTTAGGCATCGGAGGGGTGTTAGCCAAGCTAACACCCACCCCTCACCAAGCCTTGAAGTGTTTTGTAGGTGCTCCGAGCGTCCTACCATAAGCTAGAGGCTGATCACCTCTTCTAAGTCTAAAGCATTCTGAATGCTGTCAAAAGGTTTAGGAGGTTTTCACCTTCTCGGTCACTAATGGGAATCGCCAGGAGCGCAAGACCCTCGCCAGGAGCGCACGGTGGTGGCCTATGGTTCAAGGTGGTGCGACCAGTCCATCTGAGGGTGGCTGATAATTTCATCACTGTTGGCCATAGAGTGCACTTCAAAATGGGTGGCAGACGTGTCATCTCGAAAAGATTCTAAGGTTTTTGACATTTTCATGTCAACCAAGGTTTAGGCACATTCGTGTCTCTCAAGTTTTTGGGCTTGACCCCAGTTGGCTTAGTCCCAAGTATTTTTGAGCTTGTCCTCAGAATAACACAGGTTTTTAATGTTCTCACATTAACTAAGGTTTAGGCACTTTCGTGTCTCTCAAGTTTTTGGGCTTGATCCCAGTTGGCTTAGACCCAAGACTTATAAAGCACTTCGTACCTCAGAAGACAAGGTTGGGCTTGACCCCTGTTTGACTTGTTCCTAAATGCTCAAGACTTATTCTCAGATTCATCGGAATTTCATCTTAAGGATTCCTAAGGATCCTCATGGATCCTGGTTATCTCGACAGTTGGATTACTTTTGAACAGGTGATGTTGGTACTGCCTATATTGCATGTTCTTATTACTAACCAAGTATTGGCTAACATCATGGTTTGTTAACATTGACAAAGTTTTATGGGCTTTAGAATTTTTAAACTAAGCATCCTGTCGGATCATCATTCAAACATTTTTTCAAAATAACTAAAAACATACACACCATGATGATCAAAATACTACTAAGTTATATTTATGCAGGAAATTAGAAAGGTTGACCCCAGGCTTCGTCTTGGAACCCAAGATCCCTCCACCTGAGGCCAACTACATTGTCTAAGGAGCTTGGACTTCGCCTTGAAACTCAAGGTCCCTCCATCCAAGCCCCCAAAAGTAAAGTAACCATTGTATCTGTTTCACCACAACCATTGTTTCACAAAAAACCAACCACCAAACAAACAAATTAAAAAAGTGGGCTCCGACCTAGTCAAGAATGCCTTCATCGCCCAACTTATCACCAGCAGCCTCCGCCTGCTCCACCTCCTTGCCCTTGCCCTTCTCCTTCTCAGCTTCCTTCTCGACCTCCGGCTCGACCTCCTTCTCAGCTTTTTCAGAAGCATTCCCCCTTTCAGCCAACAGCTTCTTGAGGCTCACCTCCCAATCCTTAACCGGCCAGCTCTCTAGAGTGAAGCCTTCAGCCTGAGCAGCAGTCGCCATCTCAATCATACACTCCAACACGCTGATGGCGGCTGAGGATTGAGCATTCTGTTCAGCCAGGTTTAGAGCTTCAGCAGCTGCAGCATCTCTTTCTTTGAGCTGCTTCTCGTAATGGCGTGTGTTGCTGGCTGCTGCCTTACTCACCTTCTCAAGACGGAGCGTGGCCTGGTCAAGTTTAAGCTCAGAGGCTTCAAGTTTCTGCTCAGCTGCTTCAAGCTTCTGCTCCATAGCCTCCAGTTTGCCTTCGAGATCAATCACCTCGTGGCTCAGCTTGTCGATACCCTGCACCAAAGCATAACACATCAGAATCAACAAGGGAAGTATTACAATTATAGTGTTAACATACTTCTCTATTATTGTGCTATTACTTACAATGTTCACCACAGCTTGCAGCGATAGCAGCTTGTTAGCAGCTGCAACGGGAGGGAGATCATCGAAGCTGTCCACATTGATGGTGGAGTCTGGAGCCTTACGCTTCTTCGCAGAAGAGGTCTTGGATCGAGTGCTGGGAGCTCGAAACTTGGCGGCTGAAGGGTCAGTGGGAGCCTTGCTGCTGGTCTCTTCGGGTTTTTCTTTCTTTGCGATGAGCAGCTTGAGGTCCTTGAAGGAGAAGTTGGAAGCTGAACCTGGAGCTTCATCATATACAGAAAGGGATCAGTTTCCGAAAATCATAGAGAATAACTCGAAACAAAAGGAGAGCAGACTCATACAAATACCTGTTGACATGGTTCTTGAGGGGCTGAGAGATTGCTGGGTGATGCTTCTAGCACTTGAAACGTCTTCGGGTTGACAGCTTCTTTCTGCCACTGGAATGCTGAAGAGATCCTTGAGCTTCTTGGAGGATTCACGGGTCGGCTTGATTAGAGCTTCAAACTTGGGCGCTGTAAAACAAAAACAAGCATATCAGTTAAACAAAATTGAAGAGTATTTGAAATCGGAATGTAACTAAAACTCTTCCTACCCTTGACAACCCACTGGGTAGGAAGGTTCTCACAACCGACAAGGCTACTCCTTTTGACAAAGAAGAATTGACGCTTCCAATCATGGTCATTGTGAGAAACCCTAGGGATCATCTGGGCTTCTCCGGATCTAATCTTCAAGACAAACCTGCTGTTGCCGTGTGTGGCCAATCGGTACACTTTACAGATCTCGGCGACCCCAATGTTTAGGTTACGGGTCTGGTTCAGGTGATGAAGAGAAAGAAGAATTCGCCACACCATGGGCATTACTTGAGAGTAGGCAAGGTGGGTGATCGAAAAGAAATCGGTGACCAAATCCGGGAAAGGAAATGTCATTCCAAGCAGAAAAGGGTAGTGAAGGAAACAGACCCAATCGTCGGAGATATGGTCAGCTTTCAAAGATGGGTCGAAGGGACGGAACTCAGCTCCGGCGGGAAAGCTCGCAGAACGCTGCAACATTGCGATCTTCCGGTCGTCAAAGTTGCAGGTCTCCTCCGCCGTCGCCGGGAGGAGTCCTTGGTCAGTAAACTCGTCGGCCACTTGGTCGGAGACCGTGGCCGATGATCGCAATAACTTTTTCCCCATGATCGGAAAAAAGAACGAGAAGGGAGAAAGAGGATACTAACCTGGAGAAGATGGGAGAAGCTCTAGGGTTTTCGCCGAGTGAATGTTGTGAGGAATAATGAAAGCGGAGAGAGAATTATAAAGGAAAAATCAAACGGGAACTTCGCCTAGGAAGTTGGGACTGGCTAATTTCTATCAAATCACAGTTAGTTAGCGATAAGGTTCAATTTCAAATTTTCGACAGCTGGCTTGCATGCGCCAACCGCCAAAAATTTGGGGGCAATTGTTGGTACTAGAATTCAGGAGACACCAAGCAGCTCACATCAGCTCGCAAGCACCTCACTGTAAGGATCCTGAATTAAATTTCTTGACTAACTATTGCTTTCCCTTTTTGTTTATTATTCGCAGGTTAGCTCGAGCATGGATCACGTGTCCTAAAGACCCGGTCAACTAACGGAAACGTGGACTGAGCGGACTTCTAACGGACGTGTGAGGGACGTGGAGTTAGTTGCTAGTTTTTAGGAATATTGTTACGATGTAATCTGTATTTAAACTGAGCTCTAGGCTTGCACACAAGACACCTTTTCTTACTTCCTTCTACGATCACAATTCTCTACAACACTTAGATTACGAGCTCATTTCATTTGTACTCAAAACATTTATTATATAAAAGTTTTAGGAGGCAGGTACTTTGAACCGGCCCCCGAGGTTTTTTGCTAGGCTCCTTGAGGATACTCAAGGATTCCTGGATTTTCCCTCGTTACATCCTCGCGTCAATCTTCACAATTACATTTTCATCTCTATTTACATCAAACACGCTACCTCACTTACAAAGTTTGATCAACTAATTGCTTAGGCAGTTTTTGACCAAAACAATGACCTTCTGGATGCGACTCAAAGTGTCCACAGCTTCCGAAGCAAGGTAGCCGAATGTATCAAACGCAAAGGGAACGAACATGTGTTGATTGACCAGACATGCTTCCTCGTGTTTGCGCACCTTCCCTGCAGCGGCTTTTGTGGCAGCCTGACCTGCCCAAAACCCAGAGTCCTTGAGCCCCACAAGAGGGGAAACCCCAGTAAGATCGACACAGGCGTGCTTCTCGTTCTTCCAACCAAAACAAGGACGTCCGCCGGACGAAGGGAGGATCGCCCGTCTGATGGGTCCGACAAAATATTAACCAAGGCTTCCTTCTTTGCAGAGATTCCGGCTCTCCTGAAAATGTCAAATAAAACATCGCGCCCTAGATCATGACGGTATTTGAAACCGGGGAACTCTTTGCAATGGACCGCGTGTTCCCCATAAGCATCCAAGCAAGCCTTGCTGCACACTGGGCATCTTTCATCACTTGGGTACAGGGGGATCATAAGCCGATATTTAAGAACTGCCCGGTATTCGACTGGTGACATGTGCTGTCCCAGCCCGTCAATAGGGAGGGCGAGGAGGAAATCCTGAGCATATGGTTGGCGAAGGCATTCCCAAACCGCCTTCTCCCTGGCTGTCATCCCGAAAGAAACTTCCATTTCTTGCACGGTTTTACTAAAAAGCGCATTCGCCAAAACATGTTGGGCTTTGGGTGGGGCGGTGTCCTTATTAGTGAAACCGCTAAAGTCAAAGCCCGGAATTAAATCGCGGAGACCAGCCAGCGCACTCGTATACGCTGAGTCCATAGTGCAAACCCCACACTCCCGAAGGATGTGGTCGTGGAGCCCCAAGGATTGGGCCCTCGAGGCCACGAAAGCATAGGAGGAGGCCTCGACGGCCGAGTAGACCCCAAGTCCCCCATGCTTGATTGGCAAGGAGGCAACCCACCATTGGAGGTCCACAAAGAAGCCCCCCCCCCCCCTCGCACACGACAATATCTTCAATAGCCGCCTGTAGATCGTTGTCAAAAGCCACCGCCGCCCGTTCCACATGAGCAGGAGGACATGTTCTGAGGCCAAAGGAAAGTTTGGCGATGCCCATGCATGAACGGAGCAGGAGGAGGGCACATTGGGGATCACCAAGTTTGGGGAGGAGGTGCATAAGATCAGCAGCTGTATTGGCCCTCCTCAACGCCAAACCTTGGATAAACCCCCCATCGTTGCTGACTGCTCCACCTAAGAGCTTCACCCCTAATGTCGGCCTGCTAATGTCTATTAGGAAAAG